>BRZM01000014.1:4930257-5530257 GCA_033238685.1 Lates japonicus
CCTCTCCAGTAACTCCATAACACGATGTAGCAGCAGCAGGGGGATGGGAGAGAAGAGAGAGAAGGGGACAGAGAAACAGATGAAGAGGCAGGTTGCACCCAAGGCATTTAATCGATGTTGGGGGCATTTTGTATTCACGGTCCTCTGAGTGACTATACATGATGTCTTCACTGTGAGCTAACACAAGCAGAGAGGTAATATGTGTGATGTTAGGAGTAAGTAGTAAGTAGAGGGGGGGTCCATCCAATACGGGCAAAGAGGAATGAATTACAGTGGATAAATATCTCCATTACGGTTCATAATAAGCGATGCCTGATGTTGCAGCTCCACAACCACTGCCAGCAAAGGAACCATTAGCTGCAGGATGCTAACATTAGCCAAACCTGTTAAGGGGTCAGTGGGACATTTTGGAGGGAAATCACCACAACACGGTGTGTGTGAGAATGAGAATGTGGCTGTGAATGTATGTTGCTCTCAAGTCACTTTTTTCACACGTCCTTGCCGTGACACTGCACGTCGACATCAAGAACTCTGGTTCACCCCACTCCAGCTGTTGAGGAGAGGGCAACTGTGGGGCAGGGAAATTGCTCTTGCCTATTAGGACGGGATGAACATCACACACACACACACACACATATACCCAGGCGGATATACACACAAAGGCTCAGCGTCAAGCCCATCCCACCTAATGGCTGTAGCCTCATACTGCTAACGGGTGCTCAGGGAGGCAATGAGGTTTGCCATCTATATATCCATGACCCCTGGTTGACTTCACTCCCCCATTCACATCCCCCTTCATGACCTGGCAATGGCACCCTATTAGGGTGAGAGGGGGGAGACAGAGAGACAGAAATAGGGTCTGGGATCCCGTTTGAATGGAGTGCTCTGACACAAACATTGGTGTGTTGAGTACACAAATCTCCCTGCAAATGGGGTCAAAGCCAGTGCTTATCCATTTGTTTTGATTTTCCTCCCCCCTCAGCCTTCACTCAAACACATACTCTCTCTCTCTCTCTCTCTCTCTCTCTCCCCCTTTCCTTGAGAAATCATAACTGCTAGCAATCATGCAGGGCAATATGGCAATGATGCTCCAGCGGAAGAGTAGTGGAGCAGACGAGGGTGATCATGCAACACCCGTCTCTCCGTCTTCCCTGCACATAGTTTCTATCTCTTTGACGCATGTACCACTTGCACTAACATATACATCAAGACCACAGCAACAGTCACATGTAAAACACACATGAATGAGCAGCATTAAGGTTGATTCCTCTAGAGAGAGACATCAAGGCAACATGACAAGAAGTACAGAAGAGTAAACAGGCTTGTGTGAATGCCAGATACAAATGTCAACTTCCTCAATGCTGCAGCAGCTTCTCCATGACCTAACCAGTCTGAAAAGGAGCCTCACAAACATGCAACAAAACGTCCCTATTCATGTCCACACGTCATCTTCATAATCTCTGATTGATGAGTTATTGCACTTATGCAACAGGGAGGCATTTTCAAAGCAATACTTGTGCTAAAACTAACTTTCTGTCCTCTGGTGCATTATAAAATAACATATTACCACTTATGTAAAAAAAATGAGGTATGCGTTAATTTGTTTTTTATTTGGTTCATTTGGAGAAGCAAGCCGATCAGTCGCCGAGTCACAGCGGAGGAAGTGGTTGATCTCTGTTTGCCTTAAGAGGTGGACCATCTGCAGCCAAGCAGGTCACTGTGTAGACCCCATGTGACTCCGGCCTGCTCTCTAGGCTAATCCTACTCTCTGCGTGTATGTGTGTGTGTTCGTGTATGGTCATCCTCACCAGAGGCTTGTGTGGATACACAGACGTGTACACCCACACCCACACAGGGACCAAATAAAGCCATGAGCCAGTCAAAACAGTGTTTAGGACCAGTCTAGCGTCCTATTGGCTGTCTGATAACCTGGCTGACATATGACCTCATGATGAGCCACTAGGCTGGCAGACAGTTGTGTATAGTTCTAACAGGATTATTTGTATGATGGTTTTGAAAATGTATACTTCCACGCCTGTAGGCATTTGAAGTAGAGGATTTATGGCATGTGAGCCAATGCATGTGTGGTCTCACATCAGAATGCATTCAGTTTGTGTTCATGCCTGCGTTTCTTTCTTTGCATGCAGTCGTATGGGTTCATATGTATGTGTGTGTGTCTGTGTGTGTGTGCGCATGTCCCTGGCCCTTACAAGCAGAGGTTAGCAGCCGGCTGCTCTCTCTGATCAGGTTACAAAAGTGGGTGTGTTCCCGCTCTCCTCTGTCGCCTGCATGTCTGCCTCTCCCTCTCTCTCTCTAACTCATTCTGTCTCTCTAACTCTCTTCTCCCTCTATATCTCTGCCTCTCTCTCCCATTCTGGTTACAGAGGCCTGAAGCTTGCGTCATTCAGGCCTCTTCCTCTGGCAGCACTACAGACCACCTCTCTCTTGCCTGTCTGTGCTCCTCCCCTTCCCTCTCTTCCTTTCTTTCTTTCTTTCTTCCTCCCATCTCCTGACAGCTCCTGACAGGGAGCAGCCCTGCAGCTGGTCCACACTCCCTGCAGGAGGCTGGGAGCCATGTGACTCTCTCCCCTGACCTCCTCCTCCTCCTCCGCTGCTGAAAACTGGCCCACCAGCCGCCCACCCAGCATCACTCTAGTGCTGCTAGCCTGGGCCATGGTGCGCACGCACACACACACACACCTGGAATCCTGTCACTCAAACATGTAGTAAACCCAGTAAAGCAAAGTAATGCTGACCAACTGGGTTTAGTGATGTCTATCTGAAGTGTATTCTGACCTGATATACTTGGTCTTCCATACACAAAGTGATAGCATTTTAAACACAAAGATACACACTCCAGTTTGTGGAAAGATGCTCACACTGGTATGTGCCAGATCTTACAAATGATGCCCAGCCCTTCTCAGCCATCTCGAAAATAACTAAAATATGCTAACTGCAAACCTCTACGCCATATGCTGAATGAAAACTCATAACTGACAGTAACACATCCAAACACCTTCCTGTACTATAGTTAATTACAGCTTACAAGCAGACAAATGTAGCATTAATGTCTTAGGTTTTGCCAGTTGATGGATCTGGACAATTCTGTATGTGCAGCAGATATTAAGTAGAATGTGTGTGTTACAAAAATAACCACAGTGCGCTTTCTATATTTTTCACAGATCACTTTCTTTCTGCTGCTCTAAAAGTTAAAGTTAAAGTTTTAACTTAAGAGCAGAATTCTTGTGACAATTACAATTCAGCCACAGCTGTTGTTTCAACAGGATATCCTGGATCTTATCAGACACATCTGATGCCAAGACGAAACTGCTTTACACCCTTTAATCTTGTCACATACAAAATGTATTTCTACTAAAACGCTCAGCAACATTCAAATGGTTAATTTCACATCCATGTGAAATGCCAATAATGCCCGTAATAAGTGTGATCATATGTTTCCTATTTGGAGTACTATATCAATGTGTGTAAGTCTGAGGTGTGTGCACACAAATCTACATGTTTGTTTATGTAGAATTGTACGTATGCAGAGACATTACCTTGTCTTTCTCATGGGGCAGCAAACGAACAGGTGGCAATGATTCCAGAGACACTGTCCCGGTCCCGTCATCCTGGGAGCTGCTTCGGCTGACGAGCTGGAACAGTGGACCCTGCTTAACCACGCGTCCATGGGCCACTGCCCTCTTCAGGGCCACCCTCAGCTGCTGGTGGAAGAGACCAGGCCCCATGGAGCCACTCCCCGACAAGTAGGCTGCCACATCAGCCTGGCACTTGAGAAAGCGCTCAATGTTCTTTAAGCTGGAGCCACCAGGCTCATGAAGCCCTTCCAGTGCCCTCTTGATCAGCTTGTTCCAGTCGAGTCCCGGTTTCTTCCCCGAGTGGGAGTGGGAGCTACCACTGCCACTGCTGCTGCTGCTGCCGCTGCCACCTCCACCACCACCACCACCACCACCACCACCACCACCACCACCACCACCTCCGCCTCCTCCAGAGCTGCCACCACCTTTGGGTTTGGGCAGAGCCAAACGCCCAGGGTTATCAGGGTCCTTGTAGGAATTTAGACCTTTGTTGGTGACCTTAAGGATGGTACCATCCTTGACACTGAGCTCTAACTGCTCCAGAACTGTTTTGCGGTCCAGACCATGGGACATGGAGACCGCATTGCAAATGCGCTCCTCTGATGGTCGCTGTTTCTGCTTCTTCACCTTCTTGATGGCCTCTAGGATCCATTGGGTGTACATCGGGTTCGCCAGTTTCACCATGGCTGCGGTCTAGGTGGGTGCAGGGGCCCTGGGGCCTCACCGCAATGACCGCACACAAATATAGGGACTGTAAGCCAAGGAAATACCTGGCCTGCGCCGTAGCGCCGCCGCCTCCTCCTCTTCCTCTTCGCCCTCTGCCTGCTTACTATCCCTTGTCCTGGGGTCGCACAGAGAGTCCCTCAGAGGCTGAGTATGAGCAGCACGGAAGGGAGCAGCTAACCATAGCACAAACCCCCTGAGCCTACCCTCTACCTGGTAAAATCAGGTCCACCCACCACCCACTTCCAGCCAGGTGACAGTCCCTGGCAAGAGGCAGAGGGAGTGGTGAGGATAACAGGTCTGTAAGCAACTTAAAGTCCCACAGCACAGTGGTAGATCTTGGAGATAAGAGGGGCGTTCAGAAAAATAAGGTGTTTCCCACTTTGGCTGAGTGACTATATTTTTGCAAAATACGTATACATGGACAATAAAACCTGTTCAGTCAGTTTCCTGTCGCTGGCAAAATAGCCAGTTCTCAATGTTAGTTGTGAAAGATGATCATGGTCCAAGACATGAAATTAGTGTTTCAATGACAGAGGTGAGGGCAATACAGTGAATATGTCTTCTGTGGATTAGGACATTCTACAAGATGAGGATTTTCTCTGCATCCACGTTCCCTTGTCTTCACTTGTTCTCTCTTGTCGTTGTAAACTCTACCAGCAGTATGGGTTTCTCAGCTCTGGGACGGAACAGATATCTCACCCCAGGGAGCAGCCAGGGCTGATTACCTTCATGCCTATTACACTTTGGTAGCTGTCAAACCCTGCAGAGAAAAATAAAATAAACAGAAAAAAAGGGTTAGCAAAACCTTGCAGAAAAAAGTGAAAAAACTTATGAATGAATAGGAAATATTACAGATATAACACAAAATTTCTAAAGGATAGTGAGCTTGACTGAGATGCAGAGAATAGTAGAGAGGGTACAGACTTTTAAACAACACTGGCACAGTGCCCTCACACAGACATATAAACAAAGCCATGCTTGCCCTCAGAAAGCACCATGAGGTTTGGCCAAGCACTAACAAAACTAGAAATTGGAAAGAAGAGCAAACACTGTACCGATACCTGTTAATATCTAAACAACTGTCTCATCATTTGTGTGTGCAAGCACGCGTTTCTCTTATTACAACGATATCACTGCAAAAACCACAGTCAGTATGACACGTACAGTGTCAACAAACAAGCTGACAGAATCTCTGGTAACGACTAGAAATGCCACATATATGCTATATAAAGATGTTAACGATTAGGTATAAATAAGGATAGACAACTTCAACCTAAAAACTATACTTGCAAGTTGACTACTGAGCTAGTAAGGTTGCTAACGTAAACATGATGCAGTCAAAACACAGACTGTTAGCAAACATTAGCTGAGAGGCTAGCTAAAAATCAAAGCCAAGTTAATTGCCGCATTGTCAAACAGTTTCCTGTGGTGCTGTTTACCCTCACTGATATGATATTAGGCAGCGAAGAATCTAACAACAAGCCTTCCCGCTAACTGCTGTTGTTTAGCAAGCTAACGTTAGAAGCTAGCCAACGAGCTAACGTTACGATTATGTTACTAACGTTACTCGCTAACTCAAAACGTAAACAGCATCAAACGAGAGGTTAGCCAGCGCTGCTGCACAAAAAGACAACATTTTCCCTTAGCCCGACATTTCAGACAATACAGAAAAAAAATCACACCGCGGCAAACAGAGCGGATAATATCATTTTGAATGACATTCAGATATTAACGTGAGATCGCGGCCTTGTAAAAGGCACAATGCATCTTGGAGACGGCCATCTCGGCTAGCGGGCAAGTGCGAAAATTAAGATATGATAGCCACGGATTCTGCAGCATTACATGCTCTACGGCCTCCTTCTCAGCCCTCGGTATGGACGAGGAGCCTCCGTCCGCGTAGAAGCGTCCCTAAAAGCAGTCCCCACCTCGCTGACTTCCTCCCTCCACCAACCGCCCTCCCACGTAACGTTACAGCCTGCGGTGCGGTGAAGACAAGGCCGCTGAAGCAGAGTAGCTAGGCCTCGGCTCCCCCCTCCGTACCCCCCACCCACCTCCGCGATCATCATCCCTCCGTACCCCTCTCTTCCTCTACCTCTCGCGGTTCCCCAGAAAGCCCGAGTTGGTCCGGTTCTGGTTTCCGAGGGAAGCTCGGGTAAAGCGGACCGTGTAAAAAATCTCATATCCCCCCATCCGGCGTCCGCTACTACTCACCGGAATTTCGTGTCGAGCCGCCGAGGAGAAGGTGCCAAAACCGTGCGAAACGGAGACAACAACAAGCCTAAAAATGCAGCCAGAGACCAGAGGCTCTAGAGCCGACGCCATCTTTGAGTGAAACAGGAGCACGGCTGGTGGGGGAGGGGGGAACACTGAACCGTCAGGCAGGGCCAAGGGACTGTCTGCATGGTGCGAGGCGAAGATCCAAGGGAAGAAAAATTCACTGCAAGGCGCGGGGGGCGGCGACGGCAGCGTGCTGTTGCTATGAGAGGGGTGTGGATATTGCTAGAGGACATGAAATGGAAGAAAGGGACAGATGGTGGTGGTGTTGGAGAAGGAAAAAAAAATAAAAAGAGAGGATAGGTGTTCTCGCATTCTCTGCTGTACTACAGCTATATGGGGAGGTTTAAGGGAGCGTCTGCATTTTGGCTAACAGTTGTTTTTTTTTTTTTTTAAAAAAAATCAAAGCCAATGAGCATGCCTTAACGTTAGAGGGTATTTAAAGATCAAAGTGAGACACCCCTCCACACTGCAGTCTATTGTAGCAGCTGTGCGTTTTTAAGCTGGAGATGGGAAGCAAGCCACACAGATCCAGTCCCCAGAGATGATCAGATGTTGCAGTGTGTAGCTATCCAGAGTATTACAGTACATGATAAAGCATGTTATTATCTGTCTATGTAGAGTAGTCTACTGATGCATTGCTCATCAGACTGTGAAGTAGAGTATTATCTTTCCACCAAAGAAAATGATTATGTAAACTGTCTGCAGCCGATCCACTTTGTTACATTTCATTAAATGACAGCGGAGTCTAACACCTTTTCCTTATAATTTATGTTTGTAGAAAGGAGGGGTTCTTACAGCTCTCAGTGTAACATAAATTACAGCATCTGGTGACAGATGGAAGCATCATAATGTACAGGTATCACTCAATGCATTTGAAACTACCTGTGCTAAACTTAAAGGGAATGTGCACTGATTATGCACAAGTAATGGTTACTTTTAGTCCTAATATATTAATAATATTAATATATTATTATAAAATTAAAAACATTAAAAGTGGAAGAGTCTTAATTGTTCTTCTGTATAGATATTGAGTATAACATATTGTCCCATAATTTATTAATCTGCCTTTGGGAAGTTTCAACAACTTAAGTACAAAGCAATTCCTATTATACATAAGAAAAACTATCAGTATAGGAAAACTGATTTCCCTGCTTCAGTTTCATGATCATAGTGATACTGAGGCACTTGTGTTGGAAATCTGGCAGCAATCTTCCTTTTCTATTACAGGCTAATGCTGAAAGCTCCCTGGGTGGAAATTAAATTATCTGCAGCTTTGTGTAAAATGATGTGTACAGCAGTCCTCAGAGACGGATTATAGAGTGTCTTATAGGGAGCAATTAGACCTGAGGTGTTCCCATGTTAGAAGTGTCTTGTGAGAGGTTGAACTGCTGTCAGCACAGTGGTGATCAAATAAAACCTGTAAGGTCACACTTTACTTGCTGTTTGTCTTGCACTTCTTCAGGGACAGATAAATCACATTCCAACGACAAGGCACTAATTTTAATTAATGGTGGTGTTATTACACAGATAAATAGTGTGAAGCGTTAACACATGAATGGCTATTAGTACGCCTCTTGAGGACTCACATATTACATTAGTGTGTACAGTAGGCCAGCTAACAGATGGACAATACTCAGGAGAAGCTTGAACCACATCTATCGTTCCCAGCCATGAATAAATAATGTTGTGTACCATGATCCACAGCAGAGGCCATGTTCACCAATACACAACAGACTGGGGTGGGGTGTGTGGGTGGAGGCGTAGGGAGTCATTTCACTGTAATTTTGATAAGATCGTACTGATTTTCAGTCAGATAAGTGAAGGCAGAGACACAATTTGAAGAGTTTTACTTATACCAAATGAGAGTGAGAGCTGTTAACTTCTACAGTAATGGAAGGAAAAAGGACACAGAGGGAAAAATTCACCTAAACTTAATTTAAACAAATCTTTAGTGGAGTTAACCCAACTTTAAAATTGTTACAAATAATTATGAGTTAACTAATACAGCACACGCAACTGTAATAAAATATAAAAATCATGTACATCGCCTAAAAGTATTTTCAAATAAGAAAAAATTACAAGAGCAGAAATGATTAGTGAAAAACTCATAAACTGATTAACAGAAAATGGGGAACAATTCTGATAACAGATTAATTGCTTAAAGGACTATTTCAAGATTTTGAGAAATACTCGTATTCACTTTCTGGCTGAAAGTTAAATGCGAATATCAATATCACTCACATGTCTGTCCGTTTAAATACAAAGCTACAGCTGGATGGGTGGTTAGCTTAGCTTAGCATTAAGACTGAAAATGGCAGAGGCAGCTGGAATGTCTTTGTCTTAAAGTTACATTCACCTGCCTGCACCTCTGAAGTTCACTAATTAAAATTTTATATCTTTTTTGTTTTTAATCCATACAGGAGCAGTGACCTCCTGAGGTGTTGCCAACCAACCAACAGACATAAAGTCATCTCTTCTTCCCAACAAAGAGTCTGCCACATAGACCCACGTAAATCCACAAAGTGTAATTCTTACACCTTGGTTTTTGTATGAATTAAACAAACAAGATGTAATATGTTAATTAGTCTGCTTTAGAGGTGCTGGTAAGTGGATTTTGTAACATTCAGACAAAGCCAAGCGAGCTGTTTCCCCCATTTCCAGTCTTTACGCTAAGCTAAGCTAACCAGCCGCTGGCTTCAGCTCCATAATGAATGGAGAGATGTGTGACAAGGAAGTGAATAAGCGTAATTCCCAAAATGTCAGACTTCATAAGGCAATTTATTGAGCAAAAATGTTAGTGCAGCTTTTCAAAAAAGAGAATTTTATGCTTTTACTCTTCATAAATTATATGTTTTTAGACTCTACGTCACCTCCGAGAGGTTGTGACAGATATTTTTCACAGTTTTTTGACAGAGAACAACTGAGCCACTCATCTAAGAAATATACAAATAATCATATATGACTTATTGATAATCAAAATGATAGGTAATTGCATCTGTAAAACATGCATTTAGGCTTAAAATAATGTGAATGAATGAACAATTGGCATTATGTAATCAATTGCCTCCACCCACAAATGGATGTTTTGGTATGAGACCCTTGGCTTGTTTTATATCTTCAGTGGAGAAAAGGATACAAGTAATCCTTAGCTTCCTTTCATCCCCTTAATCCCTCCTTTTTTAATTTCTATTCTCTGTGCATCCACCTGCTACGGGCCCTGAGCCCCCAGCGAGCTGCACCAGTGTCCACCTGCCCCCTGCTATGCTACCCTCCCCTCTCACACACAGACGTGGGTACACACATCCCGTCCACCTGATGCACAGCAGCACCTCCTGCTCTCCAGGCCTGCTGTCGGGCCTGCTGGCTCTTGCTCTGCTCCACTTTTTCCTGCCTCCAGTTTAAAAGCTGGACCATTGCCAAGCCAAATAAACTTACGGCATCCCTTGCAGTCCAAAAAAACATTTCATGTTACAATTACCATGCTTGTATTGTTGTTGATGTTTTTTGGTAGTGGATTTTTAATTGTGAGTTGGCCAGTTTCCACATGGCCTACAAAAAGTTTTGCTGTTGTTTCTATTCTAAATCCCTTTGTGGTTACATGTCAAACCCCCTATTGTGAAATGCACTTAAAATAGGATCTGATTGATTGCCTGTTTAGGTTCAGTAAATGAGGATTGAGTCCAGCTGAGAGGACATTTTGCAAGTAAACATGGCCACTTGACACATGACTAATTTAATAAAAACCCTTACTGAAACCGTGGGACTTGACTACTTCTGTACAGTGGAAAAGTCAGGTGTATATAGGGTGTATTAATGAAACCTGAAGCATTGGACATTATTAAAAGGAAGTCTGGAAGTGACTCAGCTGAAACGAAAAATGGGAAATGCATCCTCTCCAGCTGATGCCTTTTTACTTTGTCAACATAAAATACGAAGATATGAATATTGAGTGCAGCTGTGAGTAAGCAGTAGTCAATCTGTGCCACCACCCGCGCACACCACATTTCTGAGTTCCTGTTTTTTTGAGTGATAACTGGAGTGCTGCGCTCAGATAGCCAGGCAGTGTCCAAGGCTGCTTTTTTTGTCTGTGTGAAACTAGCAAGCTTCCTGCTGTGGCTGGCTCGTTTCCAAGTCCCTAAACCCCAACCCAACCACCACCACTACCACCACCACCACACCCACCCACCAACCCAAACTCAAACTCAAACTTCAAACCCCTCCCATCCTGAAAACAGCTGAAACATACAACGGAAATTTCCAGGGCCAGTCCGCCCAAGAGCGTGCCCCCACCAGTCGAGTAACCCCACCTCCCCACCCTCACCCTAACCAACACCACCCAAACCCCTCCTCCCATCCTCCCTCCCTGTGGCCCCTGCTCCCTCCCCTGCCTTGAATCCAAAGGGACAGAGAGCAGCTGGAAGGTGAAGTGCAGCTTGTGGGCACTGAGCTGAAAGTCAAGCCAGACACCTCTTGCGCTCCCTCCAAGCCCTCCTGTCTGAAAGCTCCCTGAAAACACCACCTCCTTCACTTGAACCCAGAAGTGCTTAAGAGTGCCACAGAGTACACTTGTATGCCAGACATAAGCAGTAGAAAAACAGGGAGGGAAATGTGGAGAACTGCTCTGTTTGACAAATCAATTGTCCTGCTGTGGTTAACAGTCGTCTTAAGTGTACGTACATTTCAAGCAGCGGCCTCTGACAAGGCCATTAACACGCACAAATAGCTCTATCTTTAACACTATTAAGCGCAGCAGAGGAGAAAACAGTCATGGTAATGGATAGTGCTGGTGCAGGAAAACCCCTGACACATCTATTTCCTAATATTCTTACTTGTAGAGGCAGAAGTCATCAGGTTACTATTTAATCAGGTGGTTTCATTGTGATAAAGATTTAAGAGAGACCTTAGAACAGAACACGTGGCCAGACAAGCATGTGACTAGCATACATCTAAAGCAAGACAACCAACAAGCTAGAAAAAATAATTAATAAAGATAATTACAAGAGTCATGAAAAACATCCAATAGTAGAACATTCAGTCCTCCAAGGGGGATGAAAGAAGCTACCTTTATGACAATTTGCAAATCATTCCATTTAAAACAGCCTGGCTCTGTCAAAAAGTTATTTTATATATGTTCAGTCCATTCAAAAGCTTAAGTTTATAAAAATAAAATTCACTGTTTTACAGGCAATTGTGTACTGTACTATTTTTGGCCAGTGCCAGTAACTTCCTGGAGTCTCCACTGGTTGCCTGGAAACTGGTCCTGCTAAAGAAACTGTCCCCATAAAATGGAAAACTGTTGTCTTTCCACACTTTTTGTATGGATTAAACAAACAACATATAACATGTTAATTAGTAAGTTTTGGTAATGTTGGTAAGCAGATATTTGCTACCTTTGGACAGAGCCAGGATGTCTCCAGTCTTTATGCTAAACTAAGCTAACTTGCTGCTGGTTCCAGCTACATATTTCCTGTACAGATATGAGCACAATGTCGATATTTGTCTAATTTAATTCTTGGCAAGAAATTGATTAACGAATATCGAATAACAGTCTGCTGTCGAGCCAAAGTCCCATGCATTTGTATAGTCCAGAAAGAATGAGATACCATTTAAAGCTCTAGTGACAGAATAATCAGGGGTTTTGTGCAGACATGACATTAACATGTGTCTTTGGTGATCAGATCACAAGTGGACAGCAAGTATGTCAGCTCACACCTGGCATTAGAATGCAACCTCAACCTGTGTCTCAAGTGACCAGTTATGATGGGCTTTCACTTCTCTGCTCTAGATGCTAATAAACACATACATTATTTCCATTAGAAGGCATGGAAGGGCGATAATAAGACAGTGACGGCTGTCAAGGTGTTTGATGCACTCATGATATATCTCTATGGGCTTTTCAATTTTTTCAGACATCATGGACAAAGGCAGCTTATGCAATTAGAGCACAAACCGGTACATACTTCCACTTGTGTAGACAATGTCAGTTGAGTAGGTGGTTTTTCAGTGTAGCCCAGGACACATATGTTTACACACTGCTAATGTGACCACCTCCAAATGTGGTCCAAGCAACCAGATCTCAGTTTGTTCTCAATGTGTCTTTGGAGCATTTACAATTGTACTTAGAACCATCCACTTGTAATGGGATCACCCGGGGCACATGTGCCAGGTATGTACAGGGTCACACACACACTGGTTGGATGTAGAGAATACCCTACATTTGGTCTTATCTGCACTCAGTAAGAGATTAGTGAAATACATCAAAAACAGACTGAGGATGAGTCAGAGCCTGAGTTGGAGTCAGAGCCAGGGGCATATAAAATCGTATCATCTGCATAAACATTGACATTGACGTACACATTAGTAAGAATAATGTTATTTGTATGTAATATATAGAAATGGACCCAGAATAGACCCCTGCAGCACCCTGTTCATGATGACACCGTATCACTGACTGCAAGAGGACTTGAATTATTTACAATCATAGACTATTTTTAAATACCCATTAAACAAATGAGATGTAATGTATTAATTAGTGAACTTAAGAGATGCTGAAAGGTGGATTTTGTTGCCCTTAAACTGTTCCCAGTTTTAATGCCAAGCTAAGTTAACAGCATCTTTCATTTTTAATGTGCAAACATGAGATTATTGATCTTCTTATCTTATTCCTGGCATGAAAGTGAATAACTGTATTTCCCAAATGTTACACTTCACCTTTAAGTAGGACAAAGCTGAATATGTGATCTTTTTCATTTTGGATCATAGGGTTTCATGTTCACTCTCTCTGTCCTTTTCCTGTGTCCAATACATCTCCCTTTTTTTGATCACATCTCTGGTAACGCGAGCCATTTCTTTGCTTTATTATTCACCAGTGCTTTGTATGGCAGCCTGGCAGCCTAATTCTTCTGGTCATACTCCAAGGTAAAAGCAGCAGCAGCTATAGGCAAAAAAACACCAACAAACCAGACAAGTTCAGACACGGAACTAGAAAGCAGGGAGTGTACGCACATTCAAAATACTGTGCTTGATACAATCAAAGTGGAAACAATAAAGATGGAAAGGAGGATAATTAAAAGGCAGTGATAACCACGGCCTTTCCTTTTAGTTTCTATTTGTTCTGGATGTGTGTTGTGTTGGATAGGTTGGTTAGATAGTGTCAAAACACTTTTTCCTAAGAATGAAAAAGTTCATCTGTGACTAAACAACTGCACCACACAGGATTTTTTTGCTTTCACACAACAAACAGCAACTATATCAAATGATGCTTTGTTTGGCTGTTTGGTATCCAGACCTCCCACATTACAGGCTCATTCCCAAGTCCAAGCCTCAGAGTCTTGGAGTATAGCAGCTCTGCAGTGTTTGTAGAGCAGGATGCACCACAGACAACAATGCAGCCTCCAGGACTCTCTCACATACACACATTCCTGTGGGCCTGGGGCGGTGGTGGGAGACTTAACCTCTGGAGCTCAGCAGGCTTTGTCTAATTTTCCCCCACCCTCCCAACCTCCATGCTACCCCCACGTTTTTCTTTTTCTTTTCTTTTTTTTTCCTTTTTTTTTTTTTTTTACCAGGCTCTCACTTACTTACACAACACACTGTTCTCACATCAGAACATGAAGACCTCCTTAATCAATTCCATTAAGAGTCAGGAGCAAGATTTATGTCAAAAAGGATATGTTGGTTAATGGGTGAGTGAACACAAATGATGTGTGATTCCTTGATTTCATCAATATGAGCCATGCAATATATATTAAAAGCCATTCAGTTCGCAGTCATTTATATTGATGACACCACTTTCAGATTACTGCAGGGTAATGGGGGCAAGAAAGTATACATTCCCATGAGTGATGAGCCCTCAACGGTCGTCCTAAATTGCATTACAGAGCCAGTAATGATCTGTGTTGTTCTTATGTAAACTGCGGTGAATCAGTTATTCATTTAATATGGCCCCTAATTGAATAATTTGATTCTTGTCTGTGTAAAGATATGCATGTTTGTCTTCCCCCTGCACTAGGAAGAGGCAACAGATGGAGCATGTTATGTAATGATATTGATGTAAATTAAAATCACAGATTATCCTGAGAGACGTGTAACAATGTGACATGCTTATATGTATCATATTAAAGGTGATAAATAGTTTCAGTCCTTTTGGATAACAGTATCTAGCCCAGGTGACAATGACAGAGGGCTTGCTGTGTTTTTCATATGGAGAAAGACAACAGCAACTGCTGCTGAGAGTGATGATTATATCATGTCTCATCCATCCAGGTTTTACACATACACATTTCCTGCCTGGAAACAGGCATCTACAGCAGTGTGGTATTGGGTAAAATCATGTCAGATCAGATTTTCCGCCTATTTACATGTGGAATACATACTAATCACTTTATAGTCTGACATGAATCGAAAAGGGGACACATTTTAATTGATTTTTAGTTATATTGATGGTTTGCCTTGTGTAGTTTGTCTTAAAACTGTGGCATATGCACATTTAGCATTTTTATACACTGAAAAATTACCTGCTCATTATTCTAGTATACAGACAAATGACAAATGAAAGGAAAAACCTTAAAAATGAGTGGGGGAACAGGATGACAATGCCCCCACCACAGGGCATAAGGGGGTCACTGAATGCTTTGATGAGTATGAAAATGATGATAATCATATGCTATGGCCTTCACAGTCACCAGGTCTCAACCTAATTGAACAACTATGGGAGATTTTTGACCAACGTGTTAGACAGAGCTCTTCACCACCATCATCATTGTTATAATATTTATGCCAGTGACAACTGTGGCTGGAGGTGTTATGTTTATGGGTTATTTGTCTGTGTGTCTGTGTGTCTGTGTGTAATCTGTTAGCCCCACTCTCCTGAATGCCATATCCAAGGAACACCCTGAGGGAATTTCTTCAAAATTTGCACAAATGTTCACCTGGACTCAAGGATGAATTGATTAGAATTTGGTTGTCAAAGGTTAAAGGTCAAGGTCACTGTGACCTCACAAGACACATTTTTGGCCATAACTCAAGAATTCATACACTAATTAGAAGAGAAGAATTTTACACAAATGTCTAATAAGATAAAATAATGAAGTGATGGCACTGTATCTCCAAAAGGTCAAAGATCAACTTCACTGTCATCATACTGGAACCAACTGACATCATAATGCTCTGCAAAAACACTTCCGTAGGTGTCTTCACTTTCTCCTCCTGGATGACAACCAGGACAGGGGACCTCTTGTTCCTCTGACAGTCCACCACAAGCTCATTTGTTAAGCTGATATTGAGCTTCAGGTGATTATTGTTGCACCATGTTGCACCATGCATCAGTCCAAAATAGTCTATATGTGAAGACAGCATGTTTCTCACTGGAAATTATTAACTGGAGCCATACATGTCAATATAGAGATATCAAATTTCCTCAAAGGCTTCACTATATACAGTATATTATATGAGTCTGGACAGACATAGATGTAAACTGTAACTTAACTGGTTAGCAGAGGCATACAACCATGAAATTTGGGCATTGTCAGTCAGTTGGTTGGTTTGTCCACCAGTTTTCCAGTTTTGTAAAGACATTCATGGTCCCCAGCAGATGAATCTTCCTGACTTTGGTGATCTCTGATTTCTCCTCCAGCTGGTTCTGACATTCATGTTCAACTGAAATGTAGTGACTTTGGTGATCTCCTGATGTTTTGCAGGCTCTAGCGCCACCATCAGGCCAACAAGGCTTGAGTCAACAAGAGTTGATACAGCCATGCTAATGGCTTGAGGCTGTGTTTGGCACAGCAGTGCTCTGAGCTGATGATGATGAAAAGTCAGGGGATCACCAAAGCTCTTACAACTCATTCTAGGGGGGACCATGAATGTCTGTGCCAAGTCTCATGGCAATTCATCAAATAATTGTGAAGATATTTCAGTCTGGACTAAAGTGGTGGACCAAATGACTGATATATCCATTCCTAGAGCCACAATTCCAGGGTTAGGATTTAATAAGATCAAGAGTCTGTTGTCAGTAAGTCTGTGCTTATAGCTAGATTATACAAGTCAGGAGGATATATCCTCTGAGCACCGTAGATATCTGTACCAAATTTAACAGCAATTCATCCAATAGTTGTCAAGATATTTCAGTCTGGACCAACATTGTGGTCCAAGTGACTGACACTGCCATTCTTAAAGTTATGTAAAATATGAATGTAACTTTCAGCTCTAATCTTCATGACAGCAGCAAGTCACAACCAGTCCACACAGAGCCTGCCACAGAGCTCTAGTGCCAGTGAACTTCCCTCGTCGAGGTCATCAGTCCAAGTAATTCAACTTAACCCTGCTATGGTAGACACTCCAGTCTGGCCCTGAGGCTATGAGTCCTTCTCCGACCGACAGAATCACAGCATCCCCTTTTACTGAAGCCGGGGCCTGGAAGTCATCACTGATACAGGCAGCACACAGAGAGCTCTGAGGTCATCAATAATGACTCCATTTACTTAACACCGACCCAAACACCTGCTCATTTATCATGGCTGACACATGTCAGCCTGGCCCATTTCTCAGAGAGGAGCCAGCCAGCCACTGCAGATCTTGATCAGGTCACCTTTGGCTCTTAGAGGGCTTTAGTGAGTGGATTAACACACAGAAAACATACTGAGTTAAGTGGAAATAGTTACACGGTCATGCTTGTACCATAACTGGCTTTTTATTGCAAGATTCCAGACGCTGCCAGGAAAGTGCATGGATGTTAGAAATTCTAAATACTTTGATTGTACTTGGTAGATAAAGCGTTGCTGATTTTGGTTGTATGTGGCCAGCAATTTGTGCACTGATTATTTTAAAATAGGATTCTGTCCCATATAAACATCAGTATGAGTTAAAGTCTGTTTGCATGCAAGTTTTTTGCTTAAATGTCTAGGGAGTAAGCCAGTGAACTTTTACACTCTACTTTTTACATTATATCAAACTGAAGGAAACCCCACTTAAAAGAGGAGAGGAACATTATAAATGCAGACCCTTCTATACAGAGCACAAGGGAATAGCAATGGCTTGACGAGAGTGAAAATGATGTGAATCATATGGTGTGGTCCTCACAGCCACCAGCAACCCAAGTGAACAAATGTGGGAGAGTTCATGGAGGACCTCCACCTACAGTAACTAAAGTCCTTTCCACTTAAGAAACTTAGTGAAACATAACCTAATATGTGGCCATTGTCACATGTTCTGCTTTTGTTTCCTCTGCTTTGGGGATGATAAAATGTTGTTTATTCTGTTCTCTGTGTGGCAAGTTCTTTGAATTACATTGAATTTACATTTCCACACTGCTCACAAAGTGACAATAAAGGCAAGTTCCACGTACTTTCAGGGATTTCTGGCAGGGCTGTTAATGGTGACTGATGATATCTTATTTTGCAATAATTAATAATTCAGGTTATGAGAAGCCCAAAATAGGTGTTAAATTCCTGAGAAAGTCATTAGTTTTGCAAGTATTTGGTCATAAGCCAAAGCAGTCAATAAATTACAGGACAGTGGATAAGCAAAGTCAGTAGGCTCCATCCTCTTGGGACCCTGAAAATTTGTACAAAATTTCATGGCAATCCATCCAATATTTCAGTCAGAAATGTGAGCAAGCTGTGGGTAGACTGACAGACAGAGAAAGACAGTTTTTAGCTGAGAACATGTCAATAAAATATTCAACATATTTAGTCTTAGTATTGGTTTATTCTCTGTTCCTGTAAATTACTATTACTAAATTACTAAATAAATTATTATAATAATATAATTATTTTAAAAATGTGTGTTTTGTGAAGACCCCAGGTTTATCAGTACAACATTTTTTTCTTCAGCGGTGGTTCTTAAGCTAAATCTCTGAGGCCCCTTTGCAGAACAAGTAGTAGCTGCCTTCAGTGGCCTTCAGCTCGATGCTCACAGAGTTGAACACAGAGTTGAAGTTAGAGCTTCTCTTCAGGGATTTCTTCAAGAAACAGCAATACCTCTTGTCTTCCTGTTACCATGGCAGACTGCTTCCTCTGGAGACATAATGTTGATGATATCGCTCAGCTGACTCGGCCGCCCAGGACTAGCGTGTCTTGGGTAGACAAGATTTTGATATCATTGAGCATTCATGATGTGGGGCTGCAGTGCAGCAGTATGTTCTTTTATGTTTTTTCCCCCAATACGTGTGTTCCACCAAACACAGACTGGGAGTGGGCCTGGAACATTTCCCAGCATGCAACAGGCAGAGAAGAGAGAACACCCTGGACAGGTCATTGGTCTGCAACATAGTTACACAACACATAGACAAAAAGGATAACTCACATCCACGCCCAGAGGGAATACATGTTTCTGGAATGTGGAGGAGACTCATATGGACATGTAGAGAACATGAATTCAGAGAGACCAGATTCAAACATCACAGGACATCCCTGATGAAGACCAATACCAATTTCTCATCATGTTTTATACAGTTTCAATGTATTCTCTGTAGATATAAAATGGGTAATGATTAATGATAAAATTGGTCATGCAAAATACAAGATCAGTCCTGACCACATGCAATTTAATGTTTTGCTCTGCCATTGAACATAGTTTCTTGCCGAGAGCAGGTGGTGGTGATGGTTCGCTACCAAAAGCTTCAGCCATCGTTTTGTTTACAATACAAGAGTTTAAAATATGCCTTCTGAGCAGCGCTGCTTCTTCAGGGCGGGCTGGATGCCACAGTGAGTCACTATCAGAAAATGACAAGACAGGCCTGCCGGACCCATGCTAACCTCAGTAGAAGAAAAGAAGTGATCGAACTAGAAGCAAAACACTGGCGTTTTCCACCACTGGAGACAGCTCTTGGCGAGTGTGTGAGAATGCAGTTTGATGCTGAACTGGTAAGTAAACAGCTGTTAATGTTAATGTCAGCTATGTCTCGCTAGCAAAACTTACAACTACTTCCTTTAAATCCTAAACAGACCCACTTTATCTGCAACAGAGGTGTCAGATGGCTCAAAAGTATGATAAATTTAATATTTTTCTTGATATGCTGGGGCTTTTCTGGCATTACAAGAAAGATATGCATCATATTTAGAATCTTTTTATTTTAGAAAAAGATATAATAGAAACAAAGAGTTGATTTCCTGAGTGAAACATCTGTTGTTCTCCTACTTCTTGAGGATACCACCAAACCTTTTTATTAAATTCCACGTTTCCTACAACACTGGGACTGGACATTATCAATTCATTTGTTTCAGTATGAGTCAGTATGTTGGAAGAGAGGCACTTTTTTCCCTCATCTGAAGACCAAGTCTTCCACATTGTATCAGTAAATCCAGTTCAGACATGCCCAGACATGGAGGAGATTTGTACAGGTATGTTACTGGGCAGCTCTCTGTGTCCTCTGTTACACACCACACTGAACACTGACAGTAGTTTGCCCTTTGTCCTTCAGTTTTTCAGTTTCTCTCACAGTATAGCTTTCAATTCATGTTGAGTTAACTCTTACATTTAAATATATCATTGTTGTCTGTAATGTACAGATTGGTGATTGTGTCTGCTGAAATTGCTGCTTTCAAAGTGTTAAATGCAACCTTTCTAGATTTAATATATCGTGGTCTAATTAATAACATTGCAGTGATACAATATGCACATCATTTTCATAAACAATGACTGTGGTCAAGATAACTGGCATCCTTGCTCTGCAGTGTTGTCAGCCTGAATGCCAACAGTGTTGTTAGTCTTGGTGTCAAGAAAAAAAAAAAAAAATCCAATTTACCATAAATGCAACGCTTCCTGACACAAACAGGATGTTACTAGTTGTCTCCTTTTCCTCCTCTGGCCTTGCTCTGCATGTGTTTACAGATAAAGCAGAAACATGGAGACAGTGACAGCACTTTGTAAAAGCCACTGTACATGCAGACATGGTAAACTAACACAACCCCAGATTTTATTCAGTTTCAAACCTCAGTCTTGAAAGTCTTCAGACCCAACCAGTGCTGATTATAGACACATCACTTGTGTCTTCAAACAGCTCCCTCTGCAGCCACATAAGGGTTTACACTACTTTTTTGTTACATATGCAGTAGTACCCCCAAACTTGCGTTTTTATGGTATATAAAGGTATTCATGTTAAATGCCGCGCATACTGCGCCACACCCAGTAACGCAGGGTTTTTAAAAGCAGTTCACTATCCCTTTATACAATGTTCTTTACAATGATGTTGAAGGTATTGTATTTGAGGTTAACAGCATTAGACCAGTGAAAATGTCCATTAAGCTAACTGCAAAAAGCTTGACTTTTGTATAGAGATTGAAACTATACACCAAAGTGTAACTTTTCCCAAGGTTGATTCATTCTCCATGAAGATGTTTATTGACTGAAAACTTACCTATACTGGCATTCTAGGTCATTTAATTGGCTGAAAAACTAAAAAATGGAATATAGATATGAGCTTTATTGTGGTATATGCAAACTGACTGAATAATCTTTAGATGATTTTCCATAAAGAAAATAACTGTAAGTTGCAGCTCTAGTGATAAAACAGCCATACTTTGAAGAACAGCTATAGCAATAGCATACAGAGTGAGAACAGCTAGAGGGTCTCTTGTTGTTGTCCTGCCTTTGTTTTGTTGCCCTCCTCCTGCTGTCTTCAGCTCCATAGGAGAGCTGTGCAGGGTTTAGAGAGCGCGCCTCTCAGCATCAATAATAGAGGGCTCACAGCACAGAGCATAGAAAGGACTGAGGCAGCGGGACAACTTAATACCATTCAGCTACTAATTAACTAATTGAAAGACGAAAGTCTCTAAATCTGGAAGTACAAATAACTTATTATGCCTCTTTGTGTCTGTACAGAAAGTGCTCATCCGTTTTAAAATGAGGCGTAAAATCAAGTGTACAGTGAGTGTGAAATCTTGTGGCTCAGCCCCATATTAGTCAATGAGATCAATGCTCTCTTATTACTGACAGCAACCACAGCCCATAAAGACCTGATTTATTGTTTGACTGTTTTTTGTCTGGAGAAATTGTAGGTGGTGAGTCAAGCCCATAAAGTCAATCACATGAAGCTGTAAAATGAGATGTAACCCACATTCATAAGGCTCTGGAGTGGAGGAAGACAGGGAGAAGAGGGTAAAGATATAGAGCCATGGAGGTTCAGTGGAAAGAAATGGACTCCATTTTTGTAAGTCCTCCTCTCCAGCTGTCAGCCCGCTCCCTGTCCCATGGGGGGTTGCCACGGTGATAGGAGGCCACATGTCTTGGGGGCGTCGTTTTGGTCAAAGGACCCCATTGTTCTTGTGTTAAGCCGTCTTCACTATGCCCGTCTGCCAGGGACAGGGGACTCGGCTTCACACCCCTCATACACACATTCACACACACACTCACTCTCTCTCCCACCTGCTCACACACAGAAAACACACCCCACACCCAGTTGTATAGAGGTGCAGCAGTTTTGGCAGTTTGGTCCCAGATTAGTTTAAAATTAAAATTAAGACAGGGGAAAAGACACAGTCATAACACAAGTGCATGATGCTGTGGGGAAAACACACACACACAAACCTTAAGGGCTCTGCAGTTGTACCCAACAAGAAATGCTTTTCATAAATGAATATGCATCTACTAAATTATTTCCTCTTTTTCTGAAAACATCAGTCCCTGTGACTTCTTTCATCTCCTCATAGTTGACTGATAACTGGTTTCATGCAACTACTCAAAGCCACCACCAGATGGCACCGTGGCCCCACTGCGTCAACACAGCTCTACATCACAGGGTTTGTGATTCTGTCCATCTGTCTTCCATGGGAACAGAGGAGACCTTGACACACACACTGGGAGCCAGAAACCTCTGGTGTCCTTCAGCCAAGTAAGTCTGACTTGATGTTAAAGGAGGGAGTCAATTACCCAGTGATGGATAGATTACAGTCATGCATCATTCTGGGAGCCAATTTTCCTATGTGAACTGAATCTGAAACTCAATTTGTTACTGCTCTCTTCGTTCCTCTCTGACAGATGGATGGAGCCAGTAAAGAGGGGCTGATTTGAATCTGTAACTGGTGGAATCTGAGGTTAGAGGTCAATTTACTTCCAGACATTTAATGTAGTGTTCAAAATGTAGATCAGAATGGTAATTTATGTGGCGATTCATTCAGTTATGGCTAAAGGTTGTGGCTGATGCGAAAGGAAAGCTGCTGTACTTGACCTGAAGTGACCACACAGCTGGAACATCACATTTGTGGAGATAGAGGCTGTTTGATTATCTGGATGAATTCCTTGTAAATGAGTCTTAATCAGCTGTTTAAATGAACACAGTTTGGTATAATGGGATGTCTTCACATACAACCAAAGCATTTTATCAGTCTAGCAAGGTACAGTTTGACATTTCAGGAAACGTTTTGAGAACAACTTATTTTTAATTTGATGTAATGTACAAGACAATTTCAATTTGACCAGCTATCACTATTAATTATTGACAGAACATTAGAACCATCCATTAAAAGCTCAGATGCTGCAATGAGAGACATATTCTGGACATCATCCTCTATGTCAACAGTCTGAAGCACTCCAGCAGCCACAAATAAACACAATTATTTGAGTCTATTAATTTGATTTCTGTGTGTAAGGCTCATTCTCTCCCTCCATTACTTTTCCATTACTCCAGCCCCCAGCCCAAAGCCTTGCCAGACAGATAGTGAATGCAGCACAGCCATCTTCATCTATCCACAAAGAGTAGATATTGACTTGGAGATGCTTGGATCTAGTGACTTAGGAGAGGGAGACTGAAGACGCACTGTGATTACCAGCTGAGTGGTTGGATATTGATTAGGAGGTGGTCGGCAGACATAACTGGACTCTCAGTGTATTGACCGGCTTGGATACCAGTGGGAATCTGGCTACAAATTGCTGGTCAGCTCTAATAATTCACACAGAACAAAAGAATAAAGGTTTTAGCTAATGTAGAACAATCAGCCCCTTCTTTGGAAAATTCCATTTAATTTTAAGAAAGCAGGGTGGTTAGGTATGTATGACAGTGTAATGAATGTATTAGTTCTCCCACTTTAATCTTAGTTCATTCAAATAAGCAGTGTCCCATGTGATCAATTTGAAGTCTCATGAAGCATTGTCTTGTGTCTCCTCAGGGACCGGAGGTTGGACAGGTGGAGCAGCACTGAGCCGTCGGCCCCGGGTCCTCCTGCGGGCTTCTTTACCAGAGTCGGGGGAGGTCCGAGGCAGCCAGGCGAGACCTGCACCATTGCTGCTGCACGCTGCGTAGCTCTGGTTCCTCAGGCTGCGGCGTACAGAGCGCTGCCCTCTACTGGCCACAGGTTTGAATACATCCTCAAAATTAAAGTCAGCCTGCCAGGGGGCCAGGTCCAAATTAGCTACTCCCCCATCTTCCTGGCTGTCAGAGCTTGAGCTGCTGTTTTCATGCTGGCTCTCTGCTTGGTCTCCCTGACCTTTCTCCTCCACTTCATGGCTTGTTGGGTGTTCCATTTCGTGGTCCCCCTGCTCCTGTAGGACTGAGCTCCTCCTGCCCTGCTTGGCTTTTCTTTGTGCTGGCTCTGCTGGCTGACTCAAAGTGGAGATGAGTTCCTCTCCTGGATGTGGGCAGACATTTAGATCAGCGTGACATTTTGATTTTCTACCTGAGTCTTTGCTGAGTGTATCTGCAGAAGTCTGGGCTCTAAGTTCAATATCAGCTTCTCCCTCTTTAGGTACAGTGTGGTTCAGTGGGGTTTCCCGTGCTGCATCAAGATTTGTAGTGGTTTGGTCTTCCCAGCGCTCCTCTGTCTTTCCTCCAGTCAGGTCCTGTGTCTCCTCGCTGAGCGGGCCACAATCAGTAACACCGACCTTGCTTTTCTTCAGTCCTCTCCCTCTGACCTTTCGCCCTGACAGCCTTCTGCCCTTCACTCTGGTGCTTCCTTTACTGGAGCTGGGAGTTGTGACAGAAACTTCTGAAGGATTTTCCAAGGCATGTGTCACAGTGAGGTCACCCGTCACTTGACTGGCGTTAGCCATCTCAGGATTCAAATGGGGCTCTGGATTTGGGGCTGCTGGGAGAGAGGGGAGACATACTGACAACCACAGATTGTGAAGGGTTGTATGTTGTGGATAAGTGTAGTGCATAATTAACTTTTGTCTTTAAAACTATGAGATGAGATTGGTTATTACCTGCAGGTCCTGTGCAGCTCGTCGAGGGAATCTCCTGCACTGCTGGAGACTGACTGATGAAGGACAACCTCTCAGTGATGGGACTCAGAGTGGGGTTCTTGGAGGCATATTCCCGAGAGCCATACAGGGAGTGGTCCACGTCTTTGTTCCACCGACGTGTTGCTGTGGAGGTCATCTGTCGAAAAATAATCTGCATCATGAACAGGTCTCTATTTATTGTCCTGAAAATGTTTTATTAGCTGGTAAGAATCCATTTATGATATGATGTGGAGTGACTTGTAATTCTTGTACATCTAATCAATACGACACTGGTTATCAGTGAATGTGATTGCACTGGACTGATCCTTGTAGATGATTTTGATATGGTCCTCAACACGTGCATAAACATGATTTTTTTTTTTTGTGGAGAATTTTGGTGGGTCATTCTGTAGATGCTGTGTCACAGGCTGAGGATTACTGAATTAATTATTAATAATAAAATATTTAGGATTTAACACATTAACAACAGTAAAATCAACACATATATGAATGAAAATATTACAAATAAAATAATATTTTGAGGGATTTACTTCTTCAAGGTCACTGGGAAATTTCTCCTTCTTGGGTTAGCCTCTAATAATTAAGGTCTCGTCTGAACGACACATTTGCTTTAATTAAATTTCATCAGCTCTGCAACCAAACCAGTTTTTGGTTAATCTGATGGATAGGATCCCATTTAGACTGACACACAGCCCTGACAGAGAGCCTGTATGTATGAAGAAAACAAACAAAAAAAGCTACAAAGCTGTTAGAAGATGCAGACACTACAAGTTCAGTAAACTGGCTACAGCTATCCACACTGCAGACTGCCTTCAAACAACTGGTTTTGATGCATTCGGGAATGTACTACAAACTATCACATATTAAACTTGTCTGATTGGACTTAACATCTAAACCTGGTGATACTGTTTTTCTCAGCAACATTAGTGAGTCACACCGTTGTACTGGGAAACCTCACCAGTGCATCATATCATTGAAAATAGTCCAACTAATTCACTATTTAATATCTACTCAGTAAATAGTTTACTAGTCAATGTCTGTTGAAACTACAATACTCAATTGCTTTTGAGATTTATTTAGCTTTTTTTAAGAATTAAAATGTATGTTTGTGGCTTTTTATTTATTTATTTATTTTTAGTTTAGATCTTCAGTAGGTATGAATGGCTCGGGCCTGAGAGCCACAGAGAGGGTGGGGAAATTGGACACACATTTTGGTTTTGGTCTTTTCACAATACAAAATATCATCAACATTATCCTCTTACATTATGACATGGGTCATAATGAAACTGCAAGAAAATCACTTTACCTCTCTGCCTTATAAAACAGCTTTGTACTATTATCTGTGACAGCAGTGCAGGTTCTCGACTCATGCACCACTTGGCACAAGCTAATAAATTACTTTAATTCCTAACAGAATTCCCATTATTTCCGATCATGTGATAAGAATGATAAATCTGTAGTGGTGTAGGAGCATACAAATGTACATACACACAGATCTTTTCCTTAACTCAGGCAAAGTAAGTTGTAGTCAGACCGTGCAGCCATCAGCTCCATGACTGCCTTCCAAAAAGACAGGTCTGTAGATCCCTCGGTGAAGTGGTGTAAAGAGAAATCAAACGAGCAGACTCCCCCAACTCACCTTCATCTTCCCAGAGGCCGACTTGGCAGCAGAGCGTGTCGACCTCTTCGCAGGTTCGCTCTCCTCTGGTTGCTGGGGGAGCACAGAGTTGGCATGAGGATGTGTTATACAGAGAGTGTCTCTGCCACACTCTCTCACACACATAAATTGGATATCCTCGGATTTGATTAAGTTCAGATCCAGTGGAATTAAACAGTAGATTAGATAGGAGCATGTTATGACCCCTAAATTATTAAGAAAGACAATCTCGCCTGGTAAATGGAGTAAAGTGAGATCAAGCTGAGAGCAGTTTGTGGTAATAGCAGACCTTTCTTTTTCGACTGCTGGAGCGAGCTGGGGCCTTTGTGGTGGATTCACAGGTTGGTTCTGGCTGTTAAGAAAGACATTTTAAAGCTTTTCTGGTATAAATAGAACTTTCACAGGTTCTACAGAGAATGGTTATAATTACCTGGGCAATATTAACAGATAGTAACCGTATGAATGTAAAGCAGGGTGTCACTAAAAATATAACTTATATGCCCACAACGGTCTATTCAAGAAAGTAGATTTAAAAAAAGAAAAAACTAAAGCTATAATCACCTTTTCCCTTTTATAGTTAGATCTGACTGGAGCTGGAGCTTCAACACCTGCTTCAGGTTGCTTCTCCTCCTCTGGCAAGGATGCAGGCTCATCCAGGACATCCATCTTGGAGGTTGTGTTGGGCTTAGTCTCAGACTCTGAGGAAAAATCAACAGCACAGAAATGACAACTGTTTGTGACTTGAGCTGCAGTTGATATTATCACTGATTCTGTGGATCAACAGAAGCACAAACAGAAAACAAAACGTGTCACATAACTCTGATATGGCCGAATATATGGCTGCCGTGGCTGAATCCAAATGAAAAAGGTACTGTACTGTCTTTGATAATTTCAAACTGTGATTTAACATGTTTATTATTTTGACTTCCCTGATTTCTGTACCTACACTTGTAGACTGGCAATTGGCTTTTTTTCTTAAGCCGACCTGTGAATGAGAAAGCTGAGCTGTTGGAGCTACACATAAACTTGAATTTCATTTCTGATAACTCTTATAGCTTGACAGTCCTGGATTTGTCAGGAGATAGGAGAAGGCAGAGAAGAGGGGAATGAAGACATGAAGTTAACTGACAACGAAAGGAAAGAATGGTAAAGTATGATGGCAGTTCACCTGTCACTATCTGAGAGAGAGCCTCTTTGTGGAAAGCAGTGTTTAAATCCAAAGGCTGGGAGTCCCATGTATATTCTGAAATTTTAACATATGGAAAGAGTGGTTATCATATAAACAGGGTTTCACTGCATTCTACCAGAGACAATAAACTGTAACTCTCAGGGTGAAATTATAATAATCAACCTGTATCAATTGTCACTGCAGAGTCAATCTCCTCCATTGAGGGGAAAACAATCTAGGACCAGAAAATAAAGAAAAACAATGTTGCTCAATGATCAATTTAACACAACCTAGACAAGACAGAGGCTCAAATCCTGGTTCTTCTAAGTAACATACAATTACCAACAACACAACATGTATTCAATTATAACATACAAGTATATTAACAGAAACAACTGAACCTTGGCAAAACAAAAACCACATGTAATACAGTTACATGTGTCAGGACAAATAATAAAAATCAGAACTGCCTTAGTTTGGCTGGGTGTTTGTCCCTGTGTGCAACCTGATTATCCAGGTTATCTCAGTGTAAACTTTCAACATTGTAACAATCAAAACATTTCTGGCATCCTGTCTACCTTTCCATCCTTCTCCTCACTATCCTCTCCCACAGACTGCATTCTGCGGTTGTGAGGCATGGCGAGCGTAGGGGAGGCACCAAACACAGTAGGGCTGAGTTGGTCTGGCTGAGCTTGTGGTGTCTGGGATTCACTCCTCTGCGGTGTCTTCAGCACCGAACGCAGCTGTAAACCCCCGCCTGGTGTGGGTGCTCGGGCCGGTGTGCCCCCCTTCTGTAATGGGGTGCTGGGGGGCAGGTTCTTATCAAAGAATTCAGGAGAGAGCGGACCTCCAAAGCGCACCTTCTTTTTCTTCTTAACTGCAGACATCCCAGTGGACTCATCCTCTCCTGTCCAGAGAATAAAACCTTGAATGCACAACTAAGCCACTTACTTTTGTGGCTCTTACTACATAATGTATACAGAGGCAGAAAGTAATGCTACTTTGTTATAAACTCTTAAAACTGTAGACATGGTTCTTGGCGTTTAATTAATAAAATTTAGATGGTAAAACTCCCAAATGAAAAAATATGAAACGAAACGGACTGATTACTAATTTATAGCTTTATAGTCCATGGGTCCTTCAAGTTTAATCAACCGAGATCTAAGCTTTTCAGATATTTTCATGCCAATTAGACAAGAAAATAGTAAAAGAAAGAAGCAGAAAACAACACTTGATCTATTGAAAGATATGTTGTATGACATACCAGAATTTTATAACTGAACTTAAAAACTAAACAAGTTATAATACACTATATATATATATATATATATAATATACAATATTTAACTGGATCTGAGACATTTAAGGGCATGAAGAAGACTGTCACTATGAATATGAAGTTGCAGCAATTTCACAAAGCTAGAATTTTTTCCTGGGTCATGGTCATGCTTGGGTAGTGATATTGTAACGGCTGAATTTGCTAATCCAAGTACAGTGCTAGTGAGAGTTATCCTAAGTTACAAGTTACACTTCCTTTGTGGCTAAAACACACACTCAAAAACAGGAAACTCAAAAGTTGTTAACTAACATGAATTTCCTCTCTGAAAATACAACCTGGACACTCTCCTGGTATGGAGCCTGGGTGCACTGCATCAGGCTTAGCCTCAAAGGCTGGGATAAACCAAGATAAAAGGCTAGTTACTCTAGTATGGCCACAGAGAGCAGTGTGTGTTTACCTGTAGGCTTCAGTTCCAGCAGAGAAGGGAGAGAGGGGATGAGGAGGGGCGAGGCAGGGAGAGCTAGTGAAGCTGCTACAGGATCAGCAAGCTGTGGTCGGCTGGGGCTTTGGAGTTCAAAGACACCATCCTGTTGAGAGAGAATATATGAGATCCCCAATTCTGTTTGACAGAAGTTTGAGGAGCTCCAGAAAGCAGGTTGTTAAGTAAGAGTAAGTGTTATTGAAATAGATCTGATACTAGTGCCAATTTTTGTCTGAAAGCATACTCCCAACATACTCAGTGAGACTATCTCAATCCTCTATTTAGTTCATGATTCATTAGATGAAGCTCATTATAGATGTTTCTGTTACATTTCTTCCTTTGCAATATTTAAAGGCAAGGTTCCACATTTTGGGAAATGCATTTATTCACTGTCTTGCTGAGAGTTAGAGGAGAGAATCAATCAAACACTCATGAACTATATCTTATCCAGGTGCAGTCACTTCATCAAGCCTTAATGTCACCTTGAGGTTGCCAGGCAATCTGTGGAGACTCCAGGATATTACTATGACCAGCTGAGAAAAAGCTCTAGCATGTAACTTTCTGAAAAAACACAACTGTTGTTTTTACTGCTCTGTTTGTGTATGTATAAACATTTTGTTGTGTGGACCAATTTTTAATGCACAGCAGTCAGTGCTGACCTCAATGAAAAATAAACTGCCTTTCCTACAGCTGCTACATAATAAAAGCTTACCAGAGGGCCCCTGGTGGAAAACGTTGTTTGCAAAATGTATCAAGCACAGAAAATGTTCTCTTAACACACAAATACAGCTCAGATATGGCCGGGCTAAAGCAGATCAGAAAACTGAGGCTGTTACAGTTTAGAGGAAAGTAAGAACAGGAATGTAGAGAAGAGAAAATAAAAAAAACCCAAACCACAGTGAGTACTTAAAGTACCTAAATGTTTTAACACTTTTAAAAATGGTGCACTCTCTTGCTTGCTTGACCATACATGAGTACTTTCTGGCAAAACTGCTTTTGGTTAAGTGTAGAGAAGATCACAGTTTGTCGCTGCTCTCCAACAGGCCAAAAATATTGTAGGTCTGCCTTGTCATCACCTGGTGTGTGGCTGCAGTGGAGATGCATGTGATTACTGCTTGGCGCCACATTGCAATGGAAGTTACATAAAATTACATGTATCATTCAGACAATTGTATGCTTGGTTAGTTATCGTGACAAAGATCACTTCACATCACTTCACTTTGGCAGATTAAAAATTTCTGCTTGAATTCTTATGGATTTTGCTTGTGTTGTCAATTACACAACAGCTCTTTGCTGGTTTTAGCTGTGTTTCTGTTTTTTTTTAAAAATGATTTTTTCCCCCCAGTTTCTCTGTGACTCATACCTAATTTTTGTGTGTACTTGTGTGTGTGTGTTGCAGTCTGGATTAAAACCAAACCTGTTGGTTCTTAGTAGGGGAACAGGCCTGAAGCTCAAAGTCAACATGTAGAGGAGGGGAAATAAGCACAGCTTGGGTCTCTTCCACCGTCTCACTGGATGGCAGTGGTCCTTCTGTTGTAACCTGTGTCACCAGTTCTTCATCCTCCTGCAGATATGATTAGGGAATTCCCACTGCGTTCATTCCGCTGCACTACACCACAACAGCAAAAGCGCTCCTCTCATGGGCACAGAAAATAACGTATTTACCAAACTGCTGTTTTAGTGTTCTAAATGATACATAAGAATACAACTTCAAAAACCAAAGACAAACAAAGAAGATACAGCAATAAAAAAATAAATACACCTCAATGCCCAGCACTAAATTCAAACTTGGTTTGTTTGAGGATGCTTGTTTTTCTCTTTTTGGATGCTTGTAGTAAAAAAGTCCTGCATAGCACTGACATCTACCATTCATAGAGGAGTTAAAAATAATCAGTGGATTCAATTGAAGCCAAGTACAGAGAGATAAAACCTTTTAGTTAAATTATTTACAGCAGCCAAGTAAATACATGGTCAGAGTGAGTGTACCTCCTGCTCCTTTAAACTGAAGTGGAGGGCAGGAGTTCTGGCCTCTCTAATCTCCACCTCGCAGCTTTCCAGGGGGCCAAGGCGCCTCCTCTTTTTGGGTGTGGGTGTCATCATTGGTGGGTGGTTCTCTTTGCCTCCATCGATACTGTTTCCATCTGAGAGGGAAAAAAATAAACACCTATCAAAAAGGAATGTTACATAAACATACAACAACAAGTGGGACCTGGGGACACCTCACTTAAATAAAAAATAAAATATCACACATCAAATAAACATTAAAAAAAACATTGTTTTAAAAACTTGATAAAAGGAACAGAGATAAAGTCTCACTTCAGCAACAAACAGTTCAGAAACTGGCCCATTTAAGAGGCTGACCAAGCTCAAAAGAAATGACTACTGTGAGATGTTGTCAGAGACGGGCTTAAACTGTGCTATGCATTAATCCACTGCTTTTGAACGGTGCCTCCAGACATCATAAAGAAATCCTACTGGCATATATCCTCTTTGAGAAATGAAACTATTAATCCTGTGGCAATGAGGCAGGCTCACCAGACAGATAATCTCTTGTCTTGATGCATCCTCCAGTGTTGCTGTCCTGCCTTGGCATCGGATCACAGACCTCACTCTCCTCCACATCCATCAGGCTCTGGAAGGAGGCCATCTTCTGCCTCAGTGTGGAAGCGACCCGGGGAAGGAAGGGGCTACTTCTTACATGCTGAGAGTTGAGACAGCAAAAACAAACATATCTGCTCAGTGATGCAGCTTGACAGGTCATAGACTTCTGAAATTAAAGGAGCAGTATTAATAAGAGGCAGCATATATATCACATACTCCATCCACACACACAATCCAGGAATATTATGGTTTGCTAAACTGTGTATTATCTAACACCTTGAGAATATTCTGTCATTACCATTCACACAAGAGTAAAGGAATACTTTCATTCAAGTGAAATATGACCAAAAATGTATCTCTTTTGTATCAAACTCACTTGCAGACTTGAGAATTGGTTTTCACGGCAGAAAAAAGTACAAAAAGTCCACAGAAACCTTTTCAACCACTTCTGCAGCATAATACACCTCTCTGCTGTCCAGCATATGCTCACTGTGTTATAAATATGCATAGCCATGTCATTATGTGACTAAGTGCACAATTTTCATTTGGATCCTTAATACAAGCTATTTATGCTCATGAGCAGATTCATACCATTGGCTCAAACATTTTAGTGCCCGCCTCCTGTCCTTTATTGATTAGAAACATGCTATCTTCGGCAATGAGTGAGCTAGGACAGATATCTTTTGGAGGCTCTACATTTAAAATATAACCCCTTAATTTTTTGGCACAAAAATTTAATCTTAAATCATACACATCATCCAAGAGCACTGTTTTTCTCAACTGATCATAAATCAGTATAGAGGCCACTGCGCTGCTGAATTGACAAACAATGTTGGTGTTTACCTAAAACCATCAGAAAACAAAAAAAATTGACTCAGACATTGTCTATCCTTAATCCAATGAAAAGACATTTAAAACAACTGAATTTTGGTTTGAAACATACCAAGAATAATGATTGACAGCGGAGAAGTGGATTATGGCGCAGAAGTGTGTCTGTTACTTGTCCTTTTTATGCCACAGAGACTTGTTTATAATTAGAGTGCACTATGACTGACATTTCTCTGTTAAACATGAAAACAAATAACTTGTAATAGCAACCTCTCAGGCCTACAGAGAGGGAGTCTTTGATAATTAAATATTGGGTAAAGCATCACTTTAATGAGTTCTCTATGGGCTGTTAATTTACAATGTTAGAAAATCAGTCATCTTCTGTGCTATGTTAATGTATTCAACATGGCAGAAGAAACAAGGTATTAAACATTATTGCATTTTCACATGGTTTGACCTTTCTCCTCACATTGATCTTGTCAAGTCTTGTTTTGTGAAAGAAAATGTACTTGTTTCATCATGTGCATTTCCTAACACTAGTATTTTAATTACAGAGAAGCCAGGGAGGGCTCTGCTCTTCGTACAGAATATTCTGTTATATTAACTGTAATATTTCTACCTCAACAAGGATTCACATGAGATAAAAGTGAAATTTAACTAAAGATTTCTCCATCAGGTCACAGGCTGTTCTATATTGGTCAGAACTTGGAAAGGGACTACATGTGTACAATCCATTGTACATTTCATTTTTATCTCATATGCTCCTTGTTTAAGTAAAAATATTACAATTAATACAATAGAAAAGTCAGTATTATTCAGTGATAAGAATATGTATTGCGGGCTGACAAACCTGAATTTTCCCAGCACCATAGAAATCCCCTACATAATACTGCTTTCTTTAACAGCATTTGCCTGAAGTCATTCTGTCATTCAAACAGCACTGTCACAGCGGGAGATCCATAATTTCTCTTCTGCTCTGTTCATTTACTGCATTAGGCTAATGCTGATGCATAAAGCTACTCTCGATATTAACACTTCCTGGGTGTGCTCCATAGACTTTGATCAAGGCTGCACAGAGCAGCTCAGTGCTGTATACATGGACAACAGTTTAACAACGCGTCAGATGTCGACATGATAGCCTGTCTCCCCAGGTCAGGCTATGAAAATAATTTTACTGAAGTTAATAGGAAGTACTACAACATGTCTTTTTACAGGGGGCTCGTTTTCACAAATTACTACTTCTATAAATTACTATCAAACATTTTTCAAACAGGAGGAAGTTGCGCGACTCTCTACAGTAAATATTTATTTGACCATAGTGAGGTTAACAGGCTAAAATCAAATATCTCACTACAATGCATAAATAATGTGTGTGTGTGAATTTGGTGCTGAATCCAACAGGCTCATCTGATTTTAAGTCATCTGCAATCACCTGGCTTAGGCTAAATGAGGAAGTTTTGTCTAAAGTAACAGTGCATGCACATCAATATGTATGCATGTAGAATAATAGTATAGCTTCAGGCAGTGGCAGTCCTTGTGTGTGTCTGATGAAGAAATACTGAGAAAATATGTCGGCAAGAGTATCAAGTAATATATGTCGTTTTTTATATTGATCACACAGAGCTGACCAAAGCACACTAATCTGAACACTGCCTCACACTGATATAATGCACAAGGCTCTAAGATTTTGCTCAATCACAACAGAGGCATCTCACCTCTGGAGTTTGGTGGGTTACGGAGTCTTCATCCCTCTGTTGTGCCATGAAGCTGATGAGGAGTTTGTCTCTGGGGAGCCCCGGACACAATGTTGGGATCATTTGCCTTTATTTTCCAGTTAGACGAGACTTATATCTAGAGCAATAAAGAAGAATGGACTCAGTAACACTCAACTAGTGCAATATGTGGAAAGATCAACTTTCTTGACTAAGGGACCAGTCCTCTCACTCGGCGGGTTTGACGCCGACGCTGCTGGGGTAAACTCTGGATAGAGATCCCAAACTGACAAGGTGTGAGCTCAGAGAAATTATGCTGCGTGTTATTTAAACAGTGTCCCTCTGAGGGTGACAACAATTTCTCCTTCTGATCTCCTCAGTTGTAGCTTGTGTTCACTTCCCTGTGGCAGCCATCTGCATGACACAAAATAAGCAGAGATCTTTATAATTCAAGAGCAGCTGAACCAGAAGCACATGTAGATTGTCAACAGCGGTTACTGGGTGAAATCAGATGGATGACAACAGAGGACTAGTCAGTCATATATATATATATATATTACCTAATACGTTTGCTTGTACGCCATTACAGTTAACAACATGAATTCAACATTTGAACTAGCAAAAGTTGATGGTAGAGAGTTCACAAATAATATCATTAAAAGTAAGGATTCCTAGACATTAGCTGGATGCTAATACAGTTAGCAGAACGCCCCGTAAACAACGTTAACTCAAAAGCTCCTGCCATGTGCTTTTATAATAAATGCGTATATTGAATGAGTAAGGAAAACTGAAGGGTCAAGAGTTTAACAGCTATGCAGACGACCGCCACACAACACTGTCGGCGACCGGCTTAGGAAAAAACAGTGGCCTAATGCTAACTGTTGTTTTACGTTAGTCTCCTCATAAGGGACGTTAGCTAACAGTGTGGAGGATAAATGTAGTGACAGCAAGTAAAAAACACTTTACCTTCTAAATGTAATAAATGACAGTTTCTGCTGTTAAATAAGCATATAAAAAGACATACAGGTCGATAATGTCTTTAAAAGACCATTCACATCTCAATATGTGTTCACAAAAAAAAAAAAAAAAATTAAAACACGACTAAAGACGAGCAGAGAGCGACGAATTACGCTCACGCCAGAGCTGGCGGCAGCATATGGATCCTCCGCGAAAAATTGCCACATTCTTAAATAATACTTTCAATTTCAAACACGCTGTTTATTACGTGATTCGGTTTACAGATGTAAAATATGATTAAAATAGTAACAACAACAGGCGTTGTCAAAAAGTCGAGAACAACTGAGATCGTTCGGTGGAACTAACTTCCGTATTTTAAGGGTTTGAAAGGGAATGGAACTCGTTTAATATGAATTGGCTAATAGAAATACTAGACAAGATACTGCGTGCACTGCAGCCTGGGCTTCTCAGGATAGACAGATTACCCCTTTATATTGTTATTAGAATGAACTGACATGTACAAATAATAACAACAACAAAAATAAATAAAAAATAAAATAAAAACTGCAACAAAACTCTTACTACATCATTACAATTTACAGGCAACTGTACACAAAATCAGTTCCTCATTAATTCAAATGATACTGGGCAAACACTGGATCCAGAGATGCATGTAAGAAAAATCAGGCAAAATCAATCAATTTGATGCTTCGGCAAACTTCAAAAAACAACATTTTCCTCAGTAACCAGCCGATTAAGGAAACCTAGGGCCCCATCTGCTGTTGGCTGTCTTGAAACCCAACAGCTGGAGCTGACTGCCCCCCTTTCAGTCTGTTGGTTCATAGTTGACCTGATGTCAAAGTTAACTCTCCAATCTGTCAGCCAGAGGTAACTATCAGCATTTGTTTCTTGTTGAGGTTACATTGTGTGACATGCTGTATTCCTTTTCAAGACACATAATAGAGATGGGTTTTTGTCCCCGCCAGTTGGGAACCATAGAAGTTTGTACCATTCACAGCTTTACTGGTTTTTAATGGTGAAGTTGTGGTAACAAAAGGTGAATAAGCTTGGATGTTCATTGATAAGCCAAAACAGCTGCCAACATGAAGCAAAAATGAACGGCATCTATAGAAAAGCATCTAAACGATTCAACCCTAACACTGTATTTTCAAATGGTTTACAATGGTTTGATATCACTTTCAGCCTGCTCTGTGTGACAATTGTGAAAATTAATTAACAGGTGGGTGAACTGTGTTCTACTTTGAAAGGCTCTGAAACCCTACCCACACATCAAGAATCTTAAGCACACACAGAGTTCCTCCTTTGTGAGGTTTGAGAGTCTGTGGCGCAGCTGAGTACACTAAGATCAAATGCAACTGTGAGCCCTCTCCACACAGCTGGGACTGTCGACCACATGAAGCATGTGGCTTCTTCTGTTGACACCAGGCAAGGCTAAAAAGACGATGGAAGCTTGATCATATAAGTTATTATTGTGCAGCACAGGCTGGGGAATGAAACAGCTCTAGACATTCACAGGTGAGATAACACTGCTGTGTGTCTGAGCACCTGTCCAAATGAGATGTTCACATTTTGAAAAGTCTTATTTTGATGAAATACAGAATCACCAACACAATGATACAAGGAGTTTGGAAACCTGGAGGACTTATCTACACGCTTTTGTTAGAATAAACACTGGTTAATCATCCATTACCATTCCTAAAATTTTGTCAGGATTCTTACAGAGGTCTTTTCTACTTTCTTCATGTGTATAAGTCATAATGCGTCACCAGGATTATATATCTATACTTTGATTTCACTGAGTGTCATCATTTAAAGAGTAATGGCTTAAACAATAAGGAAGGAGATATTTTCAGTGGCTTCCAGCTTTGTTTGATGTATCTGCACCGTGATGAGCTCATTCTTCATTAACACCATCCATCATGTCCCAAAAAGTGTTGGTTTGAAATAAATGTTGTGTAATTTAACACTATCTATTATCATAACAGTGAATATTATTTTGAATATTTTTTTTATACAAGATAAGGATTGTGTTGGATTTCCAGTGTTCTTGGCAATTCTTTTTTTTTTCAGTAGACTCTGATTAGTGTGGTACCTGTACTACTACCACTCTGACCCTGGCAGTGGGAGAACATTTCAACCATTTTATCCAGCACTGTTGCACCATTCACATCTCTGGCCACATGCCAACTTGGTGATAATTACTACAGCTGACACAGGACTGTCAGAGATGTATCAACCAGTTGTAGCTGGTAGTTTATTTATAACAAGGTCACACCAATTCATTTCCTCCAAAACACAAATATGTAGACATACATATTCTTGGAATCACTGACTCAAACTATAGAAACATAGTCTAATGTTTCATCATGTTACTTACTAAATATATGCCAAAGGAGCACTTCATCAATTTAGTGTTGCACATCTACAGAAGTTTGGGACAGGTGGAAGACACATTAAAAAGAATCAGCAGAGACTACATGAGATCCTACTGTTTATGAGTGAAGCCCCAAAACACTAAATCCTGCATTTCCATCTCTCTCTCTCTTTTTGTTAGGGTGCTCTGTGTCTTAGTAAACACCCACCTGATAACTCTTATCAGACATCATCAGTGTTATTATTTTCAGACCTGACAAATCCCCCCAGGGCCACACAAAACATTATGAATGTTATCACAGGCTGAGTACTCCTGTGACTAGTAAATTGACCTTATGTGTAAACTGTGGACTTCCTCTTGAACAAACAAACTCACAAACCGCTAGTATATCTCTATTTTATTTGTGTATATACATATAAAAAAATAAGGACATATGTACAATGGTATATCACATGTCAAAAGCAAATAAGTTACTTAACATATTTTAAAAACAAACATAAAAGATCAATAACTGACAAGCAAAACAAAAATAGAATCGGTGATAAGAAGTACATATGAGAAAAAACAGTAGAACTTAAAGCCTGTGAGAGTACTACAAACAAAATGTGTAAGAACTGAGGAAGTACATAAAATGCACTACATTGCATTTTTTAGAAGCTCAAGACCTGTTTTTCATTTTTATTTTAAAAAAAATTTTTAAATATGTTATATTGAAGTAAAAGCCCACTGTGAAAGGGAAATATATTAAGACATAAACCAAGTACCAGTGTAAAGAGCTACGTGTTTTTTAGCTTTCTGCTTCAGGAACTTAATACAAGAAGTGGCCACATTTTAGTACCGATCAGCAGTTACGTATTTGGTTTTTCAGGGGCTGACAAATTAAATAATGGGTTAAGTTTGCAAATTACTCAGCTTTGATAAAGAGAGGCACAAAGAATTAGATCCAGCAGAATACTACTGACATGTAAACAGGAAGCAAAACAGGAAGTCCATCAGCACGCCTGTTTTCTTTTTATGTGTTTGCTTGAGGGAAAATTTTGCTGCAGATAAAATATGCAGAAAGGTTAAGACATCAGCCAGTGTAGCAAAGTGGACTGGACTGTTGAGACTCTTAAAATATCGATCAAGCCAAGTCAAATAAAGTTAACAGAAGTATTTCAACAAGAACAAAAGCAACTGCAGTCTACTTTGGCTTATCAAAAGGTGAAGAGGCACAGAAAAAGTAAACATGTTGGAATGCAGCTATGAATTTGGTAATAACCTTTGGAACCAAAATCAGACATATTTGTTTTGCTTTTTCCAAAGAAAGCATTGGGGTCTTCATTAACATTAGCGTCTGTAAAAGTCCAAAATGATTGATCGTACCGCACTACAAGGATGATCATATCAAAGATGTTATACAGTCCACTTGCAGAGGATCATGCAACACTAGGATGGAGTGCTGATGGCTGAGTACCTCTTCAGCGTTGGGATCATATTTGATATTCTACATCTCTCTCAGCGATCTGTACACAGTGGGGCAAAACAAGGTATTTTTGTCCTCTCCTTCCTTCTTGCTGTGCTCCTCTGGTCCCGACAGACACGTCCCAAAAAACAAAAGCCACCCCTGATGGACAAAGCACAGAAAGAGGACAAAATAATGTAAAGTTAGTAACAGCAAATAGCCAAAAAAGTTAGGCACAATATGACTTTATCACTTTCATGTGTGGTGTTGGCTGTATTTCAAAGTGTTCTTGAAATTAGATCAGAAACTTAGTATTTGGGATTGTATCACCATGGAAACACTTTAATGTTTGTAGTAATTAGAAAATTTAGTCTGATACTTCATGCTCGCACTTCATCATGCACTGCTAATTCATTGTATGTGAATAAAAAAAAAGGACGAGACTTTTCAGCACCTGTAAAAGTTTTGAGTAGGAGATTGGTTGAAAAGGTCCAGTATACTGTCTAAATCTTGCAAGTACAACACTGCTATCAAACAGATGTTTCAGTCTGACAAAGGTCTTCTTCAGTGAATTTATATTTTATCTTGACAGACTGGAAACTTTTTCTTTTAATAAATGTTCTGGCTGTGAGTCAAGCAGTGTGTCGGCCCTTCTTTATCTTTTAAAATGAAAGTGATTTGATGCACCTGTCCCTCCTCTAGATTTAATATAGCAAGGCCAACTTTTGATGAAGGCGAGACTGGCTGTCGGTGAACATATGATATAACAAGATTCTTTACTGCCAGGTGTGTGAAAGTGTACTGAAGCACAAGATGCTTTTTGACCTACATACAATGTTAGCATGCTAACATGCTCACAGTAGTACGCTATCATGCAATATTCAGTAGATGATGTTTACCACGTTCCCAGTATTATGCATGGTTACATTAACTAATTTATACTGAACATAGAGTAGATAAGGTTGATGGAATGTCATAGGTTTTACGTGGTATTTGGTCAGCTAACCAAGGTAGAACAAATTCAAGTTTTGACTCAGTGGTGGTGCTAGATGAAAACAAACGATCACCAGAGTTACTACAGTTTATCCTGACGGAGACTTGAATGTTCTGAACCAAAGTTCATGGAAATCAAACAACAATTGTCGCACCTGACCAACCATCCATAGAGCCACAGCATTAGTATGTCTAATATCTTCCTTTCACCACCAGGGACTGTCCTTCAGCAATGCAAACAGAAGGTGATAGGATACTGCTTTCAGCTAATTACTGTTGAGCACACTTTGTAATAATTCCAGAAATAAACTATAAAGGTTAAGGTAAATAATAGCCATATACTGTAATGTAATTCACTTATATTTTAATTACAGCAGTCTAGTCTAGCTAGTCTCTTCATAACAGTGTAACAGTAACAGTGGTTCTTGCCGTAGAGTTAGAAGATTGACTCAGTGTCTGTTTGCTAACATAGATCTGAGTCATGATATAGTCAAATATTATGTAGACTGGAATAAACAGCTAGCCTGGCTCACCAATGTTGCCAAACAAACATACAAGAACCACTATTAACATTATGCAAACAACAAATCGCAGTTTGACATGGGCTATGTGCCCGATAATTTCTTTTACACAGCTTGTTGTTTTTGGTTGGTTGGTCTTTAATAATAATGCTTTCAACAAAAAAGATAGGTCAAGGCCCAATAAGTTTTTACCTTTTGAAAGAGTAAGTACATGTTTTTCTCTTTCAGTTTTGTTGCTTTAGTTTGGAAGTTGTTTATGGACAATGGCTGCAGCTTTATATTCAATGGAAAGATATGACAGAAGATGATCTTCATTCAACTCAGCGAAAGCAAATATGTGTATTCAAACACTGAATTATTATCCTTTTAGTGATGGGTTGAGCAAAGGGACACAGAGGCCAGATAAATAAACAAAATAATTTTTGCCACCACACTGAGCAGCACTAAGAGCCAAAAAGTTAAATTAGAAATCGTTAAAGTTAGGACTTCGCTTTTAAATCTGTTTGCAGTATGAATTTAATTATGGAACAATACTCATTGGTTCATGGCTGCTTTCCCCGCCTGGTTGTGTAGCGTTTGGAAGCACAGCAGCAATCAGTCTGTCCATTCAATCTTTCCATTCTTCTCGGTCAAAAATGTGTATATGCCTTTTTGTGTTGGTGTGTTTTATAGTGCTCTTCCTCTGTATATGAGTCCAACAGTAGCCCTGGGTCAGTCTCTCTCAGCACTGCAAAGGAGGGGTTCGCTTTTATGGCAAGGCCACAAACACTGCAGTCCAGACATGGCATTCATAATCGAGTGTGTGCAAATGTGTGTCCTGGAGGGGGTGAAGCCTTCGCAGCGTGTTACCACCCTGACCAAACACGAAGATATAAAGCACTTATTGAGACATCCACAGCGGTCGTGAACAGTGAGGGTTCAACCACATTCTCCATGCCTACGTCTTCATGTCAACTTCAATTTTGGAATTATGTAGTTATTGTTCAGCTAAGAGCTGAAAATAGACCTTTCTTTTTCTAAGGAGATGAGCTACAAAAAGTGCCCAACCAAACACACACCTGTTAAGGCACAATGTGGAGTGCATCAGCATTTTGGACTTGACCCAAAATAAGGTCAATGTGGCTGAACAGAACAAGCGCTTGCCCCTCACATTGTCATTCACAGAGGGTTTATTAGTCACTTGACAACTGTTTGAACACTGCTGTAGCCCGTTAAGACATAGAAAAAGAACAACAAGAAATGTCTTAATTCAAACCAATTTATCATAACAAATTAAAGGAAGGGTTTGAGGACTTTCTCAGTGGGTAACACAACTGGGAGGGATTACAATTGACAGAGAAAGTCTTGAGAGATTGTCCTTCATTCAAAAACCCCTCAGCCTTTCACTCCAATTCACTCTATTTTCCATTTAATTTCTCTCTCTTTGTCTCACTCTCTCCTTCCTTCTCGGTCCCACGAGAGCTCCTGTTATGTGGACATGATTGTCGCCTTGTCGAGATTAATTAGTCTTTATACCGCCTCTCACACTCATGGCTCACTTATCAAAACAAGACGCCCAATCTTTTAAGTGTAGTGTTGAAAAAGTCCCAAAGTGAAAAGAGGGATATACCAGTTCATTATTTCCACCAGTGCACTTAAGGTTTGTCAACTGGTTTCAGCACAGGGGCTAAAAGCTCACTTTCATTCACGAACGTGAAAAAAGAAATGTGCCTCTTCAGAAAACATGTCACACCATTTGTTTGATTTCCGTACTTGAGGTGTTCTCCTCACAATGTTTTAAATACACAATTTACATGCATGGCGTTCAGAACACACAATTACAGGAGAGGCGTTAGTGAATAATGGGTGTATGAGTGTGTATATTTAATATATATAATGTCTACAGTGAGCCACCAGGTATTACAGAGCAAGAGAGAGAGCATGGGAATTGACAGCTTGTCACTGAATGAGAGAGAGAGGCATCCCCAAAGGAGGGAGGTAGGTTGTTGTTTTGTTTTTTTTTCCAACTCAGGAAGGAGGACAGGAGGCGGCCTAGATGACTCCCACTGTGCGGCCTTGGCAGAATGCTTCTCTGCTGCAGGCTCAGCCTCCTGAAGGGCTGGAGTAGTCATTCCCCATTTATGTTTAGGCCTCCCCAGCCCGCTTCCAGCGCGCCAGCCTGCTAGCCTCTCCCTCCCCTGTTGTGCTCAGGCTGAGGCGGATGTAGCCATTGCTACCAGAGCCTCGGATGTTGGGTAAGGCTGAGACGGCTGGGGGAGTGGATGGGCTGGCCGGGAATGCTTGGTGACGCCGTGTTGCTGACGCTGTTGGGCCCCAGGCATGACCGGAACGATCTTCAGTGAGCCGTCTGAGTAGTAGAAGCACCTGTTTCCCAGAAGCGGTCCTCATCATGGGCATCTTGCTGGGCACAAGGTGGTGGCCTCAGCAGAGTGATGGGTACATGAGGGCAAGCCCAGAGGCTTCCATGTCAGCTCCTTTCCTAGGCCAGCTTCAGCCTCCCAGGTAAGAGCTACACGAGGGGAGCAGCAGGCATGCCTGCGCGGCATGACTCTGCACCCAGAACAACCCCATACTGCTGTCTGAGCCCGGCCTCCAGCGAAGACTGGAGCGCCATACCACAGCCACCAGCGCCTGTCTGAACTTCTGACCCCTTGCTCCTCAGAGTAGCAGATATAAAGGGCCGCTTGCATCTGGCCCGCTTCGGGGATGACGAGGGCTTGAGGGTCCGTCAAGCGCCGCCTCGGCCCGGGCCCCTCAGCTGGAGCCTGTCATTGAGAACCCAGCAGGGCTGAGCCAGGTTGAGACCAGCTGGCAAGGCAGCACCATGTCAGATCCCACCACCACTGTTACATTCCCAGACGGGAGTGCTCTGTAGAGGAAGGGAGGTGGAGGGAAGAGACAGGAGACAGGAGCGGGGTTAAGTGTCATCCATAATAATTATATCTATATTCTACAGCAGCCAGCTGTTTTCTGCTTAATTCAATTCTGTCCGCCTAACTGCAACAAAAATTCACTGAGTCCAGCCTGGAGTCCACTTTCTTTTTGCTACTGACTTGCTTCTGCACTGATAGTCAATTCCCACAAGGAGCCACTACTGAGGTGTGGCCCCAATACTCACCAGGGCTAGGATGGAGACGGCTTATCGAACTTATTTTTCCCCGGGCTGAACCTTTCCAGCATAAGGTCCTGTGACAGGGAGGAGGTGCGGACCAGAGAGGAAAGGGCAGACAGCAGAGCGGAAGATTAATAATGGACTCTCAGTCTTCTACAAGATAATTTCAAATTTACCATAGATAAACTTAATTAGACTAATATAATAGCCGCTTAGTACAAAGTAGATATGGTAGATATCATCCTCCTGATTTGGTAATAAGTTCCGGCCCCTCATGACAGCTTTTCTTGTCAATATGTTGTTATGGTTACATTTGTTTCACTAGCTGGCTGAAAAATCATAGAATGAAGCAGTAGAGAGGATTTTATTCAACAGCCTCAGAGTGAAAGTCTGTAAACCTGCAATGAAACTGGCTTCACCCTGTTGGAAAATAGTTGTTTATGTGCATCCAATTAAAAGCAATAGCGTAAGTGTCTATATAGAGTTTAAAGGACACATAATATTTAAATTCTCTTAGCGCCTGTCCATTTGCAATCAGTAGTTCCCTTAAAATATCAAAACCAATCCTAAAACCTCTTCTGGTTTGAATCTAGTATATATGAATGCTTGGGTACATAGATACTGCCTCACCCGCTGTGGAGGTCGACAGGACGCAGGTCCACCGCTGTCCCAAGCGCAGTAGGGGTCCCGGGCGCAGCAGACAGTCTGGCTGATGACTGATAGCGGCTGCAGTTGGCCAAGGGCAGCTGGAGAACTTCCGAACGAGAGCCGGCGTACAAGCACTTCTACGGAGAAACAGAGGGGAAGAAATGAGCAGGAAGAAGACAAAGAACAGATCCAGACATCCATCCAGAGAGACAAAAAACCAGAGAGAGATAGAAAACAAGGAAGAAAGATGCTAAACAGAGAGAGAGAGAGAGGAGGGAGAGTGACTCAGTTCGGGTTAGAGGAGATATGTGGATAATCACTCTCAATCATAACAACATCTACCCCTGACCCTCTTCCAATCCAATCTGGGTTGGCGCTTTTATAAAGCTGTTATAAAATGTCTGGTCGTGGCTAAGCCAGCATTAATGAGATAAGCAGCGGCTTGGGCTGGAACGCCCCCTGGCTAAAACCGTGATCGACGACGGATCGTGCCATTGTAGAGCTGAGCCGGGACACGGCCGTGTCAACACACAGGCTCGGCTGATGTGGGCCGGGAGATTGAGAAAACAACAGGGGCAGAGGTTCAATTCCCCCACTGTGGTGAAGGATTGTAATTACTGTTATTGTGAAGAGGGTTTCTGATTCATGAGGTGACACTTGATCTGAAAAGGGTGGTGTTGATAAAAACATCTGCTGAGGTACCGGGCCACAATGGCACTGCTGGACCGCCTGTCTGATGTCAATGACGTATGTCTGGCAAAAAGAGTATTAACATCAACAAAGACAAAGTACCACTGTTATCACTGAATACCAATGAACAAGTGATACAACTGAAAAGTGAGCCAATGGAAGTCCAAAACTACCTTTGAGGAATATGATCAGATGGCATAGATCCATGCTGTGCTGGCTAGACAGGAGATTCTCAAAGCAACAAAGGAACTTTTGTACAATGTTTTCCCTTGAGATACCATTATTAACATTTGCAATCTCTCAAAAAGACAGAGAACAATTCATCTAGGAGTTCATGGCAATAATACACTGCTTCACTGTAGTGAGGGAGCAGCTGAAGGCTCAAACTCAAATGATCATGTAAAAGAAAAAGAGCTGCTTTCTTCTTCTTAAAATCACTTGCCTCTGCTTGTTGTACTGAGTCTGGTCTGCAGATGTTCTTGGTTGGAAATCCGCAACCAGACAGCTGTCTCAGCTGAAAATGCCAACAGTCTTGCATCTTTCTTTCGAAAACATAAGACTCTGTAGAACCAAAACTGAAGTGAACAGTTTAAAAGCATTCTGGAGTGCCTTTTATGTTGCTATGCTCCAACAGGAAGCGCTTTAACGGATGGCTGAAAACATTAATTTAGTTCGATAATAGGTTTCGGCTAACAGTGTTACTTTTCTTGAACCAACAATTCGGCAATCGCACACTTCACCCTGTGATTGGCCGATTTGGGAGGTGAGAAAGAAGGTGATTTGAACTTTCAAGAAACTATCTTTTTCATGCTTATGTTAATTATTTGTCACTTTTTCTGTGTACAAAAAGTTTGAATGCCTTCTAGGAAGACTGTTTGAAAATGTAAACCTCATTTAAAGAGTTATTGCATCTCTCCTCCTCTATTACGCTTTTCTCTCTGCCTCCTACTGTAGCCTTGGAATACCTATATACACTTGGTGGTTGGATGACACATAAACTACTTCTTTTAGGTGTTCCTCAGTTACCATAAAGTTGAGGGACAGATTTGATAAAATTTGATGCAGAGGCTGAAATATCCTATGTTTTTTTACTAGTTTGAGTCAAGTTTCTAAATGCTGCAGACACCCTGTGTGGTAAATGCCCACATCTTTCAAACTCCATGCCCCACTCAGTCAGTGTGTAATGCAGGCATCAGAAGACACCGGAGCAACCCTTAGAAAATCCCTGGAAACAACTGAGAGACATCAGATCCCTGTTTTACCTTGGAGTGGGAGGATGGTCAGGCTGTCCACTGGCTGGGCGGTCTCAAACAGCTGGATCTCTATCACATAGGCCCGGAGCTGAGGATCACCACCTCTGCAGCCAGCCCTCCAAAGTTGCAGCACAGAGAGAGGAAGAAGGAAGGAAGGAAGAGAATTGAGCCACTTCACATCTGTTGTTTTCAGTCAAACTTCCTATCCAAGATCACTGCAGTGTAATAGACTTTCCTAACTCTTCAGGAAATTTTTCATGGCGTGTATAAAACACATATATTTTCAAACAAATAGTCAGTCGCCCGGCTGAGTCCAACATTAAACTACTGTGAAAAACACACATCTTTGACAGCTGTTGTAGTTCATTTAAATGCCACCACTGATGTGATATTTTGAAACTATCTACACGCACACACCTGTGACTGCACACTAGTTCATTTTGAATGATATGATATTCTGTAACAAATATACCCATACACCAATCACAGCATACCAAAGCCAATTTTGAATATATCAATCTGTAAACAAACACCTGTGGATCATTGCATTTTTACTGAAATATTGATGATAATAAAATATTCTACCAAGTCACACCTGGGACTGCAGAGAAGTTCATTTAAATATTAACATGAAATATTATGATGTACAAAACACGCCCTTTGATGCTATAATTTATTTAAATATTAAATATAAGCTTCCGCCACATATGGTAACAAACACTTTCTTAGCTGCTGTTCACAAACCATAGTGATAGCCAAAAAAGTTTGACTTTTTCGCTCTGTTCAAGGACACCAGACCTCATTGACAAAAAGTTAATTTACTTTGCAGAACACTGGGGCAAATCTACTGCTGCCTTGATCAGTTAGTTTATGTTGTTATGTGGTACTTGTACCTGAGTAAAGGATCTGAGTACTTCTTCCACCACTGAAAGTCACACAATAGCACAAACTAACTAACTGATTGAGGTAGCAATAGATTAGCAACTCCCGTGAGGTCATCTTGCAAGGTAAAATGACTATTTTTGTCAATCCATCCGGTCGAGGCAGATGACTGCCCACCCTGAGTCTGATTCAACTCGAGGTTTCTGCCTCTAAAAAGGAAGTTTTTCCTCTCCACTGCTGCTGGAGCATTTGCTCATGGTGGGAACTGTTGTCCCTGTTTGTAAATATAATAATCAAAAGAGTACAGTCTAGACCTACCTATATGAAAAAGAGCCTTGAGATAGATTCTGCTGTGATTCAGCACTATATAAATAAACTGAACTGACTATTTTTGTCAGGAGCCTGGTAGCTTATAAACCTGTCTCCGTGTTAAACAAAAAAGATTCAATCTTTCGCAAAAAGGTCTATCTCTGTAGAATCCTTTCTATGATGCTATTAGGCAAAATAAGCACTGAGTTCACTAAGGAACTTACTGACACCTATTACAATTGCACTTTGCAATGGAACCACTGCAAAGAGATTTAAAAAATTCTATCAGCTTCATTTACACTTAAAAACATAAGAAAACAAAGCCCAGTTTAAAAATCCCAAATGCTTATTATTATGACTTGTCCCAACAGGAAAAGCACAGATGAAATAAATAACATTAATGATATAAGGTCATGAAGATTTGGTCAGCATGTAAATAAAGTAAGACTCTGAACTGGAGCATGAGTGAATGCAGTTAATTATCTATTAATTGCACCTGTGCTTCTCCTGGTATGATGTAAAATGTTTGCTATGAAAGGCTCTATTAAAGACTTAGAAGAAAGTGCCTCTACAGAAAATGTAAGTTTGTGGTCACACAACAACACACACCGATACGGTGTCACCGGGTTGTCTGGAACTTTCATCAACTTGCCCAGAAACTTTAGCAGTGGTTGTGCTAAATCATGCTATTCTGCAATTGAGAAAGACAGAAATGAAAAAAGAAAACGAATCCTCCTGCCAGGACTTCAGGCCAAAATACTGAGTCCGCCTAGCGAGAAACTATTTACTGAAGAATTTAAAAGAACAGAGATGCTGTTCAGCCTTTTAAGACCTCGGTAAAGGTAATATCACCAGAGACAATGGAAGACTTTTTTCAAGCAGTGGGTGGGGAGCTGATGCTGACAGAGGAGGAAGACAGATCCGTGGCTTCCTTTCATGGTGGGCATTGTGAACAAGTTTAGATCCCCAGTAATGAAAAGCGCTTTCAGGCACAGCTAGTGGGGTGACCTTGATGTGTGTGTGTGTATCTATGGATAAAGCCGCGGCTGACATGTGCTTTCTGTGGTCCTCTCGATTAAGAGACTGTCAATGGATATTAGTGAAAAGCAACCCCATAGCCACCAGGAGGTTTGAGAGTAGGAAATACACACACATTCATTAGACACACACACACGCAGTCAAACACAGCATAAGCAGCAGGCATATCATCACACCGCCTCTTGGGCGTGCTTCAGGGACCAAAGTCGGCTAATCCCTCAATCCTGTAGCCCGGTTTTTCTTGAAAACAGTCTCGCAATATTCTCTCTCTCTTCTTTCACATATCAGCTGTCGCCATGCTGCGCTAATAGCTAATCGCTTCTCCGCAGCCCAATTGGCAATTATGAGCGCACGCTCGCCAAGGGCCCTGCTGGAGTTTGTGCTGTGAAGCACCCACAAGCCGGGATGACTGCACTCCTTGGCTCAGGAGTGTGAGCGTGTGGATCTGTGTGTGTATGATGTGTGTGTGTATATCAATTCCGCGAAAAGCACGGCGCGCGTGTGTGTGTTGTTGTGTCCAGTAACCGGGTTGCCTCTCGCTGCCAGCGGAGTAGCCTTGAGTCCGCTGTTGTTATACCTGTCAGTTGCTACAGTCACTTGCCAAGTGCAGTGGCTGAATGGCAGCTGAGTCTCTCCATTCATAAGATTGGCTGCATTCAAATTCACATTCCTGAATCCACTCTAGATCTGTGCCGGCCAGATTAAGGTTCTGGAGGGTTATTGATTTGTGCCCGTACAAAACAGGACATCTGTGTATGGGCCTGATGGCTACTTACTGGGAGATATTAATTAAGTCGCACATAATGAGATGTTTCCTTTTGGATGCATGAAGATGGATCAGCATGCAAATCTGCAAGCTCTTTAATTGAAAACCCCAGCTGAAGTCTGGCCAGATGGCATGTTGTTTGTGCCACCATACCCACGCCAGTACCTGTCCCTGTCTGCTGCCATGGCCTGCAAGCTCGGGTTTCTTCAACACATGCTGTGTGCAAACCCACCCACCCACATTGCAGACACAGACACACACACCAAAACAGTGGGGAATATGGAAACAAGAGGACCTAGAACCTAATGTATTTCAATGCCACATTGAGAGAAGAATTCATACAGGAGGTGGGCATAAGAACACTCATATAGTGTAAAATCCGATACAACAATCCTGCAAAATATACTAGCTCTAACTCTTAGCTTGTGAGGCTCAATGTCGGGTATGTAGACACTGTGCCATCAAGGTGATATTGCAACACTACTGTCATTTTAAAGCTGCTGGAGGCTGGAGAGGGGATTCTTTTTGCCCATTATATTGTGAGGTCAAAACAACTTGATATGTACCTAAAAGGTGACATTTTCTGGAGAGTTTGAGGTACTTTGACTCTGTTGTAATGACCTGCAAACACTGTAAACACGCTAAATGTGCAACAGTAGTATGTGACATTACTGACTGCACAGAAAGTGGGAATGAAAACTCCACTCAAGACATGCCAACATAAATATTTGAGGCTTCCAGAAGTCTCTAGGTGAACAAATGAACGGTATGAGATTAGATTGCTGCAAAACATTCACTGCTTGAATTTTCCTGGCTGATTGAAACTCATATTTTCAATTAAAAATACCCGTTTTCAGCAATAACAGGAGGCCTCTCATGTAATTTGTACCTGTGCCGGAGAAGAGCATGTTGTATGCCCGCTGGTCCAGGGCGCTAACCCGATCCACTGCTGGCCTGGTAGTTGACTTTGGTGAGCAGCAGGGGGCGAGCCAGAGCTTTGTCCCATCAGCGGGTGCTTCTTGGCAAAGCTGAGCGTGGCATCAGGCAGCTGCAGAGTTGTTAGCTGCCCTCCACAGCAGCACCGCAGCACAGACAGAGAGAACGGGAGAAACAGGGGAGGGGAACAGAGCAAGGGAAGGAATGCAGGGAAGGACGAAAGGAAGGGTGAGAGGGGCCAAAGAGGGAGAAAGAGAAGAGTATAAGTTCTGCAGCTGGCACACAGGCTGGTATGAGCTGGCTTGGAGATGACTCCCCTCCCTCTCTCCCTCCCTCCCCTCCTCTCTTCATCTCCATCTTTCTTTCACTCTTGCTCTCACCTCCGCCTGCCATTACACCCCTTCCTCTGCTTCCTTTCCTTTCGTCCTGGTTCATTACATTCTTAGCTTTTTGTGTCGTGACAGCTTTTGCTGTTTTTCACTTCCATTGCTACCCTATACCACCCATTCTTTCCTCCCTCTCACTTTTATTTTGCTTGAAATTTTTATTAGCTAAATACACACTTTTTTCTTGCTTCCTGAAGTTGTCTGGAAATTTCTGTATTATCAAATATATTGTCTAATATGTGCTAGAGCAGGGCTCCCAGTTTCTTACCGATCCAGGCCGTGGGACAGGGACAGCACCAGTGTAGCGTCCCCACCTCTGAGATGCCTCCCTGTACTCTTTGTAGGATCCTTCAAACACTTTCTTCACATCAGAGATCTGGTACTGGCACACAGCCGACACATCCACGTCACCCCTGAAGAACGGTGGGGGAATTAGTGATGTGGCAATAAAAATTGAGAGATAGATGACCTATCATGCCATGTGGAAAATGTGACTATTCAATAGCAGCTCGACTAACATGCAAGAATGTATGTATGTATGTTGAATATACTATGCCATATATGAAAATATGGAAAAATATAAGTATCTGTTGTACTTCAAAAACACAGAATATGAACTACTACAATAGTTAATATTGTCAAAATTAGATGAGTATATTTGACAGTGTTTTAAAACAATAGTCTTAGTAATCACAGTGCAGTAAACAGATATTAACTCTAAGGGCAAAACTTTATTGAGAGAGCTGCAATGATTAGAATATGCTGACACATCTCCACTCTTTTCTACAGCTGAGTGATGTACAAACCACGCATGTAATATTTTGAACAGTGAAATTAATCAGTTATGTTGCATCAGGAAACACATTTCATTTTAATGGGTAAGGTAGTGGGATTCATTTCCACCCACCCCTGCACGCCAAGTGAGACTGAAATTAGGTGTATTGACACACAAATCCAGACCCTTTAAATCATCGTGGTAATTCCTCATCTCACAAAACAGATTTGATTTCCATGCTCATTCACTGTAATGAAAACATCTATTTTAAAATTCAGCTCTAACTAAGTCACCCACATCCTGAATATAGACGAAGTTAAACAAGCAAAAGCGAAATTAGTATGATAAATAAACTGTGGTGTCAAGTAGCAAGGTCCCACACCACAGTCTTTACATTAAATGCAGAGTACTGCTGCAGTAAAATGTTTTTAAAAGCTGTAAAACAGGAACAAGAGGTTCAGTCCATTCATTCATAATGTGATTTGTCCTGGAAGTGCTTCACAGTCTGGAACAACACAGTTAATGTGTAGCAGTGCCATATGTCTTACTGGGTGAACGCTGTCAAACCAAAGGACGGCACTGATGTCTTAGCAAGTTATAAAGCTAGCTTATTCAGTCAGATTATGGCTTGAACTCTGAGCTTACTACTACATAATGTCCAATTATCTTAATGTGTTATCTCTATCAAAGCCAGGGGCTTTAAGGAACTTGCTTAGTCACACAGAGTAGTATGATTAGGCTTTTTCCAGCAGCAGTAGGAGCTCTGAATGAAGAAACAGCTTGAAGTTCAAAGCTGGTTCACTTTGCGATATGATATCTTATTGAAGAACAAAAGACTCTCACATCAAAGGGCATTGCCCAGAAAGAGTAAAGTCTCCAACTTCCTCCCAAAGAAAACCTCCTGCCTCGCTCCCCTTTTCTTTGTTGATAAGTAACTCATTAACACATTACTGTTATGTAGTGGACCAACAAATGCCAATCTTGTTCTACTATCAATGCCACAGTCCCTTATTAAAAACTAAGTTACTGTAGTCAACACCCTTCTAATTACCACACCGGAGTTTAATATCGTCAACTTTAAAATTAGTTTTCCATCATTTACTTCAAATGTTGCTTATTTTATCCATCTACAGTGATTTTATCAGGCTAAAAAATGGCCAGACCAATGAACGACAACAGAGATTGTTTTCCATGATAAGTCCAACAAACGCCCAGAGAAGTAATTTAATGTGTCCTCTGATATAGCCAGTGGTTTGATGTTTGCCCCGGAGAAAATAAAAAAGTCAATATGATTACCAGTGATACTCAAATTGAAAGGCATAACAAGTGATGAGTAATACAAATCATTTGCTCAGAACAATGTGTCAAACTGTGAATCAACAAGCCAATTTATTAGCTATTTACTCTAGAACGCTTTTAAAAGCTTTGTATGAAATTTGTCTTTCAGTGGTTTGCGGCAGAAGACCTAAATAAATCAGTCTGACTCCTGTTTAGCAAATGGGCTCACTATCATCAGCAACATGTGACATTAAATCACTGACAAAATACATTCAAGCACACTTGAGTTGTATCCACTCAAAATAACTTACATTAGTGTCAGTTAAAGGCTCATTCTATTAAAGGCCCCATAACACGTAAATACCTAATCACCAAGTGCATAATTAGAGCCACTGTATCAATGCATTGGTTGACCCATGATTTGGCTAAAAAGCCTAGCATCTGACATAGTGGTGAAGTGCATGTAGTAATGAGGATGATACTGAAATTGGAGTTACATCTACAACTTAGCTTATATGTCCTGACAGCTGCCTACTCTAACTCACCACTGGGCATGGAAGATGCCATAGAGTGGTCCCCCGCCAGTCCTGCCCTGGCAGTGTGAAGACAGCCTCAGGTTGTTGAAGGAGACGTGACGCCTGGGAGGGAGCACTCCAGCCTGGCTTTCTGAATGTGGTCCACTTCTTCTGCAGGGTCCTGGTACCACCCAGATCTCCTGAGAGAAGACATACATCGAGTCTTATCAATGGCTGAAAGAGACTGATTATATATAATTTTTGGATTCAAGTAAAGTCATTCAAAAAATATGTTTGTTTTATTGTTGCTCTACTTGATGTTTAAGGTTCATGTGCAAAGTTTGAGGCTAAAAAGCTGTTTTCACATTCATCTGCTGCAGGGTGAAACCCTCACTTACAGTGACTTCATGAATTTAAGAACGCTAGGCTTCATTCATATCAGTATGCAACTTGCATAAGTGTGATGTGGAACTTGAAACCTTGGTCAATATCTACTGAAAAGAGGCAGGGGACATCTGCACTTAAAACTTTGAAATGAAAAACATTTGCATATTCATATATTCTAGATTTTTAGCCCATTGTAATTTAGAATCTTTTATAAGGAAATTAAACAAGCATAGTAGGTTTTAAAAAGATGCCTGGATAGGGCCTTTACGCTTTCCACCTAAAAAACTGAATGGAGGAACCCTGTTGACTAGTTCAGGCAGAGATCTTAAACTGCTGCTTGCTGTGTCACTCACACATTATGCACTATCACTTTCCATGGGGTAAAGAAAACTTTACAGTAGGTAAAATCTTCTCTCTCCCTTTTTTTTTTTTTTTGCTGTTGTTGAACAGGTTGTATTTCATTAGCTTCACCTTCACCTCAAGGATGCCTCTGTACATATTCTGCATGGCTATGGGATAACAACAGAAATTTGTGCCAGGTGAATTGCCTGACTGAATTGTTGTCATGTTTGAAAGCAAAGAGCATCTAGACCCTGAGATGTGAAAGGGACCTACTGAAACAGAGTAACATGTCTAATTATATAATAAAGATTAGCCCTCATGATGGATCAAGCGACCAAGACAGACCCCCCCGCGAGCCTTAACGGATAAGTGGTATAGATAATGGATGGATGGATAATACAGATTGGATAAACTGATCAACCCCAACATTAAAACCGGTAACTGGTTTTAATGTTGTGGCTGAATGGTGTATGTTGATGAGCAGTCCCTTTACATAGTATTCTGTGGACTCAATAGGGGCCCAAGTGCCAGATATGGGTCACTCATATTATCTTCAGTGATTGTGCTGTAAAAAGGAATAAAATGCAAATGTTCATGGCTTACAACAGTGAGATATAGATTATGCTGTTGCTGCAATATCAGCAGTGATGCGCTTGAATTATTCGCTGTCTAGCACACATCATGTGTGAGCATCTGTTTCAATTTGATTCAAAGAGCTTTATTGTTCATCACAGTTCATTCACATTAAAGGACCCTTCCCATAAAACAGTGCATATATTGCGCACATAACTGCACACATCTCCTCAGACTGTTAACAATCTGTCTCTGTTTGACTCATTTTAAAGGTTACTGAGATTATATGGTTGAATAAGTAACTGTAACATGACACTAAACCCTTGCTGTGTAAACTAAAAGGTCACTGAAATCATACAAAATAAAATGAGAGTCTCACTGACTGACTCTGTTCACAACAAGCGGCACCTCTCATGTCTGGCCATAATCACTGTGGTATATCAAACCTAATCAGTTATCCTAACAAGGCCATTGATTAAGCAAATGAATGCATTAATTACCAAATAGATCTATGTCAGTGTAATTGTCTTCACATAACACATTGTGAATAAACTGGTGTTGAGCCTAAATTCTGTTGCCCATGTTGTTGTGGGTCAAACTGAAGCATCAAAGCTATTTTCTCTATGCAGCCAATTATCATTAATATATTATATATATTAATATAAACTCTGTATTTTAAAGCAGTAATGATTCAGAACTTGTAGAGAAAGTATAACATTTCTATCATGTCCAGCATTACACTTTACTGATTTACTTCACTGCTCTACTTATGCTATGGTAGATGAAGAGAAAAATGCTGTTTAATTCAAATTAGCTTGACAGTTAGCGTAGATTAGTGTCCAGTATGGACGTTCAGCAGTTACAAAATGTGAGTGCCAATCAGTCTGTAACTGAATACTGGAAATCCATAAAGAAGATCTTTCATCCCTCTAGAGAAATTGCGTGCTCAAGAAATGTGATCAAGAAAGCTGTGTGCTCTCAGTTTTGGCAGTCTGTATCCCTTGCATGAAAGTCCAGCTAGTGACATTGGATCTGAAAATAAAGCAACATCCTGTTAACTTTGCTTTGTGAGTGATATCCAGCCATTCCCAGTGTGACTTATCAGCTTTACAGGTACATATACTTTCCTCGACATATATAACTGTAAAACAACTCTACCACATGATTCTGTATCTAGGTATCTCCTGTTGAAGTCTGTAAGCCCAAAACTGTTGCAAGTGCTGTCTCACAATATTAAGCGCTCAGAAGCAGCTGCCAAAACAGCTGGAGGAAACAGAAAACAGCTGATTTCATGCCAAGCATGCATGAAACAATGATTCTACAGTCAAAACTTGTTCTGTGCTTACCAATCTGTCCCTGTGTACACTTAAACAGTCACTTAGGGATTGATTACTGTTTAAATTAGTTTGTGCTTTTCTCTAGTTTTTGACATTAATAAACTTCCATGTGAAGTTCCTAATTGAATCTGCTCAGAGATCAGTTCTGATTAACAACTTAAGTGTTACCTTGCAGACGCGGACCACTCTGGCCACGGTGAGCTCTGTGTCACACTCCAGCTCCAACGCTCGCTCACTGAAGAAGAAGTAGATCTTGTCGTCATCCCCCTCTTTACTGCCGCTGCTCTCCCTCACCAGGGCTCAACCCACAAAGTCCGGTTCTGCACGTACACACAAAGCACACACAGAGCCTCAGAAAGTGTATTTACACACAATAGTAAAGACAGAGACAGTTTAAGCCTGCAGGTGCATTTGGATTGAATCACACCACACACACATGTAGACACACAAGCTTGACACCTCCATCTCTTTCTCTGCCACCCCTTCTCACCTCTGTCTATTTTCTATCATCACTCTCTCCTTCGCCTCATCTTTCCTTCAGTCATTTCTCACTCTCTGTCTCTCCAGTGCTCCCTATTAGAGGTACATTTTGCATTTCTCACTTCCTCCTTCGCTCTTCAGATTCTCTGGATATATATATATATATATATATATATATATATATATATATATATATATATATATATATATATATATATATATATATATATATATATATATATATATATATATATATATATATATATATATATATATATATATATTCTTTTTGTAAAAAACAAACAAAAAAGAAGGTACTGAGGTGGCTGGAGCCAGCCTCAGCCTAAAAGCAAAGATATTTATTTGTAATTCTTTTTTTAAATTATATATAATGTATCCTACATTGCCGCAGATGGACTCTTCCCTTCGTTATAAAAGCAAAGCAGCATTTTAAGCCATCATGGATCACAACAACTCTCCACTGAAACCCAGGCCAATTAAAAGCTTTTAGTCAGAAGCAGCTTAAATTAAAGTTAGGCTAGCTTCAGTGCAGGTCTACTTTTTAATAAAATCTCTGCATCAGCATGAATAAAAAAACGTACACATCAAACCTCAGCCTCATCCATATGTTCCTCCTTCCTCCCCCTCAGTTCTCTTCACCTCTCCCACTATCTTTTCATCAACGGTCCTAATGCCTGTTCTCTCATCACCCATTTTCCCTGCTGCGACTTCATTCCTCCCTTCAACCCCCCAAAAGATAACGATCCTTCGCTTAACAGAGTCCTGCACTTCATTTCCAGCAAGTCATTTCTCTTTCTCTTGTTCCTTTGCATGTTTCTGGCTTTTACAAAAAAATTAACTCTGTTACAAATTGTCACTGTTATCAAACCTAATGTGATTTCAATGTGATTTTATTTGAATACACATGTAATTTATCAGTGTTGCCGTGTCTTGGAGAAAAATGTAAGCCTAAATTGAATTCCATACAAGTTTGGATGAATAAACATTTTTCTATCAATATTAATTTTCTTCTGAATATAATCTTGGTTGCAAATTCAAAATTGTCAGGTTGCTAAACTCCTCCTGAACACACTTCACCAGTGATAATAGGTATCTTTGTACTGTAGTTTGCATGGTCCCCCTCAGATCTCTTCACCTCTCCCACTATCTTTTCATCAACGGTCCTAATGCCTGTTCTCTCATCACCCATTTTCCCTGCTGCGACTTCATGCCTCCCTTCAACCCCCCAAAAGATAACGATCCTTCGCTTTAACAGAGTCCTGCACTTCATTTCCAGCAAGTCATTTCTCTTTCTCTTGTTCCTTTGCATGTTTCTAGCTTTTACAAAAAAATTAACTCTGTTACAAATTGTCACTGTTATCAAACCTAATGTGATTTCAATGTGATTTTATTTGAATACACATGTAATTTATCAGTGTTGCCGTGTCTTGGAAAAATGTGTAAGCCTAAATTGAATTCCATACAAGTTTGGATGAATAAACATTTTTCTATCAATATTAATTTTCTTCTGAATATAATCTTGGTTGCAAATTCAAAATTGTCAGGTTGCTAAACTCCTCCTGAACACACTTCACCAGTGATAATAGGTATCTTTGTACTGTAGTTTGCATGGTTGTTTGCCACTTGGTATCTTTTTTTATCGCCTCTCCAAAACCAAAACATGAACACACACAGAAGAAAAGTGTAAGGGATGCATTATACAGTGTAGTTATCTGCTCTAACATAAGCTACAAATGTTAGCATGCCTGGCAACTAGCTTACCACCGCTTCTAGCCTGTACAAGCAGTGTAGCTAGTAGTATGGAGCATATCTTTAGCTACCCATTACCCAAAATAGCATAACAGTTAACATCAGTTGGTCTTCTACTTGTACCGCTAACTGGTGAGGATGCTAACTTTGTGCATGTACACAGCTTTTAGCTTCTGTTTTAGATCATTAGCATTACATATGTATTCAGCCATTAAGTGCATATGAGCAGTTCACATTTTAAAATTAGTCAGCTTGAAACATTACCAACATTTCAACATTTCATTTCGACAACAGCGGTTGGCTGGACATGAAATACCTGCTGTCATTTAGTTCTATGTGAAATCAAAGACCCATTGTTAAAAAAAAAACCCTCTGCCATGTGTGCTACAACACAAAGACTGACAGGTGTACTAACAGGGTTGTGACTGAGCAAATGGTAAATTCTGGAAGAAAGAACTAACATTGGTAATCTGGCAAAGAGCTTTCTCTGTCGTACCCTTTTTTCACTTACCGTTGAGCCAGGCAGGCTAGTATTCACTCTTCATGCTGTAGTGCTGTTGGCTCAGGTTCCTCAGAATGACTGGTTCTGTACCCAGGAAGTTGTTAAGTGTTGCTGAGTATAGCTCCTTATCTGCACCAACAAAATACAAGCTTTAGTTTAATACCATTTTTTTTCCAACTACAATTGTACAGGCAATGAGGGAAGGTCAGTGGTTCAGCAGGGAGACACAAAGAAGAACTGAGAAGTGGTGCCTGTAGATTCAGTGAAGCTGTCCACACTGAAGTGAATGTAGCATGCAAAGTTAAATTGGACTTCTGGACTCTCAGTGCAATCGTACGGCTACAAAACAGATGGGAAATGCTGCAGGAGTGGTTTGTAGGAGATTTGATGGACATTTTATGCTTCTGTTAGAGCTGTAAAAACATGGGGCTGTTCGCTTCAGTGTAGACTGCTGAGATGGAAAAATCGAGGCTGACTGTATGTTTGGTGTTGATATGAATGTCAATGGATTTCCAACTCAGGACAAATCTTTTTGTCGTGACATGATCCTTTACTGATAATTTAACGTGTCCAGAAACACTCAAATAGATGTATTTTCTTATTTGGTAATGGTTGTCTGTCTTTGGAGTACACACATACATATGAATACACACATACTTACCCACTATCAAGCCAGTGTGACCCTTGGCAGGGTCATATGGGCATTTGCCCTTCCCATCTTCTAAGGCTCCAGTATTGAGGGCAAAATAGTCTGCATTCTGCAAGCACACACATACACAGACACACACAAAATGGGGAACATAGGTGGTTCGTGGTCAGTATGTATTATGACACAGCTGCAAGCTCTGTCTGTCTGTTACAAGGACCATAGCTTCACCCTTCGCCATGTTGTCCTATCTCATCAGTGTCACATATATGCACACACGCAAGCATTCTCACATTCTGCTAACACAACGTGAGATACTTTTTTCCATTGCATTTAGTTTTATTTTGTCACACAGTGGTCTGAGCCTCAGGTCAGATGGCAGACATCGCAAGTTGACACCTGTCAGTACTGGTTCGCCATGGCTCTCTATCTAGGGAAACACACACATGCTTCACACATACACACGTATATTTACCACATAGGTGCATTTGGGCTGGAAGGCGTAGGTGACGCAGGTGTAGAGATGCGTATGATTGTAGCTCTGCAGGAAGCGGATATAGTTGAAGCACTCGGTCTGTGAATCAGAAAGGAGGAATTGTTAGAATGCTGTTGTCAAATCACCTCAGTGATGCTTTGTCCTCTGTTAAATTGAAGCCCATTCCCATATGGTAACATCCTCTGGATTGGTTACTATAACTTTGAGTGTGACCTCTTTTAAATCCTCATCCATCTGAAATACCTCAGTAACTTTGAAACTAGATCATATCTGCAGATAATTTCCTTTTATCAAAAATGCGTGCACAGCTAAAAGTTCTTTTAGTTGTGCAAACAGAAATATCAGCCATTTTATATTGTTTGGGTGCCCAAATGGCTAAACTTAAAGACAGTGAACACTAGCCGCCTCCAAGAAGTATATATTATTCTTATTTGTTTTGGGATTTACGATGTCAGTCAATTTAAACACTGTTATTCAAGTGTTCAGTGCTATTGAGGACATCACTTAGCAGATGATGTAGTGATATCACCATATGATCTCAGTAATGTTTAGACTAAACTAAAAAGCGACAGATTGTTTCCATTCAAAGGATATGTAAGTCATTAGCTGTATAATATATGCACTGTTTTATGGGAAGTGCCCTTTAATGACCACACTGTGATGAACAATAAAGCTCTTTGAATGGAATTGGAAACAGATGCTCACACATGATGATGTGTACTAGAGGCATGAATAATTCAGTGCATCCAGTTGATCTTGCCATGGCAACAGCAAAACAATATCTGTATCTCACGGCTGTGATACAAGCAATATGATTTTTTTCAAAATTCATTTTTACAGCTCCTGCAATCACTGGGGATAATCAGGATGAGATGTGTCTGGCAGACGGGCCTCTTTCAGGCCCACAACTACAACATTACATAAAAGGACTAATCATTAAACATAATGATGGGCAGTGTGAACTATCACAGTTTGCTCTTGCATGTAAATAATGATGTAAATACCTGTTATGAAGTATGTATGCTAAGCATTCAGAGATATTTTCAAAAGTTATAGGACTAATGTGGATGTACAGCATGAATGTACTTTTGCTAGTATTTTTGACAAAATATTCTGCACAACCATCCTAATCACAGCTTTATGATCTGCACCAAAAACAGAAAACAGTGAAGGTGTGAAGTTTGAATATACATTAGCAACAGTTTAATGACCATTTAGCTTTGGAGTATTTTAAAGCTCAGTTATAATAATTCTCAACATGTATTTTTCGCTGGCTGGAAGTCAATTTTAGTTACAGTAGTGTTGCTGCTGCCATGTAGTGAACCATTTCCCCTTCTGTTTAAAACCACATCAAAAAGGCACTGTTTGTGCAACGAGAGAAGTTTAGCTCCATTTCAAAAAAGCTCTGTGTGATTCTATAAAATGTTTAAAGATTTCTTGCAAAATATTGCATTACAGCTAAGCAGTGAGGCTCTTGCTGAGACTCAAGTATAGACAGAAGCAATTCACTCTCTGTATGAGTTAAGGCTGAATATACTGATTTACTTCTCAGTTAAAATATTTTTTTTTAAATTGGAAAGTTATGATGAAGTTGTTACATCTTTTTGACCTTGATTGAGGACTGCTTAGGGGACTGTACACCATTAAAAGAGGTGAATGCATATATTAAAGGAATGACTTCTTTAAGACCTAGATAAAAATACTGAGCAAAACTTGTGTCGATACAAAAGAGATATTGTATTGAATGGTGTTTCTGTATTGTATTCTATTTACAGGATTACTTCACTCTTTATCACATATTCAATCCTTTTAGAGCCAGACTTCTATGTACTTTTGTTGTTCAAGACAAATCATTTAAACTCGAACCATCTTAAAGTTGCTGATACTAACCTGTCTGGAGATACCTTGACTGTGTGCTAATGTAATAAGCTGGAAGGTTTCAGTTTGAAACCACCAGACGACATAAATATGGTGGATTAAGTAAAGTGAGTAATGTTGCTCTAATAAACTACTGTCTATAAACTACTGCCATGGCATCCTTTATCTAGGCAGGTAACAGCAGCAACTCAGCTGAAATCCTCCTTACCTGGTTGTTCTTCCCTTGAGCTCTCTCTTCTTATCCTGTGGAGCCGGCCAGTCAATCTGGAAAAGCCAGATGTAATATCTGCAGGAAAGATGATGTCTGACTTCGGCCTGTAAGTAATACATTCTGCAATTATATTGTAACAGTATATGATTTTCATTTGTTGACATAGACTGAAAAATAATCCACGGTAAGTAGGCGATGATGATATCGCCTATTTTCTTTCTTATAGAGTGCACATACAGTTACATCACGTAAAAAAAATTACACTTTCCTTGCTGCCATTCTTAATTTGTGTGGAGCTCTGCACTCTTGACCACTAGCTGCTGTAACTGGCAGCAACCATGGGACTCATAAAGATAACACATTTTGCCTGTATATTTAGGAAAAATGTGAAAAATATTAATGTTGTTTTTTTTACAGATGCAGTATAACGGGCAAATAAGTTTCTATAACACTGAATTACAAAGTTAGCAATAATTCAACCTGAAGTAAAGATACAGTTAAGTCAGCTGCCCAGGTGGTGGGTGCAGGTTCAGCCCTGGCAGTGGTTACTTCTGGATGGTTCCATCAAACACACTGTTATTGGGAGGCAGGAAAGTGTGAGGTCCTAACTGCAGCAAAAACTCCCCAATAGTTACACTGTTGTTTAAGAATCAAAAACAACTGGAAGAAAAGTGTACCATAATGCCTTAGAAACTACTCCAGCTGCAGAGCTTTGTCCTGCAAAATTTAATTCTGCTGGAAACATGTACAGGAGAAGCAAATAGAAAGGAAAGGTACATTCTGTCACACAGTAATTACTGTTGCTGTTGTGTATTATCTGCGGTAGCTGCTTTTTAGCTGTGTGACACATGGCTGAACTTTGCTCTGTTGACAGAGGTCCAAGAAATATGAACTGTGTTTACTGAGGGGTTTCACACCATTACAAATAATTACACTGACCATTACAGGCTGAGAGCTGCTGTGTTTGAGAATTAAACTCAAGTTTACTTGACTGGATTTAAATAACAACAATTAAACAATGGATTGCTGCCATACGGTATAAACTTGAATAAAACTTTGTTTTTATATAGTATAATAATGACTTTGCAGCCTTGAATGTAAAAACTGATGAATAAATGAATAATGTGAAAATGAACTTTTAAGTGTGATCCAATATTTATACAGTTCGACAATATACAACCATAAAATGTTTCCAAATACATTTTCCTTTTTAGCAGAAGTTAGGGCTCTGTTGCAATGCCTATCTCATATATTAATATTTTACTGGCAAGTCACAAGAAAAATTAGTCACCTTACCCACCAACTTCTCCACTGAATATATGTATTTCATTTTCAGAAATTCCCTCACGTTCACTGGAGAAATGATGGTTAAGATGCAATAACTGGGTAATCATTAGGATCAGTGGCGAGAAATTTACCTGTAGGATCTGTGGGTTTAACTGATGGTTTTGGTCGAAGACCAGATAAGGTATTTTATGAAGCGGGTAGTGAGTCAACAAGTAGAAGTACCTCTCCCATCAGCCCAAAAGACCGATCTGCAAAATAAATCTCCTCCTCACCTCCCACGGTAACACACAAGCACTAATAACAAACAGCCTGTAGGCAAATTTTCCAACTCTCTTGACATTAGTATCTTTATCTTAGGTATTTATTAGTGACAAATATATTGTAGGTAGTAAGTATAGTTATTAAACAGTATCTTATGTACTCTGTGAAAAGGTCTCAACCTTTGAAAATGAAGTGGAAACATTTATTTTGGAAGAACTCAGAGCTATTACATGGCCACTTGGTTTCAGCATTTTGAAGGCACATGCTAAACACTGATGTTTATCTCACTGCGTCAATGCTTACAATGCGGCCTATGTATCTAATGACTCAAGTGCTGGCTGAAATGTAATTTAGAGCAATATTAGAATTGTATATGTGAGCCAAATTTCATGTCATCTGTCAACTAGCAGTGTGGGACACGCATGATTTGTAACATTTATACTGAATACTGTTGGAACACAGTGAAACACTGCACTAATCACTGCAGATTTTGTCAAGAATTGTATCAGCACGTGCTGAGCTGCCGATGTAATGACTGAATAAAATTAATAAATGAAATAATGGAACAATCAGAATCATCATGGGAAGAAGATAACTAAATTATGTAGAAGAAAGCACTTTATATTAAGTCTCCAAAAAGTCTAAATCCTAGAAAAACATCCTAGAAAATATCTAGGGAGAAGACAGACATGAAAGTAATGAAGAACGTGACAGTGAGTAAAGCGGCAACAAAGAAATAAAAAGTAGGGAAGGAAGAAGGAGGGTGAGAGAGTGATGGGCAGATGGTGACAGAGGATGGACTATTCCTTGTCTCGTTCAGTCATTTTTCTGTGTGGCTCTTCCTCCCATTGCACACTGGGGCTGGCAACAGGTGGTCTTATCATTACTGTAAGTCTCACCAACCCTCACTCCGACAGCCTGTGTCTGTGTATGTGCATGTGTGTGTGTGTGTGCATCTAATAACTGCTCATTACGGTAAATCGTAATCCCCAAACACATAGGCTGCTCACTACACCTTCATTGAACTGTTGTAATTGTATTGATTGCAATGGACCAATTACTGAGGAACAAGGCAAAACCAGATTGAGTCTCTGAGGCTTCAGCATCTCTGTATGTACAAGTGTGTGTGTGTGTAGTCTATCAGGTCAAGTCAAGGGGTATTTATATAGCACTTTTAACAAACAGTTTGCCCCAGAATTATACACAGAAAAACAAGATCTGCAAATTAAAACAAGGACAATAAAAAACAAAGATTGAATAAAGTGCCTCATAAACTCTGAGAAACAGGGCAAAAGCCTGCACAAGTGTACTTGTGTAGGTGCCTGTGTACTCACATTCACAGTGGATATGTTTGTGCTGATAAAGTGAAATAGAGCCAATAGCTGCCACATATTACAATCTTAATATTTTGGCAGCTTACTCAAACTATTACTGTTGGAGCTTTAGCACCACATAATATGAATAACCTCCAAATACAGTAATAACCTGTTGTGTCCAGAAAATATCATTGATTCCAATGTATATAATGTAATGATATTGGGAATCCCTTTCCTAATTACAAATGATAAATATATCATAAAAGTATATTTGTGGCATTTACCAGTCTTTTGCTCATTGTCATGGTTTAACTCAGTTTAACAATTTCATGTATAGACCCTAAAACTGACCAAAAATCAGTACAGTATCAAAATATAACTAGATACATCAATATATAATATTCTTAGTTAAATACAATTAGAAGTATAAAATATGAAATATAAGCATCATACTTTAACTTTTGGTTGGCAAAAATAGCTAGAAGTAATTTTGGCTAGCTAAACTAACTGGAAACAGTGGTGGCTAAACACTTTTTGTATTCATTTTTCCTTAAAAACATCATTATTCATTGATGTATTCTGCTCTTCTATAGCCTTTTACTATGTTTTGTTTGAGACTCCATGATTTCTCTATGGGCTGAAAAAAGAAAATACTTTGATTTGTGATTTTGGTTTTCACAAAAAAAAGGTATGGGTCAAACCGGCGATACTTCTGCTTTGAAATGTTGATATATTGGAGGAACAGAACTCTTAGCTAACAGCAGCAATTAATATATTTTTATATTTTTCACCCTTCAGGAGGACACTTAATACATTCTGGAAATGGTATTAAATTTCTTGACAGTTTAATACATTATTAGCTTCTACAAGGCCTGAAAGATTTAATTAAAGAAATATAGGCCAGACCAATAAAGACCAATAGCATGACAACTGACTTTATTATGGTACTATTAGATTCTTTGATTATCTGCCAGAATTTCTTTGTGTGTGTTCTCAAATGTCTTGAGTCCCACAAAAAGGAAAAAAAAAAAAAGGTCTATAAGTTAATAGAGGCAACCAAGTGTGGCAGAGGCAGAGATTATGCTTTTCTGTTTCCTCTCCTGCTTATCAAGCTGAACCTTTGCCTTAATATTTAAGCTTTTATATAATAATTATATCACAATTTATATCATAATTAAATTTGGTGTGTTTTAAATTAAGTATTTGAAATAAGTGCTTTATCTGGAATGCTCAGTAACCAGGCTGTGTGGAGGAGATGATGCTTTGTCCCTGAACTGTCCATCATGAAGCTTTGTGATATTAAATCTTATGTTATCATTTTGGTTCTTGCACCTCTACAAAAGCCTTTCCAGAATATGTGTGGTGTTTGGCAACAGTCAGGCAGTGCTGTGGATATAATTGTTTTTCTTGAAATCCTTCCTTGTCCATAATGAACTTTTGTAGATTTAATCCCCCTCACTGGTGGAATTAAAGGTAAAAAGCACAATAAAGTGTGTGTGTGTGTGTGTGTGTGTGTGTGTGTGTGTGCATGTGTGGGTGTGTTACCTGTGGCGTAGCTGCCTACTAATGAATTTGGGGTCCAGGCAAACATTGCCTCCCGTGCTCCGACATACAAAGACCCTCTCATGGTCGGACAGAGTCAGCATGCTGTAGTTGGACACTCCTTGAGCGCTGAACCTCGCCATGCTGTCAACACATCTGGTAAAGAACACACACAGACATACCATTACTTTACTGACAACACATAGCTGCAAAATATCTCATATTTCCTTTCAGCTGATCCACTGACGACGGAATAAAACCTGGGAAGAACATTTACTTAAGTTGTTGAAATGTCTTAGAAGCATTCACACCACCAGTCGCCCACCACCTATAGCTAAATGTCAATTCATCCTGCTTGTACATGTTACATCTTTTTCTCCATTTTGTGTTATATTACAGAACTATCAGATGCTACCCCAGAGAGTCACAACCTTTGAGGTTCAACGACTTTGAACCTGTGGTCTATTCAGCTGCTCATGATCTTCAACCATGTCAGTTGCATGACTACAGGACAAAGTTAACAGCTAGCTGGTCAATATAGCATTTAGCATGTATAGAGACAATTATTTCCTTCAGGAGTTAATGGAGAAAAAAATGGATCTACAAGGAGGGGTGAACATGGGACTTACAATTTATGATGTCTTTCTCCAGTGTCTGTGTGTAACTAGGCATGCGTTTGCTAACACATTTTACAGATCAGCTTTATAAAGGGATAATTTACTAATGTCATTGTTTACAGCTTGTTTTTTCTTAAAGTGGCCAAAAATCAATCAGCAGGTTTAAACGCGAACATTTTTGCTAGTGAAAATGATTTATTAGCTTGTTAGTATTTTCCAATTCATCAGATAGTGGAACAATTACTTTCATTCCATGTGCTTGACTAAAGAGTAAAGTATCTGACCTGTACCAATAATTAAATTAATACACTCTGAGAAAAGTCCTTGATGTAAAGATAAAAACTTCAACTAAACAAAAGACGGTAAGTAACAAAATAATGTAAAGTAGTTTTTTCTAAAAACTTGCGGTGATAACTCATCAGGTTATAATAAGTTTGCTGAAACTACCACAGTATCTCAAGATCTGTTGTAAAATTACTCCGCAAGGATGGGCGCTACCAAAAAGCTTCCCAAGCTCTGTATTTACTTTAAGAACCTGGAGCGAAGCCAGTCTTCAGAGGCAAGTCTGATAAGTTCCAGATCTGCATGTCAGTGAGATAAAATTGGTCCTCTATTTAGAAAAAGCTGTGCAAATAAACAAGTAAGCCCAATCCTCTCTGGACCAACCTTGTTTTTGATGAGGAGTGCAGTGGTGTACCATTACAGCCACCAGCATAGTTTAGCATCATTAGAACTTTTAACAGTAGTATGTTGATAAATACATACAATATCACTGTATTCCTGGAACAATAAAAAGCCTGTAGGCTGCAAGTACTCTCTTTTATTTGTGAAAGAAATAAATGAAATCAAAAGCTTCAATCAGTTGGGCTTTAATGTGAGTTTTAAGTGAGTTTGTTATTGAGCCAGATGCCAAGATATTTGTAATCATACACTTGTTCAATAAAAATTCCATTAAGACTGGTAATTTTCAAGTAAGAAAAATCAGCTAATCTTGTTTTGGAAAACAACCTCAATTGTGTTCTGCCTCAATTTTAACACAGCTTTCGGACTAAAGATGGTTAAAAAGACTTATAAACTCAGCATTACAGCATTGAAAAGACTCCTTCTGGAAAAGAGGCAGCTTGTCCAGGCTATACAGGCACCTATACAGTAAGGATTTAGAGTTGGAGCTGGTGGCATTATTGCAAATGGAAGAAATGTGATCCAAGTGACTTAGCGTGGGCAGAATGCAGAGCATAAGAGTGCTTATAAATGCACACTAATAATGGGTGTAAAATACGGGTGTGATTAGATTATTTCATTATCACCAAGTTGCATCAGATGCAGATCATTTAATACAAAGGCCAAAATGAGGCCTTTTATACGGTCAGAGCTATCACTCAAGTGTTAACAGAATATTAGTCTCCTTGTAAGCAGTTATTGATCTTTTGATATCAAATAATATCAAAAGCAGTTTGCAGTCCAACACAAACAATCTCAAAAAAATGATGCGAAAATCACAGAATGTTCTCTCCACGGTCCCATCTGCAGGGTTTGTTGGAAGAGCAGACTTTTTTTCATCAAAATTTTAAAAAGATGCACCCGCTGTTTTGCTGTTCACTCTTTCACTCTCTCTCACCAATGCACACACCCAAATACACACTGAAATCCCCTGACTAGCATACAGACAAACTACTGGTGCAGAGCAGGAGAGAAAGCAAGACAAAGACAGGGGGGGAAGAGAGAAGGGATGGTGTTTAGTTTTCATTATCCACACTCTTGTTGCTTGTAGTGTCACCTTGTTTCCCCTCTCCTCTGTTTTGCTCTCTCTCACTTTATCTGGGCTGATAGAATGTGTACAAAACGCAAGCCGACGACAGCCCGCGTTGCAGGTCATGTGATTTCATAAACTGAATAAGAATATTTCTTTTTTGTCTTCTACAGCATGAACATTTTCACTTCTACTCCACCATTTTTCCTGACTGAAAATAGCAGCTGAAATCCAGGGAGGGAACGGCAGGAACTGGTCTGATTTATGGTGTGACTAAATGTTCATGTGACGCTGTAGCTAGTTGGGACTAAATAGACTTACATGGAGAAAACTGTACAAGATGAAGAACTGCGTGTGAGAGACAAGAGAGAGTGAGGCTTGTTACTGAAGGCCTGATGGTATAACTGTTTAACTATTAAAAGATGCCCTTGATGCCACTGAACTATAGTCATTCAATGTAAAAGCCACATCCTCTTTTTTTTGCTTTAAAATCCATGTATCCTTTAAATCCATTTTTTCCTTTAATCCATTGATCCCTTTCAATTACCTGCCATAGGAAGTGATATTTTCATTTTACACAAAACCAATGCTTTCATCCATCCATCCATCCATTTTATTACCTATACCATATCTTTTGAGGTCACAGGTTGCCAATCAGCTGACACTGGACAGATTGCCAGTCTACTGCAGAGCTGACATATTGAGACAAACAACCATTCACACTCTTTCCACGCCTACGGTCAAGTCGCAATTAACCTAACCTGCATCTTTGGACTGTGGGAGGAAGCTGGAGAACCTGGAGGCTTGAACCTGGAACCTTCTTGCTGTGGTGACAGCACTATACTACACCTGTGGCCCACTGTAACACAGCGTTTAATCATATCAAATATATTGACCATTTTACGCAAAGGTGGTACCAAAATTAAGAAAAACAATCTCAACTTCTGGGCAAACAGGAATCACAATACCAAGGTGCTCAAATAAGGATAAGTTTGAACTCGACAGCTCCACGACAACTTTACTCGTGTGATGTAATTGGCTCCAGAACAGCTAATAAGGGGACCTTGAGTGGGCTATTTTATCAACTGCTGTTTCAAGCTAAAGAATGAACTGTCTATCTCCAGTCTGCCCAGTGAGACAATTTCAAAATTATTTTTTAAATCTCACATTTAACATTTAGCAAGCTGTTCCTAACTGTGCAATTTGTCAAAAACCAAAAGGACTTGACCTGACTCAAGAAAACTGATATTATACACAGATTTTTACCTAGCAGAAATGAAACTGCGACACCGCTGATGCAACCTCAAAACCATTTCATGGGATGTTTGTTTTGTTGGCACATTTGCAAGGTGATCTCTTTTACCTGCTGCACAGGAGGCCATTTTGTTCTAACACTGATGTAGTGACGGTTTTAGACCAGGGGTGCTTTCAACATCAAGAAAAACAAGAATCTTGGACATTATAATTTCAGTTTCTGTTATACATGTCACATATGACACACTTTGATAACTTCCTGCACACATGTCATCTGACACCAAAATATTTATTTATTTTACCCTGAAAGACACTACAGATCATTCCTTAGAGATCAACCCAGTCAATGGCCCCAGAGTAATTTTGAGTTTTAGACCCCCAACTCAGAGCTTTTTTTAGGAAGTGAAGCGATATTATGTAAAATATTTACCAAATTTAAATCTAACAAGTTTCAGTGGTTGAGTCCACAATTTTCTGTGTGTAGCAAACCTCTGAAACAATTTCCTACCTTGGGCAACAAGCCCCTCCACTGAAACCCTGATGCTAGCAGCTTCCATCTGTGAGAAGGTGTGTTTGCAACTGTGAACATGTGCAGCATACATTACAGAAAATCTGGATAAATTAAGGTTAAAAACGGAGGCGACAAAGAGATGCAGAAGGATGGAAGGAGAGAGATAGAAGAGAGGAGATTATGACAAAAGGAAGGAAGGGGATAAGTACTGAAGTCAGCTTATTATCTGAAGAGCAGCGGTGTAAACATTGGAGGGCTATATGCGGATGAGCAGGCTAGATGAGAGTGAGTGAAGAGAGAGAGAGAGAGAGAGAGGAGGCAGCATCCTCGGGGAGAACTGAGCACATCTGCTGTGTTCCACACAGCCAGGCAAAAAAAAACAGCAGAAACTGTACACTTTTTACTGGGGTACTCATACACACACACACACACAGGCAGGCAAGCATGCATGCCTTTACCCACCACAAAAGACAAACTTGTGTCGAGATATGTACCTACATGCGCACAAATCCAGTGCGATCTGTACACACACACACTCAATGTAGAGTCCTGAATAGTTCTCAGGGTGCCTGCTCAGTGACTTGAATGTCTCCACCAACAGAAGACGTTTTGCTCCGGTGGCTTGTTGGAAGTGATCAGCAGCTCTGTCATTAAGAAACTGATACCGCAGGAAGATGCATTTTACCATCTGCCACCACACTGTAGCAGCCCTAAAGGGGCTACCTGTTGTGTGTGTTGTGTGTGCGTTTATTAATAGTGTGAGGTTATATTTCTTGAGTGTGTGTTTCTGTAACAGGACCAAGACTGTCCACACTGAGGTTCATCAGTATTTGTATGTTTTTGAAAATTTTGATGTCCAAGTTTATGTAAACAACATCTGTAACATCTGTCTTTTGCATTTGTTTTTACAGCTGTATGGAATTGAATTTAGGGAAAAATAAACTACCAAATAAAACGTCCCCTGCATGAAGTCGAAAACATGTTGTACAACTAACCTTTTTCTGAGTATGCCTATGGTAATGCAAACACACAGACCTCTGTCACTGCTTCTTTAGATATGAAAAGAATCACTGGATGTTTGTACAGACATTTGAAAACTATTAAGTCTTTCCATCAGTTTAAGGACATAAGTGTGTGTGTAAGTAATGTGTGTGTGTGTGTGTGTGTGTGTGTAAGTGTGGTTTGGGATAAATTACGAATGCTTGGTGCATGGGACAGCTTGGGATCAGAAGAGAGGAAGAACATAAATATAGGTGATAAGAAATGAGAGCAGAGACAAAGTGTAATGACAGATGATGAGAAAAATATAAACAAAAGGCAAAAATAAAGAGCAGAAGAAAGGGAGAACACAAGACCCAGAGGGCCTGACAGTTAATCCCACTGGTAACAGAGATGATCAGAGGCTGCACTACAAGACCTCTTCCCTGGCTCTCTGTGTGTGTGCATGTGTGTGTGTATGTATGTATGTTTGTCCTTTCAGATGGGTGTCAGGCTGTGATAAAGGCAGGTAACAGAATGAGACAAAGAGAGTGTGACAAGGCATTTATTGTGGGTGGATAATACATCACTGATAATAATATAACAATTCAGTAAAGAGATGTTTACCACCCTTGCAGGTCTGATTTTGAAGTAAATACATTAATGCATCATGTTAGTAGGAAATAACATGAGATAAAATGGCCTTTTAAAGAGCAACATAAGCACTTTGCACATTTTTAACCTCTTAAACTACAGTTATGTATTTTATATATATATATATATATTACATCAGTGGGTGTACCAGCCTGGGGTTTGGCACCCTGAAAGACTCTGGATATATCTAAAGGGTCAGCAGATGATTAAAGGGGCTAAGACATAAATAAATCTGTTTGTTTTTCTTTCTTGACATTTCACAGATTTTTTTTCTTTAAATGAGACATTGCTTCATTTTAAATGGTCTCAAGTGAAAGGGAAAGACTGCCTTACATTTAAGCTAAGCATTTTACAGTTATGAAATTCAAATTTACAATTACAATTCAAGTCAATTCTAATTTAAGAATCACATAAAAGTGTGTATTAAGCAGAAAAAGGGCCATGTAAGCCATATGTTGTGTATTAAATTACTGAATGAATTATTATTGATGTAATGCTGATGTAATATGTATGACAGCTGATGTAACTAGTTAGTGACTAATATTCCTCCCTTTATACACTGTGGGCAGTTCATTCTATAGCAATGCCTTCTATTTCTAAACTCATTGTTTGGTATGTTAAAAGTATTAATCTGAGTATATAGTGACTAGTTATTGAATAAATGTGGTGGGGTAAAAAGTACCAAAATTCTTTCTGAAATGCTGGTATTTAAGTATAAAAAGCAGCACTCAAAATGAGAAATACTCGATAAATACAAGTTCAAAAACTATGCTGAAGGACAATACTTGATGTTGAAATATGCTGATACTTTTCACCGCGTTAAAAGCATGTAATCATTATGCGAATAGCAACTTTTGTGAACAGTACGTTCAGAACATCTAAAACTGTTTTTGGTCCATATCAGGAAGCTACAACAACATTTGATGTTTGGCAGACTAAATATTCAGAGTACTGATCGTGTCCTGAAATGCACTACAAGGTGTTCTTTAGTTCCTGCATACAGCTGCAGTGCCACGCAACAATAATGAAACATCAATGTAATGCAGTGTAGAAAGAAAACCTCAGCATCTTTATAGGAAGCATAATGTTAATTTATTCATTCTTGCTACTCAGGTCGCACTTCAGCAGCCAACTCTAATGTATTGAATGTTATAGCTTTTAGAGTGCTTAATGAGACAAATAAAGTTCACATTGATGGATTATATCTCAAAGTTTCAAGGCTGTGAGGATTTAGCAAATGCTTGAAATAAAGTTGGCTGAAGAGTAAACATGATGGCAATGATTCTTTGACTGTCTACCGTGTGAGACTATGTACAAACATGGTCAATGGGCCAAACCAAAACAGAATGGCAGTTTGTGAGGAAAACGTTGTTTTCTAATTCTTACTTAGCTGTTTATTTTGTTATGACGCTGGTCCAAAAACAGTATGTATGAGTATGCATTCTTCATTCTTCAACATGTGTGTCTGTAATCCCTAGATGTGCATGCATGCATGTACACTTCATTGCAGGGTATCTCAGGGTCATGTCTGTAGCCAAACCAAACTGAGCCAAGCCAAGCTGGACCAAACAGAACTCCCATGCGTGGAGAGGAGAAGGGAGGAGGTGGAGGGAGGGGGTGGGGCGCCTGTTGCTTCATGGCTGGCTGAAAAGGTCAGACAGGCCCTTGCCTCTGTGATCTGCCTCCATCAGCCTTCCAGCCCCGGGCTCAGCCTTCCCCCTCCTGCCTGCTATAAATACACCCAGCCTCTGCTTGCAGCTTCTAGCCACCGAACACTCACACACTGCAAACTATGATTAAAAGGCTGTTTTAGGAAGCTTTGAAGCAGCGACAAACACGAATAGAGCAGAGACAGACAGACAGAGGAGGGAGACGTTGTGCAAGCGCCCACACAAACATGCAGACATACCCGTGCGCAACAAATCAGACCTTCATCTGAGCAGAACATCACGGAAAGGCAACAACACTGTCGCACAAAAGCACACAAAATCACGTGCAGGCTTCATCTGCTGAACAGACGACAAGTTCACAGCAGGAGTCCAGGTGTAGAGACAGAATGAGAGCATGGAGATAGAGAGACAGAAAAGATATATGTGACTTTACGGGCTGGATCTGCAAGAAATACCTTTTTGTCAACTGTGTGTTGAATTTAGGTTAATATGAATTAAATACTAGTAGCAAATTAAGAATGAATACTTCATAGAATTATTCAGACTGCAGATTTGAAGAATTCATGTACTTAACTCACTCTTATTAGTCAATATATATAAGAATAAAGTCTCATTGGTAGATATGTAATTAAGAACATATTTCATGAATAATGACTCATCTCCATGGCTCAAATGTGTGGCCTGTTTTATTTGGTCATGCCAACGCGGGATCTCCTACTGTAAGCTCATATTGTGGCCTCTGATAAAGCAATCGCAAATAAAAGTGACTAGATTCAACAGACTTGGAAGAGCAAGATAAGAGGTGCAGAGTGGGAGGAAGTGGTAAAGTGGATTAACACAGAAGTGAACAAGTGAAGCCCACTGGAGGTGGTGTATGGGGAGATAAGCGGGAGGGAGAGGGATGAAAACAGCTTAGCTTGGTGAAGTCGCCATTGCAATCCTCAACAAGCAGAACAAATCAAACTGGTTGATGCCACATGTGAGCTTTTCCATTCAAAAGCATCATGGTTGACGTGTATGGTATCAGCTGAGAGTTAGGCCTTTTGCACAATGTTGTGGTGGTAGTGACACAAGAGATGAGAAGACCTGTATGAGGCTCAGTGGTGCAGAATAGCACTGTATAGTTTTGGAATTTGTCTAGCTGAAAAATTGTAAATGCCAGAAATTACAAGTATTTGTTGAATTCTAAAGGAGTAATTCTTGTTGAAGTGAAAATCCATTAAGACATAAAACACATCCTCAAACCCAACATGATAATGATAAAGCATCCTCTTATCAAAAAGTCATAAAGAGACAATTGGTTCCACAAGCCAGTGCGGTATAATATCTGATTAATCTGATCTTTATTGAATTACCTCAGTGCTCAAAAGTTTTGTCAAGCAATTCTCATTTTACAATGGGACCAATCTGCGGTTTTATGGTAAACAAAAGACTATTAAAAATGTGAACAGGAATAGTTGGGGATTGAACCACCAACCCTAGAGTACTAAGAAATTACAACACCTTTCTGTCCAACTAGTTCCAAATGCTGATGTGTAGTATACAACTAATTATTCTTGCTTTGGTTTAGCCTCCCATAAGCTGCATGTGCATGATGAGCAGGTTACTTAGCACAGGTAAAGAAAATGTAAAATGACACAAAATCTCAGTGTAGGCCTTTCTCACCCACTGGAAATGTTCTGTTTGGTTGAGGTGGAACAGTGGGTATTGGAAACGTCCACCTGCTTGTTATGTGAATTCTCTGGGCAGTTAGTTACCTGATCTGTTTACACATGATCAAAGTTGGACATTACACACAGTTTTTATGCTGGGGGCTGCCCAGGATAAAAAAAAGTCCTGACTGCCAGGACATTTGCACTCATACATACAACTCCGGCTGGACGGTGTCTAGGTCTGCTGTGCCTGTGTAGCTTAGCTTATTTCACATTGTTGTTGTTGCTTTCATGTCATACCCATTCACATGGAGATCTAATGTATGCCCATATGTCACATTTTTGTTTAAGAATAAGGATGATGGATTGCGGTTTTATCTACAAGCGTCACTGAGTGGCAAATCAGTGCATCAATTCAACCATGGCACTCCTGCCACAAGAATGTAACTCTGGATAAAGTACCTTCAGTACTTGTTTCCATTTTAATCCATTTCCCTTGCCCACACATCAGCTCTCACAAGTCAGTGACAACACAGGCACTCCAGGTCGACATCTGGTCACAACTGTTAATCTTCACTGACAATGATATTGCGGGGGTCAGGGGATGAGTGACACTCAATGCAGATAAAAAAAAAGCTGTGATGAATCTCCTTCCTCCATCCCTCCTTCCTTCTCCCCCATCTATCCTCCCAGTCACGTACAGCCTCTCTCTGCCTCCTCCTCTGCCGCGCTCTCAACCATTCATTACTGTAATTGGAGGGTTTGGGGAGATGCAGCAGAGACGAAAGGGAAAAGAAGAGGTTGGGAGAGAGAGACAGAAGAGAGAGAGAGAGAGAGAGAGGGGTAGGGAGGGAGGGAGAGAGAGGTTTCTGAAGGTCAGAGGCCCAGCCCTTTTCCACTCTCCTTCTGCTCTGTTTTTTTATCACCATCTCATTCTATCTTTCTTTTTCTAAATCCAAAGACATAAATTTGCTTTGGCTTTTCTTTAAGATAGAGTATTTTCATAAAAGCTGGCTAGATTTTCAAACAAACTATAAGTTTCTAAAGGCTCTATTTCTTCTACTCCCACCACCTCTTCTCACATAACCACTCTTTTCTTTTCTTTCTTGTTTGACCACAGCTCCTGCGTTTTGTCGCCAGTTTTGGCTTACTGGCCTCTGTGTCTGTGTGTTTTAGACTCAGCAGGAGGAAACCAAAAGAGAAAGGGAGTGAGGGTGTTTAGTATGAGTAAAAAATGGAGTGGGGGAAGGCCAGAGGTGTTATTAGCTGAAGCACTTTACCTTGGTCAGTGGAAATTGCAGGTTAGGACGTGAAAATAGCTTAAAACAACATAGTGGATGCTGCAATCAGCACAATGGCTAATTCAGTAGAAATAGGAGAAGGACAGAGTAGGTCGGTAGGTGTACAGAGTAGGTGACAGAAAATGAAAAAGAAGCAGAGGTGAGAGGCAGAGAGAAATGAGAGAAAGGATATAAAATGCTCCTCTTATTATGTAACTCTTAGAAAAGTTGATTCAAGTAATAGAAGGAATCCTTGCTTAGTTCAGTAAACTACATGTACTTAATCTGGTATGACACGTCGTTCTTGGTAGCTAAAGTCCAACAGAAAACTGGTTGAATTTATGAAATTGGTTATTGTTAGGCAAAGTTGCATAGGCTAGCTAATGACTTTACTTGAACAACCTTTTTATTTCAACTGATTTGATATCGTCCCCAACCCAAAAGATTTAAATTATGTTAAAAACTCCTGAAACTCCGACAACTTTGAATCACTTCTACAGCAGATGAAGGAGTATTTGTGAGTGCACACCAACTCAGACAGACAAAGATGTTAATCGGATTATCATATTTAAATATACAAAGACTCTGCTGTTGTCAACATGCATGAATGCTTTTAAAATCAATCATCAATCACCAGTGTCTGACATTAGCTATTTGTGACTAAGGTGGCTAGCAGTCAAAATTAACTTAATGTTGCTAATTTATTCTAGATTCCATAATGACTTGAAAAACTATGACTCTACTCATATGTTTCCAGTGGCCAAAGCCAGATATATCTTGTACCAGTGGGTGACATGTTCCTTCATTACCATTAACATGGCTAAAACACCCTGGGTCATTAATTCCTAAGTCTAGCAACTGCTCTATTTATTCCCTGTAGTAAGGTTTTGTAAAACTACAGTGCCCAGCTGATTTGGAAGTGCTGAAACTATGAACTATGTGCTGAGTAGATATATCACAAAGTAGTGAAAAGATAGACTAACATATTATTAATTTGGTCTTTTACATGAAATTAGTTGACAGTAAGAAGAAAAATACAGGGGCAACATCAGCCCCATCCTTTCACATTGTTAAAATATGGATAAGAGAGGTAACTGGCAAAATGATGAATGAGAAACTTGTACAATGAAATATTAATATAGTATAATCCACATAAAAAGTGAAACAAAATCGATACATACACCATGTCAGTGATTAAGTGAGAAGAAAATGAGAAAAATAAAGTATGTAAATTTACAACACTCATTAGCATCTATGAGAGCCGCCATAATGTGTATGCGTAAAATGTCTCATTAAAGGAGCCAACAGTGTTTTTTTTTGCCTTCCATAAATGTGTAATGACGGCTGGTGAGGGAATAACATGACCAAAAATTTGAAATGTCAACACATGACTTTTAAAAGGAAGAGAAAAGTAGACAGATTGTGAGAGAAAGAGAGGCAGCACAAGAGAGAGGATGTTTGTGTTTTCCTCATGTAATTGTTGGTGAGGGTGGTGGTGGTGGGGTGGGAAGGTGGGGGAGTAAATGTGTATCTTTTAGCCATCTCTGCCCTACCACCAACCCCCACACACACACACATATACACGCCCTCCTACACTTTTGAACCTCCAAATCCTCAGACTGCCAGCCTAAGCAGTACACACACTCACACACCTGTAAACAAGGGGTCGATGGAGACGGAGCTCACAGCTCGCACACTCTCTCTCTACACACAGGTATAGCTCACGCCCGCCCTCTGTGCCCCTGCATTTTCTCTCACTTACTTTTGTTACTTGTCTTCTTGTCTCTGTCTTGAAAGCACTCACACACTGCATGTGACACATACCACGCACACACATGTTAATATGGATTACTGTTTCTGTGTGCCTGTGCTGAGATATTTCCATGCAAGTAAACACAGGGTTAATAGCCAGTGGAGTGTGTGTGTGTGTGTGTGTGTGTTTGTGTGTGTTTTCCTTTTTCTCAGTCTTTCGTCTGAAAATACTTTCTGTCCTTATAAGGCAGTTAGTGACTGGCCTCTCTCTCCTCATCTCTCTATGTCTTTCTACCTTTCTCTCTTTCTTGCTTTCTTTCCATTATATATCTCCCCTCTCTCTTTTCATTTCACTTCTCCCATCCAATCTATCCCTCCCTCTCTCTGCAGCTTTGTTTTTCCATTTCGTCTCTTTCCTATCTCCTCCTCAGCACTGTAGCAAGAATCCATCCATATAAGTCATTTAACCCAGTATTGAGCCTGAAAATCTCATTTTTCTTTAACCAAGTGGAGAAATCTGTCAGTGGGGTAAGATAATCCCACTTGTTTCAATGCAAATCAATTTGCGTCAAGAATCGTTCTGCACTCAAGTGCCACACTTGAATCAAGTATGATACAAGTGACGTGATCTGCCTTCTCCTGTGTTTCATGACAGGGCTTTTATTTCTGAGATGTTCCTGAAAAAAACTGTATGGCTGAACTAGAAGTGAGGGGAGTTATCTTGTCTCTACAGGCAAATGTATTCACCCGTCTTTCAGAAAACTACTGAAAATGAGATCCTTTTTGGTAGTGCTTTTTTCCCTTGTTACTTCCATATAAGACCATGTGTGTGCAGCTGTCCCTGTCTGCCCTGTCTGGTGTGTCTTTACCACAGCTGAGTGCTGGCCAAACTGCAGCACAGATCTGGGCAGCTCTCTGCCAATGCTGGCTTTGCTTTGTCACACTGGAGCTTTTCCCCAGAAACTATTGACACCCTATCGATAGTGCCCCCCCCCCCCCCATTTCTCTGTCCTCACATTGCACACCACTGATGTCTGTAGCACGAAGGGATGAGAGGAGGAAGGAGGGCTGTATGAAAAAAAAAGAAAAAAAAAAGGGGAGGCGTGGGGGATGGGCGATAGCGGTATGAGAAAGCAGCTTTTGAAATATCCCCACACACCACCACCACGCGCCATTCTCCTCGAGAGCGGCTGAAATCGGAGCTCTTTGTGAAAACGGCATGAGAGCATTTCGGGTTCATATGATGAGCCGCAGCATACAAAGCAAAAAAGGGGAGGGGAGGGATAAAAGGCAAAAAGAAAGAGGAGGAAGAGAACAGACAGAAGGGATAGATACAGGATGAAAGGTGGGATAGGTGGTATAGAGAGGTGAGAAAATATAGCTTTTTCCCATATTTTTTTCCTCTCTTTATGGTATTTCCATAATCCCCAAGAGAGAGAATACAGCACTTCCCCTTTGAGGGATTAAAAAAAGACTATTTCTCAGCTTGCAACAATTGGCATTGTTGAGTGAAGAAAGCTGGGCCTGGCTGCAGAGGAGGGCCGAGATAAAGAGTGCAAACACAGTTGAGCACTGGGATTAGACTGATGTATTGTTTTACTGAGGGTCGATGTGGGCCTCTTGACAAAAATCTGAAATCTTCCACCTCTGAAATAATATGAGATCTTCCGTGATTGCTGTAATGGAATCCATTTTTATAATCACCAGTTTTGTATCAGATGTTTGACCAGATAAATCAACCCCAGTGACAAGTTGTAGGATTCTAGCAACAGCTGTTAGCCTATTAAATCCACATAATAGGGCTGGATCATACCACCAAACAGCAAATTTCCCAGCAAAATCTAAAATTTCCCAGTGGAGGTTCTGCAATCAAATGACACGTTAGCAGGGGCTGTGTAAATCCACATTTGGTGTCAAGTTGAACTTTGGTGAACTTTGACAAGCATTTTGACCAATAACAAACCATCATGACAGTACTGACCTCAGTGGGAACGGACAGCCATGGTCTCCAAAATGGAAAAAGCTACTGTAGCTTACAAGGTACAAATGTCTATTGAATTAAATGTGTGAACTTAACTGTCTGTTAGCAACCAAACTGTCTGCAAGCCTAGCATCGGCCCAGTACAGAGAACAAGCTTCTCTCTGAGAGCATGTTACAGGCTGGTTAGCGAGTTAGCATTTCGCCAGCTCCAGTAGTTCATCAGTAGTCACTACTTTGTCAAGTACTGGGACCAACTGTATGTTAATTATTCAGTTATCCATATCTTCAAAAGTCATTTTTGTGTACTTCTACAACAAAATGCCAATCTTTTCTTAATAATAATAATAATAATGATAATAAAGTATATACATAAAAATATTTTCATGTTTTAAGTAACAGAAGACAAATGAACACAGGGACTGCTACCAGAAAGGAACATTTTTAAGTCTGGCTTTTCAGTTTCAGTGGCCACTGAGGTCAAACTTCTCTATCAGCTGGTACAACACTGCTCACTCACCCTGGTATCGAACAGTCTTGCGTGGGATTGGGTTCCAGTTCAGACCCAGCGACTTCTCCCATCCAACCAGAATCACCAGGAGCAAGACCTTCGTCCCGCCCATGGCTCTCATGTCAGCGCCCATTCGTCAGAACTGGCGTTGAGTGATGGATCGAGGAATCAATCAGTTGATCGGGGGGACTCGAGAGAGCTCCTGGCAGCCTGCCAGACAGAAAGAAAAACCAACACATCAGCTGGAAGCAGCAATTCACTTCCTTTATTGACTTGGTTGTTTATTAGAGACAATTTTGTCACAACAGTTTTTACGACATGCACATTTTTCAAAGAGCCGCACAAAACACTTCATACATTCAAGCTGTACTAAAAGATAAATTTCTCACTTTGACAACATGTTCTATAAAATTGAACATGGTCATCAAAATCCACAATAATGTAAAACAGAAATGAGTTATGGAAATCATGAAAGCCAACAAGGACATAGCTATAATCAGTGTATGTGCCTCTGTGCGTGAGTGTCTGCCAACCAAAACAAACCAAACATTTTAATGACTTTTGGCCGTGGGGGTTACGCAGGAAAGTTTTCCCTGTCCCTCCCTCACTCTGAGCGATAATCCAGCTATTGCCACTCAAAAAGCTCAGAAATAGCTTATCGCTGCACTCTTGTCAAGCCAATTCAGCAGCAGTATATTAAACTGGGGCTGAGTTATCAAAGTTAATTGGTGCTGGCAACGCATCAAACACCAATGTGTTGGGAAATGAATGTTGAGGCAAGGACAATCCAATAGCACTGTGTTGTAAATGAATTGGTTTATACCTAATGAACATGTCAAGTGTGCGGCTACAGAGCGGCATTACAGTCCAATAACGGCTCAGGATGATTGACTTGTTACTGCGCTGCAGGTGTGACTGATGCACAGGGCGAGGAGAAGAATTTCACATTAAAACAGTGCACACAATGACACACTTTGTTTTTGTATGCTTGTGAGGACCTGCCAGCACCTAAAGCTTTATGATATCTCATACCATCACTTGGAACTAAGTGACATCAATAAGTGGCATAAATGTGTTAAGCACACTCACATTTAAGATGAAACACATCACTTATTAAAAAACAAGTGTTAAGTCAACCATGAACAGCCTGAAATAAATTAATTTCTTTTTAATCGGCTGTTTCACTAGTGGAGTGTCTGAGTGTGAAAATAACTTTTCTTTTAATTATGTTGGATGGCTGTCATCAGTTGATTTGCTGCAGCCACCTGTGCTGACAAACCTCCATGCTCAATGATGCCAAGCGGGAGATAACAGTTATCAAAGAAATTACATGTTCTGCTTGTTCTTCCACAAAACACTACAGAGAGTCACATTTATCAAGAAATCTAGACAGATTTATTAGTTAAAGGGTTGATTCACACAAATGACAAATGTATTTTTTTTTTTTACTTCTCTAGTCACATCTAACCTTGTAGATGATTTTATATTCCCACATTGTGTTTGAGATTTCTGCTGTCATGTCTCTGTCACTAAAGGCCTCATTATACTTGAAACAAACTAGGTTGTATGATGTGTCCTTTGACAGCATCTTAAGATAAAAGTGTTCGTACCTGTTCTACACGACCACACCCTAAGGCTGTACAAAAAGTCTGCCATCATATCCTCCTCCAGGCTACATGATCTCAATGCAATTAATAGTACAAATACACTATTATCCCTTATCCATGGTGCTCCACTGGGTTAAACACATGTAAAGAATTTGCCTGAAGAATTAAAAAAAGATAACTTAAGAGAGTTCAAACCCTGCCTTACTTTCACATCTTCACACACTAGGCCAGTCGCAGTGTAAAGTGAGTACCATTGTGGGATTGTCTGTTTTCAAAAAGTTACAAAAATTTTAAGAAGCAGCTCTGGAAAGGGGATTTCATACACTGTTATATAATCTGATAAGCACGTTGTTTGAAGCACACCCATAGTCTTAAGTCTTAAGGATAATCGACAAAACACTGTCCACAGTTTTCATATGGGGATTATTTTTTCAGTAGACAGTAGTTCATTTGACAACTCCTCATGGTGTGGTCTGTGGAACGGCGTGTGCAAAGAGAGGACACTGTTAATTTAAATGTCATTTTTAAATGCTCTGGGTGCCACAAGCAAAATTTCCATTTATTACTATTGTATTCAAATGCCAGCGGAAATCTCAGAGATGGATATCTCAAAACCTCAGCGCATAAAACCATAAGTATCTGCATGGCTTGGCACCACTAGTAGTAAGTGGTGAACTGACCCTTTATTTTCAACTTAAAGGTAACCTATAGTGTAACTCCAAACCAGTTACTGAACTTTAACCTAAACGCTACAGATATGAGGAGTGATGGATATTTCTTAATGTTGGTATTCTTATGAGGACCAAATATCCTCCTAAGAACTGAAATGCACACACCATCTGTAAGCTTTCCCCTCTGCACCTGCTGCTGCTGCGTATCAACAAGTGAAATGGCACCTTTGATGGTGCATGCTCATTGGAGAGGGGAACCCACTGACTTTTAAACAGGCACAAAATGTCAAACTGTATTGACTTTAACCCAGCAAAAGAAAGAAAATACCTGTTAAATGTAGCGCATTTTAGGTCTCCTACTCTCTCTCCCTCATCTATTCCCACACGTGAATATTAAGTTCCAGTGCTGGCAAACAAACATTTGGTCTATTTGGCGGATTGGCAGGGGAGGTAATTGAGATTTGGAGATGTGTGTATGTGTGTGCATGTGTTTGTGTGCCCATGTCCAACCAATGTGACTGTTATTGATTACACTTTTGAGAGGAAAATAAGAAGAGGCTGAAAGAGGGAAAAAAATCAAACTCCAACCCCCCCCCCAACGCCCCCTCCACCCTCCACCCCCAGATCAGATCATGGCGACATGCTGCTAAATGAGCGTGCTTAAACGCTGGGTTTGGATGAAATCTCTCCAAGCCTCGCAGTGCCGACTACCAGCTTTATTGGATCGATGCTGGAGGCCTTGCCGGCCAACGCTTGAGTGAGCCGAGAAGAGATTGAGATGGAGGGAGGGAGCGAGTGAGCGAGGGATGAAGGGCTGAAAGGATGAGAAACAGGGAGGGAGAGTTATGGAAAAAGAAAAGAAAAACACGTTTGGAGACGTTGCGGGAGGTTTGCAGTTTTTCATGTTTTTTTCTCCACTAAGATCCACTCTTCCATCTCTGTGCTGAGAGGTAACGAAGTGAAGTGGGCTTCCTGAAGGCTGGATTAAGTGAAGAGGCAGCATGTAAACACTACAGGGGAAGATGAAGAGGAAGAGGAATGGCAGAGGAGATGGAGATTCAAGGCTTCTGTTTAAGCTATCTGAAAAGCTCAAAAATCCTAAATGTATACCTTGCTCTCATTTCCACATCCTCTTTTATTGTCTACTGCCTGTGTCTGCTTTTCACTCATTTTATCCTCCTCTCTTTCCTCTGTTATGCTAGTGCAACACCACAACTGTTTATCATAAATAATATGGCCAAAGCAGTACACTAACTGTTGATTTTCAAATCCAGGAAACAATGCTTTAGAAAGTCATAGTGAAATATAATCAATAAGGCAGAGCAGTTTCAAAAACTGGGTCTATCCATGGTGCTTCCTCTTTACACAGTGCAAGGAGGGACACCCTGCAATCCTCTTTGTCCATAATAGGTAAAAGCAGACACATACTGTAGGGAACGGAAAGACTCTTGAGGGACCAGTGTGACCTGCAAGTAATTATCGTGTAACCGGAGACAGTCAAAGGCATTAGTAAGCTACTATTGAGTATCAAAGCTACTGTTGTTCTGTCTTGTCTACTTTCACCTTTTTAAAATACGACATCCAACCATTGACTATTCAAACATAACTTCTAGTTAGTTTGGTTTTGGAACAACGGATCAGAGGTAAGCGCTTCAGTGACTTAAAGGTTGCCATTTCAGAAAAGAATTCCAGCACTATTACCTTATACTTTTCCAGCTTTAGAGAAGCCATGATTAAGCCACTGATAGGTGGTTGGGGCCCATTTAAAGTAAAAGACAGCATTTGCTAATGCAAATGTAAGGACTGAAACATCTAACTGTTGGGACTGAATGGGTTCCAGTCCTTGGGAACTCCAAGTACTGAAATAAAGGATGGTAAAATATTTGCACAGTGAAAAGCAAATTTCTATCCATTTTCTTTTGCTGATTTTTCTAAAAATGTGGTTAAAATTTGCATTACATTTGGATAGAATCCTAGTTAGTGTTAACAATTATTACTTATACTAACATATACACAGCATTCTAATGTTGAAGCATTTGTATTTGGGTGGTGTTACCTACAACAATTAAGTACAAGTACCTATTACTTACTTACTACATTCCACTGCTGTCTATACAGTAAAATAACATTGTAATAATTGCTTGCACAGCCAGTAGTGGTCAGCCAGCATTAAACATAGTACCAGATTGCCTTGTTAGCACCAGTAGTAGCTTTGAGAGAGCATGTACAGTAGCTGTGCAAACTATGTAAAAACCAGCAAAGGCATTCTTCAGTCCAGTCAGTTTGATTCATTCAGCTGCTTTAATAGCACACAGCAGAGGGATTTCATATAGTGCCAATATAGAAAATTGAGCCATTCACTATAGAGCAATAACAATCAACTAAGAACAGATTAGCTAGCTTGCAGCATTGTTTTCCATTCAGTGTCGACTACTTCTCTTAACTCGCCACTGCTAAAATTGCGCACTGAATCTTCAAGCTACATCTGCAGATGGAGTTTATGAACGCCGGGAGAGAAGGCTGAAGTCAGTCTATGATGTGTTTTTTTTCTTTCTATCAAACAGACTCTTATGATCCCTGGCTGTGTCGTAAGAAGCGAGGTTCAGCCTCGCTCTCCCTTGACGACCAAATTAACTTGCTTGCTCTGTCTCTCACCATGGCCTCTTTAAGGTCCTGCGGTGTCACATAACTCTGCAGGCGGTATCAAATCATCTTTTAGCTGCTGGTGTTGTTGTTGAGCCTGGTTTAGCTAATGAACTGAGACACGGCAGCCTAATAATATCAGTCAGCGCTCCACAATGGAGAGCTCATTAAAACATACAGAGAAATAGGCCACATGTTCTGATTAGGTTGCAGAGCGGTGTGTATTTTGGCTGTGCTTGTCGATTTGTGTCATTTCATGCGCACGTGTGTCTTTTTAGCCTGCGTGCATTGAGTGTGTGTGTTTCTTGTCAGAGTGTATTCGGAGGTAAGATGAGTCCCTGTAGGGAGAAGCAAAGCAGGGTTGTTTCTTCGAAGAGAGCGGATGTCGGGGGAAAAAAAAGGAAGAGATGAGGAACATTTTCAACCCCCATCTGTCTGTCCGTCCTCTTTTCTTCACCACTGCATCTCTGTTTTCCACTGTCCTCTTCCTGCCCTTCATTTCCCCCACCTTTCCTTTCCTGGCAGCCTTTTCTGTCCCATCCTCCCATATTACCACACACACACACACACTGTGACCTCTTCTGCCGTCCCAGGTGATTGCTAATCCTTGCAGGCATTGTTTGACTTTTAACCTCGACCTCTGACCCTTTTGTCGGTTAAAGGGAATCATGGTGCATCACCCACCACTCTCCACCCAAACTATAACACTGGGACAGACTTAATGTCCATTAACCCGTAACTGCTCCTCCATACACACACATACAAACGGATGGACTGCAGGGCAGCCCCCACCCTCCATCTCCCCTCTAGCCTCTTTGTAAAACAAACACAGCAGCTACCGTTAGCTCGCTTCCTTCCTTCCTTCCTTCCTGCCGGCAACCCTGTACCCTCCCCTATCCCTCCACCTTTTATTACTCCAGCAGTATTTAAAAACACACACACACAAACACACACAAGTGCAAACTCTCACACACAAAAGGCTGTCTCACCTAAATAGAACAAGCTGGATCAAACGATTTCACACCTCATGGACGGAGGGATGAGAGCGGCTCCAGGACTTTTATACCGTCTTTCCCTCCTTTTGAAATCACCATAGTGAGAAGTTGGAGCAGCTCTGGTGTATTAATGGTTGAACATGTTTGGATTTCCAAAGCTGCTGATAGCCGATTTGTAACACTGGATCATTGGAGAAAGTCAAAAAAGGGCTTTACTGACAGAATAATGGTGTCGTCATAGTAGAACAGTCTCTGAAACAACTTTAAGAGCATCATGGGACACTGAAACTCACCACTTTGGTCCAGACGCAGAAATAGCTCAACAACTATTGGATCTATTGCAGTGAAATTTAGTTTAGAGGATGAAGCCTAATTACTTTTTTCGTGTAGCACAATCGTCAAGCCAAAATATAAATTTATCTAATACTTTGGTTTATGGTTTGTGTTTAGTGCCAATTGTGTCAGTCTTATTTCTATTGGAAACTGGTTAAAATGATCTCATTACATTAACTGATTTTTGTTTTAAAAAGGACTTTCAGGACTGAACAATTATCAATAATTATAATTACTTGATAGTGTGATGGTATTCTCTACCTGTCATTTGGGAGGAATCTCCTTCATACAGGATGTCACTGAGAAAATAAATTGTGGGACTATACACACTATGATCTAGTATTTTACCTTTACTGAGAATTACAGATCAAATGTCCACAATTTAACCTTAGATGCAATTTATGAATTTTATTGAATACAAATTTAGCAAGGGCATAACAAACAGCATAATCATATCATAAACTATAAAACAATGTAATCAATCTCAAAAAGTAATTGAAATAGTTCTGAAATAAGTAACTCACTGATTCCTGTATTAAATGCTGGAGCTGGTCACTAGGATGGGTGAATAATTTGGAAAAAGAGATGGAGGGGTTGGCAGCTTGGCCTTAGCTGACTGATCCTCTTTTCAGGCTGGGCCCGTGAGAGGGGAGTCTCCTGACTCCGTACAAAGTCCCGGAGGACCTCGCCCAAATCACAGTTCCTCTTTTTGACCTGGCGAGCTATGAAATCTTCAGAGCCTAAAACCTTTACTGCAGTGGGGGAAAATAACAATCCATGTAAAACTCCTCTTGCCTTGAGTCTTCTCTGCAGCAAATAGTCTCCAAGATTCCTTCGTTCTAAGTGAAGTAAAGTTCGCAAAGTCCAGCTCTCTTGATGATGGCCGAGGAGGGGTCTTCTTTGGATGATGATCCACCGATGGTCAACGAAGAGTCCGAATAAGTTGCCTGGTACATCACCTTTTATCTGGTTTTGGCCAGCTCTCCCCCTCCCTTTCTGATTTTTATCACCAAACAATTTTTGACAATGCTAGATCCGGCAGTGCTGTGGCAATCCCTCCGGCTTCAAATCTCTGTCAATAGTGACCGCACCCATCCTACATACCGCTTCATATTATCATTCTTGTTCTTAGTTACTTTTGTAACAGTTACCTGTATTGATACAATTAATCATCACTTTTCACTAATATCAGTACAATCACTTTTAATTCTTACACTTTTTAAGCCAAAATCAACTGTTTAAATCACATTTCATGATTTTTATACTCTTATACCAATCTTACAGTGTGCTACCAAATTCCCTTTTTCTAAGACCGAACAGGCCATCCGGCTTTCCAGTCATGTCACAATCTTACCATTGCTTAATCACAGTGTCATATGATTTCCCATTCATTTCATTCACACACACACACACACACACACACAGTACAATGATTATAATGCTCACATTTTATATTGATCAATTTTTAAATGGTATATCAAAACTTGTGCATCTTACAACCATGGGGAGAATCTAGCATTAGATTCTTTCTTTTGGCGCCGGGAGTGGGTAGATCTCAACCTTTCTTGACAGTCCTAACGGAGGATCAGTTTGATTCGTATCACAGTTCTTCTTTTTGAACTTTACTTTCAGAAAGGTCTCCTATTAAATATAAAATGCTCAAAGCATCTTTTTGCAAGATTCATTGCCAAATGATAATTTGTGACCTAAGTTCACCTAGTTTCATTTTTGTGATTCAAATGTATTCTGAGGGGTTCAAAATGTTATCGGAAAGTCTGTGAACCTACCAGAGAGCCTTGGGAGAAGATGTATCGTATAATAATTTCAACATTTTAGATGAATTTTTACAGCTGAAACGTTTTGATCAGAGATCAGTCTTTAAAAACACGGAGGTCCCTTAAAAGCAGTTCTGGTGATTTGAATCCAAGGTCACGCGAACCCAAGTCGCTCTGTGTGACAGCTTTAGCTAAATGCCTGGAATATAAATGTAAAAACATACAATGGCTCCAGTTGTGGCGATGCATCAAAGAAGAAATTTCAGGGTTCTGGGTTCAAGTCCAGAGGAAAACGGCTATGAAATCGGAATGAGCTAAAAAAGATCAGGTTACAGCACTCCTTGCAAAATTGATGACTTGTGGTACATGCAGTGAGGGAAGTCAACATGGACTTCAACATTTTTTTGCTATTTCTTCTCACTTATTCATACAGTGGCTGCAGAGCCATGCGTATACCTGACTGAAAAAAACAACAACACAGTTCTACACTGCACTGACAAGCTCTTTCCTAAGCATTGACAAGAAAGATGAGGGCAACAGAGCTGATGCACTGCATTTATTCAGAGTGTGAAGGTAATGGGGCAGACATGGACACTCCATGGACAGTGAAACAAGCACACACCCACTCACAACATGCACACTCAGTGTCTGAGAGTCTTGCTACAAAGACACAGGTGGACACTTGAAGCAGGTGGAGTGTGTTTTTGTGTATGATTGTGTATGTATGATTTGTGAGTGCACGGTTTGAATGAGCAGTTTAAAGCAATATAAAGCCTGAGTGAATCTGCATCTAAGTGATAGCATTAACTACCATATCTGTGAATGCAGGTGTTAGAGACGGGTGTGTTGACACTTTATGCTGACCACCTCACATTAAAGGGCTGTATGTATGTGTGGGGGGGTGGGGGTAGAGGGTGATGTGCTGACAGATTGTGCAGTGTGTTTGTGTGGAGCTGGCACAGATGAAAGACTGATAATCAAAGAGCAGTTTGATCAGCTGCATGCAGTGAGTTTATGTGTGTGTGTATGAATGGAGAAGATGAATGCGAAAGACTGTGTGATCGTGCTTGCTGTAGCGTCCTTCTGAAATGTCAGACACCATGTTAAAATCTTGTAAAAAGCATTTTGAAACCCCCCTTTAAAGCTGTTTTCATCAATATGTGAGCCACCCATTAATTTTCATGCACCTGAACACATGATTTCCTATATTTGCATACAATTAATGATTTGCTAACCAGAGGCAGGGCATCAAGCAATTCAAATGCATCAAGTTAATGTCATTGACTTTCCTTTCACATGGTGATTGGAATTCACTTCCCATCCTAATTACCTCAAACTGAAGCGGAACTGAGCACAGCATTTGATTTTAAACAACCTATTTCAAATTGATGGAAACGTCAAAAAAAAGAAAAGAAAAAAGAAACCTCCTATGAGAGCTCGCAGTGTAACATCTTAGCCTCCATCACTGCTGCCTCCCCCCAGCACCCTGCTCTTTCATGTCTCTCCCCGGGGAGATTCTGCAGGCCTTCAAATCTCCATCTTCTTTCCTTTCATCCCTACTGTAGCTCTTGCTCACTCGTGCCCCCCCCCCCCCCCCCCTCGCCGCCCTACCCGCCCGCCGCCTTGTCCATGTCATGGTCGGCTGGTCAGGCGTGGTCGGCTTATAATTCTTTGATCGGTGCTCTGATCTCTTCCATCAGTGCCAGGGGCTCCAGCTGATTACATATGAAATGGATCTGAATTGGACTCTGACTGCGGGCCAAACACCTGCTCAGACCTGAGGAAGTGATAGAAGAGGAGGTGCGGCCGAGATGAAACCGGAGAGACTGAAGTCCAGTTAATCAGACCGCCAAACCATCTGTGATTTTGGTTTGTTGCAGTGGATGCGCACCTGATGGATCATACTCTAACATCCAGGGAGTTGATGTGGTATGGAGATATTTCACAACTATTCTGAGAAGAATGCTTCAACAATACCAGAGACCCGGTTTGACTAAATTGAATATTTTTAAAGCAAATACAAGGAACAATTTTTTGGTCAGTTGGTCAAGCTTAGATATTAAGCTGCATCAACAAAATTTTTAGTGAGAAATGCATTTAGCATCTCTCAGGTAATTTTTTGGTTCACTCTATCCACTACCAGCCCAGCACCAAAAACAAAAAGTTAGTAACTAGCTGATGAACACTGGAGCAGTTAGTGGCTCAAGAGCCATTTATTTCTCTAAGGAACTGGTGGAGACAGAGCTAAAATGAGAATTAATTTTGGACTTACATTCATCAAACACCATTCTAAATTACTGATAATGTTGTTGCATCTGCCTGGTGTGCAAATAGGCAACTGTTTGCTAACACGAAAGCAATATTTGTAGAAAGTCTGAATCTATGAAAACACTTCACATGTTTGAATGATGATGATTTCATTTTCGTTAATGGACCTAATCATCGCTTCTCAACCCTGTGCCCTAGATGTCCAAGGTTGTAATTCCAACCAATCACTACAGCAGCTAATTTCACTAGTGCAAGTTTCTCTGGTAAAATCAGAAATCAGTCAAATGAGCAGATCTGGTCAGCAGCCACTAATAGAACTCTTGTTCCAGATGTTTTACACTCATTCAGTTAAACACAGTATTATTACATTTATCTTGATAAATGCAACAAGGAAAAACAGTTAATCAAAGCTTTGTATAACAGTAATAAAACAACAATGAAATCAGCATTTTTATTCAATCGTCAGTCGTCAAACTGTTAAGGTAACTGTTTCTAACTTGTCAGTTCAGTGTAATTATCAAGCTTTATATTTGAATTATAATGTATTTGTCAAGATTAATCACAGAATGACCATTTAAAGATCATACACTTCTTGACTGGACCTTGGACTGACTAGTTGGTTGAACATCTGCATAGATGGCACTGGTTGCTGTGGCATTATCTAGCTCACAGACACAATGAGAATACATTTAGGTCGATAAGAGATTCACAATCTAGCTACAGATTTCTCTTAATACTTTAACCTAATTGAGGAAACCAGGTTTTTTGTTGACTTGATATTTAAGAAATGTGATTACTGCAGAAAACCCCAAAATAACCAGGTTACTTATGTGCGACACACTGTCTGTGTTTTCGTCTCTCTCAGCCTCTCCATCTAGGTCTCCCTCCCCCCTTTTTCCCCCGGTCGACCTTGTGCTCTTCAGCCCAGCGCATGTTGTTTCTGATGAGCACACATGAGTGCAGCGAGAAATGGTCAAACCCACGTGCACTCTGACCTGCTATGACTTGCCTTCCCTGTGCGCAGGCTCAGGGGATGCTGGGATAGCACTCCGACCTGTCATCGATGCACATATAGTGTGTGTGCACTTGTCCATGATCACCATGTAGTCACAGGTCGATCAGCCTTGCTCAAGGCAGTGGACTGGCAGTGGACTGCCAAACCCACACACATTGATACACACAGATTCATTCAAACAAATGCTGCTTTTTGTACACATTTACATACTAAATTTAAATGCTGCACACTTATATGGACTACTACATACATATATGCATGCATGTATTCCCATACACAAGTATTAATGAGGGCCATACATGGGCATACACTGTGCATAAATACAAAACATTAAAGGGATGCTTTATCACATATTATATGCACACAATCTCACCACTGATATATGTTACAACCTCACACACCAGTACACTAATCAAATACACTCTTTTCCGCCACCAGCTAGATTCAGACAAACAAAGAAGCTGACAAACTTTCTCTGTTGTATTTCAGAGCTCATTAAAAAGCATTCACCACTGTACGATTTAGCGCTGTAATCAGCTCTGAATAATAGAAATGGTCGTATTGACGCCTGCGGGCACCCGACATACCGCCTCATTTTGGAACAACAACCGCTGGGTGTGTGAATGCAAAACACACATGCCCACACACACACACTATCTCCCTCTTGCTTTAGTTTCTGTCTCTGGCTGCCAGTCCCTGAAACACACGCAGTGTATTCTGGCTTGGGTAGACCGCCTACTATGCTCCTAGGGGGGCTAATTGTCCAGTAGTGCTCTTTCGCTTTCCCTCCCACACTCTCTGTCCTCTCCCCTCTCCTCAGCTCCATTCTTTGAGCGTTTCTTTCGGGACGAGATCAGGAGTTCACGCTGAGCCCAGAGCCCTGGATCCCAGTGAGGTGCCACAGGGCAGAAAGGTTACACCTAGCTGGATTCCTATAGAAACAGCCCACACACCTCAATGGCAGGCAGGTGGGGCGGGAGGGAAGGTTACACTGACAGAGAGATGAATAGAATGACAAAGCCAAAAGAGAAAAAACAGGACTGAAAGGAAAATACGCAACTGACTGTAGTGTAAATGCTGAGGGTCACAGTGACTTTGTGGGTTGAGGCTTTCATGGTAAAGTTTGTTACTCAGGGACATAAAATACAGTTTTTACACTAGATATTTATCTAGATTTATGTATTTCCAAGGAGCCTTGCAATAGATGTAAGCTGTTTTATTGTCACATGTTTAAAATGTCCACAACCCATCTCTACCACTGGATGGTACATATAAACAGTCTGAATGCATCAACTCAGCACCGAAATTTTGCTGCTACACCACTACCTGTTTTCAGCCCATTTAACTCCCTCCACCTCCCCAGCTGCCTGCTGTATTAGCATTTAGATTTATCTGAATTTAGAACGTTTCTCTCAGTAAGTGTTCATGTTCATCAGATGTTGAGCATCTCAGGCTCTACTGTGGGATTTGTGAGTTCAGGACAGTGTGTGTCAAACATTTGTTCTGGTGCATTACATGAGCAGATACATGTTTGGTAGTGACAGCATATAGATATTGAACTTGGGTCTTAATTTTGTAGATTTAATTGTTAATAGTAACACTGTACTCTCCATATTAGTTGCTGACATCTAGGAGCACTTGAATCATCATTAAATAGAAGTCAGATAGGGCTAAGAACATGATGGGTCGGATGATAGGGAAGGTTTTAAACAAACCATAGGTTAGCAAAATTGGTTGGAGGTAGAAAACGAAATCACAAAATGATCACCCAAAGTGACTGTTGTAAACATCTATTACCAATTACAGGCCAACTTCCTGGTTCAACCTGACCCTCCCATAACTGCAATTTCCCTGCACAGTAAGGGATTATTATGAACATTTTGGGGGTGCTCACTTTTGAATTAATCTCCAAATCCAAATTAGATCTTCCTTCTTTTTTTAATTGGCTCATGGCTACATAAAATAAACCAGTGTCTACTAGCAAACCCTTCACTGCCAGTTTTACTTCTACCTAAGTGTTTTTTTTCTTCTTTCCTGTCTTTCTATCTACTCATGGCATTTTTCTTGGGGCCCAGTTCAGTCATTGGGAAACATTAAGATAGTCTGGGTAAACCAGTTTACCTGTCTGATCACTCATGTTTTTTTTTTATCCTGCCAGATGTTGTTTTAGCAAAGGAAAACCTACAAAACTAAAAAAAAGTTGCAATAAACTGAAACTATCCTTTAAGGTGACACTATGTATCTTTTGTTAAATGTGACAAATATGAGCTAAGGCTAAAAGCTAAGCTATTGTTTAGAATTTGTATAAAACACTAACTCAGCACTGTCTGTACAGCAATGTAAAATAGTTTGCTAACACTAGCTACCATAAGCTACTGGTCATGTGACCAAAGAAGACTCTAGCAGCAAAACCTGTGCTCAGCTCAACTTTTCATTTACAAAAGAACAAAGAGTGATCTCTTCTCTCAAAAGTTACTTGCTTTAACTGTCACTCCTGGTTGAAAATTACTGGGTGATGTTAGCATCAGAAACATTAGCATGAGGCTTATAGTATATTCATCTTACATAGAGAGATGTTTCTCTAATGTTATAATGAGAAATTATGTTGTCTCACTGTAAACACTGAAAGTCTGCATCTCTGTATACAACTTTTATCCTTTTACTTATCATTCATAAGCCATTCAAATCCCTGAAAGTCAGGCCAAAGCTGTGGAGGAAAATACCAAGAGACACTTTCCTTGACTCAACAACTACTAACAATAAAGATGCCCTTGAGCAAGGCACTTAACCCAGCTATATTCAACATGCTCAGTGACTGAGAGAAGTCAGGAGACAATGAAAGAGTCGAGCTTCCAGTACTGGGCAGATCCCAGTGGCCAAAATTAGCAGACTGTGGTTCTACTGGGCAGATCCCAGGAATGAATGTGCATTACTGGAAAAAATGCAAAGCAGGACATTTCCGACGAAGCGTGTGCATACTCAGCAGAAGCAAATCCTTTCCTGGATGAATAAATGTATAAAAAAATCTGCCAACGGCAGCTATCGGATCAGTTAGCGAAATCAACGGTCATCAGCTAAAAATGCACCTGGCAGACTTACAAGGCAGACAGATATTTGTTGAAGAGAAGAGAGGAGAAGTGAAAGGTGAGAGGAGTGAGAAGAGAGTGGTGGGTCTCGATGCTCTAACCCAGGGTCTATTAGAACCTGATTGGGCCCATTAGGAAGGAAAGGTGATACGAGAAACGCGAGCAGCGCTTCTCAGGCCCGGCTCTACATTAACCACCGCCTGCTCTCTACTTTGTTGAACACACTGGCTGATCGATAGCAATGAGGAGCAAGGAGAGGAGGGTAGGAGGTGGCGAGGCGAGGAGGAGAGAAAAGAGGTCCAGGTTTACGGGAAGATAAGCTGGGATCGATAGAGAGACAAGGACTGCTGCTGCGTGGGGAGAGAGGACGGAGGAATGTGAGATACAGGAGGTTCACACCCGTTCACCTCATCAAACCTGATGGAGGGGAACCTGTGTGTGTGTGTGTGTGTGACAGGGTACTTGGGCAAGAGTGTATTTGTCTGTGTCACGCAAATGTATGCACTGTGTACAACACTTATATACTGTAAGTTTAGACAAATAAGAGGCAGTATCATCAGTAAAAATTACGCTTCTACTTTGGTTAATTTTTCAGTCAGAATTGAGGTAGCATCAGATTAACTCACCCCCTCCTGGATGCATCACATTAAAAACTTACAGGGAAATAAAACTTAGTGTCTCAAAGCATTACAGCCTTTGAGCTAGTGAAGTATGACAGTATGAATTAGTGTTCAGGAATAGTTCAACTTATCAGCACCTCTAAATATTAAAAACTGTATTAATCAATGTATCGTGTGTTTCATATGCACACAAAGAGAAATGCAAAGACAAGTTGTAGTTTTATATAGAGTTATGTGCTGCACTATTTCTTGGCCAGGTCCCATGACTTCCCCCTTCCCTCTGCTTTAACTAAGCTACTTGCCTGCTTAGTCTGGCTTCATATTAACATGTACATACATGAACATGGTAGAGAACTTCAAATACAACTTCTGTCAAGTAAGTGAAAAAGTGTAATTCCCAAAATGTCAAACTACTCCTTTAACCACAGTGCCATAAAGCAACCTTTAAAGATTATACCGTTTTAGTCACTGAAAGACTTTTAATGTGAAAAATCTGCAGCAAGGGTTGAATTTCAAAGACATCACACGCTGTTGTTCTGATGGAACTTGTGCTGTAAATGTGCAACAGGTAAAAATAAAACATCTTTTATGTTTGCATTAACAGCACACTGCTGCAACAGCAAATTAAAACAGGAGCAGATGAGAAAAGGGGCAGACGATATCTAAAATATTATATTTCTCTGAACAGTTGAGATAAATTAAGGCTCCCACCACCATTTGAGAATTTACAGTTGTAGCTTATGTTGGGTATCATATATCTCTCTTCTTGCTTTGTGATTGGGTGTGTATGGGGGCGTGCATATAAGTGCAGTATATTTATCTCTGCATACCTGACACCTGTCATGCTTCCTTGACATACATAACCTCCACCTCCATCTTTGCCGCTTTTTCCTGTTCCTCTTCCTCCCTCCATCGCTCTCCCTATCTCTCTCCTCTCACTGTCATATCTTCCGTTCTTCCCATTTCTCCCCTCTCCCCCCGCTCCTCCCTCTATTCCCCCCTTGAGCTCTTGGTGTCTGTGATGGCACCCTGTCAGAGAAAAGCTATTTATGATCGGCAACCAATATCCTCACAGAGATAAACACACACTGTGAAAGACACAGATAGAAAATGAGAGAGAAAGAGAACGAGGGATAAATGCATTGTGACAGAGAGAGAAACACATACACTTACAGAAAAATATGAATTGAGGAATAGGGCAGTGTTGCCAGAGGCAGTTTTTCTCACTTTAGTATTTATGTGTGTGTGTGTGGCGTGGTCGTTGTCATCATAGTACTTGTGTGTGTGTGTATGTTTTAAGTGCATCCGTCCTCTGCCAATATGTCTGAATTCTGTAGGTGAAAGCTGGGATACAAATGAGTTTTTTTTTTTTATCTGAGGCAGTTTAGTAAAGTCTGCCGGAGCTCCCAGTCACCCAATCAAACAGAGAACTGATTCTAGATGAGAGAGCTCTTCACACAAGTCAAGCAACAGATGGCCACATATTAACTTACACAATGTCACACATACATATCAGACATAGTGATGTCAAAAACAAGGGCATAGGTTTTTGTAGAAGTAAAGGGAGCAATGAAGTGTTGGTTATGGGTTATAACCCTGGATTCTATGAGTATATGAGTTGCCATCTAAGATCTGGCATTCTGACAAAAGATTTACTCCCACTGTTAGTTTTTGTGATAAATACATGATACCTAATGATAACTGGGTGCATTTACACATTTACTAAAAAGCACTACACAGCAAAAGCGAGCAGCTACCCTCACTGTGTATTAGTTATTTTGTGGTAATTTCATTAATTACAAATTTGTTTGGGAATATGCAACAATACAAACAAAAATGATAAAGGCTCCAATGTAGTTGGATATGCTTGATTTTTTGGAGATGATGAGAAGATTGATACCACTCTTATATCGATTATATCTATATTTAACCGTGGGGTTGTCCAGCAAACACAGAGGAGTCCAGGAGGATTTTGCGACCTACTTAATATCAATATTACCTATTTTCTGTCATTATGCTAGGCTATGCTATGCTAACTGCCTCCTGACTCCAGCTTCATGTTGACATGACAGCCACGATGGTGGTGTTGATCTTTTCATCTAGCTCTCGGCAAGAGAGCAACTAGATGTATATCTGAACTACTCCTTTAAGCATTATTACCTGTCCAGTCTGTCCACATCTATTTTTTTTCCTGAGGTCCTGTAATGGGTTATGTAGCCTGGCTAAGAAAAACTTACTGCTGCTTATATGGCTTGTTGTGAGCAATGACTGAGGGCAACACAGATGAGTGGGTCAACATTTTATCAGTTTCTCTGATCTAAATTTAGGCAGATGGACAGTTGGACAATGTTTAGAGAGATTTTAGTGAGTAAATCCAAATTGTAGTAAAGTGGAAATGATGGCCACAAATCACAAAATAAGCCTTAACTTGAAATTCTGTGCCTGTAATTTCTCTTTTCACACTCTCTTTCTTCTTTGCTTGTTTTCCACGTTCATGTTCCAGGTGAACTTTGGTCACCTCTCTTTCACTCACACAGACACAATCAGGAAAAGGTGTGAACAAGCCAAAACATACACGCACAACTCTCATATCCATAACCCTCAGCATCTTTCTTAACAAAATGCTCTGGTATCTGAAATCCAATATCCTTCCCAAATTCAACCTTTTCTTTCTTTTCCCCTTGCTTGTATTTGCTTTATCTCAGCTCCTGGTTCATATATCTCTCTTTCTCTTTGTCTTGCACCAGAATCATTTCTTGCTGGGTGTACCTGAAGATGTCTATAATTTTCACATCTTGTTTTGACAACCTCCACCTTCCCCTCCTGCAAGGTTTTCCTTTTCCTCCTCATATTCACTTCTTCATTTCTTTTGATTCTTTGCTCATTTTACGTGCCTCCCCATACCTCTTCCTTTCTTTCCCCTGTTCTCTCTGATTTACTCTGTCAGTCGTGCTGTTTGCTGAGGAAGGTTTCAGAGGAGGCAGAGAAGATGCTGTTCTGTTTTTCTTCTCCACCCTTTGTTCTGTTTTTACTTTCTTACTTGTTTTTCTTCTCCTCCCTCGCGCGTCTGTGTGCTTTCTTCGTAATCTCCCTTTCAGTTTTTTTCCGCCTCTGTCTTCTTTGTGAATGTTGAGTAGAGACACAGCGACTCAGACGAAGGTCACATTGGGCTAAAGGAGAAAAAGAGAAGAAGAGAGAAGTAATGAGTGACAAGGGTGGAGGATTGTGTGTCCACATGTCTGTCCATGTGAGACTGGCAGGGCTGCTTTAATCATTTTAATGTCTCTCTCTCTCTCTCTCTTTCTCTCTCAGCACACACACACACACACACATACAACCTGTACTACTCAGATGTACACTGATGCAGATACATGCACACTAATTCACACATGCTACAATTTAAATAACTTCTACACACACTTGTATATGTACACAAATATGCAAATACACAGCAACACATCAAATCACATGAAGTTCACTGGAGTGAGAGGCTGCAGTTACTGCTACTCTGCTAAGCTAGGCAAGTTAGCTTTTAACAGAACAAGTTTATCTGCTGTTACTTCTTATCTTCATTATGGTTAGCTTTAGCTACTGTCTTATTAATATGGTATAACAAACTCAGTTAAGTTTAAGATGTTGTTCTCAAGATTGTACTTTCACTCATGGAGATGCCAAAGTGGGGGAAAAAGCTCTCTGAGCTAGCTAATATTGTAAGCAAGCTTGTTAGCTAACAGAAGAATAAGTTCACAAAGTTTATTCTTAAAATGTATTTCTACCATTGACTCCTGTCTTACAAATGTCTGAAGATTAACTTCTCATTTGTGAAGCTGAATTTACGCTGACATAGAAGGTTGACTTAAAAGTGGATGATGCAACACAGCTAACAGCCCACGATAGATCCCTCTGTTTTAGACTCCAGCTCTCTGTTTTCTCAGAGGTCAGTGCTGTCAAGACAGCTTAAGTGTACCAAAGCTGAGCTTGATGTAAAAAAAATGTCTGTTTTAATTGCTGTTTAATTGTGTTGTTGTTGTTGGATGTGTTACACACAGTAAATACACTCTCTGACATACCAAACCTTGCACCGCACATCTACGCATAAAAACACCTGAATGCTCGAGGCTCAGATTCATTGGATCCCATGGTTCACAAAGCAGATCACATAACTAACTGCCAAATCCCAGCCGGTGTGTGTACGTGTGTGTGTATGTTTATGTGTGTGTCAAGAGGCCAAGATTCATGTCGGCATCAATGGCTCACTAATCACGACGCAAGCGCCTAGGGCCAAGTGGATACTGTCAGTAACATATGGGCTAGCTAGTGTTACATACAGGGAGCATACAAAGGCAACACCAAGACCTCTGACACCATCATAGTTCATTCACTGCTGTCAATAAACTAGAGACTAGAAACTCAGCTACACTCTGTGCACACAGTGCTGCACTGTATTGACTGTGATGTTCATCAGGCTATATTGACTGAACACACACACACACACACACACACACACACAAACCACCCTCAAATTGTGTGCCCTTTAATGTCCTGTAGTAGTAAAGTAGAGTAAAACAGCCCGGCTTTAATTGTGTGACAACGCAGTTTTCAAACAATCCAATATGTTTTACAATTGTCTATTTATCCTAAGAAGTAGAAAAATGTTCTCAGCCCATAAAGGATAATTTAATCCTTCATGGTTTTCACTGGGCAGTAACGATATGAAACCTGCTATTGACTTGTTTTTCTAAAACGAGAGAACTCCCAAGGACTGGATACATCCTGAAAGACTGTTGCGAGAAAATAAAAAGCAAGTTACGTAAATAACTGACTCTATTTGATGGCAGGGTCTCTACAATTGAGTTAGTTTAATTAAATGCGCTGGAAAGTGAATTTAGACTTAATCAGGAACCTCATGGCTGTGGCTAACTCACCATATGAGTGCGTGCGCTAAATGCTTCTGGTAGAGCGTTTAACCCTTCAGTGAGTGTCTCCACCTGGGACTGAACCGGCGGCATGTCTGCTGAAGCTTTAACAGCAGCAGAATAACTTTAAAGGCTGTTAGGAAAAACGTCTCTCCAAAATGAGATATACTGCTGCTACTGAGGCCACTGGCTGTGATACCTATGGGGATGGATGAACTTAAATACACACACATGCACACATGACTATGTGGCAGCACAGCAGCATACTGGCCATCTCTGGTAGATTTTTCCTAAATAAGTAAGTCATCCAAACCTCAGCTTTCCATTGGCCTCATCCAGGAGAACACAGCAGCCAAAACCCTGCAAGGCTCCGCACAACACACACAAACACACTCACATACACACACAAAAATGGATGAACATCTACACACAAACCAGTGTGTACACGTATACTCCCCAAGCATACACGCAAGCAGACACACGCAAGGCCAAAAAGGAGGAGGAGGAGGGGCAGAGTGGAGGAGGAATAAGGGGCTCTGGTTAAAAAGCGGGATCTCAAGAACACCTGCACACAAACACACACACACACACACACACACACACACAAACAAACCTCCAGCTGCTGGCTGCCTGTGTGTTTGACAGGCAGCACAGTGAGTGGCTGTGTGGAAGCCAGCCAGCCGCTTGTGAATCAGCAATGACTAACAGTTTAAACCTGCACTTTCTGAGCTAATCGCCTGCATGCTTATTGTAAATGTATATGTGTGAGTGCATGTAGGTGGATGTACCCACGAGTGTGAGCAGAGTGTGTACCAGTGCCTGAATGTGTGTTGATGTGCGTATATGTGTCTTTCCTATCAGGCCCAATTGTGACAGACCAGGCCTTTAATTGCTTTGCACCAGATTTGACATTGTCTACGCTGACAGCACCCTGATGAGCAGAATAAAAGTGGAGCGACGATGTACCCGTCACTTCCTCCAATCGGCCTCGACAAGAGCACAACTCCATGCTCCGTTTGATACGCTGCACAAGACAATGCAATAGGATGCTAATCACATGCAAAGGCCTGAGCTTTGAGCTTTTGTGCCAAAGTGTGTGGGTATGCCTTGTAAGAGTGAGCGCATGTGTGCGTGGTAATGGCAGCTCTAATCAGCAGCAGGATTGGAAGAGGCATGTGGCAATAAAGCCCAACAAAATGCCTGCCAGTCCCTATTAGAGACGAGCACTCTCTGAAAACCTGGCCGACGACACACACACATACACACACACACACTCCATCTTGCTGGACATCTGGCCAAGGTCAGAGCTAGATCTGAACAATGAACGCCAACTGCCAACCCCCTTATCTCACTACCCACACCACCAACACAACAACCACCCGCACCCCTTTAAAAAACCAAAAAGACTGAGCTGCGAAGCTCGCCTTTACAGTCTTCGTCCTACAGAGTGAATTAGTTGTAAACTCTGAGCCCTCTTAGTGCAGCCCATTACTTGAGGGTTGTGATTTACAAGCTAAAATTAGAGGTGGCCGCCATTTGCTGGGCCCAGTATCAACACCGAGGCATGACAGAGTCAATTCCCACTGAGATCCCTCATGAGAGTCGTCCATCCATACTCAACTGGGATCGTTATTCAGTCAACCATAGGGTATTTGATATACAGCTGACGGAGTAGCATTTGTCTTCTTCATGCTTTGCCCTGTATGTGAAATATTGTGTCTGGTCTGTGCTGCTGTTCATGTTACAGGCTTGGAGATATCTGGCACGAAAGATCGGTATTGGCATTTTTCACAGTGATGGCTGATGTCATGCTGCAATATATTGGATTTGAGCATATGGAACCACTTTTAAAGTTGTAACTAATGGCCTCTTTAATGTTAATTGATGACTTAATAAACCTTTAATATAAGCCATTTACATTATAAACCATTAACAAAAATGACTGGCTTAGTTGCCAATTGTAGAAAAATCCCTTTGACTAATTGGATTTTTTTTCACAATGTAGAAATCAAATTTTATTCATAATTATGTTTTGTAACTAATTTCTAAAGCAACATAATAATCATTAATGAACTTCTAAAACCTTTTACACATCTATGCGCTATTATGATGAAAATATGCATTTCTCCCCAGATTGTTAATCTTGTAAGTCCTCTCTCATTTCTCTATAGTGTCTGCCAATTAAACTGAGAATGGCTGCACCCACTGGTAAGATGGATAGCAAACTTCTTTTTATGCTTCTACATGAATGCTCTAACATTACCAGCGCCAGAGGAAAATACCCGCTTCGCCAGCTCTGAACTTTGTAACTGCAGCCCACAGCACAGATGCTATCAAAGCCTCTGGCATTGCAGTCGGTCAGAACAAGTCGACCAAGTTTCTGGCAGTGTGAATGAGCAGTTTGTAGTCCTATTGTCTCTGTGCTGGGATGAGAAGAAAAAAAAACCTCTCCGCATTTGTTGGTGTCGACAGATAAAGTGATTGTGATTTAGATTATTTTCCAGCGAGGTGGGACCTTTCCACTATCATCCACTCATTTCCTGTGTGAAGCGCAGAGCCTGCGTTGGTGCTGGCTGATATTGGTTTGAGCTGAGGAGCTGTGGGTCCTCATTCTTTGTGCCAGAACATAGGAGCCACAGTGGACACCAAATACTCAGCAGCACCTGGTGTGAGCTAGAAAAACTGAGGGAAGAAACCTGCGGGGAAAGAAGAGCGGCTCACATTTGTCAGTACAGTATATCCACAACACTTTAAGTGCTTTTATCCACAGGCACATAATCCACAAGGTTTTATCTGTAGTAAAATGGATGAAATCAAGCAATGAGAAGACGTAAGTCCATTCCACCTGAACTGGATTTTCAATGTTGAGGGTGTCGTGCACGGAAGAGAAAGCCTATATAAAATGGGTGGGGTGAGCCCATGGAACAGGGAGTCTGTGCAGCCAATGCATGTTAATAATATGTGTATAGACATCTGTTTACATAAGTGGGAGGATGAAGTGGTAAAGCACCGGCTTGGGCCTAGCCTTTTCACAACAAAGGCCCAGGCGGTGAAGATTATCCCAATATTTGTCTCATAGAGGTAAAACCTAACAAATCCTCCTGGTGGCGCCTCCAATAAAACCTGCAACGTTCACATGAAGAAGGCTTTTCACTTGGATAACTTTCACTCTGTCTCTGCTTTTCTCTGCACGCTTTATGGGTGTCAACTCACAAGTCAGATGTTCCATTTAGTGAAATGCCCTGTGGTGTGAATGCTGAAAGAAAAGTGCTGTTGCTAAATAAAGAATCAGTGAGTAAACAAGTTCTATTGTTTGGCTAATCAGTGTCAAATGCTACATGTCTTTTACCATCTATAAGTAGTCTTGAAGTTTTGTTAAAGCTGCACAATGCAATATTAGTATTAAAAGAGGATTTAAAAGAATTGTAACATGAAACATCACCCTGACTCCGAATAATATGGCAAGGTGTGTTTGTATTAGACTGTCATAAATATCTAAAAATATTATTCACAATAAAATGAATTAAGCGGTAATAAAATTTATTGTTACTGCTTTAAAATAGTCTTGAGTCTGAGATATAAATAGATTTAAGTTGCTAAGGTGACATGTAGATTTACTTGGTAATTAGTTAAGGCTAAGGCTTGGAAATGAAAAAATCAGAATCCAAGAGGGGTGCATTGTTGGGAGAAGAGTAAATATTGTGTCAGGCAAAAATATTAGCCATTACAGGAAACAACTATACACCCCTGATGTAAGATTTGAAAAAAAGTTTGGTGTAATTGGAGAACAGTTAAACCAATTTTGATGGAGATGTAGAGATGGATAGATTGTAAAACAGACACTAGCCCATCTTGCTTTTGTCCCCATTTTCCCTTGAGGCCCATATCTCATGTTAATTCTATTTTATACTTTCTTTGCTTCTTCTTTGGCTGAGGCTTGACACTCCCATTTATACAGGTTTCTCAACTTGGGTTTTTCTTAGAAAAACATCTTTATATCCACAAATGCAATAAGAAGAGGCATCCATTAAAAGTATTCTTGAAAAATCTTGTAGGGGTTTCTGTACTTGGCCTTGGTCACGACTTTTCCATGCACTAGACTCTCCAAAGACTATCTAGTATGTCTCAGTGGCTCCCTAGCGGAGACCCTGAACCATTATAAGTCTGTAGCATTTCAGGTCTTGTGTTGGCGCTGAAGAATAATGGTGCCACGCTGGTGAATAAATAAACCAGGTAAATACAACCCCCTTCTCTGCATACTCTGTGGTTTAGACTCATTTCAAAGGTCATGTAGTGATTTTCTTCTTCTTCTCCTGTTCAATAACCAAACTGAGGATATCCTGTTTCATTAGCTTTCCTCTCTGCTGCTGCCGTCTGTCTGACAAAAATGTAACTGGCTGAGGGTGAACTGCAGCTGAAATATGAAATATGGGGAACCCTACATGAGTGAAGATTATTGACAGAGAGGAAGGTTAAAAGTAATATATGTAGCGTGGATCGATTCGTAAATCTACTCCTGTGAGTGTATGCGAGTCCCAGTGTGGGTGTTCATGCCCGAAATCATATTCCACACAAATTATTGTAGTATTTATACTTAATTTGTACACATGCATACACATCTACCTCCTGTATACATGTGTATACGTAGGTAACAATATTAACAACATAAACTTGGTACATTATCTCATTATATATCTCGGTGGGCGGGCGGGTGCTGGCGCATTTTCGGCGTATGGTGGGCCTGAAACGAACGTAATCAAATGTGGCTCCGACTCTGGGTGGGCGCAAACATGGTTTGATTTGGTTTTGGGTCCTGTGGGATGTCGGTCGTCATTCTATGCTCAATTTTAAAATTTGGGTATTGAACGAAATGTGTTATACTAGTACCCAACAATCTCAATTAAAGATTATGCGAGCTTGTTACAGCAATCACATGAATATGGCAACTCTGAGTGATGTGAAATAACACTTTTATGTCACTGCATGAAACCACTGACTGGTAAAAGTACAATTTTGTAAACAATTCGTCTCTGTCATGCCCTACTGTCCCAATATAGATCACCTCGCAAATTTCCTTGAGCACAAATGGAGTAGACATGAACAGAGATTGAACAAATGCAACTTAATAGTCACAGAATGCACTATCCAATAATTTTTCCTTAAGGACTATTTTCTTCTATGAAGGTAGTGGATGGAGTGGATTTTCTGAGAGATGCTCCTCCATTTTTCAAATATAATTTTTTTAATTCTGGGGCAATCTAGAAATCTGGGCAGGAATGTAGGATTCTGATTGCCCACAAGCTGGAAAATACATTAAAAAACTACATCCATGGATAGATACCACTGGGGAGACAATATAATTTCTAAACCAAGTCATATTCAACTTGTAGCGAAGATGGACAGTCACAGTGATGACAGGCGAAATGTCCTGCACTTTAAAGGAAATTACTCAGCTTTCTATTCTTGCGAGGACATCCTTGTTCAGAAGCTCACGCGCACAGCAGGTTGACTGACGTCTGCACTACGCATACGCCAATGGACTCAACCTGTTTTGTCACAGCATAATGAAGCATAATCCCGCATCCACTGTTGCTGAGACACAAAGGAGTTATATCAAGAAGGATTATCCTATTACACCCACATACACACACGCACAGATGACTTGCATACGCCAAAGGCGCATTAGGAATTGAAGCAAACCAGTGTAACAACCTCGGACTGTTGCCTCAAAGTGACAAAGGAGAGGAGATAGAATGAAAATGGAATTCTTCATCTCAAATAATAATTATTTAAATCGAGAGTCTGAAAGAGAAAAAGAATGAGAGAGAAGAGAAAAGAATGAAAGAAAAAACACACACCCTCTGAGCAGCTCAGCTGAAGTCATCTTTATTAATAAACCCTCTGACAACAAACACACTCACATCAAGGCCCCTCCTCTCCTCCATTCTTACTCTACATCCTCCCTTACTTAGCTCCTTGAGAGATATGGTGCAGACTGACACAGTGGGGGTTGTCTGTAAGCACACACACACACACACACGCATGCACACACACACACACACACACACACACACACACACACAGATTGCAGGATGGCCTAGAGACAGCATGTCAGTGATCTGTCAGAGGGTAACAGTGCGGAGCAGGTGTGTGTGTGTGTGTGTTTTGGGGAGAGGCAAAGGAGAGGAAGGCCAGACAGACAGGAAGTTTGCCCTGCACACACGCTCAGACACACACCAAGAAACATGCCCCGGCTCATTTGTTCCCACTGACAGGAGAGGAGAAGGATGGTTCTCTACAAGATGTGCCTAGGGGAGGAGGACAGGTGTGTGTTGACTGAGAGTGTGTGTGACTCAGGGAGAGAGAAGTAGAGGTAAGGAGCTAAAGAAATTTGCATCAAAGCCTAAGAATGTGTGTGTCGTTTATGTGAGAGTTTACGTGTGTGTGTGTGTATATTGGTTTGACTTTTCATGTATGTTTACTTCTTAGGATTTGCATACGGTGTTAGGTCTGTGAGAGAGTGACTGTAGCTGTGCTCTGCAGGGCTTATAATGAAACACAGTCTGACCTGGGATCCTGCAGTACAGCCCATGTGGAATGCTGATGTGCCCTTGAGCAAGAAACTCTAGGTAACAGCATGTAACAAGGCGAATGGATATTCTTTAATTTTGGCAAGCAGATATACGGTCAAAACAGCATCTGTTGAAATAATAGACTGAGTCCTGGGAAAGGACAACATATTATCAAGAAACGTTTGATCAAACTATCAAAACACTGCATAGAAGTATATAATACAATAGAGACAAGATTTTACAATTTTGGGAAGTTATCACGGCACCAATAACATAAAATAATCTACCAGGATTATGTGCGTGCAGATGTTAATTGTAGCGTGGTGCATTGCTGATTGAAACTGCATTCTTCATTCATCCCTCTATCCATATGGATGTATAATCCTCAGCATGTTATGGGTTTGCCCTCTGGTCTCAACAGTTGGGCATGTTCAGTACCTCAGAAGGAGGTGTCCAGGGGCATTCTAATCGGATGCCTGCTCCCTCAACTCGTTCTTTAAATCAAAACAGCTGTTTTACTTTGAGCTCCTTCTGCTGGTGCAGCTCTAAGATGTCTCTAAAGCCCAGTTTATACTTTCTGCATCCCTGTGGACTTAATGGTCCCATATGATATAAATTTGGACACAAATTTGAGTTGAATCCTTTTAACAGAGGAAGCAATTATATTAATTATGTCATCTAACCAAGAGTCAATGTGGACCATCAATGTCCAGGCTGCCTTTATGCCATATGGACCATGTTGTTTGACCCCAGTGCAGTATAAACAGAACCTTCAGGTACATTTATTTCGGTGTCTAGATGCTTAAAGTGAGCCCAGGCGTGGGGAACAGAGGAACTGGTCCAACAGCTGAGCTGATTTTCTTTTTTGTTTGTTAAACTCGGCTCATAAAAAGCATAGATGAGGGTTGGAACATATATCGTCAGGTAAATCAATCAAAGAGATTCTCTATCTGGCTTAGTGTTGTCTTTACCACAGTCTCTGCTTGGCGAGGTCTAAATGTTTTCATAGTTTTGCAGGGTCCTCTGCATCCAGAGCCTCCACAATGCAAGTGATAACTTTATAAAATGTATGAAGAGGTGTGTTTTTATGAGACAATGTTGGTCTGATCACATAATGTAATCCATACATTTTTGGGGGCAGTTTCTGTAGTAACCAGTCTTTTCCTTCAAAGCCGATGGTTGTCACTGTCATACACAATGCATCTTAAGCCTTGTTATTCCAAACAAACTGCTGTTGCTGCTGCCAAATGCAGACACATTACTTCCCGCCAGTACTACTTGTTCCAGAGGACCTTCATAGGAATGACTTACATAACACTGAGTGTTTACTACAGCAGCTCAAATAAAACAAACAGAATAAAAAGCTTTATGAACTGAGAATATGTTAACCCGCTGGTGTGTTGTATCATTTGCAATAGCCTGCGAAAGCAAAGGCGTGGCGGATGATCAATTTAATAAAATCCACCATGAAACAAAGTTAAAGCGTGGGGTTATTTTACATAGTGTGCATTGTGTAATGAATAAATTATGAGTCATGCCACATCTTCAAAGAAGAGCTCCAGGAACCAGGAGCATGTGACTTTGGCTCAACCTCAGTGGATTGTCTTGCTCTGTAAATGCAGAACAGCTGTTGGTTTCTTCGCTCTGGATTTAAAGGCCATTTAACATTTGGTTGAAAAACAATTTCTTTTCCACCTCGATGAAGCTGTTTTATGACAATCATGCTTCTTTTTGGATGCTGAGGGTGGAGAGATAATAAAAGGAACAGTGAGGGCCACAAACACAAATGTTACAGCTGGGTTGAAACACTGCTGTGCTGTTGGTTGGAGTTATACAGCTTAGACTTCTCCTCTGAAACCCTGGGATTTGTCCCAAACACTATTTCTACAGTGTGGGCCCATTTTCTGGTGCATCCTCACAGGAAAAAGAACTAGATTATTCTGCTCTTGAGAAACTATATTCTTCTACCTTATGCCTGCAGTTATTCTTAAGCGATATATTTAGATGTAATTTCAATGATTGTACAAGTAAAAGTGAAGAGGCTTTTACATTCTCTGTTCTGCTTACTAAATGGTAAACAACTTAGCATACAGACACCGCGACCAACAAGGATTATATCGTCATGAGATCAAGTGGGCCTGTGTGTTACCGATGTGCTTTAAAGTGTCCAGGACCAGTGGAGGCAGTGGAAACTCAAACCATTCAGGCTCCCTTGTTTTATCCATTTCCAATGTGAGCCTAACTGGAATCAATGGTGCAATGTGGACAGAGAGACAAATGTTAAAGCGTAATGCTACCTGTTAAATGCAGTTGCTGGTCATTCGATGCGGGCAGAATACTAACCGTGCAATGTTATGAGATAAATTCCCTCTTTAAAAGCATGGAGGAAAGGGAGGAGTTTGGGATGGAGATACAGCAGATTTGGATTTGATGTCTTTGGAAGCTACCGATTAGAAGTGCTTTCCCAGATACTCAAGTTAAAAATGTGACTGTTAAATTGCAAAAGAACAACTTGGATTCAGTGCTTACTACTTTGATTTCTTTCTGTGTGAAGCTGCTTTACACTGTCATGTGACAGCAATAAATACCACACAGACCACAAAATTCTTTAAGGTGGGTTAGCGGCTCCTTAAGACAAGTTTCACTGCAGGATTTTATGGCTGACAGCCCAGGAGCCGCAGAAAATCATTTACTTCATCGACATAATCAAAGATGGAGACTCAGTGAAATCGGCTTGATATTCCTTTAGCTGAAACGCAAAGATCAGCTTTTAGAACCTGCCAATTTCATACAAACTGTCATCACATGCAGCTTTGTCACTGGGAAGCTTTCAACTTTCCATCAGCCGTCTGGAGTGCAGACCATTTGAATAATATCAACATAAAACAAACCTGCCTCCGAATCGTCGAAGCTCATAGTATGACACATGCTGTCTGCCCTTAGATCAAAAGCTCAACCAGTCAATTTAAAATGGAAAAAGTGTCACTCAGTTGGCCAAATGGAAGCCACATCTGGGAGCCAAAACCAGTGGTGAGCTGGCTCTTTTAGACAGACTGGCAGCATACAAACCTTTTTTTTTTTTTAAAAGGATGTGTCAAATTCAAGGCACGTCTATCTTTTTCTATCGCATTATATGAAAATTAGGATGCATACTGAGACATTGAAAATATGTTTGAAAATCAAGTTTACGAGTAAATAGTTGCAAAAGTAAAACCTTTTAAACAGAACTTTCATCCTTAGTGCTAAAATTTGCCACCTAAGCATACAACATGCAAAGGCCTTCCTGGCCCTTTAAGTCCAAGTTTCAAAAGGAAGAACTAGGCCATTTAGTTACTGCAATGGAAAAATAAAAGCGGTGGGGTGTCTGGGTGGCAAACACAGAGGGAAAATGACAGTGGTACAAGAAATCAAATAAGACGACAATAAATGAAGTGCAGAGGAGGCCTGGTCGCAAGGCAGAGGTCAGAGAGCTGCTGACGACAACAATCCCATACAATCTGCCTCTGTCTTTTTTATCTGCGGTATTTGCCCTTTCTATTCTTGTCTGCATCACTCTCACTTTCTGGCTCTTTCATCATTTCAGACACCTCAGACTCCATTATCTGATATGAGTTTTCTCTTTCTTTCATTTATTTCAGCCTCCGTTTTCTTTCTCGATTCTATCTGGCACTTTTGACTTTTCTCTTTTGTGTCTGTTGTGATTTGTGTCTCTCTCTGATGCTGTTTCTCCCCTTTCCAGACTATTTAGCTGCCTGACCTCGTCTGTCTCTTTTCAGTCCTTTTCTTTTAGACAATACAACATTTTGGAAAACACATTTGAGGTTTCTTACAAGAAGACTTAGATGAAACAATTGATACCACTCTCATGTCTGTACAGTGAATATATTTTCACCACAGGGTCCCACTTAGCTTTCTTTAAAGGTGGATGCAGGTGAAACTGCTAGCCAGCTTTGTCTTAGGGTAACCAGCACCTCTTAAGATTCACTGATTCTGAGAGATTCGTCAAAATTTGTTTGAAAAATCAATACAAAGACCAAATGTAAAAAACAACTATTTTTGGTTTCACGGAGGATTATGTACGAGACTACATCCTGATAGTAATGAAAGTCTTCCTAGACAGCAAGACTCCAGAAAGTATTCCCAAATATAAAACTACACAATAAAAGGAACAGTTCAATAGCTGGGACTGAGTCAAAGCGAATCAGCGAAGGGCCGGCGAAAAACATCAATCTGGCTCTGTCTACCATATCTTTAAGTTAATGTTATATACGACATCGCTTGGCAAACAACAGTTTATACATTCATCCCAGTACTTTTGTACATCTCTGTCTATAGATGTATTTGGAGAACACAGATTTAGTTTTGTTGAGACATGGTGCTACCAAAGCAACTAAATGTGACTTTGGGATACTTTGCTGATCCACTGCACCAGGCTGTCGATTTCAAAATTTCAGTGCTTAAAATCCCTGTAAAACCACAAACTGTTGTTTCGACATGTCTGTTTCCGCACAACTTTAAACTAATAAGATACAATGTTGTATTAGTGAGCTTAAGAGGTGTTGGAGGTTTATTTTTTGACTTTGGAAAAAGCCCAGCTAGCTGTTTACCCCTACTTCAGTCTTTATGCTAAGCTAGAGTGAACCATGTCTAGGCTCCAATCTGTGCTTAACTCACAAACACAGAATAATGTCTCTCTCATAAAGAAAACAAAATTTAAGTTCTCCTCATCAGGTTGCTTCTCTGTTATCTTTTCTCTCAGATTTCAGTAGTGCTAACTTGTGAGTGCCTCTATTTAAATGAATGATGAAATTGACTGATCACGTTCCCATTACTAGAACCAATAGAGGTGTGGAGCCCACTAACTGCTACTGCACATCGTTTTAGTAAAAACACACACATGCACAGTGACACAGGTACACACTGATGTCTTCATAGTTTGGTAACAACACCCTGGTGCACTTTCTCAGGTGTTTGAGTGTGTGTGTGTGTGTGTGTGTGTGTGTGTGTGTGTGTGTGTGTGTGCATAAGGTAAAATGTCATACTACAACAGATCAGGTGACACATAGACATAAATAAACTACAAGCAACTGATGTCTTCATACGGATTACAAATGTGTGTATGTGTCTGTGTGGGTGGTGTGACGCAGTATGTACGACAGAACGAAAATATGTGAGAACAGAGTGTGTTTGAATGTGTTGGGACGCTACAGTGCATGTCTTTGTTGATTTTACAGCCCCCCACACACACACATAAACAGACACACATACTCCCTCTCTTTCCCAAACCCCTGGTGTCTTTGTGGAGTCAGTCTTGTCACTGTGTGTCCTATGTATGTGTGTGTGTGTGTGTGTGTGTGTGTGTGTGTGTGTGTGTGTGTGTAATCTCCCAGCTTAGACAAACCCAGCAGAGATTCTAGTAAATGTTGTTAATAAAGTCTAGCGGGAGGTCTGTCTGTAATATAACGCCCACACAGACAGATATACACACAAACATACCCACACACACACACACACACACAAATACAGACACACAATATACAGATATATATAATTAATAAGACTAAAGGAGTCAGACACAAAGCACTCAGACAAAGAAACATCCTCACACACGCACACAGAAAGTCAAGGACACAAACACATAAAGACGCACACAAGCACAGGTACAATACACACACACACTCACATTCAGACGCAAAGACAGAAAGATGCACACAGACTAATACACACTCACATTGATGCAGACACAAAGAAACATCCATACAAACTCAAAGAAACAAAGGCACAGACATAAAGTAACAGAAACACACACACACTGCGACAGACGGCATGGGCCTGACAGCATGCAGCAGCACCACCAATTCCGTGACACACAAAGCAGCTCGTCGATGAGCGACACAATCCTCGTGTGCTTCGAGCGCTGAGTCAACCAAAAGAATGGTTTTGCGCGCCACACATTATGGGATGCATTCAACAACACAGCAGCTCTGTGCAACAAAGCAAGTGTCCGTGCAGCTACATAAGAGCAAAATCACACACACACATACATGAAGACACAAAGCACAGTGGAGCACTCAAGACAATCAGACAGAGACACGAGCTAATAATTGTGAAATTAAAACACCGCTTGCGCTGAGTTACCTGGCACTTTATTTTGCTGGAAAATTATTGGGACAGATGAATAACTGCAAATGTTTCAGGTGTCACAACTATCGCGACCCACATGCGTATAGTTTTCTGTCTCATTCACTTACATCGGTGGCTAACACGGTTAACTGACGACTAATGCTGTCACAACTCTGCATGTACCTCATTAAATGCATTTGGAAGAAAGTGTTGACACCAACTTTTGTGTGGTTAGCTAACATGGCCCCAAATGACAGCCAAAATTATCACAAGCCTTAAAAGCATGTTGGTGTATAAACATCTCCACCTAGATAAGTGTAAGTTATCTTTTAGCTTCATCATTGTTGGATTGGAGCACAGACAGGTTTACACATTTTTCAGAGGATGGGCTTCACTCTCATGTCGGTCTGTTACCTTCATTCTTATTGGTTAACAGCTTAGCATAAAGACTGGAAACTGGGACAGAATCAGGAATACATTCCAGCACCTCCTAAAGCTTACTTATTATTAATTAATTATTAATTCATACAAAATCCAAAAAGGAAGTAAAAGGGTCATATTTCCTGGTCGGGTGCAGCTAGTACATATATATATTAGTAAAACCATATTCTTGTTTTGCACTTCTGATTTAGTTTTAGCATCATCCATTTCTTTGGCCTTCTCCAACAATAGGTAATCTAGAGGAACAGATACAAATACAGAACACGCTCAACAAAACACACAACCCGCCCCTTTGTTAGTCAGCTAAGGGTTAATTAAAGAAAGATAACCATACATCCATACCCACGCGGGCTCACACATACACACACACGCCCACACAGCAGCTAACGTAATTTCCAAAAGATCAATTAATTAAAAAGCACGGTCTTCTCCACAGGGGTAGAAGAAAGACAAATTTGATTTAATCCTGGTACACAAATCAGGTATTCAGCTGCAGAATGTGAAAGAAGGACAGGATGGATGGAGGGACAACGAGATAGGGGGATGGGAGGATGGAGCGGTCAATATGAATTTTTAAATGGGGAAAGCGATTTGCTTCCTTCAATTGTACATCTTGCTTTCCTACTTGTTTCAATGCTTCATCCCATTTCTATCTATCATCTATCTATCTATCTATCTATCTATCTTTTTCATCAAAGATATATAAAAGCGATAAGCAGAAGGCATTGCAAGATGGAAGGGGCAAGCCTGTTGAAAATGTGTGAACATGTGTGTGTTTGTGAGGTTCATCAGCATCCCTCTCTCACACCCTCTATATCTCTTTCTCTTAGTGGCTTCTCTTAAAGAGACATGTTATTGATTTCTTGACGTGTGGAAGCAGGGGGGGCTCAGACTATGCCTGTGTGTGTGTGTGTGTGTGCGTGTGCGTGTGTGAGTGTGTTCTCCGTGGCAGGTCTAACCTCGGGCGAAAAAATCATAATAAAGAGTTTGCCTTTCTCTCCTCCCTGGTGTTCCTAAAAAAGACTTTGCCTAATAGGCACGAAAAAAAAAAGCGAGATAAACTGTTCCATATGCCACGGGTCTGCAAGTGTGTGAGAGAGAGAGAGAAGACAGAGACAGTGTGTGAAAGTAAGTGTGTGTGTGTGTATGAAGGTGTGCGTGCAAATGTGTATGTCTGGCAAGCAATGTGAGTTAATGTACAGGTGAGTGCGTGTGTGCCTGAGGAAAATGCTGGTGGTCTTCCATATTTGTCGAGATTATTATAGATATATAATGATTGTGTGTGTGTGTGTGTGTGTGTGTGTGTGTGAAATCATGAGTATTGGAAGAAGAATTTGGATCCTTTCCTCAAGTAAAAGTTGCAAGCAACAACTGTCTCTGCTCAATCAAAACCATGCATTCTCTAATTTGGTGATGTTGATGGGTTCAAATTTTTTCAACTTAATGCCATATGCACTTTGAAACACTTTGAAACCGGTCACTTCCCTCAGTTCTCAAAAATGTATTCCTAAAGTGTTGTTGACGCATACAGATTAAAAAACTGGGACAGTGTGAGCTGATATTCATTGGGAATGTGCAGCTCCGTGCCCCCTCCTGAGCTTGACAGTTTCAAAAAGCCAAACCGAGAACCAATTGAGATAATCTTGATTCCAGTTGAGTAGGAAGCACAGAGCTGTTCACGACTACAATCCACTACACCAACGAACTTTAAACTATTTAAGAGTTAAACAACATAGAGGAAACACTGATCATTGCAGTCTTAGACTTCCCAATTATTCTACTTGTCTTTTACAAGTAACCGTGACTTAAAAGAATAATGACAAATGGAAACAAATCGTTGGTGTGTATGATGTGTCTCTGGTCTGCATGTAAATTACATACTCAACACAACACACCCCCAAGACTACAGATTCACAAGAGGACAAATACTACCAGCTATCCATATGTATGAATGCACCTTAAGTTCCACTGAAGCTAATATGAGGCATCAGTAGTCTGAGTTAACAAAGAAATAAACCTGTGTGTGAAAACCAGGATGTATGCTACAAAAAAATGTCCTGCAAAATGTCACTTAAGAAAGACCACAAAAGTATTCTCAATAAGAGGCGAATTTAAAGTAAAAGTATCCATTATACAGAATGTCCCCTTTCAAAGTGTTGCACATAAGGTTTATTATTGCACTGTTAAAGTAGGCCAAGGTATAGCTACTTAAGCAGCACTTGTGTAAAATCTCAACCTGCAACCTGTAAACAGCTGCCAGAGGCTGTTAACAATACAATATTTCACACAATGTAGTGGAGTAGAAATATAATATCATGCTCAAGTGAAGTACAAATACCTCAGATTTTTGTATTTGAGTACAGTACTTGAGTAAATATTCTTTGCAAGCACAAATGTCTGTGTGCATGTATGTGTGTGTGTGTGTGTGTGTGTGTGTGTGTGTGTAACAGGCTGTATGCGCAGAGGTCTATTACAAAACTACACAGGGAGCACAGCAGCGGGAACTAAAGGGGAGAAAAGAGAATAAGAGGGAGTACCAAAAAGCAAAAGATCAGAACGATTGAAAGAGAGAGCGAGAAAAAAAGGTGAAAGACAGGTTGGAAATTGATGGTGTAATTAGTTGACTGCTGGTGGCTCTTATCTTAGTTTCTCAGGGCTGTTGTCTATAGACAAGCCGGTTTCTTTCTCCTTTCCAATCTGTCTCTTTCTGAGTGGACCTGGCAACCTCCGCCTTTTTCTATATTTTCCTCTCAGCAGCCCCTTGGTTTTCAATCTCTGTCTTTTCCTCTTTATATCCTTTCAATCATATTGTGCTTCGTATTGAGCTTCATATCTTTAATTCTTTCTCTCTCATCCCTCTATCGTGACAGTCAGACATCATGCAGAGAGCAGTGGACTGGAAAAGAGCAGCAGGCGAGGGGGGAGTGCAGCCAGCTGGGGGTCAAAGGTGAGTCTGCAGCAGGATGGGGTGGGTGAGGGGGTAAACACAGAGTCTGTCTCTCTCTTTCACCCCCTCCCCAGCACATAAGCCAGAACAACACCTCAACAACATAACTAGTATGGCTGTAGCTGGGCTCACAGGAGATCCTAGTGACAGACCCAAGGTGAGGCTAATAAGGTGCTGAGCCAATGCTGATAACCAAGAGCCTTGCTAAGCTAGCAGTAATGTTTTAAGAGAAAGCTTAGAGGTAATTTACAAAAAGAGAAATGGCAGGACTCTACTGGTTGGAGGAACAGACCTAAAGAAAGTGTGTGTGAGTATAGCTGGATTTATACTTGATGCAAAGCCCTCGCGTGGATGGTTATGGTGCAGGTTTTCCTTTATAGTTAAGTGTCAGATTTCACCTGTTGATAGAACCACGACTAGGTTCTGTAGCTACACCATAACCCAGTAATGTCCAACTATAAATCCAGTTAATAACATTTTTGAGGTACCCCTGAGCAAAGCATGTAGCTTTTTCTGATCTGTTGTACTTGAGGGAAAGTAGCCCTTTCTGTGTCCTACAATATATTAAATCCTTGAACACATTCATGGCAAGTTTCTAACAATCAACAATTAAAGTTAATTAAAGTTGTTTTAGTTTAAACAGACCGACAATAGATAATTGGGTGTTCATTAAAGGGTTAACTCCTATCTGCTCGGGTGGATCTGCTCCCCAGGCCTTATTAGAAGGCTCTGGTTGTACTGGGCAGCTCCCAGAGTGAAGTTACACTGTGTGTGGAAGAGTATGCAGCACTACAGTGACACTACAGTACTGTGTCTACTATTTCTACCGTTACTCTGTATATTCAGCTATGTCAGTCTGATCTTGCCTTTACATTGAGTAGTTACTGCGCCATTCTTGTTGCCTGCAGGATCTCGTTGCATCTATCATGGGCAATATGGAAAGCAGACGGGAAGGTGAGGAGGTGGCATCGTCAACAAAAACAAACAGCAGGTTTAGCATATGTATGCCTGATTCTTTACAGCCTGTATGGAAGCTTTTTGTTCAGTAAAAAGGGCTGTGTTTAACAAATCTTTTGGTAAGTAGGAACAGTAACAGTGACAGGTTACCTCGGTTCTGCAGTCATGGGTTGCAGCTGCTGCTTGAACACTGTCGGTTCTCCTCTGCTACAGATGAAGAAGGGGCAGTGACTCATGGAAACCAGATCACGCTGGAGTCGTCATACTGGGATCTATGAGGCAAAATCTGATTAGTCAGTCAGGGGGCAAAGCATCTCACTCCTCCTCATCACACTTTGAATCACTCTCCATAAACCATGCTGGCTCTTTACTGGGACATATCCAATTAAGGAAAAGAAATACACTTCAGCTATGGAGATATTTAAACAGTGTTTCACACGTTGTTTGTTTGCCTTCACACTTGCCCCTGTGGTACTAGAAAGAAGTACTTGCTTAGTAGTAAAAGCCACACTGGTGTACCATCGATTTTTTAACAAGGCCAGTGACTTCAGTAAGGCTTAGTAAACATAGTTTCCACAAGGTACAACACTAAGTTGCTTTGAATTTCAATTAAAGCTGCCAGCTGGTAAGCATCTATATTTTCATTAGGAGAGTGACGTACTTTGATTTTCAGACAGGTAAGATAACTCTAGACAAAACACAGCAGAAATAAGCGGTGGCTCTCAGCCTCCTAAACTCAAGAAAACTAGCTACTCCCACACTAGCTCCAAGTGGAGCTCTCAGGGGAAGTAGCCTGGGGCCCTCCTGCTGCTGATAAGCCTGCATGGGCCCCTCCGTAGTGCCTAGCCTGGAGAGAGGCCATTAGTCCGGCTGCAGCTCCTTCCTGGATAAGCTGTAGCTTACCAGCCTGCAAGCCGAAGGGCAACTTTTTAGTGTCCTTTTCCAAACTTTATGTGTGAGTGTGGGGCGATAGCTTAGGAGGGGCTGTGTGTGCTGGAGTCTACCCAGTACAGTGTGTGTGTGTGTGTGTGTGTGTGTGTATGCTCAAGCTGCGCGCTCCCGGCACTTCCTGCCCACTAACGACCAATCCCACGCTAGGGAGGGTGAGCTCTTTCGGACCAGAACAATGCCAAAAACAGGCTGTCGCAAAACAAAACTACCATGCTCCTAGGTAGCACAGGAAGAGGAGGTGAGGTCTACTTTCCTCTACACCTTGCCCATTTCCATGCATCATTATTCTACATGCGCATTGCGTGCACACAATCTCAGAACCCATCGTCAGTATTTTTTACCGTTATCTGTTGTTGCTAGCTGTACATTTACATACTATCAAACAATGCAAAACAGCAGAAGCTTAAAGAGCTGAGTGTGCATAGGCGCCTCTCCATGCAATGCATACACGCACACACACACGCAGCAATGTTGCCACTGACAGTAAACAATAGGAGCGTCTACATTCACACTGGGTCCAAACAGCTTTGACATGTCACCAAAACCAGAATAACAAAAAAGAACAATTCCAGAGGTCCTCTGTACACAAAACACAGTGCGGACAACTGAACCAGAAAACATCTGCTGAGTCGGAACAAACAAAACAACAAGCAGCCGATGTACAGGCACATCGGGGGCCTCGGAAAACATACTAAATACCTTATACAGTGCCCCCAAAACACAGTTGGCGCACTGACAAGGTTTTTGGCTGAGCATATTACTGTCTCTCCCCAATCCAGTGTTACAATTTCAAGCAAAGCCAAGCACGGACAGACACAGGAAAGAGGAAGAAATGGGAAAGATGAGTCAAGATGCTATCTGAGGAGGAAATTACTGGACACATATCAAACATAATGAAGATTTCTCTCCTTGAGTCTGTCTTTTAATCAGTTAGAAAATGTGAAAAACACATTGCATGGCCAGAGATACTGTACATAGAGAGGTACAACTGTGTAAAGGCAGACAATATAAATTATAAAGATCCAGCAGTAAAAATTACCTTGTAGTGACAAGTCATTAGAGTTTCATATTTTGGAAAATATGCTTATTGTTTTTGCTTGCCAAGAGTCAGATGAGAAGATCGATACCACTCTCATAGCTGTTTGGTAATATTGCTACAGTCAGGAGATGGATGTCTTAGCATAAATGCTGAAGCAGGAAACCCAGTAGTCATACAAAATCAACTGTCAGCACCTCTAAGCTCAGCGTTCTTACAATGTACTGTTTAAAGGAGTTAGTTTGACATGGGGTTGCAGCTGATTATTTCAATCATTGATGAACCTAATTATAACTTTCTCCAACTAACTTTGATCAATTGTTTGGTCTATATTTTGTTTCAAATAGTGAAATGAATTTCAAATTTCCTAAGACCTAAAGTGTTGTCTGACCAACGGTCTAAAGACTCCAGGGAAATTAGCTTGCTATCAGCTACCTACCTACCCCTGCTTTTAGCCATTATGCTAAGCTAATAACAGTCTCCTGACTCCAGCTTCATAACTTTTGCTTCAAAACCAGAAAAAAAGAACCTCTGCAGTTGCTCATATGGTTAAAGAAAAGTTTAATGTCAAGCCCTACTGTATGTTAATACTTTTGATACTGTCATCACTTTTTATGACACTGTTTTTTGAACCCCTACTCTATCTCAAGTGAGCAAAAAATCCATTTAACTTTCTACAACTCCATGTGTCTGTTTTACATAAAACTTGGATGGAGACCCAGTTATTGATAGATAGACACATTCATACAGAGCAGAGCAACACAGAGACAGATAGATGAAGAGAGAGAGAGAGAGAGAGAGAGAGAGAAGCAAGGCTGGCGGGCAGCAGATGGCCAAAAGCGGTCAGCTAATGCAAACAAGCAGGTCAGGAGCTCTCCTCCACCTCTATTTTACCACATCATAAATAATGCAGGGGCCTGGAGCCATCCAGGCAACTCCTGAAAGCTTCTTCTAAAGGCCTCCAACTCTCCCAGCGGAGTCTCATAAAGGCAGGCAGGGTTTGTTGAACTGGCCAAGCACAACCCTTTATGTCAAGGCAAGGAGCTAGTTACTCTCCATCTGTTCGTTCATTTGTTTCAGACAACAGTAAAGGTAGATTTGGGTGATGCCTCACCACTGCATTCATTTTAAATTACATTGATCCAATGACAGAAATTACAGGTCAGGATGAAAGCTTTGTCGGCTCAGCTACATTGAAAGAGTGAAAAGATTTGGTGCATCCAGCTATACTTGCTCCTGAGTTGCCTCCAGGAACATCAGTATACACCATGTGGATTTTCCACCACTCCGACTTTCCTGGAAACACTTCTCCCCCAGGGCTTATTTATTTATTGATTTCCTCACAGGGGCTGCATCATTGCAGGGTGACAAATATTTATTACTGCTTTGTGTTCTATATTCTGAGAGTATTGCATTTTGGCCATAATGTTAATTTTGACAATAACGTAATAAGACTTCATTAATTTAACTGGAGTAGATTGAGAGAAAGATCATTGTAAGCTGCTCCCAGGGCATTCAGAATTACTGGCACTACTATTAGAGACACCAAAAGGTTACACTACTTTCACTATCCTAGCATAGTTTTCATTCACAATAAGCTGAATGTGCACTTGTCTGTTCAATTAAAGTTGGGCTATAAGTGGTAAGTTCTTACACTTTAGCAATGCAAAATGACCTCATTATTCTACTCGTATTGAGCCGAAACCAGGTGAGAGAGAGGAAGACAGAAAAAATATGTGTGCGTAAATGGGCAGAGAAGAGACAGAGGATGAGGGAGAAAGGAAGCTCAAAGGGAAGGCTAAGTTGCAGAAAGGGCAAAAACTGCAAGTCTGGAACAACTGCAATCACAGCCGCTGCCAAAACCCTCGGATCATCCTTAGTGCCTGGCGGAAACTTCTCCTTAGTATAGAGCCACTGTAGGAGGGCTGGAGGATGTGCATTAGGGGTATATGTGTGTGTGTGTGTATGTGTGTGTGTGTGGTTCAGCTTGTGCACAGTTGTGTTCCTAAATTAATAGCCACATCAACTTTGAGATAGAGACAGATTTCACAGAAGAGCATCATAAAGCACCAACAATGCTTTGATGATACATATAGCTATAAATTCAACACAGGCAACTTAGGAAGAACAATCACAAGTTTTGCAACACATTCGCAGCATAAAGAAACCCCAGCACATACAGCAAACACAAACATAGAAACTCTGCATGTCATAAGGCATCATTTAACATGTGTTCTACGAGGAAATGTGACAAAATAGTCTATTACAAGAACGCGATTTGAAAATAAAAAGACACTGACTTTCTTTTAGTGAAGCTGATTTGGCAGTGGCTGGAATTGTTTGACTACAATAGTTTGACTGGCGCATATTGAATCATTCCCAAAGTGTCTCTCGCTGTACTGTTAAAAGCTCTATAGCTGCTAGCTGCACTAAGACAATTAATAGGAGATTTTTATGCTGTTTGCAGGTATATGTTTCCTGAAACTTACAAAAATCCTTATATTGCGTATATGTTTCTCTATTTGCTCGTGTTTTCATTTGCTTGATCAAACTGTCAAACTGGTGACAGTGTTCATAATTCTTGTCCACTGCAGATTTGCTCCTGGATTGATTTACAGTGCAAGGGAGATGCATTAGGGCACAGATAGAGGCAGAGGTTCTGTTCTTCTAGTAAGAATAACACTTTCAAAACAACAAAACAGCAGATGGCGGAAAGGGAGAGAGGTCACTGAAACAACCAAAAAAAAAAAAAAAAAGGTGGGGCTCTGGCCTTTCCGACACATTTCTCCCCTGCAGGAAAGGCAAAGAGAAATAAAGGCACATCACAGGAACAGAGGGAGGAAGGACAAGAAGCAACATCCTTGTCAGAGGAAGCAACAACGTTTATGTTTTTGTTCTTAATTTTGACAAAAACGAAAAAAACAAAAAACAGAGAAGAAGCCAGGAGTTGTGCCAATCATCTTTCAGTATGGTCATTATACAAGATGTCATGATTAATGTGCCTGTGACATGCTAATGTGTAACACTGCTTAATATGTATGTGTTCATGTGTGTGATTTAGTGGGCCAGAATTCACGTTCCAGTGTCACTGTGTCATTTTTAGCCCACAGCTGTGCATATATCAAAGCCTTTTTCAGCACGCACACACACACACACACACACATTACCTCATCCTCTATAGCTAATAGAGTCCTTGATTATGAAGCAATAGCAATATCAAGGTAGGCTCATGCAAACTGAACTGAAGGCACAAAAACATAAGGTTTATATCACTTTGACCCTGCACCCTACCAAAGCCCATTTACAATGATGTTCTTATAAACAAGCTTCTTCCCTTCCTTCTTCTCTAAACATCAGCCTATCCAGCCCAGCCCTGCCTCCTGCTGTTCCCCTCCAGCACACACACACACACACACACACACACACAAACACAGACACATCACCCATCTGCTTCTGCTCTCCAGACCTTGCATCTGGCCTGCTATGAACCATATCTCTGCTCAGCACAAATACATATTCAAATGCAAACACTCACACACACACTGTGAAGTGTTTAAGAAAAAAAAAGGGAGTCAGGGTGACTCTGTTCATGCAGCATCAGAACACAGAGGGCATGACCAGGGATGTGAACTCTCTTCAGCTCAGCAGGAAGCTCAACACACAGACCAGTTTAAAACAACAAAAACAAAAGCAAATCTGCCTGTAAAAGAAAAAGAAAAGCAGATATTGCATATTAAATCACTGGTGGGATGAAAAGGATGTTTTGAAAAAATGTCTCCTGTGGGAAGCTGGCACATCAACTGTTGCTCAGCAGAGGATGTGAAAAAAAAAATCCTCTCCCACCATCTAAAACACATTATCGTTAGCGAATCCAGATCCATACGCTCTCACAACACCATAGCCGGCGTGAACACAGGCTGAATGGTCTGCCTGTGTGTGTTCCTGTATGTGAAGCTTTTGAGTTACATAATCAGAAATCATCCCGTTATCACGGGAGTTTTACTGTGCATTCAGCTGCTCGCCATGTGGGCCACAGGATCTGTTGCATTGACGTGATGCATGTGACACAGAGATGACAATTAAACACACACAAACGCACGCACACACACACACACAGAGCAGACAGGAGACAGCTGGTGCAGTGACAGTGTAGCGGCTGTGATGCAATGTTGGCCCTTTAGTGTCAAAACACACAGTTTATGTCACATATGTGTGCACATGCAGGAAGACGGGTAAACACACCCTTTGACACAGATAGTGAAGTGGAGCTAAGGGGATTAGTTAATTAACTATTTAATTGGAAAATTAATGCAACTATTTAAATCATTGATTCAATGTCACTTTTCAAACAAAATACGATAATGAGCTTTTTTCACAGCTTCTAAAATGTGAGGATTTGCAGCCTTTCTTTGTTTTATATGATAGGAAATTCACCATCTTTGTCTTTAAGACTGTGAGTTGGACAAAACAAGGTATTTAAAGATGTGCTCTTGAAAAATTTGATTGACATTTTCTTTATTTTCTGATGTTTTATAGACAAAACAATGAATCGATCAATGGAGAAAATCATCAGCAGATTTATCTGTTATGAAAACAGTCAGTTAGTTAGTTGTAGCCCTGCAGTGAAATGAACTGCTGCAGGAAACACATGTAAACACAGCTCCCAGAGGGGACAGCAGCCCCCATAAATACACACATATGCTGTAAATAACAGATAAAAGTTTCAAGAAATTCCACATCTGTCTGACTTTTACTCAAACAAAAAAAAGTACAGTATTAAAAAACTGTTTATTGAATGTGAACCTGCACACGTTTGTATGCCTGTGCCTGACTGTAAAAGCATGCCTGTTTGCATGTATGCATGATGCATGTGCTCCTTTGTCTGCCTGACTGTGTGCTGTTTAATTATGTGTGTGTGTGAGGAGCATGAGGAGTGTGCGAGGGAAGATGGGAAGGAGGCTGGCCATCAGGATGTGGAGTCCATTGTCTGTCCGACAATGAAGAGATCGAGTCGGCAGGAGTCCTGTGGCTCTCTCAATGGAGGCATTAACATCTGGGGCCAGAGGGCTGCAGTGTGTGTGTATCTGTGTGTGTCTGTGTGTGTGTCCTTGTTGCCACTGCCCTGAATAAAACTGGATTCTCAAGGCTTTTTTTAACCAGACTCGGAATAATGCAGATGTCAGGAGGAATCCTTCAAACAACCAAAATGGTTTTCAAACATATCTCCTTGTAACCTGCTTCAGTTTTGTATAATCTTCTGTGTGTTTATATGAAGGATTATGTGTTTTCTTAAAGGTCTGTGAACTTGATTTCAAATATTAATAGGTGAGTCAAGTGAATTTCAGCAGGATTATCCTCCATCCATCCACACTGCAAATGTCAACTCACGGCTCATTGCTAATGCTGAATTTAACCAGTAAATTACTTTCATTAATCTGCGCAAAGGACACATTGACACGCACACAGACATACAGAACTACCCGCCTATGAATGTTATAAAGTAAATCTTATGACAAACTTTATGTGAATATAACACAAATATCACAGCAGTGATACAATAACGCTCATTTAAAGTCATCCTCGCTGCCTCCCCCCTCCCACATGGCAATAACATGACTCCACTAACTTACCCACAACCTTTACTGTCTTCAGTTTGTAAGGCCATGCTCCCCCCTGTACTGTCTGTTAGTTAACTGGCAGTGGCACCATCCAGCTTGTTAAAAAAAAAAAAAAAAGGGAAAACCAGGCAGTCCCCCACTCCTCCTCCTCCTCATCCTAAACCACCACCTTTTTACACAAACCCTTGCTCTCTGTCCAGTATGGACGCCGGCCCCTTCCTCCTCCTCACTAATTACAATAATCACTCAACTGAAGCTAATACTTACTTCATTAAGGCAAAAAAAAAAAAAAAAAAAAAAAAATCAGGAGGGGGGAAGAAGGAGGAAAAGCACTCTGAAGTAATATCTCAAGTCAGTGGATTATTGTCACCATAAGAGCTTAATTTTTGAGTGTCAGCTGAGCAAGCGGGGAACAGAGGCGGCAATTCAAGGGACTCTTTGCTTTTATGGCATTGGAAGTGGATGAAGGCTGTCATATATGACACCTAGAACTGCTGTGTGAAAACAAACTATTAAAATCTCCTCAAACGTTTTCGGTAGGATGCTGTAGAACTCCATGCTATAAAACCATGCGTCTGTTTAAGTGCGGAATACTTTGTCATTTGACGTGACATCTCTGTGAACTATAAACTCTCAGACAACAGTAGTCACAAAGTAAGTTAGAAAGAGTTGGTGGAATCTTATATTGATGCCATAGAAGATACAAAACACTATCAAGCATGGAAAGGTTTCTAAAAGTTCATTACAGGGCACCACACACACACACACACACACACACACACACACACACAGGCTTAGATATATTAGACAAATACAAAATGATTTTTACTCAGAAGTGGTACATAGGAATAATTCTGGCATGTTGCAGCACATACAGTGTATGATAAGTATGATACTGTACAGATTACACAATGTAGGTGCAATACAGGACTGTGATTTTGGAGCAGTAACGTAGATATACACACAACAGTGAAACCAGTGACTTGATTCTCTTCCAACAGCTCCTGACCGCAGTGCGCTGCGTGTTTACACTGCGCGAAATGGAAATAAAGTTGCACCACATTGAGCCCCAAACAGACAACACGCAACACCTAAACGATCGCAACGCATTGTAGCTTAAGGCGTCTTATTTCCAAGAAAAAAAGGACGGCTTCATTGCAACAGTTGGAGATCCGGAGGACTCAGGATGAGGATGTTTTCTACCTCTGCTTCCCCCGTCTACTTTTAATCCAGCTACCTCACACGGTACTGCAACCACCATTACGATAAACAACGGCTCCAAACTTACCTTATTATTACGGTGATGGTGCTGATGATTACAGGCAACGCGTCCTGCGCTTTCCTCTCCGTCTTTCTCTGACGACAGATCCAGTATCCTTTTCTCCCCTCCCTCTCTCTCTTCCTCTCTCCGTTATCTCGGGTTTGTTTTTTGAATTTGAGTTATAAATTATTCCACATCCTCACCAATATCTGACGAATTCGCTCTCGGTTTCTCACTTCTCTCCTCTTGTTCCCTCTTTTAATTTAAATGTTTCGACTGTAGGGCAAATCGAGCCATATGATCCTGTCATTCAGTTTCTACACAGAGAAACTGGCTCTCCGCGCAACTCCCTCCCAAGGCTTTGTAACACGAAACCAGAGGAGGAGGAGGAGAAAAGGGGGAAAAACGGAAAGAAAGAAAAGAAAGCGTGAATTTAATCCACTATCTGGAACGAGCTAGACGAATCTATCCGCCTGTCTGTCTCTGCGCACAAGTTTAAGCAGTCCGCACCACACGGACAGATCGGAGTGGTCGTGGCGCTGCGTCTCTGTGCCAATCTCGACTGAAATGATGCGAGTGTGTGTGTGTTTGTGTGTGCGAGCGTGTGTGAGTGTGGTGCGTGGCGCTGCAGCGCGTGTGCGCCCCCAGCCTACTTCTGCAGTACGCGTCGCAGCAGGGACCGGGGAGGATTTCAAAAAAGGCACACAAACAGGTCTCCGCCTATTAGCCCCTCCGAACAAGGGCCACGACACGGACGAGGGGCCCCGAGCAGCCATTACACTGCTTGATTAAGACCGTTTCATTGTGCGGGAAGTGAAGGTCTGTTTTAGCAAAGTGTTTCCCAACCTGGGGTCTGACCTGAGCCACTCAGAGGTTCCCTTTAACGGGCTCCCACGGCCAAATGAGCATGATGCTGTGCAGCAGGGTGGCCTGGCGCTTAAAGAGACCATTGTTAGACTGGAGGAGTCTGGTTCACCTCCACTTCCTGTCCTACTCATGTGCCAGTGAGCAAGGCACCGGCTCCAAACCTGCTCTGTAGCTGAGCCTGACTTTTATTCTCTCTTTGTGGCAGAGAATAAGCAGAGAAAATATTCCACAAGAAATCAATACAGTAATATGATTATTACCCTCACTGTTATTGCAGTGAACTGAAGAAAATACAATGGAGTAAGAAAGAAAGAATCTCTTGTTTTTGAGTTTTGGATCTCTTTTCAGATTAAGCCTCTAACCAGATAGTTTCTGGTGTATTCTTTTCTATTCATCTAATGTTGTCTTGTGAAAAGATCAATAATCTGACTTTATAAAATGGATGTTTTTTGGTCTAAAGCATCTCAGTGACATGCCAGCTTCACGTTTATAGATTGTTCTCAAATGGAAAAGCTGCTATTATTAAAAATCTATGATCTAAGCATTGGTGGAAGAAGTATTGAAAGCAGCAATATCCCATTGTTAAAAGATTGATGATGTCATTTTCATCAGTTAATTGAGCTTTTTCGAGGAAAAACTGCATCAGACACAAATTTTTTTATCAAACCAGAATATTTTTCTGTGGCTTAAAATGTCTGGAGGGAACAGTATTTTCACACAACCAGCACAAGAATGGTCAAAACATCAACAAATATAATGAGCATTTTATAACTCAGGTTAAAAATGTTGAGTCTTTTATAACAAGATAACCCCGATGACATCATCGGGGGACATCTCCCTTACTCTTGAAAATCCTGTTCTGTGGTTTGGGAGGGTTAGAGTTATAATAATAAATTGATTTACATTGCATTTCTACATTTTTATTAATTACAGTAAATTTTATATCAGCTATTTTTTAGATTGTTGTTAATATGCAAAAAGAGAGCGCATATAGTTTATGTCTAAAATTTGAATATGTACTGTTTAACAACAATAGAACAGTGGACACAGGGGAGATATTGTAGACAACAATGAAAAACAGTGCAGAAATGAATATATATAACATAAAATGAGATTCATGGCCATCAGTCTGTTGCCCCGGTGCATGCTGGGAGGTTTCCTTTCATGCCCTCCTCTGGATGGCTCAGTGTAAACTCATACAAATGACTCATTTTAGATTGACTCACACAACAGGAATAAATAAATACATTTTTTCTGTGTATTTCAGAATACACAGAGTCAACAATGGCATTTTCATACTTCTTTCAGTGACTGTTTATGGATTGTGATTGTTTACGAGAGAGGTTTAATAAAAAAAAATATCCTGAGCAGAGAGGACAAAAACATGAAATAACACACAAGACTATGGATTATGATCCAAAGATTAAGTGTGCAGATTAGAAGGCAAATATTAGAGTGATAATCTCTATGCATTAGCACAGAAAATGTTCTGAAATTAATCATTTTTGTCTCAGTGTAGGTATTGATGTAGCTGCAGACACCACAGGGCCTTTTAACCCCAGTACAAATCAATAAGCTGATACCAACATAGGCATTTTCCCAAAGGAAGGGCCAAAACATCTTCAGCTATGTATCAGTTGTAATGTTTGTTACTGCAGGAATACATTCAGCACTTTAACTGCTGTTTACTGCCGTCTGTGAGCGTGTATCTCTCAGCTCTCAGTCCCGCCTGGTGCTAAACTGTCTGAATTTACATGCTGGCTGATGGAGACGCTGTGAAGATAGTTGGCCAAATCCTCACACAGACAGATTACCAAATAAACAAGGTGGAATTATAATGCTCATAATCTCAAACACACATTTGGTTGTAGACGCCTCGGCACAGATTTATTTGGTTTGAGAGTTAATGAGTTTGGATTTAGGACACTAATTTGGAGTCGGACTCTCATTGCATAGTGTGTTAAAAACAGCTCAGTGATGAAAAGGAGAAGCAGCACGGCCTCGGGCCACATCAAGAGACACTGTTGAGAAAATGTGGGTTTCGTACTAGAAAGTTTTACTTAGCATGGTAAACAGGGCCTTCTAGGAATTTAAATAATAATTTTAAAAAAAGCACAAGAAAATCCCACACAGACCTTGACCTTCCCTCTATAATTTCAGAGTCTGTCCCAGTCAATAACACAAAAAGGACTATGATGAAAATTAATTTGTGGGGATTATTTGGACCCAAGGTTGGATAAAATAGACTTCAGATGTATTATGTGGAGAAGCAGTCATGTGTGAAGTTCCATGCCTGACCTCAAGTTCAATTTGTTATTGATGCACTGTGCTGCCTATTCAGCAGATGGTGTTGAATAAATAAGAGTTTCAGTATACCGAACAACTTAATATGGTGTTTTTACTTGTTCTCTTACTCAGTTTCCTATATGCTGAGCCAGTCTCATGGCCCCCAGGCCTGTAAAGGCCATTCAGATCTTACTTCAGAAATCCATGGTGCTGACCTGACAATACTGCAGTCTTTCTGCTGTGCTTGAAATCTTTAAATTCCTCCAAGAGGCAACTCCAGCTTCTTTTTCTTGATCATATATCACCATTATATTCATTTTCTTGCCTCAGTTTTTTAGGTCATGATCAGAAATCCGTGTTTGAACTGTCTATAATGAAAGCACATTCAGAGTCTGTCTGGCAGTCTCTTTCTCTGTTTTTTAAACCTTTAAAAATGTATTACGAATCATGCCAAACTGCGCTGGAGTTTAATTCACACCTCCACTCCAATGGGAGCTATTTGATTCCCCTCTTTTTATTTATTTTTTGTTCGAACACCTGCAGTGGGCGTGAGGGAGCACTCAATTTGTCAGCGTTTCTGTTTATCAGTCAATGTACAGCCGTCAACAGGCTGAAAGCGAAAACTTTCTGGCATACAGCAATGCCATTGCTTTGAGCATACGGCCTTGAGAGTGTGAAAGCATAAATTATAGGCTAATGGTTGACAGAGCGGCAAAGAAAGATAGCGGCTGATAGCGAGTCAGCAGCTCGGAGCTCTCGCTCACTCTGTTTTTCACAGCATCTGATAAACAATAACAAGGATACACAAGTAATTACAGCATTGCAGTAGCATGTTTTTTCCCCCTAGAAAGTAATATGAGAGGATAAAAAGATACATTTGCATTTTCCTTTAGAAGAGCTTCCATAGATCATTATCAGTCTTTAAATAAATCACAAGTTTCTTTAGTCTGTGTGACTTAGACTACATCTATTCATTACGTCACCAACAGACCAAAGTATGTGAGACTACAGGGCTGTTTGTGGACACACTGTCTGTAGCACCTTGTTCTATTTCATCTCATCTCCTAGACGTGGGACTCCAGCTCAGAGCTGGGCAATAAAATGATGATGTATTTTTCCTCGATAGAAACCCACAACTGAGGAAACTGACATTTACTGACTCAGTCATTGTTGTGTGCATCACTGATGGTGAAGATAGAAACAAGACCAAGGAGCTGCTGGTGGATTTTTGCAATACAAAATATCTACTAATCATGCCAAGCACATAGAGGTTGCTCATACAATGTAAAAAAAAAAAAGAGGAGATAAGGTACTTCAGAGTCTGTGGGGCACATGACTTTTTCACATCTGTAGTTTGGTTCATTGAGGGGAAATGAAACGATACATTGTTGCATTTTAGTTCCAGTCCAGTTCATGTTCACACTGATCTTTTGTTCACACTGACAGGTCACTCATTGATTGGAAACTGTCATCCTGCATCATCAGAATCCACGTGTGGCAATCAAATGCTGGTGACCGACAGCCCTTGAATGCCTGTGTACATTTATGTTTCATCAGTGTCATAAAGAGCTCAGGAAGAACTGATTATGAGCATTAATATCATTATTGCACTGAAAATTGACCACAGGTTATGAATATTGATTAAGAGGTAGCAACAGTATGAAAAAGAGGTGTTCTGTGCAGCAATATTTCAGGAGGTATTACTGAGGGATCGCACACTTTTTAATGACTGCCAAAGCACAAACACACCAGTTTTAACTGCTTTTGACTGTTGGATTCTTCTGGGAAAATCCCCACACTTGTGTGCCTAAGTGCATAAACGTTGCTATGGTTACTGAATATAAATATGGACAGATCAATTTCAGAATTGCTTCCTGAACAGTTCATAATCAGCAGATGGATTTGATAGAAGTTTAACTTTTGAAATCATGCAGTAATCACATATTTACTGTAATAAAATCCTGACTTTGTTTGATTTCACACCACAAATGGACTAAAACCTTGTTTTTCAGCTGGTCTCTGTACAGTTATTCAGTCACTATGAGAGTTCAACAAGACAAACTAAGATAAGGAAGGATGTTCTCTGGACTCTGGAAGGATAATGGCCGAACTCCTGGCCACCTCGTACGACACATCCCGCCCATACATGAAACCCTGAATGCTCTGGGCAGCTCCGTCAGTGACAGGCTGCTCCACCTTTGGTGTATAAGAGAACACTTATACAAGCCTTTTGTCCCTGCTGCTGACAGACTTCTCTGCGTTGCTGTCAGACTAAAACATCTACTGGCCTATAAATCAGTCACATTGCCAACTCTAACCTTTTGCATGACTGTTGTGCTAAATCAAACACGCACTTCACACACTGGTTTTGCAGTACAACAACTGCTGAGGATGCTATCTGCAAACGCAAAACACCTCATCCAACACCCAGTCTCATTCTCTCAAGTGTTATTTTTGTATTTAACAGTTTAATTGCAACTTAATTGCCTCCTCAGGTTATTTGTCTGATTACGCTTTATATTACTGTTTATATAGGTGCAGTAGTATTATTTCAGTTTTTCATGTTTCACTTCTATAAAGTAGAAATTCATAATATATGTAATTTTTTTTGTCTGTGCATCTGTTCACCTGCCACCACGTGACACTTTAATTTGGCAACCAGACTGATTCAGAATAAAGACATAACATATCTACAACATGCAAGCAGACACCAACCTGATGCAGAATGCAGCTTAATCCACACTGCTTCCAGGACGGTCTGTACGAGGCTGGCTCAGGAAATCCAGCTCTTCATATAGTAATCGTAGGAGGGATTAACTCTAGTGATTCACAATTCAGGTCAATCTTCCCCCGACAACAACAGAGAAAGAGATTTTGCTGGTATTGATGGGAACTAAACCCTAAAGAGCTTCAGATTCAGGATAAAAAAAGCCCTCCTTTCATATATCCTCAGCTGTTGGACTCAAAATGCAGACCTTACATGTCCCAGAACTGGTGGTACCAAGGTTGAATGAGTGACGAGCAGCAACAGGAACATCATTTAGCACATGTCTGGGAAAAGTAGAAAGCAGGCCAGGCAGTGAGAAAGTGGGGTAAAGTCTCATTACGAGGCAGAGCACAGGTCACCTCCCGCGAGCCTCTGCTCTCTTTGCATCGCTCCTCTCTGTTTGCTCTGTTTGGACTTTTCAGTCACAAGGAGACTTTGGGTTTACTTTAGCTGAGATTTATACTGGGGAACAGTTAGAGTTGGGAAACAGTTGTTCTGAGCCATTACCTCATTTACCTTGTGTTACCTTTGGTCGTCAGCTGGAGTTCTAGCAGCACAGAGAGATTTCACAGCTTTTTCAACAACGCATTAATATGTCTACTAATAAGTCTATTGTCACCTGCTGAAGATGCTGAAGATGCAAGGCTTAAAAGGAGCCAGTTACATCTCTATTAAAACATTACTGCCTAAACACTTAAATTTCTCTAATAGATATGTATCATATCTCTATTTGACAGACAGAAGTAAAATTGAAATAGACAGAACTGACCTTATAATAGAATTAGGATACTAGACTATCATCTGGATCGTAAAGAGATTGAAATGAAAAGTAATGAATGGTTTTAACACCCAGCAGTGGCAGTTTGATTCTAAACGGCGGAGAACCAAAGTTGTCATAATCAATCTAAAGGTCTTTTCGCAACGTTAGCTTTCTGACAGAAAACCGCTTTCAGCCGCTGCTGATCTGTCACATTTCATCTCATTGCAATTTCATGGGTAAACATTTGTGGAACGAAGTGGAGAAATCTCCTGTCTTCATCTGAAATGAATGGCCCAAATGTTTCATTGCCTCTGCAATCGCCTGGTGGTTAATATCTATTGAGATGAGTGTATTAAAGCATGTCCCATATGATGAGTAGCTCCCTCCTTCCCCCAACGGAAGAAGGAAATTACAGCTCAACAGAACATCATTTCATTCGACTTGTGTATTCATTAAAGGGAGATGCGAGGTGACAGGCAAGGTTTTAATCAGAACATTTTAGGGAGGAGAAAAAAAAGAATCATTTAAGAATTGCTTTTCATTACCACTTTATAAACATGTTCATCTTTTTGATCTGACTTACAGTTGAAATTGTGGTGTTTGATTAGATAGGAAAGAATAGGGCCTGCTTTCATTAAAGAAAGGTAGTTCAGTTTAGGAGTGTGATTTTACAACACTAGAAAGGAGCTTTATTTTTCTTAAAAGTTGAGGTGATAGATCAGCCGGATGACAGAGATAAACTACTGGTTCAGCCTTGGGTTTCTTTCACGTAATTTCATAAAATCTCAGAGGCTATAAATCAGTGTTGGATCTTTACTTAATTTGGATATCTGCATAGTTTCCCTCACTGCTGCTCTATCTCTCTTGATGGGATAACAGCATGCTAATTTACTGTCTTATGTAAAGAGGAATAGTTTCAGGGGCTTATTAAATTCCACTGGAAACTGTAAAAGTGGGATTTCTTCAATCCCCAAGTGAGAGTGTGCCGCCTGTCAGTGCAGAGGGAAAAACTGCTGAGGGAAGCAGGGTTGGGGCCCCTGGGAACCCTGAATCTCTCCTCTCCTCTCCTCTCCTCTCCTCTCGATCCTCTGCTACGCCCCTGGCCCCTGGCTTGCTTACAATGATAAACAGCAAACGAGTGCCCTCACTTCCCCTTAGCTCTATCACTCTCTTTTCTGCAAAATCTGCCTGATAAATCTTCTTCGGCAGCTATGCATATGCAAACACACTGGCAAATATGAGAGAAATTATACATGGGCAGCTTAACTCCCACACTGTTCTGTTCTCTTTGCAGGAAGATACATGGGAATATGCTCTGGTTATGCCTGCAGTTTGATTCTCTCATTTGGGATGCCAAAAGTTCAACCAGTGTCTGAATAAAAACAATCCTTGGTCTAACAAAGTGGAGCCATTTTTTTTTTAAAGGCCATTTTCTGCCTGAGGCTTGTTAGTAGTTTGCTATGAATGCACATCATTCGCATCCACTTGTTTGCTCGGAGAAAGCTGCTGCCACGAATGTTGAACACAGCAAGCTCTACCAACTCCAGCATAGAGAATGTGCTTCTGTGACTATGCATTTTTTTTTATCCACGGCTGGATTTCACATTGAATGCACGATCACTTTTAACGAGAATAAAGTTGTGCTCCAAATCCACACCACATATCAAATCTGAGCTGGTTCTGAGTAAATAGAAAAGTGTCAAATTTAAGAATACTCAAAGCAGTTAGTATTTAGACTAAAAAGACAAAAAAGCAAAACAAAATGTGGACAATGGTAAAACAGATTTATGAACACAAATAACTATTAAATCCTTAATTGGAAAAAACACCTCGATGCCCTTTAGTGAAGTTTAATTGGCAGTGATGTTACAAAGTCGCAGTGGTGCATGTATTTTATCTTTCTTGTTAGTGTAAAATGTTTAAGTATGTAGATTTTTTGTTTACTAACTGCCAAAAAAGTACACAGCTGCAGAATGGAACTGGGTCCCACTAAAACCCATTAATGGCTCTGTGAGGCTGTACTTGTGCTTAACACTAATGTCAGCATGTTAACATCCTCACAGTTGCAAATTGCATGTTGATACCAGCAGGTTATGTTTATCATGTTCACTGTCTTAGCCAGTGTTAGCATGCTAACAATTACACCAAATACAAAAGTTTGACTGAGGTTGATGGTAACTTGATCAAATTTCATGGTGATCCATTCAAAGCACACTGTTTTCTCACAAATGACAACCTCAGACTTAAGTGTTTTTGGTAATAAATTGAATGAAGGCTACGCGCCAGCAATGGATCAGCACATATTATTTGCTTTAAAGTTTTTCAGTTTGGGACAAAGTGGTGTACTGAGGACAGACCAACAGACGACTATTACCATCCTCAGAACAATTTGCTTTCATGGCTGAAAACATGAGCTGAAGATAATACCCAACGCGGATTAAATACATGCAAATATGTACACTCAGATGGAATTGAGCTACTGTATATTCTTTATCACTGAGGACAATGGCTTGACAAAGGCATCTGTATGCTAGCAACAGGCAGAGAGGACACAATCCCGCCATTACTGCTCAAATCAAGCTTGTTTTTGTGTGTATGCCCGCCTCCTGTGTCATCTAATGCAATCATCCTTCAGTCAGTGTTCGACGGTGAAAATCTCATCACACTGGTTTGAGGTTTCAGAAGCTATCTGCTTTAATCCACTTGACAAATATCCTGTCACGGCGCTTCCTCTGTCACCGCAATAACCACCTTATATTTCAGCTGGCTAATTTTTACTGGTTCATCTTGTTAAGGATGAGACAGACATGAGGGGCTGATTTGGCAGCTTGATTCTGGAGACATCCGCTAATGCTCCTCCCACACACCGCCTATCCCATCGAGGGTATTTTCCACTGCTGTGACCAGGGCTCTCTTAGACATTCTGACAATGACGGACAGACACTGAGCTTGTTTCTGTCTGCCAAAGCCCCTGCCCACGCCATATCTTGCATTCTCTGGGGTCTACGCCAGAATGCCTTTCTGAGACATCTTTGCATCCTAAAGGGCAGCCTTCCACTCAGTTGTGAAAAACAGTTTAAAATACTTACACTTAGTTATAAATGCCCATAAGCTAGGCAATCTTTCTGCTGTGCTTTATAATGTTGTCCCGCAACACAGCAACACCAAAGCCTCTGATCAGAAAACAAAAGACAAATGACCGGACCGCGGCCTTTCTAATCTATCAATTTCTTCTAGAGCCTTTTTGTCCTTCAAGCCGAAAGTGCCGCATGTGGGCCTTTGGCTGTGCACAGCTGTGATTGTATCGGGTTCAGTGAATGCCTTGGCGACAGTGTTTGAACTGTTTCGCATTAACATTTGTTTGATGACCTTTAGCTCAAACCACCTTTGACTGGAGATGTTGCCACAGAGTTCAACCTGGTATATCTGCCTCCCTTGCTGCAGAAAGTGTCCTTCCACAAATTCCTGAAATCTCTATCAGACACTCTTGTGTGAACAAAAAATGAGATGGCAGATGGCATTTATACAGGGCTCCATAGGATTGTTTAGTAATATTTAGCATTTCCTGGCACTCTGTAAAGTCATTGGAGTGTCTCCATCCTGCTGGGTAAGTGAGTGAACTGGTACCATTAACAGACAGACTTGTAAGTAATTGGTTAGGTATCTCTAAGACCCATTGTTAGAGGAGCAGTTTAAATACCAGCATGTTGTTAATACCCCCACACGCTGATTCATACATGCTGCCTCCTCACATGCACACGGAAACGCACATACACGTCAACACTCCTACCTTTGTGCTCTATCTCCAAGACATTACCCATATCAGTCCCAATCCCTCATCTGTCTCCCTGTGTGTGCATGTGGGGCAGTCAGTACAATATATAACAGTGCATTTCTTTCTGGTAAGAGAGGAGAATTGTGCTGTATAACCACTTAACCCTCACTCCCCCCCCCACCCTCCCATGGCAATCCCAGTAAAACCTGGATTATTTTTATAATACAATGTATGGCTGCTGACTTTACAAGCTCCCCTCCAGCTCCTGGGTGAGTGAGAGAGAGGGGGGGAAAGAGAGGAAAAAGGAAAGAAAGGCCAGGTCAAAACCGCTCTGTGTCTCCAAAAGGGCAGCATATCCAAAACCATCAATGAAGGCCTTTTCTGCTGGGAGGAAAAATAAACACTCTGACTGATCCTTTTTCTTTTTCTTTTGCTTCAGTCTGGTTCTACAGAGAGCACTACTGTAGCTACAGTCTCCCAACCAAAGCTGGTGGCTTTCCTGTCCCGTCCACCACATCATCAGCTTTATTCCTGTGAAAAGGTCAAGTTTAGATGTGTTTCTGTACAGTTAAACAGCTCTTCTCTGCTCGACTCCAGTAGAAGGTGGCAAAAGGTTTGGCATCTTGTGTAACAGCTTGTAACAAATTAAGATTTTCTCAGTTTCAGCTGTACTGCGACATTTAACAACACAAAGAACTTGCTTTTGTTATTAGATCCTCTGAAGTTAAAATGTGATCTCAAAACTATCTCCAACAGCTTTTCAACGTGATTGTTCCCGTTCCGCACCGTATGTACCATCCAAGCATATGTGGACTATAATAAATATTTTGGGAAAAAGTATCAGTTGAATTTAGTTTTCCTTGTTAGTTTTAGAATAAAGACAAAAGTGTGTTTTTCTGTATGCAGAGGACAACAATCCTGTCTCTGAACCTCTCGAATCAGAGCTTATTTTCCCATACAAATTCAAATAAGTAGCTAATAACAACCAATGTGCTTCCAAGTTTTGAGGAGCAGATTATGGATCGACGGATTATATTTGTGACTGAACATTCTGGCAAAGCTCAGTTAAATTTTTTTTGTCTCTGCCCATTTTCTCCCTCTTTTGTTCTGCATCGTAACAGGTGAAAGTCGTTGCTATAAAGTTAACCTGTCATATGAAGGTGAGTCTATCATGCAAGTTCAGCATCATATGTGGCAAACAAGTTCATCAATCAGTGTAAATGAAAAGCGACTCTAGCTGTTAGTAGTTACATTATCGGTTTGTATATATCACTTGCATATAGAAATTCACTTATGTGTTACATGTGGACTTAGTGGTGGTGTAGAAAGTTTGTAGCTCTTGTTGCTCTGAATTATTACACCATCTTTGGTTGCACCAACTCACCGTCGTTATAATATTTTACAAGCTCGGTATCACTGCGATGTATGAATAACACACCACCCCTGTAGTCATTTTTGTGTGTTATCACTACATTCAGTTTTATGCCACAACCATTTAGTCTCTGTTGACTTACAAGTTACGGTGTGTCCTTTTGTTGTGCAAATCTCATAAACCGTAATGCTAACGCTAATTCATAACCGTTAAATGATACATGAAAAGTGTGTGTGAATATCACACAAAAATGTCTGTAAAAAAGTGATGTGCTATTTATGCCGTCACAAGATATCATGTATTTTTTTCAAGATATTGAGATGGTTTGAATTTGTTTTCCAGAGTCAAGCAGGTCCAGAGAAACTATTATTAAATTTGGGGATGGTCTTGTTTTTAACACCCCAATCATTAACTTATAACAGTTCTTCAATTTAGCTGAGTGAACATATTGCAAGAACACTGGTTGCCAACTCTGTTTGTATTTTCTCTGGTCACTGACAAGAGGCAGTTGAGTTATTGGAGAGTTTGTCTTCAGAAAGAGCAAGCAACTGCCAAAGAGGAAGGATTATATTTATGTATAGTTAATGTAACTCATGCTTTTACCCTCTCAAAAGCCAAGAAATTTTAAGCCTTTATTACTTGGAAAGTAGCTTCTACACCACTAAAATGAGACCTTGCTATTATAGCTGGAAAATTGTCAGTTGCATCCTCTTATCCTCTAAAATTGGGACTCAACTTAATTTTCTCTCCGTTGCTCCTGATAAAATCAAAGTTGGGAGAAATTCTTCCAGGCAGTTTCTTCAACTTTTCTGCCATTCTGAGCTCAGCGAGATGTGTGAGGAGACAGACTAATTCTGGCGAAAATTAATCAGGCGCGACAGGGGGTGGTGGGTGTATTTCTAGATAATTCAATCCTTAATCTTATATTTAGAAGAGAGGATAACAAAAGTAACAACTTATTTCTGTGATTGGAAACTGTAATGTGGCATTACTTAAATTGAAATAGTAATTTGTCTCACTCCATTGTTGCGGCTCTGTGAAACGGCTGGAATGGGGCTGTGGTGGAGGGTGAGGGGAGGTTGCAGGAGCTGCTGTATCAGCATGTGTGCAGTAATGTGACAGTGCCTGGCCGCACAAAGAAAACACAACCAGTTTTCAACCCCAGTAAGATCCTGAGAGGGGTGGGCAGTGGGTGGATGGGGAGGGGGGGACTGGGCAAGCACCGCTTCAGTAGTTATGTTGCCTTCAAATTCTGGTGGAAATATTGTAATTCCAAGTTGAGCGCATATGAACCACATTAAAATGTGGTAGCCTGAAGTGCAGAGACGGATCTTAGGGGGGAGTAAAATAAAGTTAAGGGAATCCAAAATAACACCATAAGGCAAAATGAGGTAGCTTTTTCATTTTTAACTTTTAGTGCCACGCGGTTCCTACTTTCCTTTTTCACTTCCATTATTACGTATTATCAATTATATTTCAGGATACATGTTGCCCTGTAGTGCTGAGCACCTTAAAGCGCTGATTTTTAAAATGAAAAAACTGGCTAAGGAAGTGATTTTCTTCAACCAAAAAGAACTTGTCATGCTCACTGTAAGTCATATTTATGACTGGAAGGAAGGGTTTATGTTAATGTTTATGTCTTAAAGTCAGACCTGTCCACTTTCAACAGAAGGGCACGCATAATTTTTAAACTAGGAGTTGGTTAGTAGATGGCGAGGCACCAGAAGTCTGAATGATATCCCACACCGCTGTAGTGTCAGAGGCTCAATTATTTATTGGTGTGGGCTGTGAATTGTTAAAACATTAATTGCTACCTACCCAATGCTAACATGCGTCACTTGCAGTGTAAGCCAACATACCCATAAACATTAGCACCTAGAATTCATTCTATGTGAGTTTTATTTTCAATTTGTTTTTCATCTTCTTGTAACCTTTCTGCAAAATGTAAATAACACTCAAATGGAAAATAAGCCACCAACTGTTTATCTGTAGTGACAAGTATTAATGTTAGTGATTGAAACAGTCATTAATTAGTATTTTATTTTGCTAATTTAATTAAAAATCACAAAATTTGTGTTATAGATTTGATTTGGTAGAAGCCTGGCTATTGTGAGAGCATATTAGCATGCTGACTTCAACATTTAGCTTAAAGTTGCACAGCTCACAGAGTTGCTCAGATTTAAGAGTAAACTCCATCTCATTTTCCTAATCCCACTTGATTTAGCAATCCGTTCAGTGTTTTCAATCATACTTATAACTGTTTTGTGTTTGTGCTCAGATTCCACTCAATATTTCCACTGAAGTACTTAAAGGTGGTATTGACTCAAAGGGTCTAAGCTGCATGAGTGGGTGGGGAGGGGTGGTCAGCTAGGACAGGGCTGTGTTTGCTGGCAGGGAAAAGCAAATGAAGCAGAAGGGTGAGAAACTTCCCCAAGGCCCTGTTGCTTTCATCAAAATAATACCGGTTCTGAACTTAAATCCTCCGTCATTCCCTGGGTGGTATCCCCTGACTGGGCTTGGTTTCACCAATGCGATGGGACACACACACAGTTGGCAAGTTTTAAAAGCAGGTTATTACAGTAGCTGAGTGAGTGGAGACCTGGATAACAGCGATATGGGACCTAATTGGGTTTGTGGATTAGTGGACATAATTCCATCTCCCATGTGATTCTTTTCCACCTCCTCATACACATTGCTGGGTGTGCGCCAATATCAAAGCACACGTGTTCAGGCACACACACACAATATTACGCACACACACACAGAGAACTCTCACAGTAATCACACAGACCCCGGTGGGATCGTGCAGATGAGAACAGAGCACAAAGTACTCTATTGGCGACCTGATATGAACAGCACACACACACTGGAGCGAACAGTTCAAATCACCGGTTCTAAATGTTATAATAAACACACACCGCGACACACACCACACACACACAATCTCGTCTTGTGTTTATTTGGCCTGATCCAGTTGGGTAAAAAAGGGAGAAAAAAAACTTTTTGAAACCTGAAACTCCTCCACTAAGCGGCCCCTGTGCTCCCCCCTCCCACCAGGCCAGGCAGCAGCAGCAGCAGGAGCATCGGCTTGCCTGTCTCAGCCGAGCCCTTGGATATGTTTTGAACCCTCCCAACGGACACAGCAGCATAGAGACCTTGTTGTAGTGAGGAGCATGTGAAAGCACTGCTGACTTGAGTGTAGGAGCAATGTGACTTGTTACTGTAACAAGGTCGGTCTGCACTGACAGGGTTGGAGTTTGTGTGTGTGTGTGTGTATGTGCAGATATTCACAGTCGTCTCTGTGAAGGCAGGCATGGATGTATTAGAGACTGTCAAACAACCAGACCCTCCTGTGGTCACCCATGAGTTATAAATTTATAATCAGATAAATGAATGACAATATAGTTAAACAAAAATGAAATAACATAAACATGTCTTCATTGGAGTAGCCAGTCGCCCTTTTTATAGTCTCATGGGTCGCTTTTGTCTATTCACGTGTCAAAGTCACTCTCAGTTATGCATATGGATTTCTCTAGCTTATGTTCATTGTTAAACAATTACAGATTGGGCCTTGAACATGCTGTATTAATTTACCACATCATCTCGCTTGTGTGTTTCTCCTTCACGAGTGTGCACGTTGACACACCATCTGTAATGTTCACCGTAGCCTAAATTTACATCGTCCCCAATATATTTCAGTGTACTATGAGCGTTTGTCACATCTGAGGTCCCGGGGTCTCTGAGCTGCAGGAGATCTGCTTAATGCACAGCAGCTACTGAATTCACTCATCCGCTCTGGAGTGAGCGGGCATAAACAGGAACCGTGTGAGCCGGTAATATGTTAAACCATCTGACTCCAGTCCCGCTCAACCTTATCCAGCCCAGGCACAAGATATGAGAGCGTGATGTGTGTGTGTGTGTGCTTGTGCATGCCTCTGCGACAAGAGTTCTGTATGCGCAGCATTAGAGCGAGCAGTGCCTTGAGATCACGGTGCATACTGTCAAAGGAGAGAAAAAAGACGGGGAAAAAGAGAAAGGAAGTTGAGAAAAAGGACGCAAATTTAACAAGACAGACCGATGAAATCGACGAAATTGCTCCCTTTGGTGGCAGGAGAGGCAGAGCGGCTCCTTTGTGTGAATAGTTCAAAGGCTGGATATCTCTCTCCTGGCTGTAATGTGCAGCTTACATATATACATAGATATGGTGTGATCCACATATATGTCAACAGATAACAAAGGTGTGTTTCAAGAAACACAGGATCAGGGGAGCAGTGATGGTTACAGAGAAAAGGACCAGACTTATCAGTTGTCCTCCACCCGTTCTGGTACACCAGAGGGAGCAGAGCGAGACAGAACGCAGCATATGAGATACACAGAGACAGAGAGAATGAGAGAACGGACAAGTGCAGGAGTGGTTTATATAAGGAGGGGAAGAATAAAACAGACACATGTGAAGGGAGGGAGAGAGGAAAAATCTGAGGTCTAGAAAGTGAGCTGAGAAGTGGGGGTGGGGGGGATGTGTGTGGCAAAAACAGATAATACCTGCAGAGAGACATGGAAAGAGAAAGAGATGAAAAGTGAATGAGAAAGCTATCTTAGGAAAAGGAAAGAAGGCCTAGAGGAAAAGATAGAGAGGGGAAGAAAGCTCAAGAGGCAGAGAAGGAGAAAAAGGTTGGATGAGATAGAAAGATAGTAACAGTGTGAGAGATAGACAGCGAGTGGAGGGTGGGTGGAAGAGTGGATGTCTCAGGCCATTTGCGATGGTAGCCAGAGGTTTATTTTCACCTCCTCCAATCAATACTACACCAGCCACCCTTCGCAACTCCACCACACCCCATTTAACCGAGCCTCCACCATCCGCCTCTCAGCTAACGAAACACACTCACTCACGCCAAGGCACACAACCGATTGCGAGCGCTAACTGTCTGGCTAACAAAACGCACGGCAGCACGAAAGAACAATGGAGAGTCCGGGAGCAACAGCGGCCGCTTCTCAGCCCATTCAGCTCCTTGCTCACAACGTTTGAAAATACTACATCTCATTTATTCATTGTCAGCAAATCTCACTTGCTTGAGTGGTCGCATCATCAATGGCAACCCCGAGATGTGGATACATTACGGGGCTGGAGCTGTGGGTTCAGGACTGTATATGTGTGTGAGTAAAATGTTTAAATGTATGTTTTGCGCGAATGGCACACAGATTTTACTTGTTTAAACTCTTACTGGGTCTTCGAAAGGAGTGTGGGTCATGTCTGCATGAGCATGTTATTGAGATCCAGAGAGAATATACACAAACACAGTATCTTCAACATAACAGAGTAAAACTAGCGGTTAGTGATTTCAGTTATTTTACAGAACCACAGTGACTGAAGACAGACCTGTAGATTTGTAGCTACTAACAAGGAAGGCAAAATCATCTGGCATAGTATTTCATCAATCCCATTGTGGTCGCAAACTTTTGTTTTCAGGTCTTCGTGTCTATAAAAAAGTCTTTGCAATCATTGCACGGACAAATATAAATAAGAGCCAAAGCAACTTGAGCACTGGCTGTGGTTACATTATTGCAGCTTGAGAGCAGATGAGTATACAGTTTCACAGCATTGTGAACAGTAGCCAGACAGCAATGCCCCAACTCTCCCCAGTCTAACTAACATTACACCGCTACCCAAACAGGACAAAACAATACTGTCCTAATGGCTCTGACATTGGTTTCTTTTTAAATTTATATTCCTTTGTCTGTTTCCTCTTACACCGAACAGATAAGCTTTCGGCTTGTTATTACTTGTGATTATTTGTTTAAAATTCTACAACAAATTATTAAGTGCTTTTACTTTAAATGTCACCTTTATTTAATCTGTTACTTGGTGTTTGTTTGTAAGTATGTATCCCTATTTAGACATGTAAATTTGATCATTCACACCAGCAATATTTACTAAACCACTGTAACAACAATGACTGCACAACTGGACAACAAAGAAAGAAGATTTACTTTAGGTAATAGGAGTGAACCTGGCAACCCTATAGTATGTGCCTGTAAATATGACGTCAGAGGACAGTTAGCACTTTTTTTCTCTCGCCTCGCTATATCATTATTCAATCAACAGGTCCTGAATTGACAGAGATGATTCTGAACTGTGGATGTTTTTTTTCCGCCATTTGATGAGAAAAACAAATGCCTACGAAGCAGCGGGTATGTTGTGTGCTCAATTAACTTTGTACATTCCTTTTGTCTCGTTGGTTCAAGTCAGTATTGAGTACGAAATACTTATAAAACATTAGCATTAGCTGACTACTATCCTGCCAGCAAGTTATCGCAAGCCGGCAAACGCAGCTGCTTTCAACCCACTCCGTCGCAATGTTGAGTCAGGTCTCGGTTGCAGAGGAGGAAAGCATGGTTTTTACTGAACTTGTTAAGCAACACAGTATGCATCTTCACACAACTGCCTTTACTTGTCTCTCTCAGCTTACTTTAGTCGTTAACATACTACACCTCATGACCGCTTAACAACAAAACTATGCGACTCTGGAAACCTGTTATTTAACCGCAGTGACTGGTTGGACTAGTGTTTTGAGAGGAGAGGGATGTGGGTGCTGTCCTTGCACTTGTTTGTATAGTTGTAAAGTTGTTAATCTTGACAGTGCACTGTTTGCAGTACCAGACCGTAGGTTGCACTGGGCAACTATGTCTCATGTTAGAGAAAAAATAAAGGTGTTATAATAAAAAACATCAGTTATAATAATAATAATAATAATAATAATAATAAAAGGTAGAATAAGTGGTAGATACAATGAAATATTATGTAACAAATACTTAAGAAGTAAAGAAAACCAGTTAAATAAACTTAAAATACCAACCATTTTCATAGGGTTTCGTGAGTTATTGGATACAGAGTGTAGTCTGAATGGAATTCACTTGCAAAAGAGTACATTTTTGCAGGTCTAAAGAAGAAAGGTCCAGTAGAAATATACTTGGGTATTCTTGATTAAACTATTCTTATTAGTAAGTAAACCTTTACTGACGATTTCCTGAGTAAAATGACAAAGAATTACTGTGTGGAAATTGTTACCAAGCTTTTTTAAGTCACCCAAATTTTTTCTAATGTAGGATGTTTATCTATCATTACCCATCTCAGCTTGGTGTCATTAGCGTGTCTGTAATTCCATCCATTTTTCGGCCCCACTGTTCCCTTTACACCCTCCCACCTGCGTGAGCATTGAGGCCATGATTGGCTGGAATGCCCATCCACTTCATTTATATCCCATTTCTAGAACCAGGTTATGTAGAAATTCTTTTTTCAGCACACACACAGAAGGGGCAGCTACAGATCATAAGGAGACATTCCCCGAATTTGAATAAAAGTATTAGATTGTAATTGCTAACCCCACCTTTAAAAGGTGCAGATTAGTTTAAACACACTGATTTGATTTTTCCTATGCACCCAAATCTGTTGTGACCCTATCATAAGAGGGTAACGCTTACAGCAATAATGTGTTATTGAGATGTTGACAGCTCAGAAAAGCATCTCCCATAGAACAGAGAAATTAAGTAGAAAAATGCAAATCAGGTGTTGTTTATATGTCTCCACTTATCAGATTTTCATTTGTTTTTTTTAATAATCAAACACCAATAATTTTTGATTTCTTTTTTAATCCAAACACACAGTGACAAGTCCTAATTATGTATCCTTTCATTTGTTCATCTGAGCATAGTTAAATATGGCTTTCCTTACAAAATGAGTGTGTGGGTGTAGAATACTTTATTACATTACCACTATTCTTTTCCTTGTGTGTGCTTTTTCTTGTGTAGGGGGGATTGTGTGTGCTAGTGGGCTGTTTCACCAGACTATTGGAGAGCAGACAACTGGAGAGGGGGGAGAAGATGGTTGTAATATTTAAACTATGCTATCGCTGTTCTGCATTAGACCGAGGCAGCAGATATGAACACCCGACTGTTATGATCGTAAAGGACAGCATTTGGCCAGCAGACAGACTGAGAGACAGAAGGGCAAGGGAGAATAAATTGGGAAATTGCTCTCCCCTGATTTATTTTTTGTTTGTGTAAGGGTAGCATTGTTCACAAACTGTGCAATAAAATGCAAGGTAAAAGAGGGCAGGTAAGTTTGACTAAGTTGTGGAAACCCGCATCTTATCAGCTTAATTAAAACTTAAACCCATGTGGTATCTGACTGGAGACCCTTTAAAATGCCAGCTGAGCAGTGACTGATGTGCCCGACAGATATAAACTGGGGTGGACATGATAAAAGGTTGATATTGAAAGACCAGATTTTAAAGAAATGAGTCATGACAGAGCATTGGTCCTTCAAATGCTTAGAACTGTACCGATCAGTACCTAGTATTAACAATTAAATGACCAGCGTGGGGTGCTGCGGCAGTTCATCTCTGTCTCAGTAGTGCCGGGGCCCTGCGCCTCTCAGCTCATTGTTTTGGTTTTACGTGCTCGCAACTCGTTGCTTGGTTCACTCACCATTCTCATTGGTCTTGTTTCTAGCACCAGCTGGCAGTTGTTTTCAGCAAAAAAAAGTTCTACTACTCCAACTGTACATTACCTGCTTAGATGGAAAATTACATTAGAATTTATTTGAGCTGTGATTCGCCCACCTGAAAATGTCCAATATCTTGTTACCTCCTTCTTCAGTTCAATTCTTGGTCCTCACCAAACCCCTGAGGAAACATCAGTCTCTCTTTATTCGCTAAATGCTGGGCTCTTGTTCACCAGCTAGCTTTCTGGTGCTTGGCAGGTAGCATACAGTGGGTTTATCAGAACTATTCATTGAGAACAGCTACTAACCTCTGGCTAGGTGACACAGCTTCAGGACAGGAGGAGGACCTCACCAGAACCTGTTGACCTCCTCCATGAGTCTTCCAGGATTTGTGCGGCTGTAAGTAGACTTGTTTTTGTGTGTTAAAGTTTTTCAGAATGTTTGTGTGTCTGAAGGACTTTTCTTTTCAGAATGCTGGAGCATAAAAACATTACCGAAAACAATCATCTTCAATACAGTCAATTTCATTTAGCAAATTCTTTAAAAGGGACGCACCGATTGTTTCTAGGCTATTAAAACTGCCGCCATTTGTCTTTCATAATATGTGATGTTGGCCAGCTGTTGGTAAAACTGGTGTCTGTACAGCTGATTTTGGAATAAATTGCCATTCTTTTTTCCCCTCGAGAAGTTTGGTTGTGCTATTCTCCATCTCTCCAGGACCTCTGTCAAGATCGGCACAGCCCTCAAGGTTGGTTTTCCCCCTCCCTTGGCTACAGCACTGTCACGGAAAAGATGTTTCTATACCTCTGGGTTTCTGCACAGCATCACAGCACATATCACACTCTCTCACTTCTCCTCCCTCTCCTTACCCTGTTCGTCCACAAGCTTCCTTGTGCTCTGCTTGGTAAATCGATATTGCTGAAGTGATGTGTGTTATGAATTTTCTCCTTCGCTTTTATGGGGTTTCTTTTGCCTGACCTAGCAGCTTTTTCCCAGTCCCAGGACGTTGTCAAATTCTGGCTGTCCAACATCCAGGACGCTTGCCCTCACCGCCCATCTGTCTCCGTCTCTCTTACCTGTTAATCCTGCCTCTTTCCTCGTTTCATCAGTTTGTTCATTCTGCTATTAATCTACTTTCACAGGGATAAGTCTGTTTTAAAGTTAATTTTTACTTTAATACTACAATAAAAGAATATTATGTTTAATAAATATAGATCAAACTTTTGTCGGCCCTTACCATATAAGTTTATATTCTATCCTGAATTACAAAACTATTACCAAATTCTAATCTTCTTATACTGAATAATCATTAAAACAGTCACAAAGTTAACCTTCTGCCATCAATGGTATTAACCCGGTTGGTGAATTAGGTTCAAAAACTATATTATTAAATAAAGTGGTTTAACTGTTTGACTCATTATCAATAGGTATTATAATGAAATTTTTCTAATATTTTTGAAGTGCCTCAGATCTCCATTATTATTTTTGAGGACTCTTGTGTCCAGAGAGTTAGCGCCCACAATGCCTGACTGGCTCCTTCTCCCTTTCTTTCTCCTTATTTTCTTCTCCGCCTTCCCTCATTCTGCCATTTGTTCGAAGTCACATTATTACATTTTCTGCCAAAGTACTGCAGAAAAATGCAGTTTAAAACACCAGTAATTAACACCCTCTTCTTTCCTCTTTCCTCCTCCTTTCTTTTTCTTTCCAGACAATGGCTGGCATGGACAGACAATGCACAGCTGTCATCTAGTCTCCACCCCTCCCGGGTCCCTGACTCTCTCCACCAACATCTGTTGCATCCAGTCAGTTTGGTCATGGTGGTGGGTGGACGCTGAGGTCAAACCAATCTCTTGCGCAGATCAATATTCTCTGTCCACCCCCCATCCACCACGTGTCATCTTCTTCTCTCTGGTGGTGTTCTCCCAGGGGCTGCTGGGAAGGATGTAGGGAGCACTGAATGGGTCTCTCTCGTTACTGACAAGCTGTTGTCCAGCCAGTTTCCACCATCATTAACACAGCTCGGGGAATGTGTGTGTGCAACGCATGCTATCAACATGATACAACAGCATACATCAGATCCATACACATATATACTCCCAGGTGCACTACCTGTGTATGACTCTCACTGCTACAGACAGTGAGCAATATGGCTAGAGCAGACAACAATGACGTGATGGTCAAGACAAGCGACTAAGCCATTTTGGAACATGGACGATCACTGATACCAAAACAGACAGAGCTTCCAGTACCAGAAACCTCCTGGGATTATCACGAGATGTTTGCAGCTCAACATTCCACCAAAACCTGCAAGGTCCCTCAGATATTTCCAAATACATGACTCAAAGATTTTAAGTTGTTGTAAGGCAAAAATAGAGTCAGCACCTGTCTGAAGTTAAACAAAACCAACATCTGTTTTAATGCCAGACATCGAATTAGAGATCATGGGAGTGAGGGCAATGAAATCTGAAGCAGATGTGTGCATTGGGTTGATTACTGGAGAGTTTGCATATTCATCAGTGCTCCCCCACGCAGTGGCCCAGCTCAGCACTACTAAAACCTCACAACTCCAGACATTCAGACACCCGTCAAGTACATTGTACCTAAGCGTCAGTTATTTCAGTCAGTCTACTGTGTTCAAACTCTGGCCCGACATCATAGGACATGGCGTGTGGTGCTAGGATAGCAGTGTTGGTCAGTTGGTCCATTCCATGTCTTCAGAAACCGTTGGATGAACTTCTTAACCAACCTTTTTGCTTTTTGTATAACCATACAATATACAGTGTGTATGTGCACATGCATAAATATGTATGAGAGATGTTGTTTCCTTACAAACAGACATTAAGTAATGTGACTTATATCACCCCATTACGCTAAATCTATCCAGGGAGGCCAACAAAAAAACAGTCACATAAAGATAAGGCACAGTAATGAAAGTAGAGCTGCAAATAATAAACATTAGGTGTGAAACAAGAAACAAATATTTTCTGAAATGTTACTTCAATACCTCAATACCCTCACCCCCACCCCTCTAAAAACAAAATCACAAACAATATTCAAATAACCAACCTCTTAAGTTTTTGCACACGCACAAGTTTAAATCAAATCTGTTTATCCAGCCTTCATGAATGAGCCCCACACAAACCAGTATAGTCTACACATCCAAAATCAGCATCTTCCCAAATCTGCTTCCCATGGCATTTCCTCAGGTCAGAGAGGGGTAAGCTTTAGCTCAAACCCCATTCAATTAAGAGAGAAATGAGGCGCCAGACAGGTTCTGGCTTGACTTTGAACATTATTTTCTTTTGCAGATACCGGGTTGCCTGTTCTCCTCCAGGGTCCTGTCTTTGGTTGTAGTGACGCATGATCCCCCATTTGTCTGTCTGGTTAATCAGCCAGGTCATCTCACGGAGATGGCAGCTATCCACCAAGGCGACCCAGGTGAAGGGTGACCCGCCCATTACCATGACTCTTCTTAATCAATCCCTTCTCAAGCTTCATTTTTAATAGTTCTTTACTTTAGCTTTGGATTTTTTTTTTTTCCTTGATTCTTTTTTTCATTTTCATTCTTTTGTCTGGCTCCATTTCTCTGTCTGGCTGAAAACCACCAGGACCTGCTACAGTTTTGAAGCCATTCGGCTACATTCATGTGTCTGCCTCCGAGTCCCAGCTTGGTGGGGGGTGAATGGGAGGACACCAAGTTACATTTGAGTTAACAGGCAGGTTGAAGGGATGTATCGCCATGGGCCCTTTCTGCTGAGTTTTTGCGATTGCTTACAGAACTAAACAATGAATGACTGGTACAACATGGAAATGATACTGTTGTGGATACCGGGTTAGCCGGAAGCTGTGAGGCTGTCTGGGTGTTGTTGTTCTGCTGCTCCGGGTTTCGCAGCAAGACGCGGTTAGCACTTCATGAAAACATGCTGCTGCTAATGGTGGGTGGGGGTGATGTGCCTGTGAAGCTTCGTTCAGTGGGTCGAGGACAAACACACCCCATGTACAAACACATATGCTCATGCAGCTTTGCACCCACAACACACATTTTGTGTGGCATAGCTGAAAATGCCGAGGGCTCCAGGCTGTCAGCCATGACCAGAGAAGGCCAGTTTGTCTCCCGTGTTTCTAACTGTTAGTGCATACGCATGTGCACACACAATTATGTATGAGCGGTATCAGTTGTTCCCCAGAGAGCACATCTGTACACCCTTATTAGAGCAAAGCTGCATTATGTATATACAGTATGTTACACTGAAAATTACACTTTTCACAAATATATTCAAAGTGATGATCCATTCTTCCAAACTGCAATAAAAAGTCAAAAAAACCGAAATCAGATTGTTAACATAAAATGAAGTGATGCATCGCCAGCATCGCCTTATCTTTATATATAAAGGAACATTGTCTTTGGTGAACACAAATGCTATCAAATATATATACACCTCTCCTAAACGAAATATTAAACACACAGTTAACAAACTTAAAAACCTCAAGTGGCTAAGCCAGAAGCGTAGGAACAGACAGTATCACATTTTCATGACTTTATTATATGTAAAAAAAAGGTTTATAATACAGTTCAACAAGTCAGGGAAACCACGTAGACCCGTCAACACTGTACCAAGAATCAAGTCATTTACCAGGCACCAATTTGAAGGAAATAATGATTGATATTGATGGAATCCTATTTTGGTGGTTATTGCCGACTACTTCAAGTGAGATGAAAAATGTCTACTCTCCCTCTCTGTCTCTACTTGTGTTGTTGGTAAAACATTACCAACAAGCAGCGTTACCAAAGCCACCACAAACCAGTAGACGACTCCGCCTGCTCTGAAAACTCAATTACATACCAGGCAAAGCTCAACAAAGTTATTTCTCTCATGTCTTTAGATATCTAGAAATAGAATTCTGCAAGTTGCCCTATAAGAGTATTCTTGAAGGAGGTAACAGCATAGGTCTGGTATTCAAAAGGACTGTAGAGGGGCCATCCAGGGACTATCCAGAATTAAAGACAGATAACTGACCTATACCAGCGCCACTGCAGGAAGAGAGCTTAGGTACAAACCGAGGACACCAATATACACCCAGGTCATTTTATTCGGTTATTTTCGATAATACACCTGTGTTACTTCAATGCATCAAAATGGCTGTTCTAATTCACAGTGTGTAGTTAATTGGGGAATTATGGTGCCAGCTGCTTGAGTTGCCGCGCTTATAAAATCGCTCAACCAATGGTGCTGCTGTATTCCATACGCATAGTCTTTATATGTTATCTGTGTTTATTGTGCTTTTACTTTTTGACATGATGGTGATGATGTGTGTGTGTACCGCCAGAGGAGTGAAGCTGGAGCACAAAGTTTTCATTTAACGTCATGTACAATACTCGGACAATGACAATAAACTTGAACTTGAACTTGGTGTTGATCTACTTGGCTAACTTAGTGGGAGAAGGCTACCCATAGGAAGCAGACAATAGTGAAAATAACAAGAAATTTAACAGTGATAGTTAGCATTTTGGGAAGAATGCTTGTTCAGTTTCTTTTGCTGAGAGTTGCAGAAGAAGGTTGATGCCACTCAACTGTCTTTTGCCTGGTAACACTGGGGTGAAGACAAGACTCCAAAGTTTAACATTTCAGATTTTTCGTATTGCATTAAAAAAGTATATATCGTGGCTTTGCACATTTACAGAAAGTAAATTTTCCTAAATGTTGAACTATCCCTTTAAGTTGGTCCCAGAAATGTTGTGTGTGCGTAGGGAAGTTGTGATTACATGAGTATTTTGTGATTTACAGAATTTGTCAGAGAGAAGGCAACTGTTGCTAATAAAGAAGGCATTTTCCAAGAAGTAGCTCACACAAGTCTGTTGAATTATTTTCTCGTATTACTGCTGCACAGCTGGTAGAAAATTAATTCAGCCTGCTTTAAGCATCGTCAAGGCCTTCACCATTATTCACAGCAGGAAAAAGATTCTAGCAAACAGCTCGCTTTGTGGTTACTGCACAGGTTTGTGATGTTTTGCTCAGAGAAACAGTTCCTTGAGTGATTACATGAAAAAAACTCTACTGATTTGTCATTTCTTTTTGTGGCTTAAGAATAAATGTGTTATTATAATTGTCATTCATATGAGTTGGTTTGTAGCTCCACGGTGAGAACAAACCAAAGTTTGATCATTTGTGGGCAGGTGTGTTACAGATGTTCGACAGGTGTTAGCATCGTGCCTGTGTGTGCATGTGTGTGTTGAGCAGGCTGTCATGAAATACAGATGGGTCAGCAGCAGAGCAGAATAGAGGAGACTCACAGTTGTTTACTGTAGAAGAAAACAGGACTGTAGTGTTGAGGGCGGATAAGCAGTCGCTCTTTCTTACCTCGCTGAGAAAGTGTGTTTGCTTCCCTGAAACTTTTGTCAAAAGCCTCTCTTAACTGCCCCTCTGACCAGCCATGACTTTGTAACGTCAGGAGGGGAGAGAAGGAGGAAGATTACAGGATGACGAGATGAGAGGGGAGGGGATGGACATGAGCAAAAGGAGGAAAGAAACAGGAAGTGGAGACAAGAAGTTAGGGGATGAGACAAAGGATGAGGTGTGGGGATATTTGGGGGATGCCCCTGCTATACAGTACTATACATCCCTACAAGCAGTTAAAGTCTAAAGGGGGATTAGAGAAAGCAGAAAACTAGGTTGGAGGATGAGTACTGAATTAGAACAGGACCCCTGAGAGGGAGGAGAGAGGAGAGAGAGGAGAGAGATGGGAGTTGGAGGGGAGAGGAGAAAAGGGGAGACATGGAGCAGGACAGAAATAGAAGACAGGAAAAGACACCACTCAGCCGGGCGGAAGAGGAAAGACAAAAATAGAGGTGGGGAGGGGGGGACAGATGGATGGAGAGAGGGGGGATGGAAGGACGAAGGGGGGTGGCAGTGGGATCAGTGATGAGGAAGGTTAAGAGGAGGGAGAGAGAGAAACAGACAGAGAGAGATAGAAAGAGATAAGTAGCAAACCATTACAGGGCGCGTACAGATGTGAAGTGAGTTATAGTCCTGAGACGTGAACTTAAATAGCTCCCACTGTGTGTGTGTGTGTGTGTGTGTGTACTTGAATTACTCGGTTGAGAGGACAAAGATGTTCTCACATAGTGACGTCATGGAGACTGACCTCTCATTGAAGACAAAAAGCTGATGTACGCATTACAGTTAATGGTTAAGACATTTTGTTTTCTCTGTCAGTGTTCTCGGTGGCTCTGAGGGGAGCTTTGTAAAGAAGGGGAAAATAACCCTGATGATGAGATTCTTCAAAATTTTAAAAGAAAGCCTGTGTTACATACTTGGACATGTGTCCATTTACCTTGAGGGAGAGCCTAATAAGACACTATGGAATTGCATTATGGGTCTAGAATCCAGTGTTTGTGGAGCTTTAACTTTACAAGGAACTAAAAGTCAGGATATTTTGACCAATCCTACTTTGCATTTTGACCATTCTTTTTCACTTTTAAGGCCTTTTCACACTGAGGATGTTTTTTTTGCGCAATTATCACTTTATTTTTTGCAAGCGTTTTCTTTTTGTTATGACTACTTGCACACAGAACGCTACTACTAAGGGACAAAAAAGCAGGAAAAGTTTATTTTTTCGCAACATCGGGCCGTGGTGGTATATTGGGCAAGTATCTCCCATTTTCGTGTTCTATATTTGCATTGCGCTCTACGTGAAAAGGCCTTTAGTCTTCCAAACTTTATGGAAGTACAATGTTCAGTCACTGGAGTACCCCTTTAATGTTATAGTCAGTCTTGGGCAGTGTTTGATGACCAATCAGCTTTTCATGTGACCGCTGGGAGCCAATCATCTTGTTGCTGTCAAACCTTTCTCCATTGCTATCAGCTGTCACTTCAGTGTCAGGCCAATGAGACCCACCTCCAAGTTCATCAGAGCCACCTGTCCAATGGGCCGTCACACCAGATCACATCCATCCAGACCTTTAGCTAAGTTATTCTTCAATTTTTCACCACCAGTGGCATCCATAGTCCATCAGGGGATATTCTTGTATGACTTAAGATGTGATTATCCCACATCATGATGTCACTTTCACTTTGCCTGTCTTTCATGATTCCAACAGTTTTATAATACCAAAAGAAACACACGAAAAACTGGAATATATTTAGAATATAATGTTCTATATTTATTGTCTGCTATTTTATTTGAGTGCCCAACTTCTGAGTGTGTAAATTATTTCCCTCTATTTATAAAACTCCCACAGTTGAATAGTGCCAATGGCATGCATACAAATTCCTGCAAACAATCACACAATTTAATGACCCACCAGTTACAGATGCTCACCTTTGCATAAACTACTGAGAGTCTGAGTCTGAGTGAATCTTGGACAAACCAATGGCTTCAGCGACCTCATCAACTAATCAAAGATTTTTATTGGATTCAGCTACTGCTACACCTGTTGTTACTTCAATTTAAAACTGCAGTGCAAATCACAATCAGGCTACAGGTGGCACACTGTCTGTAGTAATACCTTTCATGGTCAGACATCATTGTGTATTCCAAGATTGTATTTCATTTGTCCTTACTGTTGGAGTCCCAAACATAATTCCCTTGCCTTCAGTGATGGTCTATGTCACAACAATTAATCTGTGGACCAATTAATGACATATGCTTTTTTCACTTGGTTTTGCCACTGAACACTTGTACAAAAAGCTTGTATTCTTAAACCATATATTGTACATTAAACAAGTAATTACTTGCAAATATGATTATTGTGTGATTATACAGTATACAGAAATACATTTCACATGGGTTGTACAGTAGGATATAGAATTGATGATAAAATGCACGTGCCATGCAGCTCCTGGTTCAAAGGCGATTTTTTTTCCTCCTATTCCAGCACTGGGTTAAAATTTAATTTAGGGTCAAGGTTGGAGTTAGGCATGTAGCATCTCTGATGAAGGTGAGGGTACAGTGAGTCTCTGGGGAATGAATGTAAGTCAATGCAATGTCCTCCCAAGTGGCATTAACAAGTGTGTGTGAGTGTGAGACACACATACGGAAGCAAATATAGAGAGTAAGGAGAGGGTAAAAAGGTAGTAACCACTGCTGTGTGTGTGTGTGTGTGTGTGTGCGTGCGCATGGACCCACAAACACACTTTTTTGTGCACGCAGACAGTGAGAGGCCTTTTGCAGCAGAAAGCACAGTGCTCTCGGCTTTTAAAGCCATTAACTGTCAGTGAAAGACAAGGTCACACTGGGAGAGTTTGTTGCAGAGCACACCGCAAAATGAACACTAAGCGTGATTTTGAGTGCGGGTGGAAGAACTTTACTTACACGCTTCCACCGAGGGACAGAATTTTACTTCCAGTCCCCTGCCAACTTGACGAGTTAACATACTCTCACACACATACAGTGCACAATGGCCAAAAATAAAACCAGTGGTTTCCCAAAGTGGTGATCATGGATCACCAGGGGATCTCCAGAAGAATTTTGTCTTTGTGATGCAGTGAAAGCTCAAAGTTCCATTTCAATGTACAAGAAGTGATTTAAATCATAGGAACTAAAAGAACAGCAAACAGTTGTAACTGTGCTCTGTGCTCCATGGATGATAATGTAATGGAGATGCCTAAAAACCTCTATACTGGCATTTCTACACTGCAACTTCTTAGTAATTGCATGGTTTTTTTCTAGTTTCACCACTGTATGTTTGTGATAAACTATTAGCCAGTCTGGATCAACCAATGATACAGCTTTGGAAAACATTATGAATTGATATCACACAGACATTAGCAGCTCTAGATTTGACTGAACAATGCATGTGTCAGCTGATGGTATGCCATTCTTGTTCTAGTGGCAAATTCTGATTCTGTGGTTAGATGGTTTCAGGTATGCCAATGCTGTTCTACTAGCTGATGGCACCTGTACAGTTGTGTTCCACTGTTGCATACCACCTCCCATTGATTTTTATTCACACACACATGATTACAGTATGCCACAGCTGTGTGCAACTTACAATCATACATTACTCCTGTTCCACTGGCAGATCTGTTGGTATACTGATGGTGTGCCACTCTTGTTTAGAGAAAAATAAGAATTTGTAGTGGCATGCTGCTTTATATGTCATGGTATTTTGCACGACTGAAAATGTTATGTGTTAGAAAAATGTATTTAAAGGTGCTACAATCAGAATTTCTACTCATCCCTTCAGCTCTGTGGAGCATTTTTAGCTTCTTGGAAGTCACTGTTTTACTTTGGCAGTCAACTACTTTATTATTTTTATACGGCTGACTATTGGTATGTTGTTGTTTTGTGCCACATAAAAGCAACATGCTACTTGTGTTTCACTGACAAATGGCAATGGCATTCCCTTGCAGTTACTGTGTAAAATGGTTGATTTCATAACAATAACATTGAGGGCAGCTGTTACTGATGTGATGGACACTTCACATGCCTGGTAGCTAAACCAGAGAGACTAGTCAAAGCTACTATGCCTAACAGTTTAACCTTGGACAAAGTGGCATTTTCCAGTCAAACTGCAGCAACATACCACAAGTGGCACACTGCAAAGAACTGGTATTTGTAGCTAAAACAAGACTGGCACAGGTGAAATCTGCCAGTGAAATACAAGTGACAAGCTGTCTAATCCTTATCGGCAGTGGCATATGTCAGTAAGAATTGGTGTATGTCAATGAGAGGTGGTATATGACAGTTGAACATGAGTGACATATCGTTCATAATGTTACACACCAGTAGAACAGCAGTGGCATGTTGAAAACCAACAGTGACTGTCCAGAATCAGCACATGCCACTAAAACAAGAGTAGCATAGCATCAACTTCTTTTTGATCTTGGCACTGGTGGAAAATGATGCTAATAAATAAATCACAGTGCATTTTAGTGATGTGTTTTATGGGTTTTCAACATCATTTGAACCACCTGTTTGATCAACATCTGCTCAACAAATCAATAGTTTTGCGGAGTAGCTGCTCTGTGACGCCTTTTATGATGCTGCAACTTACATTTCGTTCTTATTGAACCCCACTGTTATGTAGACCATCACTCCAGAATAACTGTAGGCAGTTATGCTCTTGATTATTGGCTCAACATTAATCGCCCTGGACAAAACTCTTATCACATTAAAGGGTGTAGCCTAATGTGGATAAATCTGAGTGTGTCTGAGGAAACTGAGACTGAGAAGCTCTTTCTTAGAGAGGATGTTTGGATTTATAGCATTTGCTTTTCCCTCTGCTGTAACTATACAGATGGAAACCTCAGGCTCTATTTGCAGTGCATTTGTGGTGGTGAGATAAAAACATATCTTGATGAAAAATCAATAAAAGATTCCTGTATACCCTTGAACTTCTAATGTGTCTGTACTTTTTAGTGACTATGTCCTAGTTTATGATATTTTCAAAATACCATTTCTACTTTAGTAGCAGCTTCTAAATGTGATTATTGGGGTATTCTTTCTTTTTTATATATATATATAGAAGGGAATTGGAAATAAAAAGTTTCTAAGAAAAAGATATCAAGGTGGCACACAAAAACTGCAGCGCAGTTGGATAACACTGCAGTCTGAAAACTCTAGGAAACCACAGAAAGATAAAAAGACACACACAGACACACATTCAGACACACACACAGACACAAAGAAATCACAAGCCTTTTTCCGTTCCAAAACAAACTGGCAACATGACAACAAAGAAGCCAAAGAAAATAAATAATGAGAATGCGGCTGGATTTACTTGATGAAATGCCAAAATGTACAATCAGTGCAGCAAAATAACTCCTTTCCACCTACTGAGAACTAGAGAGGAACAGAAGACTGTGGTGCCATTTTTTACAAATGTAATTATACATATTTAATTTATTCACATTATTTCAGATGCAGTTTTCTATATTGTATATTGTTTTAGCTCTGACTATTGGCATTATCCTCTCACTTGTGTGCTTTTGGAAATCTCAACTTTTTTGTTGAGCCCGCACCAAAATGATTCTGCTAAATGAATCTAATTAAACTGATTACGGAAGTCAAATGAACTGGATTTAATTTAACTGAGAAATAAATGGGGAGAGAGGCACAAAGATAGCCGTAAATGCAGAAATAACAGGAATAGAAACACGGAGAGAGGGAAAAAGCTCCATAATGACTGTTGGTGGTGGCGTTTAGGGTGCCAGCTCCCTATTTATAGCTCTCGTGCCGCGCAGACGAGTCATGATGTCACCCTCGACAGACGAGTCAGTGTGTGAAGTTGACCCTGCCCTGCCTTTACCACATGAAGACACAACCACTTGTAAGGGGTTACCATCCATCATGAGGAAACCGGCCATAATGATGATTGACAGTTTCACTCAAGGGGTTTTTCCCCAGACTCAAAGGGTGTGCATAGTACAACATACTGTATGAATGTGTGTGAAGCCATTTCTTGCATTGTTTAGCATATCTTAGACATTTCCATTTGAGTCTTTTTGCAGATGATCTCATCTGGTGTAACTTTAAATAAGTAAACAGACAGGACTTCAGTCAGCACAGCAGGAAGTTGGGCATGTCAGTGAAAGCATTTCTGTTTTCTTCTTGAAAAGATGGAAAAGACACAATCGGTGACACATGACAAAAGTCATGAGTCAGATGAATGCCAACACCGCAAGTGCATGGCCTTTAGTTGACCTGACCTGCTTTCCCTGCAGCGGATCATCTATTTATAATGAAAAGCCACAAAAAAGAGGACAGCTCAGCAGCAGTCATGACAGCATTATTCTTCTGTCCAGTTGAGTCTCAAACTTTATATTTTTCTTTGTTTTTTGGCAGGATTGCATATAATTTCAATTTAATTTCCAATGCTAGTGCCGATACAATACCCTATATTTCAGCACTGAGGCCAAAATGATTATTTTCAAAAGTACTTCACCTTTTTTTCATTCATTGATTGTCATTCTATTTTCAATGAAAGATGCTCAGGCTCTGCAATGCTAAAGAAATACACTTACTTGCTCTCTTGTCAAGAGTTACTTGTCAAGAGTTACTGATACCATCATCATGTTCGCATGCTAAATATACACAGATCAGCCACAGTATTTAAGCCACTGAGAGGTGAAGTGAATAACATTGATTATCTCATTACAAAGGCACCTGTCAAGGGGTGGGATATGTCAGGCAGCAAGTGGAATGTACTATGGGAAGAAGGCAAGCTGGTGGAGTCAATATGATGCTCTGGGCAATGTTCTGCTGGGAAACATTGGGTCCTAGTATTTATGTGGATGTTACTTTGACATGAGCCACCTACCTGAACACTGTTGCAGGTCAAGTACACCCCTTCATGGCAATGGGTGTTCCCTGATGGCTTCTTTCAGTGGGATAATGTGCTCTGCCACACTGCAAAAAATGTTCAGAAATAGTCAGAGGAACATAACAAAGAGTTCAAGGTGTTGACTTGGCCTCCAAATTCCCCAGATCTCAGTCCAATCGAGCATCTGTGGGAGGTACTGGAAAAACAGTCCAATCCATGGAGGCCCCACCTCACAACTTACAGGACTTAAAGGATTTGCTTCTAAAGTCTTGGAGCCTGATACCACAGGACACCTTCAGAGATCTTGTGGAGTCCATATCTTGATGGATCACTGCTGTTGGCGGCAAAAGGGAGACACAATAAACAGATTAACAGCTAGCACAGCTCTGTCCAAAGGTAGAAAAACCCACCTAGCAGCACTCAAACCTCTAACCTCTTATCTACTGTATGGATTAAACACTAGGAATATGAGTTTATTAGTGAGTTTCAGATGTGCTGCTAGGCATTTTACCTTTTGATAAAGTCGGTTTGGTCGTTTCCCAATTTCTAGTCTTTCAGCTAAGCTGACAGGCAGCTACTGGTAGCTCCATTTTTATACATGAGAGTACCTGTATCGATTTTCTCGTGTAACCTTTGGCAAGAAAGCAAATAAGTGTGCTTCCCCCAAAATGTTACAGTATTGCTTTAACTGTCTGCACAAGCACAAATCTGACCAGACATTTGATAATATATTTTAGGTTTGCACCAGAAATGTATTAAGATTTTCTACCCAGCCCTACATGAGAGTGTACTAGAGTTTCTCAGTTTTCACTCTTCTACCAGTTTCAATTCAATGTTTATGGACTATATACAGTAAACATAGTCAGTGGTGCATAAAATGACCCACGATGGCCAAAAATACGTCTAAGAATAAATCATGATCTCCACTGTGATTATATATTTTGAAACATATCTCTGAATTCAGTACATGTGAATTTTTTTTTGTTTGCATTAATGAATCTATTAATCCTTGCCTTGAAGTGAGTGGAGGAGTGGATAGAGAGGTGTGCACTGACACAGCTGATTAATAGTATAGAAACCAATGAAGCGTCTGCGTGGACCAACTCTCTGCTGCCCCCGCAACTGCTGCCATGGCAGCCGCACACAGACAAATGATAGATGCACTTAGCTGATGGGGTGTTAATGTGATGAATGTCTCTGTGAATAGCATGAGAAATACATAGATATACAAATGTAAAGGTGACTCAGTCAGTTATTCTGCCTCAGGAGTCTGCAAACACACACACACGCACACACAAACAGGCCATCTTAGGGACTGGCAGACTACTCTGTGGGTTCCATTTCCCAATCACTGCCCGTCAGTTTGATGAATAGCTCAGGGAGTGGTCATAAGTGGCCCCCAGAGCCTGACTGATCAGGGGTCAGCTGTGCATTTCACTCCTGGTGATCAAGGATCAGATTTGGGGAGGATAAGTTTATTCTGGGTGTAGGCCCTCAAGGGAAGGCTGATGTGGTGCACTGTCTTTCCATTCTTCAGCTGCATTCCACTTTCCCAGATCCTCTCAGAAATACTGACTGCTTCTGCACGCATACTAATATTACCTTAGATTTACTCATTCCAATGCTGGCACATGTGAACAAAAATTAAGCTTTTATTTCTTCAACGTGTGTAGGAACAATGGGGTAGAAATTAATGAGTAAACTCTTGACAGAAGTTGATTAGAAACAAGTGAAACTGACTCACAAATAGACTCACTGAATATGTAATGACTTACAGCATGAACATATTTGTGCAGTGTGGAGGTTGTTTTTGGCAAGACTATATAGTAGTTACGTAAATCTTGCAAATCACAATGACCTTAAGACAGTGGGCTAAAATGCAAAACTATCATTTGATACTGCCTTGTAATTACCGCCTCTAAACAGATGCTATGAACAGCAGAATAAATCAATTTTTAAAAATTCCTGGCACATATAAACAATCATTAGGCTATTGTCTCCAGGACATTTACTGATAGATATAAACATATTAATATTTATAGTCTGTAAAGCTAATTTTTTTCATGGCATCACAGTTATTAGTAGAAACACAACAGCATGAAAAGCCTTGGTAAATCCAGGTGCTCTGAAGGGATTACATTGAATAAATTGCTTAATTTGTTAATCATGGCAAGGAAGTATTAGAATATCTTACATGAATATTTGAGAAGAATGTAATACAAATATATCTCAGTGTCTTATTATGACTTGAAATGAAACATGAGACTGTATTTAATTTACATTTTATATGATACAGTGAATTTCATGCACCATGAAACAGAAGAAGGTACTGTGTTCATGAATATACAGTCAATATCACATTGATCTAAATTCGGAATCAGTCACATGTATTACTATGTTGCATATCTACCTCAGTTGAAAAGTGTTTTATTGTAAGTTTGAGTTCTGCAGAATATTAAGAGAAATCACAGACCAGTGCAACCAAACAATACAAAAGACAAGATAAAAGTAGAATGATAAGGATGCCAATGAAAAAAGAAGAGAGAGCAACTCACAAAGAATGAAAGAACAAGGGGACTTCAGTGATGGGTGATAAAGAATTAATAGAAGAATACTGATTTGAGACTTTAGTCAATGGCTACAAGTCTGATCTTGAAGCAGCAGGTTTTTTTTTTTTTTAATTCTTACAGTGTTTAAGAAAAGAAAAGGCCTGTTCTAAATGTTTGTGTCAGTATATGCATACAGATCTTGGTTGGAGCATTATGGGTAGAGTGCTCTCTGAGATGGCTTGTATATTGCTGCCTGAGGTATTTACTGTAAGTATTAGTTTCCTCTAAGTTGACAGTAGAAGATAATAGCCAAACTATTTGTGTTCTTGTGAAAGGACAAGGTGTCAGCCTGTAACAGAGTAACACAATGATGAGTCCAAAGAGAAAGGCTGTGATCTCATCACAGACTCAAGGACAGAGTAAGAGTTTCTGAATGAACTTATTTGTGGGGTTATGAGTATAGACAAAACAAAAGTTCTACATAATACTTTGTAGTGGTTCAGAGCTTCCCTCATAAAAAGACAAATGTCTTGTAGAAAAAGTGGTTGTTGCTTGGCTATTTATGCTCTCAGATGTGTTTGATATGTAACAAGAAAGCATACAAACTGCTGAATATGGAAATTGATATGAACAATAAAACTATATAGGAGTCAGGATCAAATGCTGCACAATACACAACAACGTGACAGCAGTAACAGTGATGGTTTAATTGTCACACATGCAGTGTGTTCTGTAATACACACAGTAAATCGAATAAAAGTCACAAAACTATTTCTAGACCTGTCAAAGTATGATTATGAAGTTTGATAGGTAACGGTTATGTTTTATAAACCCAATATGTTCCATGACTCATTTGACGAGGCAAGTTTTTATGGCACATTTCAACAACAAGATAAGTCAGACCACTTTACATAAGACATAAAAAGGCAGATAAAATACAAAAGAGGTGATCCACATGTAAATATAATTTAAAAGGCTAAAATTCAAGATTAAACAGGAGAATGAAAATTACAGAGCAGTTGCATAGCAATGCAAGACACAAAGGAATTTAATAAAGGATGTGGCAAACAGAAAAGTTTTGAGCCTTGATTTAAAAACACTGAAATGCGGGGCAGACTTCAAGTTTTCTGGGAGGTTGTTCAAAAATGCATTAAGCAGGCCTCTGCAGTATCAAATACATTCTCATTACTATGAATAACAAGATTAAGGTAATATTTCTGTTGAAACATTCGTTTGTAGCATCCCCAAGTTTATGTAATTTTTATCAAGACTAGACTTCCAAATATAAAGCCCGGTTGATACAACATTGATTTTTGGCATTATTTCCTCTGGGGTTAATGCGCGATTATAGGGATGAACCCTATAATCCTTCAGCCATATTACCCCTCAGCTTGGCCGTCATCACGCTGATTCTGAATGGAGGCTTAATGCCTCTGGCATCAGTATCAGGAGCTGGAAGCAGAGTGCTACAGGTGCAGCTAATTAGGTTAATAACAAGCACACTGATTAGCGATTAGCTCCTTAGTGGGTAAGAAAGAGGAATTTTAGGTTTACTTGACTGGATTATGTGAACCTGAGGGGAGTCGCCTCTTGAACTTTAAGCTGATGAAATTGAAATATCTAGGTGTGTGACTTTCTTTCATTTCTTCACTTAATATCATTTTAGTAGTAATTAGTGTAATGATAATACAGCTTCAGACATATATAACTAGCGGTAATACTACATAGAAACGCCATCTGTCTGTGGAGAAGAAGATACATTTGCATTTCATCTAAGTCCATCTAACTTACTGTATTCTTCTAGCTCAAGTATGTAACAGACATACAGAAGCAGAGTATGAACTCTTACTGACAGGACTGAACAATACTCCTTTACCAATGAATTGCAAGAACTTTTCCGCATGTTGAACTGGTGTGCTGCAGTGAGAGCAGTGTCTGGATGGTGGTGAGGTTTTTAAAGCCTCTTCAATATGAAAAATACAAGGACAAAAGTATTACTGAACAGATTTAAAGGGACTATTTTTCTGGGGAGTTGGTGGTGGTGATGGTTGCTTCCCAAGAGCTTTGGCTATCATTGTTAACAATACAAAAGCTTAGAATATGCCCTCTGAGCAGCCCTACTTCTAAGACAGACTGGACGCTACAGTGAGTTGCTATCGTAAAGTGTCTGGGCCAGCTAGGCTGGGGCTAGCTGGTTAGCATGCAAACTTAAGAAAAGAAGTGATTATAAGAAGTGACTATAAGCAAAACACTGCTATTGGTTTCCACAAGACAGCTCTTGGTGAGTAAATGAATGACCTTTGATGCTGAACAATGTCTTTTCTAGACTGGTAAGTAAATAGCTACTAACCTTGTTGTAGCTATGTAACTTGCGAAACTTGCAACTACTCATGAACAGTGGCAAGAAATGAGAAGTCAGTTTTTGTCTACCTCTGTCTGAATTCAAGGACCAATGCCAATGCAGTAAGAATTGTCTTTACTTACCATGATCTTTACATTAATCATACTGTAGTTGTCATGCACAGGTACTGTAGAAAACAAAAATTTGTATGTTTTTTTTATTTTATTATTGCCACTGAACGTAAGTGTTTTTAAGTCCCATGTTGACCATCCTGTTTGGCAAAATTATTGCCTCTTACAGAAAAGTTCTTTCAATTACATAATTACTTCAATGTGTCTGTATTTTTGAATGAAGGACTTGAAAGATGTTGACTGAAATTTCACTGAAAGTGAAATGATCTGACCCAGCTGACAAGGAGACTCACTAATTTCCACAAAATTTAATGACTTTTTAGGGTGAAAACGTTTTTAGCAAGACTGTACTTGCACAAATCTTGTAAATCACAATGACTTTATGGCAGTAGGTTAAAGTTCAGTGTTATTACTCAGTGCTGCCTGATGACAGCTGAATTAATTGAATTGATTTTTTTTTTTTAGTTCCGTAACTTAATTCCTGTCAGCAGTCATTGCTTAATTAACAAACTTCACTGCCAAACTGATGGTCAGAGTGGATAGCCGAAAAAATCCAGGAATGTTTTGGTCCATCAGAGTGCCTGAGGAGTTTTCTTGGGGATCTGTTGCTTGCGCTGTCCTCAAAGTCATTTTGTGCTGTGCTTGCCTGGAGGTAGTGGAAGGACCATCAGTATGCACTATAGAGAAGTACACTAGGAAGGCAGTGTGCTGCTGAGAAGCAGTGTGTGCTGAAGAAGGGTATTTACTGATCAGAGGATTAGGGCGGCGGCAGGCGGAGAGATAGAAGAGACGACAGCAGGGGTGTTGGAGAATGATTAGACTGCCACTAAGCCAATTGGGGAAATGGGACCGTGGCCAGAAAGACATGAAGAAAGGCAGGCAGGGAGGGAGAAAGACATCGGAAGGGAGATGGGTGAAGAGGAGTAAGGAGTGAGAAAGGAGGAGCAACGTGCATAAGACCAGATGGGAGGGGTGGGGGGGTGGGGCATGAAAAAAGAGCTGGGGTAAGCAAGAGAATGAGAGACATGATGACAGAAAGAAAACAATAACAACTGAGGACACCAAAAGACGCCAGCATGAGAGAGAGAGAGAGAGTACAAACAAGCTAGAGAGAGATGGATCGGGGTGTCAAGGTAGAGGACGAGAACGGAGCTTCCATTCGTTGTTTTTCTACTTGGTTCTTGCCAAACACCAGGCGCTGCAGTCACCTTTCTGACACACTTTCCTTTCATGCCAATATGTCCTCCAGAAATATAACTGTGGAGGATCAAAAGACCGATTGTGGCCTGGTTTTTAAGGCATACCAGCTCGCTTTGCTTGCTTGTTGAGGTCATTAAAGCCTCTACATCCCATCTGTCATTTTGTCAGCAGGGGGTCAACTGTAAGGACAGTTAGTCTGGGGAAGGAGGAGAGGTTTGAGAGGGCAGCCCTGGATTTGGGTTATTCACTTGATTATGATGAGAAATTGCAGCACTAGCCATTCCAGTACCTGTTCGACAACTTGGTAAATTGTAACTGTCTTGACAGTTTGGTCTGTGTGCCATTCTCATAATCTGTATTTATTTAGCTGTTTCTCTCATCCTCCTTATTAGTTACTTGCAATTCTGCAAATTAGGAATTCAAGTTCTGTTGCTTTTTAAAAAAAATCAAGATGATCCAAGTGCTTTTGCGAAATGACTACAAGATATAAATATATGTTATGAAAGTTAAAAATGGGTTGTGTTTTAGCCAGCCTGCGGCATAGCTTGTTAAATGTTTTGTCGGGAATAGAATAAGAGGTTTCCCTCAGTTGGAGCCTTCTGGCAACTTAATCAATTCATTGTAAAAAGTAAGACATCTTGCATTCACAGCTGGGCTACATGCCATTCCAATAGCACGACAGACTGTGTGCAAAGTCCCACAAGAACCATTAACTGTCATTTGTGTCCAAGTGGAACAAATCTTAAAACTAATTAAGCTGCACCCCCATGACGAGAATGTGAAAACAAATTTTGCCATCGGGACCGAGTGAATTGAGAATCGATGGCTGACAATTTCCAAAGTCTTGTTCTGAATTTAAGGCTCGGGTGTGTTCAGCGGGTGCAGAATCAATCACGGCAAATTGAGTCTTGCGTAAACAGGGATGGAGTGATTGACCAAAACAGAGTAATTCAGACAGACGGGAGCCAAGCCAACCTTATTGGCGGCACACTCCATTCTTTTAGGGTTCTTGCCAGGGAAACGGACAGCCGGTGCCATTTCGAAAGGTTAGCGCACTCTGCAAGGCACTGACACTGAAACGAAAAAGAAATTCCAGACAACAACTAATGTGGAGATACACACACATGAGGTATGTGTTGAGGAATGCAGTTGCATGTATGGTCACACACGCTCTGCTGTCCTTACTGCTCACTGTCTCTCTGACATGCATTAAGCACCAATAACAGCTTTGATGAGGCAGACACTTGCACTATCAGACACACACACACACACACACACACACAAACACACCCATCAGAAAGAAGCTAATTACAAAAAGATGACGACTTGTCACGTCATGTCTCTTGTAATGATGTCCTCAGGCAGATGGGCAGAGGAGAAAAAAGAATAACGCATCTTCTACTGTAAAAGGCAAACAACAGGTAACACTGGCTTCTGTCACAGGTGGTAGTTAATTGTGACTTAAACATAAATGCATCAGGCAACATCTGGCATGCTGTGTTACTGTTTATCATGACATTTGGATGACAGCACCCCACAAACAGTCACGACAAACCATTTAAACAAGATTATAAATGCATATGCTGATTTTCATAACAATATCTGTATTTCAGAGTACAGAGTTAATGTGGTGTTTGCTTACTTACCAGCTCATTAGCCTAAACTAACTCTTGATGAGCAAGGTATGGTTGCAGTTCCTTTTTGTTGTGTCATCTTCCCCAGTCTGTTGTCTGTTAGTGGGTAGGGCCGATTGAAGCCAGATTGCCATTTTGTCAACAAAAACATGTGGAGGAAAGGGTAAAAGATGTGAGGATAAAGCCAAAATAATAACAGGCGTGAAAAGAACCTGTTATCTGTGACCTGCGTGTCTGATAATAGAGCTGGAGCTTCAGTTTGGAGGTTTTAAGTGATATTTTGGCATTGTTAATCACAGCTTTATTTGTGAGTATACTGCCTGAACTGCCTGATAAGCATATTCCAATAACTGAAATGTCACCACAGACAAAAGTGTAGCTGACAAGGTAAGTTGTGATCTAAAATCTTAAGCTGGGACGTGGTAAATTAGCTTCCCTTACCTGACTAGTTCCAGAGGAGAGTTTGGAAGAATTAGTGTAGAAACTAGCAAAAACTGCAAAAAAGTATGGAACTGATTGTCCCACAGTGCACTGGTGCTGTAGGCTATAGAGCTGAGCCATTGTCATCAAGCTCAATGTAGTGGAATATTGCTGCTGAACCAAGGTGATGCCTGAAAGGGACACTTTACTCAGAAATTATTACTTCCATATTAATGTCTCACCATTTGTTGCTGGAAGTGCAGTGCAGAAAAACTGTAATCACATTCTTTGCAGGCAGCTGACCTTCCAGTGTGGCAAATGAATGAACACACACAACTTCTTTATCCTTACCTGTGCATCACTGGTAAGACAACATTCAAGATAAAGAAATGTATTGATGAAGGCACGTTTTGGAAAAACATTTCCATAGCATAAAATTGACATTAAGTTCTAATAAGCTAATTGATTTAATTTAAATACAGCAAACATATTAAAATGTAAAAAAACAAAAACACCAACCTCATCAAAGCACTTGCACCCCTTAGGAGTTAAGTATCTTTTCCTGTGCTTTCTAGCACTCCACTGGAAAATTATGCTTTTGACAAGAGACATACCATCAGTACTGATAAAATGAAATGGTACAGAAGAGTTCAATGACCACATCCAACCATTTTACTAAGCAACCTATGAACTCCTGCGGCTACAGCTGCCTGTGTGAATCTGTAAGCAATGTATCTCTCTGTGGCACATTTTTTAATGTTGGCAATATATTAAAAGCTACAAGCAGTCAACCACAATGGAGCAGCTCCTATGCTGCATCATCTATTGCCAGTTCAACTTCTCCCTCTGCTCTGTGCTGTTAAGTCTCCTTATAAGGTGCAGCATGCATGATTTGTGTAATTATTCCTCAATGCTTGACATGCAGTCCGATTCTTGATTTTAGGTATTCTTCTGTTACTGTAATAAATATTCATGACTAAGTACACACCAATCAAAGTTAAAGTTAGTTCACAAAAACTTTCTCAGTTATTATGTATTAAGGCTTATTAACAAGATTAAGAGTTTACAGCCATGCTAGCAAGGAGATTATACTTATTCACCTCTGTGCTTTCAGTTAAATGCACATTTCAGCAAGTTAAAATGCTCAAAATGAGAATGCTAACATGCTGATGTGAAGGCAGTTTAATGTTTACCATGCTCACCATCTGAGTTTAGTGTGTTAGCACGCTTAAATTAGCTAAATTAGTACTAAATACAGTGTCACTTTGTAGGTATTTGCAGCTAGATGACAGTCAGGTCATCACCAAAGTTATTACAATTTTCTGAGGGGAACATGAATGTTTTCTTTACAGTCCATCCAATGGTTGCTGTATATTGCTACCTTTTTTTTAAGCTGCTAGTGTGGCTAAAAGCTGTAAATTAATTTTCTTCCTTGGGATTATGTGAGTGGTTTGATTAGATTCACTGGAAAGTGCCGTAAACATGAGAAAACAAATCCACAATTGTCTTTTTTGGTTCATGAAATTATCTGACATCAACTTTTTCTAACTGATCCCTGCCCACTTCAAACCAGTGAATGCAGCACAGACAAAAACACAAATACAGAAATGTCTTGTGTGGAAGTGTTCTAAGAAAATATTGTGTTCATGTAGGAAACCATTTGTCATATTTCAAAACAGATGGGAAAAATAGATTTTCAGGGCCTTAAATGTTATGTCAAATTTATACATTTATTGCTACAGTTGATTTTTTTTTTTATAGACAGAGCGTCACGGCACCATAATAGCCTGTGGTGACTACTCACACTGCACAAATCAATTTGAAGTTTGCTTTAAAAACAGGTCTTATAATTTTTTTCCTTTGCTCCAATCTGTCTCTTTCATTTCAAAGATTGAAAGATGATGGATCCTGTGGTGTTTGTGAGGCTGTTTCACCTTGTTGCTGTTGGTATGCAGTGAAAATGTCACAGACCAATCATGTAATGTGAATGTATTATTTACTGAGGTTATGAAGTTTTACTTTCCCATTTTAAAATGCCAATAAAATGAGACATGGAAGAATGGAGACACATCATTCCACTGGTAAAGGCCACTGTATTCAGTTGCACACCATGAGTGGAAAGAGCAGTATTGTTTGTCTGCTGGGGGTGTCAGGCCAGTCAGTACCTCTCTGTGCTCTGCCCCTGTTGCCTCCCGAACAGCACATTGCACTCTGTCTGAGCAGCACAACTCCTGCCATTGTGCCCTAATGGACTGCTGATGACTACGACCTTCTGCTCAACTCAACGAGGACACAGAGGGAGGGGATGGGATGTTTGTCTGTGTTTGACTTTACTTTTGAAATGGTGGATGGTTGCATAAAGGAGACAGAGGACATCCAACTCATAAAAACCAAAATAGTAATGAGAGACAGAGCAGAGACGCGCAGGGCGGGGGGGGGGGGGGGGGAAGTAGATGGCTTTGAAGAGGAGTTAAGTATGATGGAGAAAGGGTCCCAGGAGAGGAGGAGAGAGACGGAGAGAGCAGGGGAGGCACGACTGAGAAGTAAGGAGGGATGTGAGGGTGGAATAAAAAACAGAATGAAAGAAAAAGATGTTCTTTCCACACATACGAATTAAGCTGTCTGTGTCGGTGAGGTAATGTTCCATAAGTCACATCCATTAGCCAACAAGTTACACTGATTCTGCACAATTGCCACTCTTTCCCTGCTACCTTTATCGAAAGAAGAGGAGAGAGTTGTGCAGTTTTCATATGGGGATGGGGATAAAGGGAGCTCAGGTAGCTGTTTGAAGCAGGGAGCAATATCTAAAACTGAATGTTCTCTCTACCTCTTTGCGTGAGAGGCAGTGAGATGAAGCGGCTGGTAACAAACCGAGACAGGGGGAGATGAATCTGCAAACAAATCTGCTAACAAATATAGCTCCCTAAACCCAGGAGAAGGAGAGAGTGGGAGATGGAAAGTAGAAGGGGAACTGCTGATTTATCCAATGTATTTGTCATGTGCTTATCGAAACTCGTGCCTAAAAGCTCAAAACATGCTCGGGAATATAGTGGAGCAGCCAGAGACAGTGAAGAGGAAAAGGGAGAGGCCAAATAGAGTCTCATCTTCATGAAGAAACTGGAATGAAAAGAGAGGATGCAGATGGGAGATGCTGATTTGAATGAGAGATGACAGGTACAGTGGCGAAGCTACAACCGCAAATAGGGAGGATGGTTAATGAGCAGGTGAAAAAAAAATCCACCACCCGATGAGAGACGAAGTGTGAGATGTGGAAACATTGTGGGTGGATGATTGCTCATCACACCCCTTTTTAATGCCCAGCATGGCCAAAGCATGGTAATAGCCACATGATGCTGATCGGAGGTGATGGATTACATTTGACACAAATTCCTTCTGGCTCGCAATGTCACTCATGTATCTCATATGACACAAGAACTTGTTTTTTTCCCCTTTTCATTTTCCTTCTCCTGACTGCAGCAGCTTCACTGAGTTGAATTGACGGGCCTTAGTAAAGTCAGAGAATGTCATCTTTGAACTTGGACTTGACGGTAAGTAATGGAGACCGTTTCTGTGTGAGAGCGGTGAATCGACCACGAGAGCGAGCTGCTGAAAGGAAACACAGGCTGAGAGCGAGGAGAGCGAGAGGAAGGAGAGAGGGAAAGTTGAAGAGGCTGGGATCAAACACCCCTCCCTGCCCGGGGATGTGCTGACTGGCAAAAAGCAACTGCCGAGGGAGGAAGGAGGGAGGAGGGAGGGAGGAAGGAGGTAGGGGGGGAAATAGGAGGGTCAAAACAGGAGGGTAAAACCCAGGGAGGTGGTGGAAACACAGAGAGAGTCAGCCTGTGTGATAAAAAGTGACATTTATTTTCAGCAGCTTTAGAGTACCAAGCTAAAATCATGTTCAGGCCAAAAACATCATTGGGTGAAAAAACATTGGCCCTGAGTCATTTCAGTCTCAGGGTACTGCATTGACGCAGCAAGGGCAAAGATGCAGTGGCAAATAAATGCAAAAGCCCAGCAGAAAAATTAAACCAGGCTCAAATTTTGCCCATTTTGAAAAATTTCAGGTCTTTTTCTCCCTGTTTAGTCTAATCTGGCATTTTCGACAAGTGAAAACCGATCCTTTTGGAAACAGTATCCAGAGTGGATGAATCTGAAATGCTTGTGCTCTTGTGTGGACAGGCAAAAACAGAACATTTGGAATTCTTTGACATACTCTCTATATATCTATACAGCTGAACACAGGGCTATATTTTGTCAGACAACTTCATATTACAATAATTTGCTTGACATCAAAGCATTAAGAGGTCAATATGGTGTCAAACAGGTGCGTGTCAGATGATTGAGCAGCATCCCAAACCCCCTCCCACACACCTTTCCGACATTGGAATTGTAGGGGCTGCATTCAACAACTTCTGTAACTTTCTGCTGAGAAAGTAGGATTTTTAAAATTTATTATTGAAGCATGTTAAGCCTCACACACAATGGAGAGATGATGGGGAATATGGGAGAGAGAGTTGTAACAAAAGTGCCCCAGCTGGACTGTGGTTCATGGTCAGTGTCTTAGACTCCAAGCTAGTGGGACACCTAAGCTGTCTTTTTTTAATTCTTCACACAGCTACTTTAGTCATTTTTATTATGTGCAAACAAATTAATGTGAAAAGCACAAAGAATTAAAATGTGCTCCATTATCCCAGCTTGAGTGACCATCCTGTTTTGTCCCTTTCTGACAGACAGCCTTTCACCTTTTTCTTTCAGTTATGGTTGTACAACACAGTGCATCAACTTTTATCCCAGCTGTTAAAGTTTTGTCTGTTTAAGGGAGCATTTACATCCTGTTATCAAATTAGTATTTTATGCTCTCTGAGTCGTGAGCTTGGCTGTAGTAAAACAGTGAAGGTGATGATGGAAAGGTTTTGTGTGTGTGTCTTGCACGGTTGTGATGTTATGGTGACAAACTCAAACACACAGACACAGCCTCTGTGGTAGTTCCTGCTACAGTAGTTGTCTCCAGGACCACATTTTGTCCTATTGGTGCGCACATGTTGTTAGGGCCTATCTGGGGATACTTTTTATCAGTATTGGCTAAAATGAAGCGTATTGACTGCCAGTCCTTTCTTTACAGTACTCTACTGTATTTTTTACACCTTAGCCTTCCAAATGTTTCAAAGCTGTACTTGTATGACAGCCTACAATGTGAGTGTTTCACTGCACATGAGAGAGTAACTTAAAGTGTGTGAATACAAAAACTTATTTGGATGCACATGATCCTGAATTCTGACAGAGGCTGGCAAAATACACACATTTTTACTAAACTTCACTGGTGACAAATGTGCTATTTTTACTTTCTTATTACTTTTTAAGTCTCCCTCTATTAACAAAGAACAGTGTACAAAACATTCAGCTGGCAACGGCCATCGCTTTCTCCAGTTAAAATGAATAGTCTAAGTGTAACACCTCCTCTCAGAAACTTGCCCCATGTGGCATAAAAGCACCGTGTCATGGAGGCAGGACCCATGGTAGCAAGGGGAAGGAGAGGAAAGAAAAGGGGAGAGGCTATTATACATTTTTCATTAAGTTTCCAAGCACTAAGCCACATCAAAGCTTCTCAGAGATATACTGGGGGGAGGGGGGGGAGAAAAGTAGACACAGGATGTTCTAATTAACTTCACAGTCGCTTGCTCTCCCCCCTTCTCTCTCTCACACACAGTCATTCTCTGTGTCTATAAGTGTGTCCCTACCCTGCCCACTGTCTGTATGTGTGCCTTGTTAATTCATCACAACAACCCCCATCTACAAAAAAAAAAAAGAGAGAAAAAAGTTGGGAGCCTATTGCTGCAGGGAGTTACAGCTTGTGCAGGGCGATCAAACGGCAAAAACCAGGGAGAGCAATGGGGGAGGGAGGGAGACAGAGTGAGCAGGCAGGGCAGGAGGAGAGGAGGGGGCAGGAAAGGAATATCAGAGAGAAGAGGAAAAGGAGCCCTGAGGTGTTGCTGCTGCCACGCCCAGGGAAGGAGGAAGGGGGGAAGACGCAATGACCCGCCCTTCCCACCCTCCACTGCCTCATGGTACATTTATATCACCTGGTAAAGGTGGGAGATACGAGCTTCCACAGCTTTGAGGACAAACTCTTCCTCTACCAGCTGAACTCAGCTCCGACAAGGAAATGTTTGTTATCCAGCTGGGGAATGGAAGAGAGAAGAAGAAAGACAGATTCTGTTTTTTTTCTTTTTTGGTTGAAAAGGTTTCTGTTGCTGTAAAGCATAAACAAAATTTTAAAATGTAGCAAGAACAACCAAGGTCTACAAAAAAAACTTTATCTGTCAAGTCATTCTAGCAATTTTCCCCACAGGTCTTGAAGGCAGCATCAAATTACCCTCTTCTCCTCTCTCACCCCTCCTTTTCTGTGCCCTTGATGCCGATTCCCGCTTGGTGTGAGTCAACAGGAAGTTGAGTGTACTCTTCACATTGAGCAAATTGTACACCAGCCTTGTCATCTTAATAACGTCGCTGAGCTATTAGTCTCCTGCCAGAGTGCTGACGGAAATGAACCCCATGTAAAACAGAGTGGTTACTCTGTATAGGAATGTATCTGGCTGCTGAGAGAGGAAAAAGGAGAAATAAAATTCAGGAAGTGGGAAAGAGAGAGAAACAGAAATGTCTCATTAATTAAAAAAGTAGTGATGGTTTTCTGTTGACTGCATTTTGATCAGCCTTAAATATTTGTCAATAAAACACAGCAAATCGACCACACATCTCAGATGTTTTATTGATGGAAATGGTTGCTAATTCGTTGAATACTCCTGCAGGTACTGGTAATTGCTACTGTGATTTCTACTGGCTCGTGTTTTTCCAGGACTGTGTGATGCATTAATATCATAAAAATGATACTATGAGGTCTTGTAAGAATAGTATCTATCTGTCTTGACAGCTTCCACAGGGAGCTCTGGGGACATGAGCAGCTAAAATAGCTTCTGTTTTGGTTTGAATCCAAGTCATTCATTGGTCTGTGAGGCAAAAGTCAATTTAACAGCAATAAATGATGCAACTTTGTAAATTGTATAATGATGGCAGAGTAGCTTTGTATTACAATGTTAACAGACCACAGGGATGATTGTAAAAAGACTTTTAAAGCTGCTATAATCAATATTTATACATATATTTACATTAGCAATGGATCAAATAACCATCAAATAACCTATGAACCATAGGGGTCATTTGTAGTGATGAACACACAGGAAAGGGAAAAGGGAGGAATGTGAGGAATCCATATGTCTTTGGTTTTCAGGCACTTTCATATCAGTGCCAATTTAGATATATCAGAACTTTCAGAAGAATCTAAGTTTCTAAGTCATAATTGTGACTAATAATTGCTTTCTATATTATCTAAGCTTAAAAGTTGATAATATGTCAGTGTTATGTGTATGTTTCACTGTCCTTAAAATCAATAAATGCAGCTTTAAATTAACAGCTCCAAACACTGCAGGTAGAAAAAACAAAGTCGAGAAAATATGATGGGGCTCTATGTAAATTCCTTCTCATGCATCTCCACCTGATTATGACCCACGAAGCCTTTTACCTTCACTTTTTCCAACTTTAAAAAACTCAAATATTGGGACTTACTGCTTTGATAAACTACCACAAGACAAAGACACCATCAATAATTACACGCAGGTAACAAAAATCGCTGTGGCTTTTGCTGTGTGTAGTGTCTATAATTATATTTTGACATCAGAAAAGGAAGTTTTTATTCCAACTGTGGTTGTTATAAATGTAAACTACTATTAAACTACTCGACGATTCTGATCAGACTGTGGACAAAAGTTCAGAGAAGATATGCTGTGTTTGAGGAAGCACTAGTTTGTCTTTCACAACCTTGGACTTTCATTTTATAGATGGTATCTTCATCAGATTTGCTTTAGCGACAACAGAGATCTCAGTAGTCAACAGTGGACAACTGCTTAGTGCAGATAATGAAAGAATACAGGAGATGACAGCTCGAAGAGAAGTGGTTTGTCTTTCCCCACAGGGATCACACCCACATCTTTGCAAACATTAATTGGCAATACGACCTTGGGCACAGTGAGAAAAACAGTTCTAGCTTGTTGCTATAATTCATAATTAGTTTTTTTTGTCATCTTCGAATAGGACTTGGAAGATAATGAATCATTTGAGTTGTCTTGTCACGTAATCCTGATGATCCCTGTTGGCTTGCTAAATTCATAACTGGTTCATAAACAACGCCAGCATCCAGGGAGCGCCTAATGGAATTTGCTCTGCTTTTCGATTTGCTAAGTGAATTTTTGTTTTGCTTCACCAAATGTCAGGACCTCAGTCATGTGCTGGTGGTCACAGCACTTGGAAAGTGTCTAAAAATAAATAACCTTTGATGATACAGAGTACAGGATGAAACTGAGTAATGCAAGGATCAATGTGGAGGTCTTTATGGTTTAAAAAAGGCCTTTGTAAAAATATTACACTAAACAACAAAGAAAACACGTCTGAAAGAAGATATTACTGCTTTCAGTGGCGCAAAGACCATCAGGGTTGTTTAGCACAACATACATAACCATGTAAGCCTTAAATCCAAATAAGAAAAACATAGACACTGGACCTGCAGGTACAAGGATTTCTCCACAACAACAGTGATCTGAGTTTAGCATATCTGTAGCACAAAGGGCTGTCTCTCCCAGCAGCTTTATTGACAGCTTGTCAATTATAGATTGTTGTTTACATCGCAAACAAGCGGAATCCTGCCTCTGTATTGCTTTTGAATTGCAAACCAAAGATCTGCAACTTCCATGTTTGTTCTCCAGCAGCCATCACCCTAACAACATACAAAATACAGATCAGAGGCAGAAAAAAGCTCCTTCACCACGTCATGAAGTGCAAAATAATTCTGTGAACACTAAAGTTTACTTTTTTTAAAATCGGGTCTTTAGATAAGTAAGGCAACATGGAATTGTAAGAATGTAGTGCTCTAACTGTCACATCTCACCTCTAATAAAGCACAATTCTGTCTTTGACTAGTCTGGCGCTGAACTGAGGCGAGCTATGCTGTCAATATGCTTCGCAGATGAGCCCATTAGCTCGTTGCTACTGTCAGCACCAGCCTGATAAGTATGGAGCTGACTGCCTTTGGCCTTCAAAGCCCTGCACGGACTTGTACTTTTTTATCTGACAGATTTGCCTCTTCCTTTGGAAAAACAGTGTGGATGCTGTTCTCAACATGTCTGCTATCTTCTTGTTCCTGGTGTATCAAAAACAGCCTGCCCCTGGTGTGGATCTCTCCCACAGTGCATCAGCGAGAAACAATTGGCCTATCAGGCAGCAGGAAGGAGGCTAATGAATAGATTGTGTGACTTGCCTCCAGACAGACAAAGAGATAGACAGCCGCACTAAAGCCAAAGACAGACAGACACTCATACAGAAGCAGAGCTGCAGAATCATGACATGTTCTCATAATACTGTATTGGTATGCAGAACAGTACCAGTCATCAGAGCACCAAAATGTCAGTGTTGAAATGTAAAGTTTCATATTCGTTTAGTCTGTTGTACAGCACTTCTAAGAAAACAACACAGACATGTATCACACTGTAGTGTAGTACGATATAATACACCACTGTGTAGTAGAGCAGTATAATGTGGGCATGCATAGCACATCTCAATATAGTATAGTAAAGAGTCCACTAAAGCACATACACTACAGTATATATATACTGGTATGTATGTACACCACTGGTCAAATGTTTTAGAAGTGTTCTTTAAATTTACATAATTCAGCGTTTTAGTGTTTCTGAAATTAAAGTACAGAACAAATAAACAACTGTGGATTTTTAAAACAGCAAGGAAAAAACAGCTAAAACAGCTTGTCAGACTAAATTTAATCTAAATTTATGACCCATTCAACAGCCGAACACACTCGCAACATTCTTTCTGCAGCGGAATTTAAACATTGTTCAGAAAGTTCATTCCAACACTGCTGCAGGTTCCCAAAATGTGCTGCACTTGTAGGTTGCTTTGTTTTCATCTTCTGTCCAGTTCATCCCAAACCACGTCGATGGGTTTTTAAGTCTGGAGACTGTGCTGGTCTTCCATCATTTGAAGCCACTGTCTTTTTCTTTTCCTGTAATGTTTTGGGTCATTATCCTGCAGCAGGATGAACCCCGGACCAACCAGTCTGTCTTCCTTTGTTACATGCCTTTTTCTTACCAGTGCTACTTCCTGCAGTGCATTGTGTAGTAACACAGTTTGATCTGACTGTATACAGACAGAGGGTTTGTAGGTAATCAGCAAAAGTTGGGGCACTGACTAGTAAAGTATAGTATCACATAATATAGTACGATATAGTATAGTATAGTATGTATTGTATAGTATAGTAGAGTATAATATAGTAAAGTATAGCATAGCAAAGTATAATATAGTATAGTGTAGTATGTATAGTATTGTGTAGCATAATATGGTATAGTACAGTATAGTTAAGTGTAGGATAGTAAAGTAGAATACAGTATAGCATAGCATAGCATAGCATAGCATAGTATAGAGCACAGTAAACACAGTACTGTATAGTTTAGCATAGTATAGTATAGTTTGGTATAATAAAGCATACTATAGTACAGAACAGTATAGTATAGGATTATATTGATGTTGTATTATTATGTGGTATTAAGAACACATTTTCTCTCACAGCTCCCTGCTGCCACTCTTCTCATATCTCTACTGAGATAGACCCAGCCTGTGCCACATACACACCACTACACTCCACACATGCATATGGAAGAAAAAAACGACTCTCTAAAGGATGCCTAATTGGTTTTTATTGACTTTAGCACCAGCAACAGATATTGTATGATAGTGTAATGACAAAAGATTAGCTCCTCATGCGAGGCTGGGTAATAACAGCTGAGGTGGAGAGCAGCTTCACAGAAAGCCATCACACCAGATAAGCACTGTAAGCAATGTGATTATGTGGATAGTAGTGTAATCTCAGCCCTATTAATATGTTTAATTGTAACCATTTGCAACAGCCCTGAAGCTCCCATCCATGATTGCTTGGCAGTCGTGCAAAGTGTTATTTCATAAAGTGCTAAGCTAAATTCTCTTCAGGCAGACAGCAATTATAATTCTCTTATACGTATATAGACATGCTAATAAAACATACTTTGTGACGGAATTTAAAATTCAATCAGGTTGAGGCAGAGGGGTGCTAAATGCATCCTGGAATCTGAATAGCTGTCTCTGTCTCTCTCTCTCCTCACTGTCAAATTGTGCCCTCTGTAAATTCTTATAGAAAAATCTTCATCTTCTCGCCTCATCTCCCTTTCTCTTTCTTTTTTTGTCGCTTTGTTACCACCTCTTGTTTTTCCTCTGCTCTCACTCTCCCTCAGTTTCTCATTTTCTCCATTTAATATTTACAGCCTTGTTACTCTCTTGTTTCTCAGTCTTCATGTACACCTCAGCGCCCCCATCCCTCCCCCATCTATCCCTCCTCTCTGTCATCAGATAGGGGCGCTGAGCAAAGAAAAGCCCATCTTGACTTCAAACGCCTCCCTGTCTATTTGTCTCCACCCCGTCTCAACCACCAGCTAGGCACAGCCCTAGAAATCAACTCTTTCCTTCCCCCACTCCATTTCTACTCCCCATCTCCCCTCCTCACCACTGTTTGTGTCTGGTTCTTACTCTCTCCTACTATTGATCTCCCCCCCGTTCCTGTTTGCATCTCTTTTCTCCTCATTTTATTTCCCTTTGTCCTCCCCTCTTGCCCATGCAGTCGAGCATTTAAATGTGATATTGCCTGTAGCTGTGGAGGCTGCATCTATCTCACTCTCTGTGTGAAATAGAAACTGTTTATATCACTGTTATTTATTACTCAAACTAAATTCTGTCTTTTGGTCCAATTTGTTCAGATCTCTGCATGACAATTTGAATAGGACTTGATATCAAGGTGACGTGCCTTGAATCAAAATACAAGGAAATGTGCAAGAAAAAACAAAACAACTTTACTCCTTAGTGGAAAAAGGCATCAACGGACAAAGTGTGTCAAAATGACGGCAATTTAGGAGCATTTAAAAAGCACCGGTGAGCATCATTAAGAAGATCTGCTTTTGTTTTGTTCTCTGTTTCTCTGTTTCTCTGTTGTCTTTGTCTTACAGAGGCATCAGCTTGGCAGGCTTTGTATATGTTTGCATGTTTTAGGGTCTGTGATAGTGTGCAAAGACTGGCAATGATGCAACCAGAGGAAACCATTCACAGGGCAGGGTAAGTTCTGCCCCGCCAACTATCCTTGGCATCTCCAACTGCACAAGCTTGGAGATTTTGTGCCACTGAAACTGGGTGTATCCACACCAACTGCAGATGGTCTGTGTTATACAATATGGACATATATACAGTATATATATATATATGTGTGTGTGTGTGTGTATCAGGAGTGTGTGAAATAAAGCCGACAAACTGCAACTTGATTTTTTTTTTATTGTGCTTTTTGTGACCATGACAGCAGCGTGCAATGTAAAAGGACAAAGCACACCAGAAAAAAACAAACTGCACTGATGGTCTAAACCTACAATTATCCTTCATCAAATGTTATTCCAGGCTTTTCTCCATTCAGTCCTTGCTTTTGTAATCCTCTGATAGCAACTGGACAGTGTTGTTTTAATGTTCCCATGGATTATAGCTGTTTTTTGTGTGTGCACAAGAGCCTGCAAGTATTTGTGTGCAGCTCTGCACAACTGCTGGAAGTCAGGGCATGTCTGTGTCTGAATGTGAGTGCACATTTTTATAAATGTGTTTATGAAAGCTCTTTACTGCTAATTATTTCCTTGTTTACCCAGACAATTACAATACAATTAGAGCGTGAGGGGGTGTACGGTATCTCTCGTGTGATCTTCCCCTTCCTGATAAGTGGCTGGGCATTTCCAACCTGCAGCTGGTTCCTTTGCAAAAGAGAGAGAGAAAGAAAGAGAGTAATGACGTAAATGGCTGAACTGCTAGTGCAAAGATTAAACATCTCGGAGTAAGCAGAGCCTAGTGAAGTATTTGTCACGCATATGATCCAAATCTTCATTCGATATCATACATATTTCCTGCATGTCAAACACTTTGCAGTTACCACTTATTGTCTCATTACAGAGAGCAGTGAAGGAAAAGTACTCTGATTTACTTTATTTTAACTTTATTTAAGCAGCAATACCACAGTTTAAAAGTACCCAATTGCTCCATTACGAGTTAAAACTCAGAATCAGTGCAGAGGAAACAGAAGTATAATTTTTTTATTGCATGCATTCTTCTTCCTTTGTCAAAACCTGCAGCCTACATTACCAAAAATTCAATATGTCTGCCAAAAGTACTGCCAACAGTTTGGTAGGAGTTTTAGGTGTGGTACGTGAGTAGTGGCTAATGTAGCCCTGAGCCACTAGCCTCAAGCAGAGATGAGGGATCTGCTAAACTCACTTCTTTTTAACTTCAACCTGAAGTCTTTAACCCCAAACAATGCAGACCCAAGTAACTTCACCTCACTTGAGGTGATCAGATATTACTCAGCTGGACTTGATATAACTTTTTTCTCACATGCAGTAGGTCTCCCTCAGTCTGTCTAACGTTTGGTGCTGACAACGTGGTGTACAGTGGATTTTTTTGTGCTTTTTAGTGTTTAATTATTTTTTTTTTTCCAGAAACAGCTCCCGGTTGTGTCTGGAAACAAGGTTGAGAGAAGCAGTGAGAGTAAACTAACACAGTAGAGTTAAACCAGTAAAACCAAAACAATGAGGTAAAAGACACTACAAAGCTCTGTAGAGCAGAGTCAGCTGATAATTCTATGTGACACACATAGTCACTTGATCCTATATCTAAATATTTATTACAGCTGCATTCAGTGTTCATCATTCAATATGGCCTCTTTGTTTTTATATCATCTTTTGTATATAATTGGAATATTATTATTTGTGCACAAACATATGAGGTGCATTTGAATGCACAGGTGGCTGAAGTGGAAAAAAAATGCAGCATGCATGTGGCCTCTTTTTTTGGCAGGGGGAATGACCAAGCAAAGAAAAAATGACACAATAAAGGGTGGGATGTCATCTCATGAGGATAGCTTCTTGAACCAGTACACTGTTTAGTGACTGGTGCAAAAGATTTCTGCAGAAGTATCTGAGAGTGCTATTTTGACTGCTATTGTATTGTATTTTGTCTCTATGGAAACATTTAGCACAATATGTGACCATAAGGACAAGATAACCAAGACAGTGGTTTAGAGAATCATGGGGTAAAGTAGACAGCAGAGACAGAAAAGAAAAGAAACCATGTGCACTTAACATGCATGCATTCAGTCTACCATAACCCCTTACTCTTTTGTCAAGGCTAGATGATCTTCCACAGTGGTGATTGCAGTTTTTAATAGGCAGTGTGATAAGGAGCTGGTTATTTATAAAGACCCTGTGTCTAACACAGATAGAGCATATGAGTCCCGAAATTAGCATTAGCAAAATTAGTGATCCACAATTCTGCTCTTTGGATCTAGGAGGGTAATAACAGCCTGCCACATCAGTAGGCATGGCTATCAGCAAATTATCACTGGTTTATGTATGTACAGCAGGGGGCCTAAGAAGTCACAATCTCTTATAGTACAGTACATGGTGGTGTAGTGGAATGTGGAGAAGCTGGGGGGAGCGCATCTCATGATAGAGATAGCGACTAATGTTATGCTAAAAGGTGGCAGTGATGTAAGCTGCTCATAAAAGACTGCAATGCACTCTGCAGGTATGTTTGTCCTACACAGAGCCACATTAGGGGCACAAAAACTTTCAAATTTTATTTACATTTTCTTATTTTCAATTGGCAATTTGGATTTTATTCTGCATGACAAACAACAAAATTACTTTTCCTAATAAGAAGTGAGGGAGCACCACAATCCTCCCGCAACACACCACTGCTTATACAGTATTAGCAAGTGCACTGTGGGTGTTAAAGTCAGTCTGTCAACAGAGGAACTCCATCAATCTCTAATGCATTGCCAATGAGGGCCTCTCCAACAAGGGGCCTTTGTATGCCACTGGAAACAGATTGATCTCTTTGTATGCTGTGCACATGTTTGCCCCTCGTCCCTAAGGCTCTCATTGTCTTCTATTTGTTTAACATGATGGAATATGCTAATCAGGCAGGCACTGCTGAGATAAAACCCGCACTCCAACACTAACACACTTACCCAACCCACGAAATAAAACAGTAACCTTTTTAATTGCGTGTTCCCCTGGTAACAGAAATAGTGATGCAAGCGAGTTAAGTAAACAACAACCTATATATTAAACACGAGGATTCTCTTTGTGGTTAGAAGCTGCTTCCTATTCTGCAGAGATATGAATGTGTGCATTTTTCAGGACCAAGGCTGGGAATTAAACATTACCACAAGGGCATGCTTTCATGTTTATGACTGCAGAGTGGCAATTCTATTTGAAATTGCCATGTTTTCTTCATTTCACAGAAACAAATGCAGCAGCAGAGGCCTGTGGCTCCTGAGATCAGCGGGGTGCCTCACAGTGCTTGTGGCTCTTTTGATACAGGTTTATTATACTGTACATAAACACATGCATGCACACTAAAATTTTTGCGGAAACATTCACACACGTTGGAAATGAGCGCGCACATAAACACATATACACATGCTCACATAAACATAAACACCAAAACCCACGCCCACTCGTCACATGCTGTCTAAGGCTTTCATGTCCTGTGCCCAAACTTTTGATTGGTCCCAACAAGCAAGCAAGGGGCACTTGTTTACATCCTAGCAGCAAGTAAATATTTTACGTGGAGCGCCTTCATGTTGGAAATCTGGGCACTGCATGGGAGATATCTTGTTGTTGTAAGATAGTAAACAACCTGCAAATTTGCAACAAGGTGCAACTCTGACACACATGATAAGGTTCACTTATGCAGCTTTAACAGCATCTATGCCATAGGGATACATATACAATACAGCTACATGCATAGATACACACACTCAAAGCAGACACATTTGTAAAGGAATATGTCTTCACCCTCAGGAAATACAGAATGAATTAGAAGCTTTGTCTGAAATATGTAGGTGAAACTTTCATAAATCATGGGGAAAATAAAAACAGGGTAAAACCAAAGCCTGCTGTAAACACGGTCAGTGGTTTCTTTATTTATCCTAACCTCAGTGTAATCGTAATTTAACCTGAAACCTAAACACAAACTTGCGGTACAAAGTGAACCTCTTTAGAAGTGAGTCCTGGCAAACTGAAATCACTTTGGAGTGTGTTTTTTCATCTGTTTGTCTATGTGAGGACTGAGAACAGAGGAATGGAAGGTCTGGCTACAGCCCACGAGTGCGTGAACAGACCAAAACAGGCCACGCACCCCCGCCACATAACAGCCTTTTAATTGGAAGCCTCTCGTCTGCTTGCGCGCCAGTGGAGGAATATGTGTCATTTGCCTCCAAAATGACACGACACGAAAGCGCCCTGCTTTTATTCCACTGCCGGGACAGGACGGCAGACTTGGCAGGTTTTTTTATTTGACACCGAAATAAGATCCGGCCTGCTGAACTGGCCACAAAGCCTGTGTTCGGAAAGATAGGGGAAAGACGGAGAATTAAAGGGAAAATGAGAGGGGAAAGTGATGGAAAATGAGAGAGGATGTTAGGAGTTAGAGAGAGGATAGAAAGAAATATAGGGCGAAAAAAAAAAGAACTGTGGTTGAGAGAGAAAAAGGGGAGGCATGTTTGACACTGGCATCATGTTCCACAGAGCTGCAGTTTGACACTCAGACCAGCATGGTGTCAGAGCAAGTGAGCTGGTTAAATGAGCTCAGATTCCCCTAAGGCAAGCAGAAATGTACATAAAAAGTGTGTGCGGCAAAAGAAAATGGAATGAAATAAATACATGTGTTAAGCCGCTGCAAATTCAGTAATGCTGGCCTCCAAACCAAGGAATCTGGACTTTATCTAGACTGTAATTCAGATACAGTGAGGTGTATGAAAGTAACAAGACAGGAGATGCTCAATAAATACTGTCTTTTCCTGACACGTATTTTAAGGACTTTCTGGAGTGGAAATACTTCAGACAGTGAACAGCATTAAGGTGCTCATATGCTGTATATGTGCGAATGTGTGTGTGCACATCTTTCTAAACGAGTGTCTCGCATATGCCTTCCCAGACAAAGACAAATGATTCATGCAGTCTTCTGATGGGAAATACTCTGCCGCAACACAGAATAAAAAAATACGACAGAGATATTATGGCACTAGTGGCTACAGTGAAACAGATCACATAGCATAATAATCTCACATTCACTTCATAATATGTCAGAGATGAAGAATTGAATTTCCCAGCGTACCAAAAGTGAAAATACTATGCATGAGCAGCAGGGTATAGCTCACTAGCTATTAAGGCATTGTGAGGGCTTCATTTAGCATGAATAGGTTTTTGCATTATAAATAATTGAAATTGGTATAAATTAACAGTCATAGTCCCGGTGGGGAGGAGGGTTGTGAGATGCAGCTCTGTTTGGCGGCGCATTACACACAGCTGAAAAAAAAAAAAACAGCTGTGAAAAATGATGCCCTAAGTTCAAAGCAACTTCAATCAGGATACATTTCTCTGCTTGATGAATAATTGAGCAACAGCCTGAACAGCCTTGAGTCCTAGCACTTTTTTGTGACGGCTTTTGCATGAATAAAACACTGTTTGGCCTGCAGAGCTGTCTGCGTTGCAGGGATACGGCACCATGTAGTAACATGGAAATTGCTCTAGGTATCTTTCTCTTCAGCTACTCATTTTGGTTCAGTGTTCTCTGGCCCTGCATATCTAATTCTGCTTGTCTTTCTCTCTCTGTCTTAAACTTCCATCTGCCTCCCTTCATTCTTCGCCATTTCTCTCTCATTACCTCCTTATTATATTCTCTCATTTTAAGCCAGCAGTGGCTCTGAACATGAATGGATGAGTTGCCTCCTGGTGAGCCAGTAAAAAAAAAAAAACAACAACAAAAAAACCCCAAAACATTAGAGTCTAACTTACGGGCAGATAAATTCCATGCACTCCAACTAAAAGTGTGTTTCCCTCCCCAGATCACCACATCTGGAGGTGAGAGAGCAAACAAGGTGTTGTTAAACTGAAAATGAATAACCACTTTCTAAATTTTCAATCACAACAAATAATTCAGGCCTTGCCCCAACCTGTTTTCAACAACAAACACTTAAACCCCTAATGATAATTTTGAAGTTATCATAGCATCTTTAAAAACTAAAATTATATTATAATAAACACACACACACACACACACACACACACACATATATATATGTGTGTGTGTGTGTGTGTGTGTAATATATATTCATATATATTTATATAATAATAAATAATTAAATTTATGATTGATTTCTTTGCTAATGTCTTCACAAGGGGCTTGATTTTCTGACTGCTGTAGCTTGGTAACTTAAAGTCAAATATGCAAAATTTCAAAGAATTATTAACACATTTTTATTTCCACAAAAGAAAAGTTAAACTCATAAGCAATAAAATGCACCCTTGCACAATTCAATACACTCAGTAGTTTTGCTTCTACAGCCTCACTTGGTCTGGTATGACCAGTAGCTTACGGATGATAATGTTAGCAAACTTGCATATTTCTGTATAAGGGGAATTACTGCACTGGTGTGCTGAATTTCTAATTCTTTATCATTTGTGCTACTGTTAACCTACATTTCAGTGTTAACCATTATCATGTAATTACTACTTGTGGCCAAAGAAATCACTGTTCAGCAAATATTACATACTGTAGACACTTTAAGGCCAAAACTTACAATCTTGTAGATTTTTTGGATTTGGATTTTCTGTTTTTGCTTCCAGTTCAGAGAGCCATTTTTGTAGACTTCTCATGAGGACAGAAACTAATAGAGTTCTATCAACTTTAATGGGGAAAACAAGTCAGTGAAGGTGAACATCCAAATTATGTCCACAGCCCTCACGTATAGCTTTGACCCTTTGAAATTTAGAACTCTGAAAACTGCCTGATTGTCATGAAAAAGCAGGACAATCTGTACCCCCCTCCCCTCCTGTTTTGTTTAATGAATGGAATCTAGCTAAAACTCTCTGTCTTCTCATTATTTTTACATCACATGGGAACGATTGTACAGCATTATTTTAGTCTGAGTAGATTTTAAATGTCCGCTGATATGGAAATTAATTTTTCCCTTTATCTAAATAGATGAATACATAAGATATTGAAAGACATTAAAATTTGGGTTATGGCTGAATTCTGGGTTATTGCATGTTCAGAGCTTTTGAACAGACAGTTTCAGACTAACACACTATCATCTCACAGTAGGACACTAAATAAAACTTTCCCATCAGGCCAACTTGCAATATGTGAAGCCTCCATTCAGCAGGTTTACCACATGTTTTATTAGATAGGGCATTTGAAATTAGATAAACAAAACAAAACAAGGTGACATAGTGTGTTCATCACTCACTGGCCCACAGCAGGACTTCAGAAGGGTATTTTACTTAAGGCATATATACTGCAATACTTACACTTGAAGAGAACATTTTACAACCCTGCTTGTCATAATGTAAACATTTCAAACTCCTTGTAGAGTGCAGTGGCAACTACGAAGTGAAGGGAGTGCCCGGGACGCGATCCTGAGGGCTTTGACTGAGAGCTCATTAAACGATGTCGTCACTGACTGGGTTTCAGGAAATGCAGCAGGCAAAAGAAAAGGGATCGGCTTACAGTCTGTCATGGGGAGTAATGGCATGTCAGAATGCTGAGAGGAAACTCCTAATGGTCTACACTTCAATATTTAATGTCTTATTTCTGGCCCTTTCTGTTTTCTGCTGAGGGCAGGTATGAATAGAGGCTCCATATTTCACGGCAATAAGAATTATTATAATGGTGAGCGGAACAGTAGCTCAATGGGAGTGTGTTTGGGGACAGAGTTATGATGATTTACGGCCACTTTCTGTGGTCGTATGCCGCTTTGGGTACACGTCTGCCCTTCAAATTCTCACTGGAAATAATGAGAGCTAGTTATTAGTACGTATAATTGGTAGTCTACTGTAGTCCATGTCATCCACGGGGTTGTAGTGTGGAGAGAGCCATCAAGAGGACTACTGAAGAGGAGGCTGAGTCTGGAGGAGGTGTATGGGCAGAAATATGTGTTTCAAGGAACTGAATTTGAATTGTTTATATTTTGAATTGAATTGAATATTTTGCTTACTTGAATAATTGCAATAAAAAATCTCAATTTGAATCACATAATTTGAAACTGAATTTATTAGTTTGGAACTGAATTCCAATTAACCTGACACTGTAATTTTATGAAACAGAATTAATTGGCTCTGATATTGTATTTGATCCTCACTGAAAGTTTTACTCTCTACATACCTCCACATTCAATTCTCACAATTCAAATTCAGTTCTCATAATTCAAAGTCAGTTCGTGCAATTCAGATTTAACGTCAAACGTTCAAATTCAGCCAGCACATAGCTTAGATCATGGAGTTCTGGAGTATTTCTTGATGAAAACGTGGAAAGAAGAAGAATAAGCCAAACAGAAAGTTTGTGTATCAGATACTGACATGAAAGCAAACACTCTTGCCCACACGCACACTACACTACTCTTTGTCAGCACTTTGCAGTTCTCAAGGCTTCACCCCCATGATCCAGAGGGGACTGGGAATAAAACAGTATCTATCTTGCCTGGTTATTTATTGTAAAAGAAGTCATACAGTTTGACTTTTGTGAAACAGTGAAAAAAGTCTGCTGCTGGGCTGTGACTTTTTTTTCACTTCAATTCAATTCAACTGTCGTCTTGTTGCTTTATCTTGAAACAAGTGGAGCAATTTGCCTCATATTGTTACACGCCGCATGAGACAATAGTGGAAAGAATTGAAATTATTTCACCCCACAGTCAGGATTTTAACACTGAAAATAGGATTAAATGTCTTGTTCAAATAGACATTTGTTGGCTGTGAGGGCGTTTGGAAGGGAGAACAGTAAGAGTGGAGAGTAGGGGAGGATATCCTGCCAGCACTGGGTGACCTTTGACCTGGGATATCCTACTTAAGATATCAGCTCACCACCGACAAGGCCACGGCACTTCCCCTGCTGCTGCATTGTGCCAAGCCTTTTGATAACACTGCACTGTGTCTGCAGAATCAGACATGTGGTACATCTGTGTCACACTTTATTTTTGACCCTCCAGTCAGGGCCTTAACTGGGTGGATGTAACACTGAAAGTTTATGGTGTCCCCACATCTGTATTGTGCTGTATTCACAAGGCCCCGACTTTTGAGCAATCCAATCACATCTGAAGAATCTAATTTAAATCTCACTTGTAATTAATCCCTGCAAAAATGTTCTGTTTTGCTAGGAAATACATCACAGTACAGTTGCTGAAAACCCTGAAACTTCTGTTTCATTGTAACTTTAAACAACTCCAAAGCCCTCACATCCACATGTAACATTTTCATAATCAATAGGGATGGGTGGCTCAATCTCCAGAGTATCAATACTACAGATACAAAGTCTTTGAGACCATTGCTATGATCAGTACCAAAAAAGTTAGAGCATACATGACCTCTTCACATAATGAACATTTGTCTTGTGTTTCAACATGCACGTGATTAAGTAATTACATGAGACAATTACAATTACATATCTTTCCCTGTGCCTAAGGTTGGTAAGCTGGATAGAAATAAATTTTTGGGGGGTTATATTTAAATAATATGTGTACATGCACAGTAAAAACTAAACTGTGAGAACACTTCAAAACAGAGAAATCAGAATGTACATCATGTAACAAAAAGGGCAGAGCAAGGGCCAGTGCAACAATAACAAAGATAAACCCTAAAGCCTGTGTTGAGGTTGAAAATGCATGAACATACAAATTTGATGGACTACAGCATCATAACTTTCAGCCTGCCAGTTTCCCAAAGGACTGGGGATGTGTTAGGGTTAGAATAATAGGCCAAGGCTAGAAATTGAGCTGTGGTGTGAGAAGAGCTGGTGAGCAAGTTAATGAAGCTACTTATGAAGAAATTAGTAGCTGATTCAAGCAGATTCAAGCTGAAACTTTGCTTGCTCTGTGACAAATATTTCTCCTGGCACCAGTAGAAGCACATGTATATATTAATACATTTTCTTTTCAAATGATCAGTTCCGTGAACCCAAAACTGTACATCCAGAGAGAAAACCTACCGACATCCTGCTCTCTCCATCTTTAGAGGCAGAAATGTATTTCATATTTTTCCACTGCACCCATGTGGGAACAGTAATTTTTAATCCAGCTGCTTTATGGCTGTTTTATGTTGGTCACACCTTCGACATGTTTGTAATATACACTTGTAATACCATTTCAGGGGCATCTATATTTTATTTGGAACATCTATTTTTCATCAGGAGAGAGTGCTGCGTGACCCAAAGGCATTGTTGTTTTGGCTCAGCAAAGGTGTTTAGAGAACACATCACACTGGACCCCTTCACCTGTGTCTGGCTGGCAGGAGGTTCAGACTGGGGAAACAAATTAATCTTCATATTTGGGTTGTGCTGCTGGGCACTCTCTCCCTTGTTCTGAGTTTAAAATTTAATCCTCTTTAGATATACAACATGGCCTAGAAAAAAAGCACAGATAATAAGTGCAAGTAAACCCAAGTTCATCCCAATCACTGAGTAAAGTATTCATGTTTTAAGTGATATAATTTTACTTGATTGTTGCCTTGAGGAGTATGGCAGATCCCTCACCATTTGTTTGAAGACTAGTTGAATTACACTAAAATATATATCATGCTCTCACCTCATTTGCAGATTCCCCCTTTTGAAGAAAGAGGGCAGGCTAAATGGCATGATTGTATTACATGTTAGGAATTGGCAGCACAGCATATGAGTTGGGAATTGGATGAACTGATGGGAGTGGGTGTGCAGTGATTCTCTCAGCTTGCAGCAGCACTGATCATGTGTTAAAAGCAGCTTAGCTAAGCTCTTTAACGTGATGATTGCTATCATGTCTGCAAGACAGTGTGCAAGATCAGATTCCTGTGTTTAGGAACTATCTTGCTGCCCTACAAGATTTAGTTTAAGAGAGATGATTAGAATATGAACATATGGCCATTGTGTGTGTATGTGTGTGTGTGTATGTGTGTGTGTGCCCGCCCCACATTTTCACTCAGTGTGCAGTTTCTTTCCAAAATTAGACTCTCTTCCATTAAAAGAAATAATACAATACCTACTCTGACAAATTGATTGCTGGCATGACAATGAAACCCTATTATGGAGCATCATTAAAGTTAATTAGCTGAAGAATCTTAAGACCTTTGCTTGCAAAATAATGACACTTTGATGAAACACTTTGAGTATTTAAAATGACACTTCATGAATTTTACCTCACAATTAATTACTTTCACATTTTGAAACCTCTCAGGTCAAAAATTTTGTGGAGGATAAAAGCAACATAATATATGCATGTTCAAAGAAGTGGGGGAAAGTGGGAAAAAACTAAGAATGTGTGGAGTTAGGATTGCAGAATAGTATTCTGCATGCAGTTTATATTCTAAATGTAAGAGGCATGTGTTTTTCTCGAGATCTCAGCTGGGACACTTTTTATTCATCCACCAAACTGGTAAATTAAGAAATAATTAGACATTTCAGGAAAATTGCCTCCGTGCTGAGATTTAGATGAGAAGAACATTCTCTTACTTGTGCAGTAAATATTAAGCAGAACATTAGCTTAGTTTAGTATAATGATGTGAAACAAGAGGAAACAGCTAGCCTCTGTCCAAAGTTGAAAATAAGCATAAAGCTCACTAACTAATATGTTATATCATGCTCGTTTATTCCACACAAAAATGTGTAAAAAGAACAAATTGGGGGTTTTACAAGGAGTTAAGTGCAAAACAAATTTTTGGGCAGATAGAATAATTTTCTGGAGTTGCCAGGCAACCAGCAGTAACTCCAGACTATGAAGCTACAGTTTGGAGACAGTTAGATTAGATTAGCATAAAAACTGGAAATGGGGGAAAACAGCTAGTTTGGCTCTATCCAAAGGTATAAAAATGTCCATCAACTCCAAACCTCTTTAGTTTGAAATTGTAAAAATGAGATGTCTTTGTGTTTGGTTTTTATACTTTTTGTGACTACACACTTTTGTGCAGATTTAACAAACAAGATACAACATGTTAATTAGTGAGATTTAGAGGTACTAGAAGGCACACAACTTTCCACAGAATCAGTTTCCAGTCTCTGTGCTAAGCTGGGTTAACCAACTGCTGACTGTAGCTTAATAGTTACTGTACAGACATGAGAGTGATATTGATCTTCTCATCTAACTCTTGGCAAGACAGCAAGTCAGTGCATTTTCCAAAACTATTCTTTAGCATACAGTATGTGCAGTATGTACACAATCTATATTCCATATTAGCTGGATGTGCATTTTGAATGAAAAAGCTGATGGTAGGGGGGTGTTATCAAGTTCGGAAAGCAACACTTCCTTCAGATGAATTCCTGGAAGCTCGGACCTGACAAAGACAGGAAGGCAAAGAGTGACGGATGGTATGGGAAGGGAGGGAGGCAGAGAATAAGGAAGTTAGGGCGGAAGGAAGAATGACCATCGAAGCATGAGGGAATAGAAAGGGGTAAGGAAGGATAGAAAAAGTGATGAAAAGAGGAGGATGGATGGATGGGCAATGTTTGGGTGTGGTAAGGCAAGAGAGGGACTTAGACTTACAGATTGGGAAGTGAATAGGGGTAGAACGAAGGCAACAAAGGAAGATAGAGGAGGTCTGGGTAAGGGTGAAAGACAGGAAATGCAGGGAAAGTCAGCAGGGATACAGAACAATAGATGAGGTAAAGATGGAAAAAGGTCAAAGGGGGAGGTAGAGAAAGTGGGAAGAGGGGAAAAGGGTTACCAGGAGAAAGCTGAATGAAGGTGAAAAAACAGGTCATGATGAACCTTATGCCTTCACTCCTTACAGCCAATCAGAAGATTTGTTACAGATATGCCACTGAGCCCTGCAGTTCCCAAGGGCGATGAAGTTCAATTACAAGACCAAAAAGTCAACCTTAGGCTGTCGCCTTATTTTCTTCCTTTAGGGAACCTCATGCTATGGAGTACGTATTCTGTGGTCAAAAGAATTGAAAAAGAGAAATCCATGCAGCATCACAGCATGGGATATTTATATTCAGTCAATGAGCTTCATCAACAGGAAAGGAGGATGGATGCCTGCACGCTGGCTGCTAGCTCTGGTGTCCCCGGTGGAATTGCAAAGGTCACAGTCACAAAATATGCGCACACCCTGAATGCATGCACACTGAGAGACAGACTCTCCTATACAAAAATGCACCCACACATACATTCACAGAGACTTGACTCTTCCCAAGTCAGATAAAATTCACAGTCTACAGGATTGTACAGGGGGCAACTGGCACAGGTTCAATAAGACCTGAACCAGCCAAGTTTGGGATTAGTTTCTACTGGATGGGTTGTAATTATTAAAGACCCATGTCTGATGATTTCACAGTAAAATGCCCAAAAATTCCCTTTGCCTTGTTAATTCTTAACTTAATTCTCCAACTCTTAGTTGTAAATCTCCATGGAAATGTTATGTTTTATTGGTTACCTCATGCAGTACCAATAAGATTAAATGGAAATTCTAGTCAATAAAACCATCACAGATTGTTAAAACCATCTATCACCCCTGCTGTTCTCATTTAATAAAACTGCCATTGACAATGTCTCATTTTATGAATGATCCCTCCTTGTTTTGTTTGTGAGTTTTCCCTGCTGTGTCAACTCTCAGTTCAATACCCTTCTCTAATATGGAATGCAGTACAATTTAATTAAGAAACTAGAATGGATGATATTAAGTTTATACTGTGGGGATGTCAACACATTTGCAATCACTGTGCCATATGAGTGGTTTACATATTAGAATTGTGTATACATTTTACCACACCTTACATCTCATGATAGCTGTCAGTCCTCTAGAGCTGTGGCTGTTAATAGCAAATCAATCATTTATGAATCGAATTGCACAATTAAAACTGAAATGATCTATAATAAATATTTTTGCTATAAGAATGTATTCAAAGTGTTGTTTATGGTCAGGAGGCAGCTGTTGCTGCTCAGCACCAAACAGCAGACAGACAAAGTTAGACATCAGAAGGTGAACAGAGTGGGGCAATTTGCAACTAATTTGAGGATTTGATAGAGACCAAAATCAGAGCAAAAACACTGTGAGTATTGGACTTACATCCTCCAGGTGGCCAGAAACATTACTGTTCATTAATGAACAGCAATTTGTCAAGTGTCAGGTCACATATCACCTCTTTTACTCTTCAGTCTAAATGGGTCATATATTAGCAAACTAACATTATTTTTGTCAGTTACACTTATTAGCTACTAAGTGTAATGTTATTTAGTAATGACGAATTTCTCTGCAAGAACTTTTAACTTTTAATTAAGTGGTCTCAGAGGAGCTGGTGCAACTGGCTCCTGGTGAGTCCATGTAGTGCTGAGTGAATCTAATTCAGAATTCAGTCCCTCTGGAAATGCACGCTGCACTACTCAATCTAAATGTAGAGGTGGCATATTTTCCTTATAATTAAAACACTTAAGTTTGATGTATATTTTTCTTTGGGGTTTTGTGCTGGTTGACACTGACATTATTCTACAATAACTATCTGCCCTCTTTGATTGGTCTTTTTAGCAGTATCTTACACCTAATCATGAACCTCTCAAAAAGAATCAGCCTGTAACCACAGGAGACTGATTTGTCTTTGTACATTTAAAAAAATAGGCAAAATAAATACAAGTATACAGTTGTAGTTTGTTTTTAGCAAAAAATAACAAATTCATTTAATTACATCATTATTTTCTATATTGTGAAACAATGAGATTCAATACATATATCACAAGCCCTTATTTTCAATATTCATTCATACCACTTAGTAGGCCCTAACTAATCCAGAAAGACAGAAAATCATGTTTTCAGTAGCTCTTCAATTGTTATTCTGTCCGTAACAACCATGTCAATGACTTTCCCCCTCAACCTGAGTGGGTCCCAATTATCCAGCAATTTCAGTGCACTTGTAGTCTGATAATTCTAGTCCTGTCCACAGAGAGTCCTCTGTGTATCATTTACAGATGATGTGGGTGCCAGTTGATAGATGTGCAATTTCATTTATTTCTGTGAGAGAAAAGCCCTGCTAACATGAAAGCCTTTGAGGAGGCCCTTTCAAATTCAAAGGTGCTTCCTGTTGTAATTTGGGGTTTAAATGGTCTTATTTTCTTAGTTCTGGCCACCATTGGCCATTTTTGGCCTGTTTGCATCTCATCATTTGACTGCCCCTTTTTCTTGCATGTCAGACTTTGTTGTAGTACTCCTAGTGACTGACCATTCGCTGAACCAATCTGTCAAACAGGGATTGTCCAATCAGTTCTGAGCAGCAGGCCTGTCAAGAAAAGATTTCTCCACATGTCCAATTGCAAGAGCTAACTAGCCATACACTGGAGTGGAGAAATACAGCTTTATCCTCTATTTTTTAAGCATAGTATCATGTATGTAGCCATCAAGTACAGATTTATAAAATCTTATTATAAAATGAGTCAGCTAGAAACTTTAAAAAGTCAGCAAGAGAAAGTGTTTTTACCAGCCAAAGTTAGATTAATCAGCTATAGCTAATTAAATCTGCCAGTCACAGTTAGAATTTCAGCCAAAGGCCATGATTGCCAGTTAGAGATGAGAGGCTGCTTTTGTCTACTTCTGTCTGAAGTCATTGTTTCAAAAATTACTGTAGATTTCAAGGAGTAAATTTGCCATTGTATAACATGCTGCCAATCTTTTGTCATATGTTTTTTTTACGGAAGTTGTACTGTAAAATGTGGTAATAAGGTAATGTGGTGTTGATTGTAATGCTTTATAACACCTTTAACTGACCATAAACTCCATTTCATATTTACCATGGATCCTTTTATATGAGCTACTGTTACAGTCTTATTGTAACCCATTTAAGCTGTTCTGAATGTAACTAGCTAGGTTTTTAAAAAGTGACATTTTCATTGTGGAATAACTGACTATACAAGTCTAATTTGGCATAGACTAAGAGCAATAAGTAAATTAACAGAGGAGCGTGGATAATATTTTATTAGCCTCAGTGCCCTGGTTTTCTAATCTCAGTAAAAAGGGATTTATGTTTGCTTCCCCTCACCTTGTTTCAAGTCAGATGGAAACACCCAAGCAACTAAGTGTCCAAGTGACCAAGAGTAGGAACTGCCTCTCCGTGCACTGCTAATGACAAGAAAATAAACACAGGAAACGGCCAGTCCCAGTTCCCTGCAATTAGGTCACCATCACACACACATGCACCCACACAAACACACATTGTGCTGCAGACTACATCATGTTGTGTATGTGTACAGTAAAAGCTGCAGCTGTTACAAGACGGGATGTCTGGAGAGAGAGAGTGAGAGACAGACAGACAGTCAGAGGCCTATAGTTTCATGGTGTGGTCTGTGGTAAAGGCTGGTGAAAAGAGCAATGACTCTACTTTGTGTGCGAAGCTGGAAGTAATAAGACTGAAAAGGTGGGGTTAATTTACAATAATAAGCTGTGTGGGTTGTCCCTGCACCAGCTAAATCAGCCACTCATATCACAAACCTTGTCACAGTTTAAATGAATCACTGAGATCCATCAGCCTCCAGACAAGCAAAGCATGTAACTACAGCTCCTGACAGAAATCTGACAAAGAACACTGAGTCTGTGTCTTAAAGTAATTTTCTGTAACTAAATGTTCATGGGTAAATAAGCTACAATCAAAGTTAAAGTTTGAAAACATCAGGACTCTGTGGGTGTGATTTGATCAGAGCTGATTGACGGTGGCCTGTCAACATGAGCAAAAAAACCAAACAAACCCGCAACTGTCATCACATTTATCCAAATGAGCCCCATCCACATCAAACCAGTAAGAAAAGTACAGACAAAAACAACACAGACAGAAATCTCTTGTGAAATGAACAAAACTGAAAAACCCATCACTCCTTGTAAGAAGCTAATTGAGAAAACGGGCTGTCAGAGCCTTTAAGTATAAGTATCGATACCAAACCAATTCCTATCCATGCAAAATAACAGTAAGCTTACACATTGTTATATTTGCTATATATCCCTCTACATTAAAGCAGGACTGTCTGAAAATGTAGTCAGTATGTGGGTGGGAGATGCTATGACTGAGTTCTGTAATGTGGAAAAATGCAAGAGCTCTAATTCACATACCCTGCTTTGTTCACCTATTACACCAGAAACAATAATTAATTGATTGTTTGGGTATTAAACTAAAACTGTGAGGATTTGTGAGTGTTCTCTTCTCTTATCAGGATCGCCACGCCCAGTGCTGCAGTGTAGACCATCACAAACAGAGGGGTTCCTTTGAGATGAGAGCGCGCACACACTGCAGTGGCAGTGATTGGCTGTTACCTCCATTGTACTGGCGTGAAACTAGAAGCTGAAAGAGGTAGCCTGTTGACCATGAGTAACAAATATATTAGAGAGATGATCGGACAGAGGTTGATAGAGACCAGGCTGAGATGGATGACAGACTGGAGATGATGATATTCAGTTATTATATCATTATATTGATAATCTTTGATGTGATGTATAATCAGATGGTTCTATTTTCATGGACAATATATAGTCTTTGTGTGTGTGCTGGCCATGTGCTCTGGTGGGGCAGCACATTGTGCATGACCACTGGAAGATAGTTGTTGAAAAGTATTTCAATTCGATGTAACACATTATATAATATTTAATAGACTATTATATGTTTTAAGTGGTGTTTGATCATAAATAATGTTTATCAGGAGAACAATATTTAATATTAAACTATTAGTTTTGATTCAATTAAACATTGATGGATATTATTTCTTGATTAGTTATATGGCTGCATCGCCAACGTTAGTATGGTGTTTGTAACAGGCACAAGCTCTTGACGTGTTTATAAAGAAATAGGTTGGAAGGTGGCCCTATTTCCTCGTTCTCTCATGTTGGACTAACGGGCAGACTGGAGGCTGTGGTGACTCACTGTTACAAGTCCCATCTAATGGCAGCTATGTGCTGGCAAACTAGATGACAGAAACTAACATTTCAGCATTTTTGAAATGCTATAGTGTCTAGACATATAGACAAACCAGACAACATGCTGACCAGCAATGTTATGTAGCCAGATTTTCAAGATTTTCATATTGAGCAAATGTCTTTGAACTGGGTTTCTTCTATAATCAAACCTGGGTTCCTGGAAGTGGATGAAGCCAGTCAGCCACTTCAGTGCCCATCTATTTAAGACTTTGAATTATGGTTGTGTATTGGATGTCTTGTAGAACCAAAATAGAGAGAGGATGTTTTGTTTATTTTTTTTTGGAGAATGAGGCATGGAGACTGTATACCATCCACTATGAATCTGGAGTATGTTGGGTGGTTTGTGTGGAGGTGGGGAATTTTTAGCATATTGGTAATCAGGATGGCCGATGGGCAGTGGACAAAGCAGGAGGAAAATGGAATCAAGGCATCACTGTAGGCCTCCTGACTGGGGTGTTTAATCACAGCTTAGTAACCATAATAGGCAGGCGGTGGCCTTCCAGCTGAGGAGGTTCAGGTAATTTTTCAAGCAGCTATATTTTATGGGGATATTGTGTAATTAAAACAAGCTTCATCACTACTCGGACATCCACAATGAGAAACTTGTGATAATGAACCGTCTAGTAATAAAAATATGAGCATCTGTTAAAGTTGCTGTTTGTTTTCTATTTCATTTGAAAAGGTTATTAATCATAATAATGAGCAGTAATTTTGTGCAAGTCTAAATATTTTCTTGACCCAGTAGTTATTTTGGTCAAACCATTTCCTTAATAATTGGCCTGTTCTTAAACCTTACCAGGCCATAACAGTGTGAAACCTCTGTGCCCAAGCCTTTCAATAGTGGCATCAGATCAAGAAAACTCTTATATATGTTGTTGAGCAGTTGGCCAATGACATTCTTTGTTATTTAATTTTAGGGTGGCTAATGTTGGTGGCACCACTCTTCTTTTTATTGGATTTGGGGATGTTTAAACTCTAACTAAGCCTCAAGTCAATATTTGAGGTAGTGTTCATTCACCAAACACACTGAAATTGGTCCCTGTAAGCAGCAATATGAAGCACAGTTTAATGCCAGGACTAACTTGACATACTACCTTCTTTCTGTGACACTGTTATTTTACAGTGTCTTCCTAAACAAATGATAGTGATACATAAAATGATACTGACATTTTGTCAGACCAGGCGGCTTTACCTCAATTCTTCCAGCATTATATCACGTACAGTACTGTGCTGTAGCAATAAAGACCCTTTTTAAATTTAATTTAATTTGTTTTATTTTATTTTTTATTTTTTACCAGTTCTTATTCTTTGAACATACCAGTATTAAGCCAGCTAGAGCAATGTTTTCAACCAACCCAACAAACCAAATCTTTGTAGAAGTAGCTAACTAGAGTTTGGTATATTCGCTCCCAATGGTTGCTCTTCAGTAAAATCATGTATACTAGCCATGACACATATTTGGGACCCTTTACAGACTCTTGAAACAGTCAGCTGGAAAGATTTAGAAAATAGCCATGGAAACTCATGAAGCAACATTAGCTTAATTAGCTAACTGGCTACTGCTGATAAAATCCGCTATTACCAGTCACTGCTTAAGTGAAAGATGCTTTGGGTCTACTTCATACAAAATGGATTGTTTAAAAAGTACTACAAATTTTGAGTTAAATCTACTATATATTTATCATATGGCTGGCACAGTGTTGAGCTGGAGATTGACAGGCATGTAACAACAGTAACTAGAGGTAGGGCCTGGTGAATGGTCAATGACTGGCGCTGTGAGACCGTGACTCTAAGCTGATGGTCATATCCAGTAACACACATGGGGGCCACATTTGGCAGGAGCATTGGTGAGAACAGAGGTGAGTGAGAAAGAAAGGGTGAGAGGGATAAAAAGCAATTGAAGGCTGGAAAGAGGAGGAGGTCAGGTAACACTGTTTTCTGCTTACGCTGTCTGCCTCTCTTGTTGCTCTCTGTGCAAAGACAACTCACTTTCGGTGGAAATCAAGTGATAAAGAAAATTACCGTGAATAGGAAAAACAGAAAGTACACCCAGTGAAGCCCACAGGGGCAGAATCAAGAGAGAGAGAGAGAGAGAGAGAGAGAGAGAGAGGGAGAGACAGTGGGAGGATAAGAAGAGAGAGAGAAAGAAAGATGGACAGGAAAGAGGTGGCGGGGAAAAAGGAGATGAGAAAAATGTGGTTAGATCTCACAAACAAACAGAGACCAGAGAGACCAGCATAATCAAAGTAACACACCATACACATTTGCATGTACACACTCTTTTTCACACACACATGCACACTAACTACATTTGTTACATACACACAAACACCAACACACACTCTCTCTGGCTATCTCTTGATGTGTTGACACTATTAGAAGCTGACAGAAAGAGGAAACGGGTTCGGGGGGGAAACACAAACAAATTTAGAGAGAAGAAATTGGCCCTCTTGTTGCACTGCACTACTCCTCCGCAAACACCTCAATTCTCTCATTACACTCCATTATAGCACCCATCCACAGACAAAAGAGTTCCTCCAGCACGGGTAATAGGAAATCAAGTCAGCACTCTATTGTGCTTTGTCCCCCATCAGTCCCACTGGCCTGAGAGGATGGCCAGGGCTGGCTGGGCTCAAACCAAGCAGACACACACACACTCAACAGAAATAGGAATTGATTGGAGAAGTTTTTGTTGTTTCTTCTCAAAGAATTTGTCTTGCTGGATATAAATACAGGTACTGTCAAAGCAGCCAATCATGAGTTAAATTACATGTCAGAGTTAGAAAAAATAGATAAGTTAGAATGTACAGCATTGTGCATTGAAAATTGTCACTTACAGGTATGCAAAGAGTTTGAGTCCGACTGCTACTTTTGTAATGCTGGGTATCAATATAGTGTCACCTTGGTGTAAATGATGTCAACTTTCTGTTTTCGGTTGTATTTTGCGAATCAAGTGTTTTTGTACCAGCTGTGCCTTTCCCTCTTTCTCCACTATAATTTGTGACAGGTTTTAGGAAACTGGAAACTGGGACTCTCTCCCTTCTCTAGTCGAGCATAAGGGATCTATTCATTTTATCTACAGCACATTAACTTTGCAAGTGTAAGGGGAAAGTGAAGTGTTGAACCGTGGGATAAGTGGGAATCATAAAAGCCTGCAGGACTTAATGCTGGCTTCACAGCACTGCATTGTGCATTAAGTCACTAAAGGAAGAGTGTCTCAAGGTCTACAGGTGAATCTCCTGAATTCTCTTTGTTCACATGGCAGCCATTGTGATTTACAACAGATACAAAAAAGGTATTGGAAACCCTGCACAGAAGCAAGTGAAACAAATGTTTAGGGGGAAACTCATGACTTTATGGAAAACTTTGATAGCAGTCTCCATTTTCAGTTTTTAGATTTGGAGTTGGAGTTCTGTTTCTGGCCACCACGTCCAATATTCACTCTCATTTTAGCTTTGTTTTGGTCTCCACCAAATCTTAAAGGAAATATCTATCACTGTGGCTGCTAAATGCTCCACCATGTTCACCTGCTCTTTGCTAACTTTGTGTACCTGCTGTTTGGTGCTGGGCAGGTAGGTTTGTTGGGTTTTTGTTGGGTTGATGAGAACTGTTAGAGTAAATAAAAACAGTCAGGGTTCAGGCCTTAAAACCAAAACAACAAGCTTAAAGACACTAAAAGGTTTTGCAGAGCTGAAGGCAACTGCAAAAGTGTGAAATAATTTTCTCGTCATCATTTCTAACTGTTCCTCTCCTATTACACATTGTCATTTGACCTGTTTCCAGTCAACTTCTTTAGTTAACTTGTATGCTAGCCCACTCATTTAGCTGGAATACAAACTGAATGTCATGTGTCAAGTGTTTGCTAGATACTATGCAACTCAGCTGCTGTATATGTCAACACTAACAACAACATTAAAAAGATATGACAGAGTCCATGGATGCATTAAGGAAAACTAGATATTATATATTATAATATTATTATATTATCTTATATTCAGTACTGTGAAAGTTGCCCATTCAAAAAGGTTTCCATGTTTCCTCAGGTTTCTTTCCTCTTCCACATTCTTGGGCCCATACAGCATGCACACTAGTCCTTTTCCAGTCAAGTCAACTGAGAGCATGCACTTTCTTTTTTTCTTTTTTCCAGACTTTCCAAATGTTACTGGGTCAAATGGCTCAAATTGTGTTAATTTAAAAAAGAGTCATTTCATGTGGTTTTTATGTCTCAGAAAAAATGTTTTTACTGTTTAATATGCAGTTGCATGCTACTAGTTATTGCTGTTAGATATTGTTACTTAGACAGTTGAAATGCATGAAAATCTGAAGAAGGCAGAATGCAACAGTTGACCAAAGGGAGGCTAATGTTTATCCGGCAAAGCAGACTGCTTTGTAAGAAAACACTGTGCGACAGCTGACTAGCTGTTTAATTGCCTAATATTTTGAACTGACATTGCTCCATTCAGCTCATTTGTGGTTCTCCCACTCCTGTAGTCTCTCCACCATTTTGTAGCTTAATTTAGATGGGTATAAAATGAAAGGAAAAAAGGAGATTTTGCCCTGAAATGTTAAATAGCACTTTCAACCACCATCATTAAAACACAAAATCAGGGAATAGCTTTTGGATGAATGGTGTTCATCCCTGCAGTAGACGCAGTAAAAGACTTTGTAGAGACTTTGAGAATATATAATAGGGAGCACTGAATCTATTCTGGAGGCTTGTTTAGGCTCAACGCCTTAATATGACACTTTATGTTGTTTTTTTTTCTTTCATTTGTCACAGATCTCTGTATTGTTATCCTTTAAAATGCCTCTGTTTCTTCTGCTTTGCTATGAAGTGAAACAAATTGAACGCACATCAGTGCTACATGTGGGCTGAACGTTTGAAGGATCTCGTATTGTAGTTGTGTTCACTTTTAATGGTCTTAACAAAGCTTAAAACTCAGCTGGAAATGTCATTTTTTCTCCTCTGCCTGTCCTTTTTAGTTACCTTATTCTCCTCATAGCATGCATTCACACTAACAGGCAAATTGAGCTGTGGGTGTAATACACATACAATCTGTGACATTAAGCTTGAAATACCTACAGTCTAACATACACACAAGAAAGAAACAGAATCTAATGCACTAACAGACACACACAGGTCCCAACTAAAAAGGGGGGTCACATTTAAGCCAGTCTGTCACCATCTTGGCAGGTGTTTATATGAGCAGACCCTGATAATGCAACTGAGTGGAAAGGTGAAGGGAAGGTTAAGAACAACAGAAACTCACCATTTGCTGATGACAGAGAGTTAGAGTGTTTTAGTGTGGAAAGTGTTTGGTGAGAGAGTGGTTATGAAAGCAGTGCTAAAAGCTGTGATTTGGCCCAGTATTACACAGATTACTGTATTTCTCTACAATCCTCTTTGAAGACAAAGTCAAACAGCTTCAACCCCTGTCACATTATTTTACTGTTGCAGCTTTTTGAGTCATATTCAAACATATACATTACTGCTCTGTATGGTCATCTTTCTGAGAAAAATAAGGTACAGAACAAACAAATTCTCCAAGAATCTTCCCCTTAATGTTGGTGCAATTTGGTGGAATTTTGTCACCTTTTGGAGTGACATTTTTCTATCTGCTGTCAAAGGAATAAGTCTTCAGTAGGGGTCACTAATTTGGGATGACAGAGCTTTATTTTCACAGATATGACAAGTGTGGATGCAAAAATCTGGACTGTTTGTGATTGTAGATTGGTCTTTGTGTGGAGGCTAAGGCTGGAATGTAGTGTATGTGTGCATGTGCATGTGTGTGTATGTAGGAGGGTGTATTAGGTGATTATTAGCAGGAAGGAAATGGAGAACCCTGAGATTTGGTTACAAGCAACATGAGAACATTGAGAGAGTGCAAGAGAAATGAGATAGGAAGGTAAAAACAAAGAGGATGGAGTGGGAGAGCATGATGGTAGGCGGTTCTGTTCTGCAGAAAAAGAAAGAAAGAAAAGGGGAAAGACAGAAAGGGACAGCTGCAGTAAGAGAACACAGAAAAAAATTAAGGGACTGTAGGCAAAGAGCAAGAAAGCATATGAGAAAGAAAGAAAAAGAGAGAAAGACAGAAATTAAGAAGGAAGGAAAGAAAGAAAGTAGCAAGGCACAACAGATAGCAGGGTGTGTGGCCAGGAGCCAGATGAATGAGTCATAACTCAGCTTCATTAGCGAGTATGTCTCTTGACCTATCGACATCCACATCGCACCATGTAATCCCCACACATCGATCCGCTGACCTCCAGAGCTGCTGGATTGTTACCACTCCTCATTGTTTTAGCATCTGAACTCCTATATATTCCTAAAGCTCTCCCGTGCCGCCTTTCCGCCATCGCCCCCCTCTTTTCCATTAATATTGAACTTCCACAAATGAGCACAAAGGTCAGGATTTGTTTATGCATCTGGCAGGGCCTGTAGAGCACATATATTCAGCAGAGCAGCCAAATGTCGATTTGAAAATGCTAAAAGTTTAAAATCAACTTGTACTGTGTTAAACTGGAAAATATAAGTGGTTGACCCTTTTCACAAAATGTGGTTGTTACATCATGTTTTGATTGATGGATACTGCATTCACAATTGGCTTAAAATTCAGTTATGATACCATATAATAGTTGAGATCAGCAGTTCAAGTGTTTTGAACACTGTCTGAATCTCATTGTATGTGTTATCACATTTGTGCTATTATTATCGCAGTGATAACTGTAGTGCTAACAAACAACAAGTGAAGTGGAAAAGTGAGGTGGTAAAATACATGAAACAATATTTTAAAAAATCTATTGAAACCTATTAAATTATCCTTACCAAATAAAGGCATTATGGTAATTGTGTTTGCAAACAGATGCCCATTTATACATCCAGCAGACATACAGCAAAACATGTTGAGTTGTATTTGTGGCAATTAAAAGCAAGTCAGAAATTCACTTTTGTTTTAACTTTATTCTGGACTCCTGAGGAAAACGCTGGCTCTTTAGCTGCTAACTATGGTAGTTTCCTAGTTGCTAACTTTGTCTGTCCACTGTTTGTTGGTGAAGAGTACAGTTGGTTTATTTGAGCTATTTCACTGAAAATAGTTGCCTTCTGTGGCTGGAAACAAGGCCCATGAGAGCAAAGAGAATGAGTCAAAACATTATTGCAGGCCATAAAACCAAAACAAAAACTAAAAGAGATTAAAATGCTCCATAAAGCTGAGGGGAACTGCAGAGTCAGGTGTTAATTATCTGTGGGTGTATCACTACAAATAATCTTTTGAACACATAACACATTGTAATTTGATCCATTGCTAATATATAAATATTGATCTGTTAGGAGTAAAAATAAATAAAAATTGATAACACAGGTTTGGTGTATTATGACAAGAAAATAATGTTGCAAATCATAAAATGTGAGGTAAACCATGATTTCCAGTGCGGGCTCTTTGCCAAGCCAACAATATATACAAATATAAAATGCAATCAAAGTCAAAGTCAGCTTTATTGTCAATTCTGCCATATGTATGCACATACAGAGGATTGAAATTCTGTTGCTCTTAGACCCATGGTGCAGCAAGGTAAACATAAAAAATAATATTGACATAGACAAATATATATTTAAAAAATAATAAAAAAAAATAAAATAAAAATAAACACCTACAATACAGCAACAGGTCAATAAATATAAAGACTAAGGCACATAACAGATTAAAGTGACAGTGAAGTGTTGTGAAAACAGAGCAGTCTAATGCTGCAGTAAAGTGGCTGGTGCCCCTGAGTTAGTGTGTGTGTTGGTAGCTGGGAGTCCAGAGTTTGTGTGTGCAGGGGGGAGAGGGGGCAGAGCAGGGGGAGAGTTGAGCTTCCTGACGGCCTGGTGGATAAAGCTGTCCTTGAGTCCGCTGGTCCCGGCCGGAGACTCTGCAGTCTCCTCCCTGATGGCAGCAGACTGAAGAAGCTGTGTGACAGGTGGGTGAGCTCACCCGCAATACAGAGGGCTTTGCGGGTGAGGCGGATGTTGTAGATGGCCTGAAGGGAGGGGAGACAGGCCTCTCCACGTTCAGAGAGAGATTGTTGTCCTTGCACCTCATCCCTGTTGCTGATGAGACCCACCACAGTCATGTCGTCCGCAAACTTGATGAACAGTGATGCCAGAAAAGCATTTTGTGTAATTATTTTTCACTAAAAAGATTTATTATTCAAATTACAATATATTATTATATTTTATATACATAAATCCTCATACATTTATTATTTTAGTTTATCATTCCACTGAGAATATTCTAGAAACATCATACAAAATTTGACACCACTACTCTAATAACAAACATTCTGTTTTGCAGTGATTGGACGTAATAAAGGAGGGAAACTGCCTTTCGAAAAGCTGGGTAAGCTTTGTTTGTCTGCAGAGAAGACATATCACAGCTGTCTTGCTCCCTGGAGCCCTCTTATTTAAACTGTAGTTTGTTTTCAGCAAGCAACATACAGATTCAATCCAGCTGTATGGTACTTGTCTACAACTGAGTGGGAGAATTGTCCTGCTTCTGAATCAATGACCAATTCAATTTCATGCACCATGCTGACATTTAACCAACAGAGCCAGAAAGGTTAATGGAATTCCATATGTACGCACAGACGGCCTGTACAGTGGCTGATTGTATCGCAATGCTACTTAGCAGAAAAGCCAAACTAAAGGGAGAAAATCCTCTTCCAGCTAAGCCTTATATCAGCACATTCACACACAAGGCCCACTGGATGGGAGTGCATTAGATTAGCTTCTTTTGTCTGTCAGTCTGTCTACCATCTACCTTTTCACCTAATACTGTGTCTGGTTTTCAAATCTCGGTCTCCCTGACTGTCATTTTTCTTCTGACTCTGCCACTTCACTGGTCCTGGTTGGTCCTTTCTCTCACTGTTCTTCATCTTCTGTCTCTGTTTTCTGTGTCTGCAGCCTATCTGTCTTCCTCGCTGACTTTCTGTTTGTCTGTCTGCTTGCGTATCTGCCTGGCCTTGTATTCAATCTGTCTGTCTGCCACCCCCCCCCCCCCCGCCTTCTCTATCTGTCATGTCTGTGCAGCAACACAAGAAGACATAACACCCACTCGATCATGATCTAATCATTCAACCTCCTCCTCCACCTTCTCTCTCTCCACTGCAGCTTTACTTCTCTGCTAAAAAGTCAGTCTCAATAAAGCATCAGAACAAGGAGAATTTCTCTCATCTCTTGGTTACACCTGATGCAATTTCTGCTCATGAGAATGGCTGGAATCAGCATAGAAAGATGGAGGCTGCGTTTGCTGCCAACTTTGTCGAGCCCCAGTGGCTGTAGTGATGAGAGCAGGGTAGACACTGGGTCCTGGCTACTGTAATGCAGCTGGACAGCTTATACAAAAACACAATTACCCAAACACAAGGGAGGGGTGCTCACCCTGCTGCTTTGATTTACTGAATGGCTGGAGAATGGACTGGACACAGCCAATGAGAGGGATACGCACACACACACTACGTGTTAAGGGAATTACAGCAGCCATTAAGCAAATCTTGACCTCAGGTACAAGCTAAAGATGAATAATGGGTGATACAGTGTGCTTCAAAGGTTACACACAGGATGGAAGACCCACAAATCAGGCCAAACACACAACAGGTGGGACGCAGCATGCAACAATGGATACATAACAGGGAATACATAGGATACAACTTGATTTACAACTTTCATACAGAGATTTACTGCTTTAAAGATAACTAAATTAATACATTACAACATAAAACAAAACAAAACAAAACAAAACAAGCAGGGACAAGACGGCTGTGTTTCTATAACTTAACACTGTTTGGACCGTGCCAGCAATGTCATAATATATCACACACCAGTGGTGGAAATCATTACATTTTCTGAGATACTGTACAATTAGCTCCACTTCAGCTAAAACATTAATAGTAATATTACAGTAATAATAATTGCATAATATATGATGCAGTAGTATTAAAATAACAGGGGCTCTTGTACTTTAACTTGAGTAAAATTTTGAATGCTGAACGTTTACTTATACTTGCTAACTATAGCTAATATGGGAGTATTAACAGACAAACGGAAGTGGATTTAGCTGGTGTCATTGTTGTTTTTAAGTGCAGTGTTTAACTTCAGCATCACAGTAACTACATTGACTTTATTCCTTGCACAAGTGTTGAAAGTGCACAAGTTCTGCATGTATTGATCCTTCCATGTGATCGACCTGCAGTCAATTAATTCCCATGATATTGCTGTTACAAAATAGTTGTTGTAATTGTTACCAGAGATGTCAGTCTGCACTGAAGACTGAAAACATTTCTGTTAAGCCATAAAACTGCACAGAATTTCATTTCATAATTACCAAATAAAGTTTCAGATTCACCTCTCTCCTACGCTTGCTTGTTAAGGCTTACTTGCCCACACATGTGACCTTTCTGTTTCTCTGTTGCGCTCACGCTTTCTGTCTCTCTCTCTGTCTGTCTCTCTTTAAAGTTTCAGTTAAATGATGTTAAAATGGCAGTATGATTAAGTTTTAGTCCTTGTTGCAGGGGGTGCAGCTGACCCAGGCTGACCCATTTCAGCTGACTGGTGACATCTGTTAAATCCATGTCACTGTGTCTGTGTGAACGGGGTATAACCAGGTCCTTTCCTTTCTCCCTTAACCTATTCAGTGACTCATGGAATGCATTCAGAGGAGAGGTTTGGATGCCTATCACTGCCTCACGGTTGTAAAGTCCTGCTGAATGTTCTGTTTCAAATAGGCTGTAGATCTGTGTGTACTCTCTGCTTCACAAGTTAATCTAATAGCGCCATTGCTCCATTAAGGGCAGTGGCCTTTGAGTTTCTGATTAGTATAACAAACGTTTGTGAAGCATCAGCTTGACATGGCATTCTTCACCACACATTAGAGAACATAACTTCCCAGAACGTCAGACAGCATGTGACATCAATTGTCAAAAGCTGTAAAACATTCTTGCAAACACAGCCAGTTGGTCCAGACTGAAATATCTTAACTACTGGATGGTTCGCTATGAAATTTGGTATAGATAATCATGTTAACCTCAGGATGAATAGCAATTATAATATTGATCTTTGGGTAACACTTTATGAGGCTATACTTGTTCACCATTAACTTAGTTTCTTATCAGCGTACATATTGGCTCTTTGATTAGTCATTAAGCGCCCATTAATCCCTTACTCTGCATGATCGTCTACTAGGCGTTAACTAAGGTTTTCCTCAATAACCTCCTAATTGGCCCTTACTAATAGTCGTAAGGGAAGTTGTTTGCATGCGTGAATTATGATTAAGCTTTGCTCAATTATGGACACCGCAAGGTAGTAGCGTGAGAATTCCACCCTTATTAACGCGGTGAATTATGGTCTGTTCTTACACAACAGAGACAAAACTACAGGTTGTTTAGCCAGTGGCCAAATAGTCTAGGAAATTAGTCTCTGTAACTCAGAATGTTTCCTATTCTAAGAGTATTGAGTTCTTGATCATCGGTTTCATGTTTAGTTATGTGGGAAAGAAGACCAGCATTTATCAGAATTGTTAATACTTTTCTGGTGATACCTACTACTGCTCTATAAGGTCCCTACAGGCACGGCCTTCCAGATCATAAATTCATGTTCAACAGCTATACTTACTATCAGTAAGCGTGGCAAGGCCGTATGGGGAAATATATGTATATGATCATGCAGGTAAAGGGATAATAAAGTGTAATAACAAACTAATAAAGGCAATAATACGTACAACAAAAGCAAAACGTTAATGATGAGATAATGTGAATAATAGCGTTACCATGAAGATTCATAATAACCATAAAATCTTCATCTTTCTGCTATAAAATCCTGGAAGGGGGTGGATGCAGAAAGTTCTGACACTGGATGAGCAGGAAATGAATAACGGCCATGTACAGAAAATAACCCAACCAGCTGTTCAGCTGTGGACTGAACCTACAACTACCGACTGAGTGTCAACAACCAACCAATGTTTTTACAGAAACAATGACCACTGTTTTTGCCTTTTCGGAGAACTCCCCTCTTTGTCGCCACCTTTGACCATATTTTAACTTATACAGTAACACATTGCCATTTGAATTTTTGACTTCTAAGAGTCAAATTGAAAGTGACTTTGAATGTTGAACTTTATGTGAGACCTGTGTTGACAAACTGACTTCTTCAGCAATAGGTCAATGTCTCTACTCCAATTACCACACTATTTGTTTTGAGAAGAGGAGCTCTGTTAGTCATGATACATTGTATTATGGCAAATTTGACACAGATTAAACATCAACTTTTCAACCGGCAATCAAATGGTGTGAGCATAACTGGCTGTATATTCAGACACATTTGAAGTTTATTAAATTGAATTCCACGCTGAGTTCATGTTTTGAGTAGGAGGAAACGGAGGCCCGGAGAAAACCGCAAGCACTGGGAGAACATTAACTCACACAGAGAGAATGGAACACGAGAAGATGTCAGCATCTTCTTTCTGTAAAGATTACGATGCTAATCACAGAACCACCGTGCTGCCCAAGAAGGAGTATGTGCTGTATGTTTGTGTGTGCATGTGTGCATTAATCCAAATATTTCCTGGTTAGTTCTTAGTGTGTTTTAAATAAGCAGGTATTTACATCCAGACTGATCGGCTGGATGTGAAATAATATTTTAAACTGTCAAGCATGAACTAGAAAGAAAATCTTACCTGGCTTCTTCTTCTGTGTTGGCTCTCCAAGTCACCTGAACAAAAACACAATAGAGCATAGCATGTTAGCATGCTAACACAATAAAGTAAAATGATGAACATGGTAAACATTATACCTGATAAAGCATTGTCACCAGTACATTAGTATTGTCACTGTGAGCATTTAGCAGTTAGCTTGCTGAAGTATTATTGCTATGCCCAGTAGCCTCAGAGAGCCCCTAGCATCGCCATTTTTAGATTCTGACATAAGACATAATTGTTTGAAAACCAAAATTCGAACATGTGTTTATATCACTATATTGTATTTTTTAAATTTTTATTTTTTTAAATCTATTATCTTATGCAACTTAAAAAACTAATCTGGGAATAAAAGTCTGACATGAGGTTTCTTGAAGTTAACAGGCAGGTAAGCACCCTTCCCCATCAGTAATGAAGTGGATGGGGTGTATTTTGGACAGAAAGTCGTAAGTAGATGAGTCAGGCAATTAGGGGTTTTATTACCTGCACATATCTCAAACACACATAGTCACCATACTGTATTATGTGCCATTACATTTATTATTCTACTTTCTGCTTGATCACACCACCACTGCTTCTTTGCTTGTCTCTAATCACATTATTTATGTCAGAAAGTAGTTCCTGAAAACATGTGTAAAGTCTCTAAACTATGTGTTACAGCATTGTAGAGTTAGACTATTTCAAATTTTTCCATCAGTTTCATTCTCAGGACTTTATGGGGTCTGAAATGGTGGCTCGATGATGCACTGGAGCCACCACTCAGTATTACCACCATACACACAGAAAAACATACTGTACCTGCTTAGTCTAAATTTATGGCATGGTTACTAAGATGAGATAAGAGTTACTATGGTGGGTCTTATCTTGGACAGCAAAACCTTAATTGTCATGACAATGCCACCATAATTCTATACTTCCCTCTATATCGTCATTAGCCTTCCACTTGGCTGGCAAACTTTGTCCACTTTAGACAAAAAAATTAAGAAATCGTCTGCTATGTTCACACACAAATTAAATACTGGTTGTTTATAAGTAATATTCTAAATACGGTGACCTCTACTAAGAGCACACCCTGGCTGTTTCTGTTCCTGCTTTGGATTTTCTCCAGCTACAGTCGGATGGAGTTTATGACCTTGAATTTCAAAACTATGAAATAAAATACTTGGAATGTGGGCTACATAAATCCACAGCACTGGAAGTGTCAGTTCAAGTCCTCTGAAAAGTCAGTTCTGAAAGCATTTTGTGTCAAAACAATGGAAAATATTTCACCCATTAAAATGTCATTCATTGTTTGGTCTTCATAGAGAAGCTGTTGATCTAAGTGTGTGAAGGACTGAATTGGAAAATACTTGTTTATTATATATGGTGCATCAGAGAGATAAGAAATAACAGCATCAACAACCAAGAAAGTTTGTGAGACGTACAAGGACAAGTAGACCTCACATACACCTCATACACATACACATACACACACACAGTACTCCCTCTCCGGTCACTGACTCAACCTAGAGGAAACAATAAAGCAGCTGAAACAAAAACCTGGTTGTTCAAGAAGAAGGAGGATGAAGTGCAGTATATGCCTTTAATTTCTACATTATCTTCTTACCAACAGTCCAAAATCCAGAGATACTTCATTTACTGTCAAAGGATACAAAGAAAACTGGTAAAAAAAAAAAAAAAAAAAAAAAAAAAAAGTAAGTAAGTAAGAAACTGAACCAAGACAATTTTTCCTTAAAAACTTCAATGATTATGAGCACTGTTGTAGTTTTCTATCACAGGCTGAGCTGTACTCCCAGTCATTAGTTGCGGAACTTTGTAAGACCAGTGGAGTGTCAATGCAATTGCCAAACCTGCACATCTTTGTCTCACAGTTTCCACTAGCATAATGCAATACATACAAACTTACTAAATACTACTAATACTACACCATGAAAAGAAGTAGAGAACTAACATAGTAACAGGAGAGCAAGGCCACAGATGGCAGGAAAAGGAAAGGACTACTAAGGAAGAGGTGATGAACAGTCAGGAAATAATTGAATGAAACAGATGAACCCAGAGGTATGTTTGATGGAGAGACAATGTTGAAAAGATGAAAAAGACAAAGGCAATGGAGACAGACAAGTATTCTGGTGTACGTGAGGAGAGAGCAAGGTGATGAAGACCAAACGTCAGCCTCCTGTTGATGGAATAAAAGGAAGATTAAAAAAAAAAAAAAAGGAAAGCAGATTTTTAAGAAAGAGACAGAAAACTGATGAAATGAGACAGAAAGAAAAGCCCAGAGGACAGAAACCAAAAGCCAATTTCTGCCGGCATGGCATCAACTCCAGCAAAACCTGTGTGTTTCAGTGGTTATGTGATGAGGCAGAAGGAAGGACATAGAGAAGTATGGAAGGTAGAGAGAGAAAGACAGCAGGAGCGACAAAGAGGTAGCAGTGGTATCAGTGAAAGCAAGGTTAAAAGAGAGATGTTAAGAGAGGTTAAGAGAGAATAGAGGGGTTAAGTGAGGGACTTTTAGAGAGACAGGCAGAGTGTACAGCAGGTTAAAAGACAGCAAGAAAGAGAGATGGAGAGAAGTTAAGTGTGAAGTCTCCCTATTACAGAGGAGCTCTTTGTGCCTGAAAGAGCTGGAGAGGAGCGTCCTGTCACAAGAGCCAATGTACCGAAGGACTCCGAGGCATCTAGTTTTCTCAAATTCAGCATGAGAGCAATTGCAAGTGCATGTGAGTGTGACCAACTAATTTTTAGAGAGCAGAGACAGACTAGCACAGGCCTTGTGCAGCAATGTGGAGAAAAAGATGAATACATTATTAAAAGCAGGAACTCAGTATCAGTATGTGGAGTCAGGGTGAGCTTCAATAATGTTCAGTCACGTCAGCGCCTGTCATCCCCTTTAAAAGCAGCAGACAGTTCAATGGGAGGAAAGTCCCGGTCTGTTTATCAGAGGGGAAATCTAAAGTCACCTAGAACCGCACATGTTTGAAAGCCAGCCTGTGTGATTTGAATTATTAGGGGCAGAACAGTGAACATGTGACTTAAAACCACAAATGTCAACCTCATTGCAGCGCTAGGGGAAAGCTCTTGGGATCATCACAGTCATTAGAATACATCGTCTAGAAGCCATGAATGAAAAAAAATTATTGTGCCAGTGCAGTAGATATGCTGCACAAACTCTGACCTGCTGGTAGTGCGACATGAAAGTCACTGGGATTCATCAGCCATTCATCATCATGAATGTCTAGAGTTTCAAATAATCCATCCAATAGTTGTTCAGATATTTCAGACTGGAACAAAGAGGTAAACTGACCACAAGAAATGTTTTTCTTAAAGAATTCATACAGTAATTATCACAGAAATGTCTAATAGGATAAAACAATGTAGTGGTGATATTTAAAAGGTCAAAGGTCAACTTCACTGTGACATCATTATGTCCTGCAAAAACACTTTTTTCTTTTCTGGCTGTTATACAACACCATAACTCAGGAACAGAAGAGGAGATTGAGCCCATACTACCTGCAACTTGACTAGTTGGTGGAAGCATACAACCATGAGGCGGTAATTCTAGTTGTCAATACTTTTATGAAGTGATTAGGGTGATGGTGATCACTCTCATTATGGACATGACAACATGCACAAAATAAGTCCTACTACTGCACATAATATAGGAAAATCCATATTATATAGCCATATTCTGGTTATTAATATGTTAAGACAAATCCCTTTAATAATCTCTTTGAGGTGACAGTAGGTATTATTTGATAAGTCAGAGGTAATGGTGTTTGGGGACTTGATTAAAATTAATAAGTCTTGACATCTTTGAAGTTGCTCAGAGTACATCAGGAGGATGCCTGATAGACTCCAGATGATTTCACTGTGGAACACTGCAGTCTGCACAAAAGCACAGAGTCGTGTTTTGATAGATGCTGGTACCATTGTGGAGGATTAATACAAATAAATGCAGGCCATTCTTTAAACCAGCTCAAACATGGGTTACAACAAGTGCAAATGCAAAAAATATCGACTTGCAGCCAACAAAATGGTTTCACAGCTGTGTTAGCACTACCACTGGCACAGCTTTAGAGGCCTAATCTAAATGGCCATCACTGTGGATGTGTGCTCATGAATGGGATGGCGAGCCAGCCCCAACCCCCCACCACAGAAAATTCACAACTAATCCAATTCCAAGCAATTAAATGAAAACACAGGATTATTCCACTCAAGGTGTACTGCAGCATTTCCTCACTGAAACAACCTTAGTCAAGTGTCTAGAAATGCTGACACAGGCACAGATTCCACACTCACAGACAGTCACAGACAGACGCTCTCATCAGCACATACACACACGCACTTTAGGAAATAAGCCATACAAAAAAACAAACAAAGCACTTTGAAACACATGCACACACTCATTTGATATACGCACACACACATTTGTTCATTCAGCAGTTTAAAGCAAACCATTAGTCGCTCAATCAGGCAGACCCCACAAGGGAGAGGGAGCTAATTAACGGCCGTATCGAAACGCCAAGCCTCGCACTTTATCAAGGTTTCGGGAAACACGATGGGCCTTCAAAATGCCATATTGTTCTCTCTCTCTGCCAGCCTGTCAGTCTCTCACTCTTTCTGTGTCTCTCCCCATGAATACTACCTAATAAAACATTTTAAACTGCAAAAAATATAGTGAATATATTGGAAAATATTACAAAACACTGAGACTGGCTGTCACAATTTCATTGTGGATGTTAAGTAGCTAGGATGTTAAGTTTAATAAAGTGTAAATTAGGTAATTAAAGTCATCTTAGGAAATGTCATGAAGTGGGAGTTGCATACAAGTGGTGTGGCAAAGGTGAGGTGCTGGTATTTACATGCAAATTATGTTACTGCAGTAGACATCCAAGGATCAAGTTGGCTGAACATCATTTATTTGAGAGGCACAAATTGAATGGTTATTGTTTGAAAATTAGGGAATAATGCTATAAATGTGCATTTTGACAGATTTTTCCAACAGCAAAGACATATACATTAGATCCATATACTGCCTGTTTAACAATGGGGCTAACAGGATAAACAGGCAGGAGCCAGGGAGAGTCTGCTGTATGCTAACAGGTTGGCTATTACAACTTGATGAGCCTGTTATGTCAGGCTTGTGTTCATGTTAGTTTTTTGTATTGTTCAAAAATAGATTGATGCTGTTTTAAGTCCGTGCAAAGCATTGAGAAAAAAACAAAAACAAACAACAATGCCATAAAAAGCATGTGCAACTCTGCATCCATAAAATATTATTTCTAGAGAGCCAAAGTCTCACCCCACTTCAACAAATATAACTCCCATATGCCACAATGCTAGATATGTACAGAATATGAAGCTTAGAATATGGACAGAAAATCCCAGAAAGGCCAATTAAAAAAACCCTCTATAAGAAACGATGGTGTGTTATGAGAGGGGGCTGGACTTTGGCCCTCTATATGTCTATATATCTATATAAATATTAATCATTTTTAAATTTGTATTATAATAGATGATGTAGTGTGTTCAGAGAGTATAAATGGAGCCAGCTGTAAAGCCATTTATAGCTGCTGGATAATATGATTGACTTGTTCTTCATCCTTGTCATTATTATGAGGATATCTTCGCCCAGTCATGGATTTAACCACCTGGCAGAGAGCTTGTCTGGAGTGAAGTCCTGGCTAAAAAGCTTATTCCCCAATGCAATAAGCTTTTTAGGTAATGCACGTCCAGCGTTCGCTCTTTATTGCCTGTAATTATTATACAGTATGTCCATAAGCAGACAATTTACAGAAAAAAACATGTAATTCTTTCTCTTCTCTCAATAATAACAAAAATACATTTATATACCTGTGAAGCAAGTCCTCATGAATTAGGGCAATGATATTTACTTTGTTGTAATAAAACCTGTTCCACTATAGAGAAGTGATTTCTGCCATAAATCACCAGCAATTGTACTGTGGTAAACAACAGTAATGATAATGACTTACCTTGTAGGCTCTTCAAATCCAGCTAAACTCTGAAAATTCCACCTGTATAGATTAAACAGAGAGAGAACATTCTGAAACAATATAGATGTAACCTTTATGATGACACTTAGACTAAACTGTGAAGCAAAGATTAATATGATGATGTTCTTGCTTCAAGATGCTACATTTTCCATCCACGGCCATCACTCTCATTCATTCACAGCTGCTACAAAGGTCTATGACTCTATATGGCTCTATACTGTGTAGGCTTATTGATTGGGAAATCACTGATCCTAGAGAGCATCTGCACCTGCAGTGTGCCTGAGTCAACTTTAGTTCTTTGTACCAACATGGAAAACAGATTTTAGCATTCAAACTTTGTTGTGTAGCCAGCGAATATTTCACAGCATACTGGTTCAGAAAAAATGAGCTTCTAATTATGGTGCAGTGGTTATTTGCAGAGCCCACTTCTCAGCAGGAGTCCCTCTGTGCCTGTGTGTTCAACTGTGCTTATGTGAAAGCCAAGTAGCTTGTGGCCCCTTTGGTTTGGTGACCCATCATCCTGGTTTAACATCTGAGCTTGTGAATGGGTATGAGATGACTCCAAGTGGCCAAGCACTGTGTGAACAGTGTATAGTATAGCCGTTGCTACACACCTATCTGAGAGGCTCAGTGTCTGTACTAAACAGAACGTGCATGCTCATAAATCACTGGGTGCTTGTAATTATGTACTCTGTACTGGAGAGAATGTTTCCCTCTTGGGATATTGAACACCACCTATCAACTGAGATTTGTGCAGTGTACCACACAACAACTCCTTGTCATACTGCTCTTATGATAAACTCTGATAAACTCTGATATTGTCATTTATATCAATTTGCATCAAGCCTTTGTAAAATGTTTCCAAGTTCTTCCAATACTGTCTGGTATATATATCTATTTCTATATATAATATCTGTATCTATATCTACAAACTTACTAATATGTATATCTATCTATGTAGGCCGCTGCCGTCAGGGTGTGTGCTTGGTCTGCAGCAATGTTTAGGTAACGTCAAGATGAATACCAGGATCCAAGGTTTCCCAGCAGAACACTGCATTGTAACAAGATGATCAATGTTTTTCACTTATTGTTAACATTATTCAATAGCCAGCTGTCTTGACAGTGCTGACCTTTGAGAAGATGGTGAGATGGAGAGTCCAAAATGGAGGATGCTATGAAGCTTATTAAAAATGTTGCTCCATTTACTTTTATTTAACCTCCACTTTGGGGTAAAAACTGTTCCCAAAAGGACCAGTGCTTTGCAGACAGGAGCTGATGATACAGATATATCTTTTGATGTTAAACTACTAAGCTAACAAGCTAACAAGATTCCTTAGTGACTGTTAGAAGGCTTGTTAGTTCAGATTGCTTTATTTTCTCTCTTAAATAACTTTTCATTGGATGAAATTGTGTGCAATGGAGAACAAAACGCCTTGGGTTGTAAACAGTGTGTCACCAAGCTTTCAGCCCTACCTACTTGTGTGGACAAGCAAATGTTACTTTGTTACTTTGCACTGGCTGTGAATACAAAAAAAGAGGGATCAGAATTAATGAAAATGACATGCTCTAGTCCATACTCTGTGAGCAGAGTTTTAACACGAGCTACATGCTGAATTCAGCACTCTTTGGTTGGCAAATGTGAAAAAGGACCCAAGCTGAGCACTTGGCTTTATCTTTGGTGTACTACTGTGCTTTTAATGCTTTTATCAGAATACACTACTCTTGCACTTATTTAAATGGGAGAAGCTGAGCCACCTGCTGCCTGCCATGATTCAGAGTCTCATGGAAGCGAGTCAGAGCTACTTAGCCTAACCAAAGATGGTTCCCCTGGGAAATGCACACCACTCTGAAAATGGCCACTAGTGGTACAGCGTGCCCATAAATGACAAAACGGGAGCAGATCAAATAGTGTGCTTTCCAAAGTTGTTCAGCTTAAGTCAGGTGGGTACATATGCACAGACAGAGAAAAGGACAAGAGCATAGTTCAGAATATATAATGTAAAATGACATATCAATTTCTTATATGAACTTTAATAGAATCCATTACTGATTGAATTCAATTTCTCTCCTAATGTCAGCTTAGTGTGATGCATTTATTTTCTAACTGAGCATTTGTTGTGATTATTTGTGGAATAAAGCGCCATAGAAACAAGCTACTGACTGAGTGGAGCTCTAATTTATTGAATTGGCATGGTCCACATTTCCCACCTTTTCTTCCCAATGGATTCCTTAATTATATGTGACAGCACAGACGAGATCTTTCTGTATGCTTCAGAGTTCATTTGGCTGCCATTATCAGTAACATCAGTAGAATCCACTGAGCCAGGTCCAGAGGCAGCCATGCATACTGCAAACATGACGCTGCCTCCCAGATGCTTCACAGGTGAAGAGATGTGCTCTGCTGTTTTCTCTCTTCCTTCGTGTTTGGCTCTACTCCTGGTACCGATGAAAGGCTTGCATCCTGTGGTGTATCTTTGTACTACCAATGGTGAATTATGACTGGCTCACCCATGGAATCTGGAGATTGGTTGCCATTTCTCTGGCTTATTCTATATTACATTTACAGCTATAATATGGTTTTCTTTAATCAACTGCTGCTATCCCTCTTGGATTCCTGGATGTTTTTGATTGTACCTCCAGCAGTTCTTTCATTTCCATGACATTCAGTATGATTGAGTTTTTTTCCAACTGCTCTTTTAAAACTCTAATTGGAATTTTTAAAACCCAATCTTCAAATCTACTGGCTTACAAATCAAAGACAGCTCTCTTGTTGTAATCGAAGTTTATGCCATCTAACTCAAAAAGCAGACTCCAAAGACTAAACCCAAGCCAAGACATTGGCAGCTTGTTTGTTTTTGTGCAATTACTCCAATATGGAACACCTGAGCTGCTAAGAACACCAACATTTATGATCACCTGAGACTGATGGACTTAACACAGGAAATAACACTGTATCGCAAACATGCCACCATAACACAGACCTGGAGTTGGTCAATACGTATGTGTATGTTTATAGATGTAATGACCCAAAGGTCCATGGTAAAGGATTTCCTGACCCTGGCACCAACAACACCCCCCACCCCCTCAAACATCCCTGCCCTCCTCATCTGCCACAACATGACAGACGGACGTTTGGAAGTGGGAGGAAGCTCATAATGAGTAGTTAGCGGATTCTCCTTGATAAGAGTAATTTGTCACTGACAGACTTCTGTGGGATGACAAAACGTCTGAGACATGCAATCTGTTGCGACAAAGATGATGGGGCAGGATGGGAGGGAGAAGGAAAGGAAGAGGAAGAAGGGGGGGAAGTGAGGTAATGCAGTGCGTGTTTGTGTGTGTGCACTGTATCATGGTCTTGAATGACTTTCAGACAAGACCTTAACATTTCAGTCACTCATGCAGTATTGCAATTTTAATTTCCCTTACACTGCAGTCACTCACGCATAGTGAAAGCAAGAAAGGTGAAAATACAAAGGCCTCTTGTGGCAGCACTGAGCACACTGTAGGTCTGCAGTCAGCTAGCAGGAAAGAGTTCACGACTATCTTTTACATGTTTATACGTTGCTAATACTATCAGGATCAGACTACATGATATCAGTTCAATAATGGCACAACCTGACAGATGTAGGGCATTGTGAACAAGACATGTTGGGACCAACAGTTGCTTGCTATAGTGTATCATAATGGAAGACAACCAACAGGTGGAAGACACCTCACAACTTTCCAACAAAGAAGCTGGCATGTCGGAATTTTGTTTTGTTTTGTTTTAATGCATAGATCAACAAATTTTGACCCATAGAAACACACATTGCTCTTCCACACACAACTGATGAAACAGTTAAGTAATTCACTGGCATCTTTTTCTTAATTACCTGTGCATCTCTCATACAGGTTGTTAAAGATGACAAGTTTTGTTGTTCTAGTCCAACATGTAGCCTGCGATATCTCTGGGCTAGTTACTGCAATAATTTATGACTCTGTGATCGCCTAATCTGACACAGTGACCATGTCCGATAAGACATAAATATTGTGAAGTCTAATAAAACATTTGCTTTATACTTTGTGAGTTGGCAGGCCTCGATCCCCTCCCACTGGTGGGTCAAAATATAAATCTTAGGGGCTGTAGAAGTATTAATGTGGTTGGAAAGAAGAAAAAGAAAGTGCTGCTACACACATTTGCATTCATATTTTTTGCCGTTTCTCTGATCTTATAGATTTTTGGTGAAATATCGAACAGTTATTTAAACCAAAACCACTTGACAAGTTTAGTGGGGAAATCACTCTTTGGTGGAACTGCTAACAACTTATAGACATCTGAAACGTAAACAGGGGCTCCAACCAAGCACTGCTTTTTGTATGGGGTCACAAGCCAAATAAACATTTAAAGTTTAAGAAAATGTGAATACTTATGTACGTAAAAGTACCTTAGAATCATGTTGGTAGCAAAAAGCAACTGGAAATTGAATTTTTTTAAATCATCAATCATCACTGTCTTTTCTGTCAGTATACTTAGTCTCACTTAAATAGTTTACAGTAAATGTATATATAGTGGGTAAGAACTACAACATGTATTGCAAGAGCTTCTAAAAGCAAAATAAAAGATTGATACTTCCAGTATTTCAAATGGGTGTTTTTTCTGTGCTTTAATAATTTATTTCACCTTGCACTACCTTGTAATGCAACAGCTATGCTGGCAGTCTGTGGCTCACAAATTCAGCCAGTAATAATTGGAAAACCTCAGATTGTCCTCTATTGTCTTATAAAATGGACATTATCAGTCTTCTATTAAAGCTAACACATATGCTAATAGGTATTGCACTTTATATGAGTCACTTGTGCAGCTGCCCTTGTAATGATGTTTTGCAGTAGTTGCCTGAATAACTGAAGCACTGACAAACATCACTAAATAATATAATAAGGCAGTATCGTGGCAAAAACTCAATGTCAAATAAATAAAAGCACTACTCATTTTTCGATACAGAATTTGAGTTATTCAAAGAGGCAAAAAGTGTGGTATGCACTAGGTAGAAAAAAGGTGATTCTGCACCACACATCTTAGGACAGGTGTTGTCTGTGATGTTCTGCTAGTAGAGGTCATAGTTCAACTTCCCTTTGACTCCCTATTACAGTAGTAAAATGAACTTACAGATCAGCAGCAAACTCATCCTCATCCGGCGCTCTCTCTGTCACTGAACTCAGATGTTGAGGGCTCCTCATTTAGACCAACACGTTCACCATTTAGCTGAATCAAAAAGTGCCAGCTCTCTCCCAGACAGGCGAGCTAATTGGGCTGCCGTTAAAACCAGGCCAGTGCTGCTGCCGAAGCAGCCGCGAGAGAAAACGTGGAGCAGCGAGAGAAACATGAAAAGAGACAAATAGAGAGGGTCATCTACTAATAAACAGCCGACTTGCAAAGCAGCATGTACGTCTTGAGAGAGGAATTTTGTATGAGAGCCACTAAATATGTGCAGTAAAGAGAGAGATACTTGGGGTGAGAGAGAGAGTCGTGCAAAGTGTGGGAATGTTTAGACAAAGAGAAAACTGGCAGAGAAGAAAATCTTCATGACATAAAACAGAAAGCTTGATCAATGGATCCCTCAGTCACCTCGTTAATAAAGACCAGCGCTTTTATTAGACGCAGAGCCTTGCAATATTTATACCATGAATATTTCAGAGTCCCCGGCAGGAGCCAAAGACACTGAGTGCAGCCTTTCTGCAGTGAAGACAGAGTCGCTGCTTTCCTTTCCACCCAGACGGCCAGAGGAAAAGGAGTTAAGGCCCTTCATCATACTTTCTCATTTCAGTGTAGCACATGAAAAAGTCTCAGAATTTCCTCTGAGTGTAACTATTCTGGGCTGTTATCATGTAGGGAATATAAAAGGGAATGTTAAATAATAATAATAAATGAAATATAGAAAAACAACATTAAAGGAAATTAACACAAAGTACAAAGTTATAAAAAGAGTATCAGGTTTTATGCTTATCTCTGCTTTCTATCACCACATACACTGGCTTGCCATCTTTGTAAGGTCAGCCTGAGGCTCTGCCTTACACTCTGCCAGGGCTGAAACATGAGTGAAAAAGCTCTGGGATGCACAGAAGAGATCTGATCCACTTAAGATCCACTTAAGACAGACATGTGGAAAACATTCCCTAACTCAACATGCATAAATTAATTCTTAACTAAATTAAATACAATCTGAGAAGGACCCAAGCACAGTTACCCGATCAAAATAGACCACACGATAATTAGGCTTTATCCGAAAACAGACCCTGATAGAGAGAGAATATGGACACTGACAGTAGTATGATGCGACAACAATTAACTTCAGAGTTTACATTCTCTAGTTCTCCAGCTGTAAAAAATGTTACCAGGTCTGATCTAATAAGACAACTGGAGCAGTGTTTTGCAGGGAAGTGACTCTGGGACATGAGATTTACATGTAAAATTGCCAACATATTTACATAATAAAATGCATGTCTGCAAGCTTCCTGTCAATGTGTACAGTCCTGACCTTTATCACACTCTTCTCCCTGACCAAGACCCTGGCTATCACTCTCATTAAGCCCGGCCTTATCCTGGATTCCTCTGCACAGAAGAGGGGATAATAACGCCATCATGTCCTCCAGCATGCCTTGCAGGTCACTCAGCTGATCTTGTAGGTGCTGATCCGCCCTTCTCTGTTGGGACAAGGCTTGTTTAGCCTTCAGGTTTAGAGGTCCAGTTTCTGCACAGGCCTCTTGAGGTAAGAGAATTGCTGATGTCTGAACCTTACAAGTTTCTTTTGAAGGTTTTCTCTTTGACTGAGCACAGGTGACTATATGATGTCCCAGGTCACAAAATGAACTGTAGTCCTTTCATTTCATTATGATGGCTCAAAATTGGTGTAAAAGTGTAATGCTGGTATTCACTGTGTTTTTGAACAGGTCTTAAAATATCAGCAAAGCCACCACCAGACTTTTCTCTAGTGTGACCACATGAGCTCCCAGGTTGTTGACAGTATGCCTGGGATCAACAGCTTCTGATGAACATGCAATGTTGGTTTTCTCATTCTGCAATAGGTGACGAGCTGAGGATGCTTTCACACCTATTTCCACCTAGTTGAATTCTGCTTCAAATTAACCATCAGGTTCTTACATTGCCAGCCATTTCAAAGGTTTGGATCAGTTTCACATACCGAAACCATTAAAACAAACTGGGTTGGTGTGGCCTAATGTGAGCAAAAGAGGGTGTCACTGCTGGAGAACAGCACAGACAACAGAAGATCCATGGATGGGGGCAGTGCCAGGTACAGATTCACAGTTGTGGTCATAAGTGGGTATATAGTGATGATAGCAGTACTGGGGTGTTTTCAAGAGGCTGCAGTGAATTCCCTGCCACTTGTCTTTACTTTCCTTGGAGTGAAGCCCAAGGCCATTTGTCTTTGTAGCAGATAAAGCCATTCCAGTGAGGATTAACCTGATGTGACAGTATCAAGTTGTGGTACACCCTTGGAATTGTGATATTAATGTTTAACGGCGAGTTGTGAAATGACTTGGGAATGTTGTCTTACGTGTCATGTTTCTATCATTCATTGTTAATTTGTCACTTTTTAGTTCATTACAATTGATATTTAAAAAAAATGTAAACTCATAACTACACATTATTCTTTTTAAAAGGGCACAATTGCTTAACAGCAGCATCTACAATTATCATCACCCCAGAGCAAGACAGGTTGTTGAAAATACCATTAGCATTCTACATTAACTGCAAGGTGGAGAGTCTTTGGAAAGGCCACAGCGTGTTGTATTGAGGTGGATCAAGACACAACTACCTTTTATGACATTGACCAGGTTCATTTAGAAAGGACCAGGTCACATGGAGGGAGGCTTTCCCAGACATTATTGTCCAGCGATAGTACAGTGATTCAGTATTTCTACCCAGAGCATACATGCAGACCAGTTTTCCCTTAATTAGTTTAAGTTTGGGAGAATCATTTTATTTGTTATTATTTTATTATTATTTAAGTGAATGGGGAAAGTGGTCATTGTGTAACAGTGCATCCCAGCTGTTTGATGAAGCTGTAGTATGATGTTTACTCTGAATGAAATAGTCAAACCAGAGACACTGTTTTTATGGTTGTACCTTTTAATTATGTGCAAGTACTACAGAGGCCTTGGGACATCCACTGGAATGTAATATAAAGTTGTTGTTTTTTTCTGTTCAAACAAAGCTCGACTGCAGCATGTGTTTATACAGACTTGGAGAGGTAAAGAAATAAATGTAAGTAATAAACAATGACGGCCTACAGTGAAGGCCTTTTCTAATCAGAATGTCCTTGCTCTACAAGTGTTTCTTCAAAATTTTCAGCCATTCGTCTTTCAAACTTTACACCTGTTGTTACTATAACTCTGTGTTTCTTTCTCTCCCTCTCATAGAACATACACTTGATTATGAAGTTGCACACTAGTGTTTTAATGCCATGCAGCCTGAAAGTCTCTAAAAATATATTATTTATACAAACTTCTGCATATGTGTACACTCACATTAATGCAAGATGCTATCATGGCTTCAGCAAAAGAGTAAACTCCTGAACCTTCATGTGTGCCAACTCCATATTGCATCAAACATTAATGATTTATACCCTCCTCTTCTTTAGCCCGTTTTTCAAAATGGAATATGTAGCATTCCTGGCTTCATTTATGTGTTATCTGCATTCAAACATACAGTAAGTGCCCTCTCTGTAAGTCCTCTGCATTGGCTCTGTTCAAATAGAAACCATAACAGATAAAGCTCCAGTGCCTACACAATATTTTACACATGGTTCATGAGAGGCATTTGGAACTGAATGAATGACTGTATAAAAATGACACCAGATGTTTAATTTTTTTTAACTTTCATATAGAGCCACAGATCTGATCAAAATTCTGCAAGAATGCATCTGGCTGTCAAAAACAACTTTCCAAGTATCTCTCTGTGTGTGATGCAACCTGCCGCTCTCCTGCTGGCTCACCATGTTCTCAACTCACATACCTGCCTCAAGTTATCAACCACGCACTAGAAGATATGGGAAACCACTGAGTACAATCCTGTCTGACTTTTACACTGCATTGGCTTGAAAATGTGTAGCAGTATCATATAATATGGTGATGGAATCTCAAACCTTGCCACTGATTCAGTGAAAGTACTGTCAAGTAAAGTTGCAAGGAAAGTGACACTAGCACTTACAGCAACTTCAAAGTGGCCCCAACTCAACCTTACCTCCTGCTGTAACTGTACTACAGTAGGTGCTGTTTTATTTACAGGGACATGTACCCATACAGCGTTACTGAAGATATCTAACTAAGAAGTAATCTGCATTTTAGTGAAAAAATATATTCTAAGGGACTGACCAAAAAATCAGGTTAACATGGTCCATGTTCACTATTGTTTGTGTGACAGAAAATATAATTTGTTATATTCTATTTTCTTTGTAAAACTGTAAAGTACCAAACCTTCTGGCTTAATTGTATCAGATCAGCCTTGAATCACAGTGAATGTTATTGTACCAAAATTATCTGTAAGACACAGAAGAATCTTCTCTGCAACTTAATTTTGTCTCATTCATTTGTTTTTTGTTTTTTTTTTGTTCTTAAAAAATGGTAATAAAATTTCACATTTATTACAGTGTTACAAGAGGCACATTCAGTTTTTCTGTCTTTAACCTTGTATTTGTTGTAGCTTTTACATTAAAGTCATGGCATTCAACTGCCACTTGTACTGTACTGTGTACTGAAAAAATGTTATGTAAATGTTACTAGGTCTGACCTTATGGAGTAACCTGAGGGCTGATTCAAACATGAGACTGATATGTAAAATTGTCATCAAATTTACAAAGTGAGGCGCATGTTTGAAAAGGTCTTTTGATTTACACTTCTGAAGATATTAGGAGTAGATTTACATCACACTTTTTGAGTTCAGTGTCATAGGAGATGTTTTAAGATAATTGTACTACATTAAGTTTAATTTTCCTTTTCAGAGAGAAGATAAGAATTGTGTGTGGGAGAGGAGTCTCAGTGCACTTACTTTCTAATGGAATGAACCTACTGAGTCAATCAAACTACTGCCTGTTTCCACAATCAGCAGATTTACATATCACTGAGTTTTTAAGAGAAGTGCATCATTGCTGTCCTCATCTTTCAATACAGTTGCAGTTTTACTTGTTTGGGAAAGATGCAATATCCACAGTTCAAAAGCTGGACATCATATAAGGATCAGTTCTTCCCTAAATTACATTTTTAACACATTTAACACATTGTGTTGGTGTGTTTTTTATCACTGTAGGTGAATAATTATCATTACTTTACCCTTTTCTCCAATCGAAAGTAGAAAGCGTCATAAAGATAATCTTAAGAAAAATAGGCTGAGACAAAGCTTCTTATCTCAGTCTTTATGCAGAGTAACCGAAAGCTTTTCGAGGCTTTGTGGTAAATTAACTGTGGTGAGGGTGAGAGCGCTTACAGGTCCTGCGGACAATCTCTGGCCGCTCCCTCACCTCCTCCTCCGCATCAGTATTCACCTCCTCTCCTCTCCGCTCTCTCTTCCACTCCCTCATTCTCTGTGGACCTAAGAACGACCTGCAAGGCTGACCGCTTCGCTTAGAGCGGAGTCCTCGGTGGACCAACTGCTGTTTAAGGCCCAAATGGACGGATGTAACAGTCTCTCCAACTTAGTTCCTTCTTTATCTCCTTCCCTCCCAATTTCTCTTCATTAATCTCATCTCTCACTTTCCCCATACCCCCCCCCTTCCCCTTTTTCTCATTCACCTCTTTCACTCCCCTCTCCTCTCCCTGCGGACCATTTCAGGCCTGTTTAGGTATGCATCATCAAGTGCACATTTAGAGATGTCAGAGAATTGATTGTTCCTCCCTCGCCTTCATCTCAACCTTCTCCACTCTCTGGCTTGTACTCACATCTCTCTCTCTCTCCCCCTGCAGATTTTTTCCCATTTCTTTTTTTTCATTCATCTCTCTCGTTTCCCAGAATCCCCTGGGGCGTGACAGTCACTGCTGACATCTGTGACACCCTCCACGGTCGTCATTCCCTGAGAAATGAGCTGACATGTGCGCACGTGTATGTGTCTATGTACTCGAGCATGTGTTATTTTCAGTTCGTATTCATGTGTGTGAGTCAGAGAGTTAATGTGAGAGATCCATGAAGTTGTGTGCAGTGGATGTGCATGACTGGATGCCCTTCCACTTTCTGTTTCTGTACATATATACGTCTATGTGCATTCATTCAGACACATGCATGTGTGCTTACCAGTGAGTCTAATCTCTGCATCTGTGTTGTCAACATACATGTGCAGTGGATAGGTATATTGTATATATGTGTGTGTGTTGCCTTTCTGTCTGTGCCTTTTTCAACTTTCTTCAAGGTTTAAGGAAAATAATAAATCGAAGTAATGTGCCGTTGCAGAGGACGGACGAAGAGTTTGCTCTGTGTCTTCTGCTGTTCAAACAGGTTAAAACAGAGGGCCAAGTTGACAGTCCGAGCCAGGGCATTAGCAGTAGATCACTAGAGCGTACGATCCAAACCTTCAAGTGATTGTGCACTCACTTCCAAAATGCCGATGTCCATTTTTATTTCATCACGTTCAGCACAGTGCACTTTCTTGTAATTCTCAATTTACTGGGTGGAATAAATTTCCATTATCTCCAACTCTCAGCCTCTTCCTCATTTAATTGCTGTGTGCAGGATATGAAGGCACAATTAGTTGAAAGAGGCAAAAAAGGAAAGAAATACAAATTGGGCATCTCAGTGAATAGATGCTACGTACAGTCCTTGCTGTTTCGTGAATCTGATATCTAGCTTGTTTGTTATAACAGCAGTGTTAATCATCATTGCAAAAAGTATCTTTCTGTTAGTCATTGTCATTCTTTCTGTCTGTTATGATAACATATTACTCACTAAAATGCTGGGACTGGGAATCCCATGAGATTTCTGAAACAAGTCAGGCAGGGCAAATACAGCAAGTATGGCAGGTCAAAGTTTAACTGGTCTAAGCTGGTCTATGAACTGTCCTGGATGTTTTCAAGAGAAAGTTGGGGATTCTTCTACCCATTTTTCATACCTGCCAGTTCTAACGTTTCAGACCCTGCAACGACCTCTCCATCCTCCATCTCTAACACATCCCCTGTCACTTGATCCTCATCTGTCCCTCATTCCCCCTAAACAGCCACTGCTTATATATACTATACATGCCTACTAAAGGTACAGTCAGATAACATTTCATCTTATGAATGCTGAATCTGCTCCCCATTCATTTCTATCGAAGCTCCCAAAGCCAACATAAGTCCTCCAACATAAATGACCATATAAGCCGTTTGTCCCTACCCTGTGATAGGACCCATACTGTAGACATGTACCACAGTTATTTTTGCGTTTGTGTCTATCACCATTTTTAGTAAATTATGACAATACAAACTGTGACATTGCTATCATACTGTGTTTATATTTTGTGATTGCTCTGATTAACTCTGATGTGTGACATCACATTCATTTTTTTGCGGCAGAGTGCAGGTATTGAACGGAAGTGTAATGTGACTGTCACCTTAACCTACTATTCCCTAACCTTGAAGGACAACTGCACCAATTTTACATTTAAAAGTCTATCTACACGTTTTGGAGAACACCACTACACACGTGAAAAAGTTATACAAAGTCTGTTTTGGCTCCAACAGGAGCTGTGTGAAGTCTGATAAGTTGCCTTACGTGATGACACCTGAGTTGTCATTGGTTGGATCTGAAAACTACAAGTCTGAGAATGACAAAACTCTGGGGGTATGGAGTTAGAAAGAAGTGAACATACCAGACCTCTGTAACCTGCTTCTCATCTCTGCTTGAGGCAATATTAGTGATGACCTTAGTCAGATTCTCTGACTGCTCGTGTTTCTTGCTCCACCTGACTTTTTAGGGATGTCACCACATTCCCACATCTCAACAATCAGCTTGGTAAGTATGTTATTATTGCAGATTGGAATGGTGACTAACATTACAAATATACCACCCAATTATAATAAAGGAAAATGGTCTTTTAAGATTATTTTATGCATTTTCAAACTTCCATTTGTTTTACCTTGAAAAGCAGTGATTTCGCTGCAGGGCTCATCTGAGTTTTTAACAGTTGTTGTGGAGGTCAAGGGAAGCTTCAAGCCAGAATAAACAATTGTGCTGTGTGAAAGGGCTCATATTGTTTTGAAAGTAATGGTTTTATAGAACACACACACACACAGACAGAGGGAGGGAGAAAACTGAGAATGTGGGTTCAAAGGTCTGGCTCCAGACTGATAGCAATTTTTCAGAAACAGGTTCAGAGAGTGTCCAGTTAAATGGCCCAGAGTCAGAAATGGAAGTGAGGCAACCTGAAAGGTATACACACAAAGAATTCCTTTTTCATATCTTAATATTGGTGTATAATATTTGGGGAAGACAAGAACTCCCAGCTAATATGTGAAGATTAATTATCAATACATTTTGCAATAATACACATTTTCACATATGTAATATACAGTGCACAACTAACAGAAATAATTCATTGGCCATTAAATAGTCTTGGTCTGCTTTTGTTATAGCCGTAGTCAAATATAACTTGGTAGCTGATTGGGTTGTTGATACAGCCAACTGAAGAACTTAACAGGTGCCGGCATTTCTAGCTTTGAAAGCTCACTTTCAGGTCTTAACTCTGTTTTGGAACCAAATAAATAAATAAAATTAAATTAAAAAACAAACAAACAACAAAAAAGAAAAAAACAGCAGCTGGTACCGTACGCAATTTCTAGTAGTCAGTATATTTGGCTATTCACTACCAGAAACAACACATTACTGCAGCATCTTAATTGATTATTGCAATTCATTGTTTTCATCCTGGAGTGATCATTACAAAATCCCTCTCTGAAAGTGTGGCTGAATCACTAACAAGTATGTGTGGAGGGTACTAAAGAGAGAATACTAAGTAGAATTAGAATGAAGAGGACTTATTTGTGTTAGTGAGAAATTCACTGTCTTTTGGCAGTGGCTGCCAGAGAGGAAAGTGTGGTGGACACACACCTCCTCTGAAAGGCAAGCTGCCATGTGTGACTGTGCGCCTCCTGCCCGTTTAGCCGGACTTATCACAAACAACACTTACTCACAAACACATACACACACAAACCAATGGGTAAACACCGACACACACACACACAGACACATTCAATATCTCCTCTGCTCAAAAAATAAATACAAAACATTCAAATATACATGAAAACCCAATGAAAAGCTGTTTATGAATTTGAATATTCAAATAATAAAGTACATCGCTTAGAAATGTACAAATTGTACCAATAGGAAAAAACACAAAACAAATCAGTAATGTACAAATCACTGTAAAGCTGGTTTAAAGTGATCTCACATTTCTACTTTTCTGTTATACAAAAAAAAAAAGAATTCTTACAATTTTCCTCACAAAATAGTTTTAGTTTTATGTTTCAGCCCTTGTTCACCTTCTGTTTAGGGAATGCAAAACATGAGGGACCATTTCCTGTTTAGCCCCAGTGACTTATGGGATACATCAGGGTTGCTTTTTCAATTGTGAATTTTTCAAATCCCACACAGGCAGCCAGGAGTAGTATCCACAGGATAAATGGCACTAACCTGTCTAAGTTTACACTTTTAGATGTATGAATCTGATAAATCCTGAAGTCAACAAGTAGACTCTGGTATCCCTCAGCATACCAGTAGCAGATCTGTATGTAGAGGAATTGTCAAGGACAGTGTATAGCAGGGAGCTGGTATCCCCAGCATGTGAGTCAAGCATATACGTTTGCAGTAGTAATCAATAATTTCAGCAGCGGGCATATCAGGGCATTTACAGCTACCACAAACTGCCATTGAGGAGAAACAGTCTCACACAGTCTCAGCTTGCCCTGCTCAAAGTCAGCCACACTTGCCCACATTTCTTCTGTACCAGAATTTAAGACTATAATGTTTTCACGTTGAACACTGTCAGTTAGCTTTGTAAGGTACAAAAACACAGTGTGAAAGGAAATGTTAATATAGGCAGCATATTTATTGGTGGGCCACAAAAACAAATCTCAAATATATATGCAGATGAGGCCAGGCAGAAGACCGGTCTCAAAGAATCTCCCACTTCACACACACTTCACTCTGAATTTGAACGCATCCTTCAGGCAGGTGTTACAGGGTGCTCTGACACACCAAGAACTTGTTTAGTAGGTGTTATTTGTATGTTATCTTATTTTGTCTAGAACTTTTGGAACTTGTTTTTAACTAAGTTCAGTCGTCTTTGTGCCCTCTTTCTAACTTTCTGGTGTTTCCATATGTTACACTGATATCAGACCATCTCACAGTTCAGTGAACATTTAAGTCTTAAGTTTTACTCTGAGTGATGTGTTAAAAACATTTATATGACTGAGCCTGCATTTACCACATGGGTTTGTCCTGTGTCTTGTTGAAATATTTGTAATAACTGTAATAATGTGATAAATCAATGTAGTGAATCCATTTGTGCCATTATGTTCTCCTCACCATTGCAGCATCTTATTTTACTTCCAGTCAAAACACTGCAGCTGGTCAGGGGTTCAGCTGCAAAATACCTCAGACTAATTATAGATGACGTATAACCTTGTTTCAGCCTCTTTGCATTGGTTGCACTTTAAATTCAGAATACATTTTACGACTCCTTTAATCACCTACGAAGTCTTAATGTGACGTGGCACATTCTTATATCTGTGACTCCTTATTCCATGACTGCGTAGCTTGGATCCCCAACCATCCATAATTTCAAACTCCAGTTATCTTTCAGCTCAGCCCATACTGTTGAGTTATTAAAAGGGTCTTGAAACATATCTGTTCTCACTGGCTTTTCAGAGTTAAACAGTTATTATTTCTTTTTATGACTCTGATGATTCCTCCCAGTCCTTTCAGTTATTTTTCCTGTCGTGGTATTTTAATTGCCTTTGATATTTTTATATTGTTTTTGCAGGCCTGTTGGATATCTCTTTTGTATTCTTTGCTTCCTTACACTGTCTTTTTCATGTCTATTCTCCCAAACACACCATTTCTCAATCTCATCCACATCTCTCTCACACTAACACATCAACACACTGCTGCTGGCAGTCTGTGAAGAAAATACAGGCTACAGTAATCTATACACTAGATTTCGTCATAGTATATTTCAAGCTTTGAAAGCCAGATAGTGATGGACACTGCTGATGCCTGAATTTCTGATCATTTACACACACACACAATATATATATATATATATTTAAGTGTTGTGTCCTCTAAAAACATAGTTTTGCTGTGGTAGAATAGCTTCTGAACCACATTTAGGCAGCCTTGGGACATTGAAATCCAACAAAAACCCATCAAAATGCATATTAATGAGAATGATGATATGAACAACATGAGCACATTTGTGAATTGTGGAATCACTTCAGTGCTTCCCATACACAACCAGTACTGTATTGATGAATTATACAAAACCTCGAAGGCAGTCACTAGAGTGGAAATTTCTGCTAGAGCTGAAAAATCCTCCTAAAGTTACAGCCTACATAGCAGTTTATATAGTTTGGTGTTTGTCTTCAGGTTTTGATTTTAACAATTAAGTAGCAATAGAAATGAAATGCCATTCAGTAGTCAGCTTGAAAAGCCTGGGTGTCAAGATCAGCACATACAATGTGTGCTGTGTAATAGTTGTTTTATGGCTAAAACCCCAGATCATCATTAAACCAAACTAACTGCTCCTTGGTCAAAGGATTCTTCAGTCCTTCATTTTACTGTTGAATCTTTGCATTAGTTCTACTGATAAGGTATTTTGGTATGTGTTACGGCTGTATGTTTGTGGTGCTCTGTCCTTTTCCTGTCTTCCCACTAGCTCCACCCAGGTGATACCTGATGAGCCATCAATGAGCTACACCTGGCATTAGTGAAGTGCTTAAAAGCTCCTGTGCCAGTGTCAGAAGGCAGAGGCTCCTAGTGTGGGACTGCTGGACACGTTGCCTCTCAGCTTGTTTCTTTTTGTGGTGTTGTTGTGTTTTGACTTTGTGTCTCTTATAGTCTTGGTTTCATCTTCATTACTTGATATGTTTGTCTTTATGTTAATAAATGCCATGAATTTGGCTGTTTGTAAGATAGTTTCTGTGGCTGATTTGGGTCAATGGTGGAGTGTTGTGCGCCCCATAGGGCCACCCAAGGTATGGGACGTAACAGTATGAGTCATAAAATCTTGTGTCTTGTGTAAATCTTGAGCCCCCCTAGTGGCCCCCTTAGCCTATAATTTACATCACCCCCCGCAATATACAAACAGTTGGATGGAACAAACAAAAATGCGGCAATGTTACTATCCTTTGGAGTTCAATCCATTTTGGTGTATGAGTAAAAACCTCAGGGGCAGCAGCACTTTTGTAATGATTTTGGTGAAGCGAGTTGGAGCTGCAGGTTGCAAGATGCCCTGGGGCTAAAGTAACATTCATATAGTACACATCCATTATAAAAAAGCCTGTAAAACATAAACATATAAGTCTGATATATGTTTAAAAGACTCCAAGAGCGGTCTCAGGAAATTAAATTCTCCAGAAGCTTGTTCACTGTCCAAAATGGAAAGTGTTCATCCTCCAGAATGAATGGAATCATTACATCTTTGAAAAATCAAGCATCAGTGAACCGCTGGTCACAAGACATCTTGTGCCTTCAATTCACATCTACAGTTATTTTTAACAAGAACAAAGGCATATTTACAGTTCAGCAGAAAAAGAGTCTTACGTTGCACTTTCTGTATGTATACCACTCCAGAACTCATGGTGGTGCTGTGATGTTAAAGGGCACCAACTTAGTTACAATGCTAATGTTGCTCACAATATACCACCACATCTCAGAGACTTAAACTGTGTGTGTGTGTGTGTGTGTGTTTTCCTAAACGAACCTGGTAGACTTCCTCCACACTCTGGGCACAGCAGTTCCAGAGACAAACGCCACTGGCACGCCAAACGTCCACTGTTCTGCAAACGCTGATCAAACAGGCAACGTTCACCAATGTCCACCATCCTAGTTCAGCACCCAGAACCCAAACAACATGGCAACTGGCAACAAAACACAAACACACAAACCGATCTTGTCACCAGTCTCATATCTAATCACAATGGCACTTAACAAACTGGAAATCTCCCTTAAATGACTATGCCAGATGAGAACCAAAGGATCATCTTCACCGTGAATGACATGAATATGTATAAAATTGTATGGGCAACCTATGGTACTTACTAAAAAACAGAAATCTGAACCCCAGTGTTAGGGAAAGTCACGGATCAGCAAGGCTGGCTAGGATTCTATCCTTATCTCAGGGATACTCACAGGATAAGTGGGAAACACAAACCCGATGGAAAAAGTGAGTCAATAACCAAAATAACTAGGGGCTATCCTCAAAACATACACGTCCGTAGACAATTCCATGCATAATCATCCAATAGTGTTGAGATATTCCAGTCCGGACCAAATAACAACAAAACAAAACAACGTCCAGCCAATAACGCCCCCACTCATACCATACCTATCCTCCTGTGTACCTATCCCCTGTCCCTTCCCTTCCATTCCACTCCACACCAGAATCTCAATTGGATCATTTGTCCAAACAACAGACCAATTAATCTGTACTGCCAGAATCTCAGTGCTCCAGCCCATCACATGACTCTGGAGAGAGCACAGAGACTCAAGAGAAATAAATAATGGCTGAAGATACCAGCAGGGGCCCTGAGAGAGACATGTTTGTTCCGCTGTTATTAGCCCCCAAATAAGATTTGAAGGCATTTTCAACTCAAAGAGAAGAGGGTGATTATGATGGAGAGGGATGCCGGGCCTGTGCAAAGAGTGCCACAGAATATGAAACCCAGTGCAAAGCGATGGAACAATCCCACCCTGGTCCTCCTGACCCCCATCCTCCCAATCTCACAGCCGCCACCACCGCAGTGAAATTTAGAACGTGTCAGCCGAGAGGTGACATCTCAAACCCATGCTGGACTGACGATAAGAACCAGCCACAGTTAATCCTATGCACACTTCAAGACAACCTGGAAATATCCCAGGCCATACTGTCATTACCACCACCAGCATAGCCCCTCCTCTCCCCATCATCAGCACTCCATCACTGTTCACCCATGCATCCCCTATAATTCCTCTCCCTCCCTTCCATCAATCCACCATGTCCTGGTCCCAAGTTATTCCCTCACCCATCACCCTTCTCCATTACGGTGTACTCATCCTCCTCACATCACCTCCACTTGCCATCACAGAAACTACTACTCTGTTCTCATTTCACTTAACCATTCCTCCTACATTCTTTTCGCCCTCCTGCCCTTCATCCCCGCCACCAACCACCCAATCTCTGGCCACGTCCTTGTCTCATCATCCCCATCATCACCCCCCACTCATCTCCCCCAGGCCGGTGGCACAGTACTCAGGCGTGCTGATGCAATTGCACCCATGTCGTACTAACGCAGCAGAATAATGCCGAGCATCACTAGCTGAGTGGACCAACTCCATGCCCAACAACGCCCCTATCACTGTTCTCCTGCTGCTCCAACAGGCACGTAAGACGAAGACAAGAGCAGTCCCACGCAGCACCTGAACTCACTCCATCACCCCTGGGCCTGGTCCGTTCCGTCTCCACTTCCTGTCCCTCCTGTCTGCCACAGTTCATGGAAGTCTCCACCCATACCGTAATGTATGCTTCCCCTTTATCCTGTCACATTTCGCCCACCCACTTGTCTACATCTCTCGTAATTTTGTATCTTCTTTCTTCTGCTCTGTGACAGTTATCTCATTTCCTCTTGTAACAGCTTCCTTTCTCTCTGTCATTTCTCACACTCCACTGGCCACACTCTTCCCCTCCTGTACTCCTCTCTCCTCACAACCCCACTCCACTGTGAACATGTCAAGAAATACTATACCAAAACGACAACTCCAAACGTCAGGCTGTGTCAGCTGCATTGCACAATAAACAATTGTGAAAAACCATGTCCTAGTCATGTCACCACCAATGGTTTCATGCTAAGAACAACCTTGTTCCCTGGGCTAAACGATCCAACACAAGTCCGTGGAACCCTGAGGGACCATCTCCGTGCCATCCGTCAATAGGTCTCATGAGACAGTAAGTGAGAGTGCTGTCCCACATGCTGGTCCAAAAATCCAGAAATCAACTGAGTTTAGATCTCATCACTTTGTATCCACTTGCAGTGACCTCCAAAGGACACGTGGACCCAAACCAGCCAAAGCAAACGCCAAAATCCTACAGCATAACAGAGCCACCTGATCACATCAGTGGTCAAGCAGTCAGGCTCTGTACTGTTCTCCTCAGCGCTCACACGGTATCTGGCCCACCATGAGAACACAGAAGGATGACCCATCCGACTACATCACTCACTACCGATACTTCCCACATCTCAGCAAGACCAATGGCTCCCCTGGACCACCGAACTCCTCAAATGTGCATCCATCTTGTAAATGAGGGTCACAGCACCCAACGACCCATCACCCAACGACCCAGCACCCAACGACCCATCACCCAACGACCCAGCACCCAACGAACCTGAGACGAGGATCTGTGTTTGTGTGTGTGTATGTGTGTGCCTATCCGTGAGATAATCAGAGAGAGAAATAAATGAGAGGGGCTGCATGTTCCTTGATCGTCCTTTAAGAGTGACTGAGGTTGCTTTCAACTCACAATGAGTGTACATATGCAGAAATGTCACCAGTCAAAATCAGCTACTGCAACTATAGTAACCAGCTTGCCCATTTAGCAACTAGCTAACATGAGCATGACACAGATACATCACCTTGTACAGGGTAACATTATTAAGACATCACCCTGTGATAACTGTAAACCTGCTAACAAAAACACAACAGGACATACACCACTGCATACAACTAAAAGCATTTGCAGCTAGCAACCAGCAGACACCACAAAAAGCCACCACTTTACACAGTTACTGAATCCAACTACTCCAAACAACATCATCCCAAAAATAATCACTGCAATTAGCACCCCCCATTAATGAGTGTGTGACTGTTAATGTGTTGCTTGAATTGAATGACAGAGGGTGGCCGATCAGTGCCAAAGACCCAATGGTTATAAATGTAGCCCAGTATTTCATTTTAATTTTATGACTTTTGGTTTTGATGGTCATCAGTCATTGCGTGTCAGTCTAATTAGAGAAATTTATTGGAGTACAACTTAACTTTTTTTTGGTGGAAACCACCGAAATTACCAAATGAAAAGTAGCCCAGGTGGGTAGTACAGTACAGTACTCAGGTTCTGTGGACCTCAGGTTAAGGTCCTCCTCCTTCCCTGTGCTATAGGCTGGTGAGGCTGAGGACCAACAAACACAAATCAGATGGGGGCATATAAAGCTGAGTGGCAGCACTGTACTGTGAGCTATTTGTGTTGTCCATAGCTCCTTTGTTAATTGCCACATTAAATTCAGACGGATAATGGTTCTGCTGTTAATATTCAGTCAGTCAGTCTGTTTTTCAGTCTTAAATCTTACCTTCAAAATTCCTTACCAGGAAACTCTGTAGAGGAGAGCTGCCATTTTTGTCTCACTCTTTTTCTGCTGTATTTTATGTATTCTTTTCTGTTTTATCTTTAGCTAGGGCTTGCTGGTTTGTTAATTTGGCATGTGTTTTCCCTGAGGTTCAAATTAAGCTTCCACATTTGACAATTAAAGAATCTGAAAATGTACATTTATGTTTATGTTGTTGGGGCTGTAAGATGATCTCAGACCATCCAATTTGCTGTAGCATATTTTAACTACATTCATTAAATCAGATAAATCAAATTCTGCACAATCAGTGCAGTAAGACAACCTAAACACAACCTAAGCACTCTCATTGTTAGTGTCCTATCATTGCAATCGAATTTCTCCACCCACCCATTCAAACTGTTATTGTCAATTGATTGTGACGACCCTGACAAATGTTGCAAGACAGGCAGCAGTCATTTTGGATCATAAAACTATTTGTGTTGTTTAACCAGCAATAATTCTAAATTCTTTAATTTTCACAGGTATTCAGTCATTTTCCAGCCTTTTAATGAAACTTGTTAAGTTCAGTCAAGAAGGCTACATTCAGTTCTCTTCTTTATCCGGTACTCATCCAGAGCCGTGCCTCCTTCTATTGTTTTAAAGTTCAAGTGGCAACTCTCTTCTGGTTCACAGCATCCAGTCAAGTAATCCTAATGACTGCTCTTGATGTCTTGCTCAGAAGCCAGTTACTAATGAGTATGCTTGTTATTAGCACAATTAGCTGCACCTGTACTGTGCTGTTTCCAGCTCCTCGCGCTAATGCTGACACCCAACCAGCACAGTACTCAGGACTCCATCCAGAATTAACATATATTTATGTAATAAGTAAATGTAATGCTTACTCTGGTAAATGAAAGATTTAATTTGTTTTTCTTCAACTTAGCTTTATACTACAACTAATTTAAAGCTATGTATTGTAGTTACGCGTAGGCACACCAGTGATCCACTATGCTACCCAGCAGTATAATTTATTCACTCATTCCTACTTAATACAATGCAGAGCCATGCATTTTGTCAGAATCAGGTAAAGGCCCTGAATAATTTGACAGTCCATTATTTTCAGAATAGAGTTCAATCACTAAAATCTAGTTCCATTAAGCTAGAATTTAATCCTTTTTACCGAGACTGTTGGAACCAGGGATTTTTAGCCACAATTACGGTATAGATCCAAGAATGGAAATGTGTTTCAGTGAGTTGGTCCAGTAATTTGGTCTGGAGGAAAATATGTCAAATTAATTTAGATAGATTGCCTTGAAATGACATTAAGAGTCAAAAAAGAATCAGAACACATCTCTCTTGTCCTGAGAATCATTTGTTGGGTCTCTGCTACTTTTAGAACTCAGTTCCAGTTCCTCAGATCCTTCTCCAGGTATAAAGCTCTTAATGGACAGGCCCAACAATGTATATCAGACATGCTCTCAATTTACAAACCAAGCGGATCTCTCCAGGGACCCTCTGTGCCTCTTTCATATCCCTGGAGTTCACCAAATCTGGTGAAATTGTATTCAGCATGAAGGCATCTAAAAGCATGAGACAGCTTATCTAAGAGTCAAACCTACACTGTGTTAATTAAAAAACAGCCTTAAGAACTTTCATCCACTTTAGCATTCTCATAAATCCATTTATTTGTCTTAATTACTGCCCCTATGTACTGTATTTCTAACCTCTGATGTTTTTAGTACTTGTGGTGTGCTTCTCTCATTTCCTTCTCTTTTTCATTTGTTCTATTCCTTGTATGCTCTGCTATTTTTGTTTAAATGTTTTATTATCCTGTGAAGCAGTTGTACCTGCAGTTGTACAAACTGGTGCTACACATAAAAATGTACTTCAACTTGAACTAATTACTGAAGTGTGACCCTGGAATACATTTATTACAGTAATAAAACTGGATCAGCTTTGGATCAACAGCCAGCAGATTCTTCTAATCATTTTTCATGATCCTAAATTTGGTTAAATGTCAGCAAAGCACAGTGCAACATCTGTAAACAAGACTGAAGTATCTCAGCATCTATTGAATAGATTGCAATGAAATTATCTGAAGACATTCATGGTCCCCAGGGGATGAATCCTAATGACTTTGGTGATCGTCTGACTCATCATCTAGTGCCAACTTCAGGTTCACAGTTGTAGTTTACGCATTCATGTCCCCCTCAGGTTGAACTGTAAAAATGCTGGTGATCCCTTGACTTTTCCTCAACTACTATCACCAGGTCAAAATTTCAGGTCAAACAACACTTGCTTTAAAGAATGGTCCATTTATAGTAAATGTTGCAGTTGCAGTTGTACGCAAAGTACTACAAGGCAAACTGCGCATTTTGTTGATTTTTCAAGTGAAAAGAAGTAAATACAACCCCTGCAGCAACCAGACACTAAAAAATCAAACAGTAATTGTGGTATGTGGAAACATTTTCACACTCTTCTACTTGTAAAACATTCAGAGCTTCATCAACTCGTTAGGCTAATTTACTGTTTAGGACTTGTTAGGCAGGTCAAGTATTGTCATTAAGAACTATCTGATGATTATTCCAGAGAGATGTTGACATCTCAAGTATGCAAAGCAGCATCTGGATAAGCTAAAATGGTTTTAGAGACAAGTGCTGTGGACAGGTGAAGTCAAAACTGAGCTCTTTGGACACAATTGAAAGTGTGTTTGAAGAAAAAAAAAAGCTGAATTTGATCAAAGGCACACCTTCAACTGTTAAGCTGAAGGTGAAAATTCTTTGGGGTTATGTGGAAGCTAGTGGCACAGGAAACATTGCACAGATAGAAGAACGGATTCAGCAAAGAAACTAAAAGTGAAAGGAGGCTGGCTTCTTCAACAGGACAACAATCCAAAGCAGACCTCAAAATTCACCATAAACTGCTTCAAGAACCCACAAGCTGCAGCTTTTGGAATGGCTCCAGACAGTACCCTGATCTGAACATCAATGAAAATCTCAGGGTATAACTTACACATACTGTGTGTGCAAGACAGCCTAAAAATATTTCAGAACTTGAAGTGATCTGCAAAGAAGTGGTTGAAAATTCCTAAATCAAGAACAGAAAGACTCTTAGCTTCAACAAAAAGTGTGGGGGTCACTAAATACTGACTTAGTTGAGTGCCCAAGCTTTTGCACATGCCACAATTGTGTCAATGTTTTCTGTTTTTTATTGAGCCATTAACAAGGTAAAAATGAAGAGTGAATTAACATTTGAAGAAATGCTCATTTTTAATGTCTGTTTGCTGCAAGGGTTTTATTTACTTCTGTTCACTTCATGGAATATGACCATGTCCAAACATTTGCTTACAACTGTATACAGTCTGCTTTTTGAGGGAGCTCTCAAAGAATCCAAGCAGCAACAAGGATACTGCTGAGACAGCTTATGTCCCTGTAATAAAAACAAATAAACTCAAAACTTAGGTAAACAAAAACAAAACAGAGAGAGAGAGAAAGTGGAGGGTGCTGCAGCAGCAAATGGTTGGCATGAGCGTGATCCGCAGTGATAAGGTAATAATGTCCACGCTGAATGAACCAATGACTGTGAAACACATTGCAAATGGAGATACTGATCGGCCAATAAAAGTGTTACGTCAGCGTGCTACCTGAACTAAACGTAAACTAAACTCAACTACTTGTGTTTAGTGCCAATGAGCATGTTAGCATGCTATCAATTTAAACGAAGATGGTGAACATGGTAAACATCAAGAATAGCATATGCTTGACACTGTGAGCATGTTAACATGCTGACTTTAACATTTCACCCAAAGCAGTAAGTGTCTCACAGAGCCTCCAGCATGGCTGTAGACTCTTAGTCTTGTTTGATTTGACTTACAGTATTTGTGTATTTGTGAGTATGGATAAACCAACTGTAAATGAGGCTTTAATTTGTGACGTGTCACAAGTGGCATAGAATGAGATTCCCAAAGTTGTGGATTAGCAGTCCTTAGCTGCTACAACGAAATAAGCTTTATGACACTGTGGTGGTAACAGTTATGATTATCAAGAGAACAGGACTCTGTCAGTATAAATATACCCTTGGTGCCCATCTGCATCTAAACAGTCACCCCCCCAGTCCACAACCTCATGACTCTTTTTTTGGGTACGGTTTGTTCATGTTCACAAATTTAGAACTGAGCTAAGATCATAGGAATAACATTTTAAGGGTGGCTTTGTGCAATAAATTCAGCAGCTCTTATCTGCACAAGGAGCTTTATTTCTTTAGTAATCATTCTATTAATACGTGATTACACTGTATCCCCTGGAGTTTTCATTGTAAAAAGGCTGATAGTCTTTTAATTAGACCTAAAGGGGATTGGAGCAGTGCTTTTACATATTCCACCAGTGCAATGAATTATACAACTCTGCTGTATGGACTCATACGCATCACATTATGTAACCACGTGCCAATTATTCAGGTCTTTATCTGAGCTGTGAACTCACAGCCTTGGCTTTCTCACATAATATCAGGAATAAAAAAAACAAGTGTGTACGTCTGGCCACAGAGAGAATACAGAAGTGCTCTCTACTTGACAGGCTCATCACACTCCACTATAGTCAATAGTATTGGATCTGGGTCCCTATTAACCAGCAGGTCATCTGCAGGAGAAGGCTTCTGTCATGAATTCTGGCCCCATGTTTATTTTATTTTCATCTATAGGTATACTCTTTCTGTTGCTACCAGTGCTGCTGTCCTGACAGGCTTTGGCATAGATGATGCTGTAGCAGTGCTGTTGTCCTGGTAACAAAGCCTAATGACAAGATTTGATATGATCCTCTGATTTAGAACAAAGATGCAGTCTGCTGCTGGGCATTGTGAGACACTAGACTAGACAAGGGCTGGTTTTTATTCATGTGTGTGTCAGCATGCGTGTATACTGTTGTAATGCTTCATTGTGAAGATCAAATTCACTTACAAGAGTACAAGAATGCAAAAATGTCCCACAGCTGAGGATATACTGTACTGCTGGTCCATAGTTTTTGTGTTTTTCTCAGTAACAATCACAGCTAAACAAAATGTGTTTAGGGACATTTTATGCCTCATATTTATTAGATGGTGCAGTAGAGAGATGACAGGAAATGAAGGAGAGAAAAGACCTCCAGCTGGGGAGGTTGTGGTTCAAGGTTACTGTCTAAGCCACAGGGGCCACAACACATTCAGACAGAAATCACACCCAGAGTGTGTTATCCGTCCTGGAATTCTTGACATGGTTGATGAATGCTTGCCAGTCCTTATAAAATATATCAGTAGACCCCCCATAGTCTGAATCAAATCTTCTCTACCTGCAAAAACTGCATCAAATCCTTTACCTTATTTAATCTAGAGTGTGCTACAACTCAGTTGTGCATTTGGTAATAGGTTAAGGATGTATCTTGAATACCTTTGAGGCAAGAAAAGAGAAAAGGAAGCTCAGCCTTGCTGCATTACTTATGGGATCAGTAGAGTCATCATCATGTGACAGGAAGCCACAGCGAAGTCATTACTGGCAGTGATAGAACAATGAGTGCACAGTTGGCCTAAAAGCACTGTGTCTGAAATAGCGCACATCCTGTCAGCTCTAACCCCCCCCCCCCCCCCCCCCCCCCCCCCCCAAAAAAAAAAAATCTCCCTAAACTCGCCACCCCTTTCCATGCCACAGCCAGTATGTCATGATCATGATCAGGACCACAACCACTGTTTTTTTTATTTTTTTTATTCGCTCCTCCACAGTATGTGAACTAGCCGCTGGAGAAAATAACAGGTTGCAGGGGGCCAACAAATGGAGACAATCTCTGCCTCAGAGTGTTTGTCTCTGCAAAGCAGTGGGATGAGTCGAAAGGTGAAAGAGAGGGGTCAGTGCCACAATCACCGAAGCCGGCTTTGACATTGGAGGGGGGCAAGCCAAACAACACTCTTCCATCCTCCCCTTACCCAACCTTTGCCTCCTTCACTCAGTCTGGTGCAAAATATAATGAAGCACACAGAAAACAACACAAATGCAAATGCACAGACACACAAAAAAGAACAACTGACACACGCCTGCATTTCTCCAATGTCTCATTTTAGCTGGCTCTGTCTAGTTATGGATGTAGCGTGCTGACACAGGCGGTAAACAAAGTCTGGAGGAACTGCTGGGGAGTGGAGACAGTCAGCGGACCTTAATGAAGACCCACAGAGTGGAAGGTGTGGCCCCAGGTCTCGACAGGGGTTTCTTCTCCGCCAACAAGGCCCCGGGAGTTAATACGATCCAGCAGAGGCAGACGGTGCTTGTTCCCCATCCTCGCTCCCTCCAGCGACTTAATTTATGCAGCATCTTGCAGTGCCGCTGAGCTTGAATAGCAGCCGCGACAAGAATTTGAATTTGTTAGTTTGGGGGGGTGAGGGGGGTTCAGAGCTGGGAATCGTGGTGTTCTTGGTTGTTGGGGAGTGTGCGCAGAACTCCGCATGTGTGCCAAGGGCTCTGCTCCAGTAAATACAGACTGAGGACTTCAATTTGCAGCACTGTGACCTTTAGTTGACCTGTTACTGACCACTGCCAATCATTTTAACATTTAATGAGCAGCTACAATTGTCACACACTTTAGCTTTACACACCACACCACCTGCACCCTGGCCAATCACCTGGCTCACTCATGCATGGGACAGTTGGGGTCGACTGCCAGTCAATAAATCCTGACCAGAGAGACCTGCTCACCCTGTTTACTAAAGGGCTCTCTGACTTTCGGTCTCTCTCTCCCTCCAATTGATTCATAGCCCCAGGCGTGATGAGGTTGATAGCCTGACTGAACAATGAGCACCTGTGTGTGAGTTTGGCCAATAACGTGCATGTCTTAATGCAGTAAGAGCCTTCCACCCCTGTTGCCTCCAGTGACTGTTTGAGAATTCAGTGACAGTTGTTCTGCTGCTGAAGCATCCATATGAATCTCTTCTGGTCTGGAGAGAAACCACACTACTCCTTTCCACCTGCATTAACATCCCCCCTATGTGTGTGCAGACACCAAAAATGGATAAAGTGCAGGTTTAAATTCCCTTAAGATCAAACTGGCTCAAGGTTATCAAGTACTTTGGGCACATTATTAATAATCTTATGGATCTTTAATGACCTTATCTAGAAAAGTTGATTATCAAAAACTAAATGATTCTCTGTTTACTGTCAAATCTGATGGATATGATCTGTGCAAGTGTAATGACATACATGTCATTAGCCTTTCCTTGATGAAAAAATTAATGTAGATCTGTTGCAAAATAAACTTGTAGGGAAAAGCCAGACAAAGGCTAAAACCAGGATATGAGGATATCTTTCAAGTCTAATCCCAATCAGAGTTAAAATTTATACCAGGCACAATTCAATGTCATATGAACCGAGGGTCAATAAGGGGTCAAGAAACAGCCTAGAGCTACTCTCTGCCAAAGCAAATCCAATAAAAATTAAACACTGAATAAACAGGATCTGTTGGGGTTTAACAACAAAAATGGTTCTGTTGCACCACATCCATCTGGGTATGCAATGAACATCATACGGTATGATGATCTTTTTTAAATGTAAAAGGCATGATCAATACCAAAAGTAGACTATTCACTTATTGGCTTGCCTAGTAGCCTATGGCAGTGTCTGGAACACACACTCACTGAACTATGTTTTATTTTGACATGCGGGTTTGTAGACAGGACTTTCATCATTCCTTGGAACATACATCACATAACACTTGCTTTTCAGACACTTCCCTCATCCTCTATCGGCAAAAAGACCTGATCTTTATCCATATTGGGACCTTTGGGAAAACAGCAGTATGAGCAACAATGGAAAGTTTTACTTGAGCATTTTTTTTCACAGAGACATTTGATATGTGACAGCAGGAAAAGCACAGATGTGAATAATAAAATACGCGATGGCTGAATTCCTTTTAGCTGCTTCAGTTTCCGGGGGCACACTATGACATCTGAATAGAAGAGAGCCGAAACATGACACATTTCTTTCTTCCTATAGCAAGTCTGTAGCAGATGTTTATAAAATATAATACAACCCTGATTATGTCAGGCTCTCTCAACAAATGGAATAATTTTCTCTTGGTGTCATATTTTCCAGACTCCACGTAAACATTCAGTAGCAGTGATTCTCGGTCCTTTGTCAGATGATTTGGTTTCTACTGTTAAGATGTTGGGAGACATTTTCAACTTATTTTCCTCCAACAGGAAAATAATATTCTCAGTGGCATGCAGATATTCACGAAACTAACAGGGAAGTTGATATTTGTTGTGAGGTCCACTTATCGCATGATCAACAACAACAGCAGTGGCAGTGATGCACACACAGCTCGTGGAGGCAGCTGATGTAAGCTACTTTAAGACTCTTAGTGACACAATTTTTTGTCAAAATTCTCAGTCATGGCTCAGTCAGGAGTCTGAACACAGACATGATGAATGTATTTTTAAATTCAAGTGGACTTGCACTTTTCCATGGATATCATTATATCCAAATAAAGGTCCGTAAACCCACCTAAGAATCATCATGTTTTAGGGGTTTCCTCAGTATCAGAGTAAGTCATTGATAGTTGCCGAGAAGGTACATTCAGTGGTACGCATCAAACAGAACTATAATAGCTAGTTCATACTTCTTAATTTCTTTGTAGAATTTTTAAATTCTTCTGATATCTAAGCTCATATTCATGAAAAAAAAAAATTCATGCTAATGCAAAAATGACAACTTTTAATAATGCACCATTACCTTAGGGTGCTCCTTAAACTCATTACCAGGGCACTCTTTTTTGTCTTATACATTTATTTAAAGGTAATCAAAACTTGCTCTTCAACATAGTCTGAGCCATTAGATTAATAGCTTGTAATCAACTCTATTTTCATGGAGACCTTGACGGGTTCTGTTCTGTGGTATTGAGTTCAAGTATTTATTTGTTTAACTTGTCTATATTTCATTATATACAAAATAGGTCAGTTTAATGTTTAGGTGTCAATCATAGAATTGCTTGTATGGGTCACTTTGGAAGTAATTACAAACACGTTTGTCTTTAAGGTATGAGGATGTGCTAGTTTTCATAGTGTAACTAACCTAACCCTAACCCTAAAATGTAGTTTAGACATTTCAGAAACTACTAACACAAATATGAGCTGATATGTAATAAGGATCAGTTTCTCTTATCCATATTATTTATTGTAAATGAATTATGTTTAAAGCAATTCTAACGTGGGTATACTTTAATAGAAGCTTTTCATATTCATCCAGCTGCTCTTCTCTCTCCCAGTCTTGTGCATGTTGAAGTGCAGCTGACCCTACTAACTGTTACTGTCATCACCCTCTCTAATGTCAGGCCCTTCGCTCTGCTAAACGAGGCATTTCACCACCATATCAGGGGCCCCACGCCACGGACTCGGATGCCTGATGCTTTCAACTCCCGACACACCTGTGAGTCCCACAACATCACAGCCATTTTCCCTGCCCTCTGACAAACAAGGACAATCACCCCACCCCCACCCCACACACACACACACACACACACACACACACACACCATCCCTGAGACAAATGGCGACTCTTCTTTTTAACTGGGAGGGGATGTTGTTGTTGATGAAGGATGGAGCTTGTCTCATCAGTATGGTCAGAAGTATACATGCTTAGGTTTTTCATCTGTCTGGTTTTCAGTAGTCTAAACACTGTTGTTGTTAAACAGATGTTGTTCACAGATAAAATTCAATGGCAATCAATCACTAGATTAACTGCAAATTTTTAGGGAGATAGTCAAATCAAAAGTAGCCTTCCTTGTTAAATTCATATGGAACAGTCATTCTCACTTTTTCCCTTTTTTTCTATGGAATTCAGTGTGTTATCCAGGGGTCCACAGTTAAATCTGAAGTGACACCAGAGGATTAAAGGGTTTGGAAAGAAAAACTGATTTTCCAGAAAATTGGCTTTTTTCCCAATGTTTCTTCTCATAAGAAAAACAATCCCATAAATGTGTTCATTATTAACCATAATTACATTTTATCGTAAAGTGACCTCTAGCGGTTATGTGGAACATGTGGACAAAGTATCGCAACAAAGTCTGTGTATAGAAGAGGTCAGGGTGGATGAATAGGTTGACAAAATATTTGACACTAAGACAGGAGCAAGCTGTCTGTCCTACACAAATCCAAACCATGAGAAAGTTGGTTCTGTGCCTAATCCTAACCATTTTTTTTAACCATGTCACTTTATGACAGGGTTATTTATTTATTTATTTTGTATTTCATCTGTGGCAAATCGTTGTTCCTGTGTGTGGTATCAGAGGGTAGGGTTCAATGAACTGTATTTTCATTTAATTTGGAGGATTTAATCCTGGATATTTGAACCTCTCTCAACCTCAAACAGTCCCTCATGTTGAGAGCCACTGTGCTAGACAGCTTAAGGCTCCCCAATATGAGACATAGAATTCCAGTGACAAGACAATTATTTGTGTGAATCACTCAATTTTTTCTCATAAAAATCACAACAAGTTGATGCTTCTTTCAGCCAAAGCCCTCCAGTTTGTATGTTAAATAACTCCCCAAACTTTGCTGCTCTGTGATGGTCACGACCTTGGTTAAAATCTGTGCTGCTGCAAGTGCACTGTCTGCACCATAACCAGCTGAAAACATAATGTTCTCACTTCAGACACACTCCCTCTGTGTGCCTAATAGTTTTCTTTTAACAGCTTTAATTCAGCCCACTGAATAAAACCATTCTGGATTCATACTTGAAAGAAGGGCAACCAGAATATGGATATTTTGACATTTAAGATTAAAAAAAATAATTTAAAAACTGCTCACAGACACACACACACTCAGTTTTCTTGGCAGTCTTTGAAGCCTTTTGCTTGGGTTAAATGTAACTTCAGAAAGGCCAGGGTGCGCAGGCCTCCCAGTCTCCAGTTCAGCCCACATCATTCTCCATGCATCATTACCACTGCAGAAACCTTGAGCCAACAAACAGCTCAGTGGCACTGCTCTTATTTAAAGGCAGGAGGGGAAACGGAAAAATACACATGCTCGCACACACACATACACACACATAGAGCAATGCTCAGACTGCCAGTCTAGCCTACACACACTCACACATTAAAAAATGATAAGACAGTTCAACTTTCTGCATCAAAAACACTCCCAAGCGTGGACAAGCATGCTCAAGCACACTCTGTAAATACACAAATACACACACACACACACACACACACACACACTCTTCATTAAATTCCAAATGGACCGAATTTAGATCTGAGAGCTGTAATTAATAGTTGGAATATACACTCAACGCTATTAAAGTCAATCCTCAGGGCTTTTCACTGCAGAGGAACTTTCAAATAATTAGAACCAGTAATCAGATACATGCACGAGTGGCCAGTGTGTGTCTAAAGATAGATGTGTGCTTCTTGTTTTCCCTCATCCCAAGACAATATTCGTCCCTGCATAGGAAAGGAAAGGAAGAATAAATAAAAGGAGACATTGGCAGTGCTGGAATAATTATACGCCACTCTATCCAATCTACATAAATAAACACTCACAGAAAGAGAACGCTTACGGTTATGGTTAAAATCATTTTTCAGGCCGTGGCCCACCACGTTTTGAAGAGTGTTTATGGCTGCAAGCGTGTTTTACATTGTAGATGAAATATTTGGTTTAGTTTGGCCGGGCCACGGCCAGTGACTCACAGCGCAGGATTGATGCAGAGTGTGTATCCTAGTGTGACATTAACCATTCATCTCTGACCTACAGCACAGCAACACCAGGAACTCAACAAGCTTTCCTTACAACATTATGGGATGATCTATTTTTATGTGCCTTGAGGACCTGTTCCGACCTGCCATGTGATAATTGTTTTAAAAGATATGACTGGCCCTGAGGGTTTAATTCAAGTGTGATCAGGAGTTTGAATGGATCCTCATTGGACGTTGACCTTGCATCACCCAGGTTTGAGCATATGAGCCACAAACATATTACAGGGACAACACAACATCATTCACAGTGTGAAATATGAATATTTCAAAATATTAGTGTTTCAGTGGTGCATAGTCACAATGGTGCAGTCAATTATTAAGTCATGGGAGAGTAAAAATTCTCAGAAAAAATAAATGAGCATCAAGTGGCTGAGTGGTTGTTTCCTTCAGCTTGCTTTTGCATTAAGGGGATCCAGCAATGGAGCTTACACATGGAGCCACTGTATCTATGAGAGTGTTCAAATTACGCAGGGGGACAGTGGTGGCTAAGTTCCCCTAAAAGAAACCATTATACCATTATATATAGCCATTGAGAAATAATTAAAATCCAATGTCCCATCATAAGTGCTTTTATCACAGAACTATGCCATAAGCAAAGCTAGAGTGCACAAAGATAACTATGGAAATACCATGTGGTGACTGAAAGAGGTTTGACTGGTCAGTTTTAGCTGCTAGAAGACTTACTAATCTTCTTTGTTGTAGTAGTGCACATATGACAAAGACATTTCCACTGCAAAGCCATAGCTCACCACCATCACCACTTTGTATTGCACTGAATGTTTCTTCTCCCCCTTTTCTTGCACATATTTCCTTCAAAGTCCAACAACATTCAAGTTAGGAAGATTGGAGTAAAACTGCCCATGGGCGTGTGTGTGTGTGAGAGAGAGAGAGTCAGCTCTGTTACATACTGGCATACACATCCCTTATAAGGATTTTAAGTGTGTAAATAGGATGAAACAGCATAACAGCACAGCAACAATAGCTTCAAACACAATCCACATGTTTGTTTTTTTGTTTGTGTGCATTTTTAAAGACTTTACCTTACGCATGGAAAATGAGCTTTTCATAACTTTTTATGCAAAAGTTAACTTAAAAATAAACATATGCATAACTGAAAGTTTAACTCAGGTTGAGGTCTCTCCACAGACAGACTATGTAAAATTGATTAATTTAACAATAAACATGCCTCAGACAAATTGCTTAATATCCATTACATCAGATTATGGGCACACTAACAACACTAACTTCTGCCTAAGTCAAGCTGCTCTGCTAAACAAACCATAGAAATCCACAAAGCTACAAAGTCTGGGCTTCATGTTGCATTATGTCCCCTGCTAGCACCACATGTCCAGTTTATCTGATAGGACGCTATGAGTCAGAATCCCTGTTCACAGCTGCTATCTGTTTTCCAGATCGAGATACTTGTTGCCCTTAGCTATTTACTCTTATTCTGCAAAGGCCACCACTCCAGCTCTAAGGCTATGTGGAGATGCTGGACTCCCCCAGGCTTAACAGAGCTTTGATCAGATAGCACACCAAATAAACACACACACATTCATTCACACATAGAAGCAGACCAGAAGCTCTATGTACAGATATGTGAGCATGTACACACTCAGAATCAAATAGAAAGAATCATTCAAATACTGATGCATGTACATTCACAAATTCAAACACAAATGTACAGGCTGTTTTCTTAGACACAAATCTACATATAAATGTACCCATTTGGCAGACACTTTTATCCAGAGCAACTTACAAGTGAGTCTACATGCACACAGAATCAGACTCAAGCTAGCAGGGGTCCAGATCAGCACCAGCATGCATCGGTTGACTTAAAAAGCAGGACTAGCTTGGCTCGATGGTTCATTGGCCACCGCGCTCCATCAGCCCCTCCATCAGTCTGCCCATCTGTCTGTTCATCCGTCTGTCAATGCTGAGATGAAACGCTCTGGCTTCCCGTCCTGAGCTCAGCTGACAGGCTGAACAAGCTTCACTTCACTGCAGCACAACAATATTGTAGCACTACTGCATGTAATACAGCTGTTCCACAACATAACTCAGGGTCACACTTAATATCTAATCATTTCTAATGTGTTTGTGTTGGAAACTGTGTGTGCAGAATTCTACACAGCAAATGCTTGATTCAAACAGAGATTAAGTTGTAAATTTAACATGAATATAATATGGAATGGAATACTGATTTACTGAGGTTTTATTACAAAAAAATTTGAATGGGGATGACAAAATTTGATAAGAGCCAAAACTGTCTGGTTTACAGGTGCTACTGCATGTCACTGTTACACATTAAATGGAATAAATTTAACACAAACTGTCAATTCTACTTTTTGTTCCATTGCAAGAATAAGAAGCAGCAATTACAGATTCTCTCACTGTACCCATTATGGATTAATAAATTGTAATTATGAGTAAAACTCTCAATCCTAAAAAACTATAGCTGATTTTTTTCAAGTAACAGTATTGAGCTTCCACATCAACAGAAATGCAGAACAGAAAAAAATGCTTCTGCTACACAATGCTACACTATGTTTTTAGGCCTATATTAAACAAAGAAGACAATCTTTTGAAAGCAATTCTTTGGTTGCACCTGACCTATTGTATAACCAGTGACCAGGGGTCACAATCCCAAAAAGTGTGCTGACAGTGCAATGCAACACAGTCTAGTGATGCACAATCCAGGTTTTGATTGCCAGACACCATATAGTTTTGCATCATAACAGATCACTGTTTAAACTGCTGGGCACTAAAGGTAACCAAACTGTTTTTAAGGAGTGTGTGGCATGGAATGAAAAAACCTGCAAAGCAAAAAATTAATTACTTATATGTATTTTTAAAAAGAAGTTATAATGGTAAGAAATACCTCAAAAAGACATATGTTTTCAAACAGTTCTGACTTGGTAACACACAATAATTAACTGGTGCAAAAATCCTGGTGTTGCAATCCCTGGCCAGAAGGGGGTGTAAGAGCCCCATGTGTCTCTCCTCTCATTCCCCTGACCCTTCATCTGTGAGGGTCTATCGCTCCACTGTGTCTGTGGCTTATATGGAACACCCTCACCCATGGCTATATGAGTATTAGTGGTGATGGAGGCAGGTAGACTGGAGATGCCCTGCTGGTGAACCTCGACTTTTGATTGACACCAGCAGCCTGTCCGGCCAGTTTAAATTCCAGGCGGCTGTTCACTCAACTTCAAATTGCTGCCTTACTCATTACTGCAGCAAACAGACAGATATTTGTTAATGAATCCATATGCTCCAGTAACCCTAGCTTCCTCCGAGGCACTGGGAGAGCACCCACTTCTTCTCAGTGGCCTCTTCTTGGACCGAGCAGGGGGTAAGGTGGAGGGGGTCGGGGCAAAGGTCAAGGGCGGGGTCACAGGGTTTTAAGCTGCTAAGGTTCACCAGGCAGAGGTTATCTGGGACTAATGGACTGGTTAAAAGCAAAGAAATGCAACAATACTGAGTGTCACTGTAGTACTCAATTCTTCTAAGTTATACAGCAGAAAAGAGGGATAACACACATTTTGTATATATGTGTGCACATGTGCAAACCATATAATTAGGTTAAGAAAACCCTTTAATTAATTGAGTTTTTCTTTATTGTTGATAGTTGTGGTGTTTTAACTTAGAAATGATGCTAGTTTGGCAGCAGATGTTTCCTGTTATTCAAATTCAAATTTTCAGTCAAATTTTAAATGAATTGAAAGACAGCAAGTAGAACACATGCCATTCACACTAAGCTCATAGTTGCTGTAATACAACTGTAATGAGTTTCATAATGAGATGTTTGTTTACCCTCAAGTAAATGAGAGGGAGGATTCATTTCTGATATTGCATTGTGGTAGAGATTAAACAAAGTCCTGATACTATCTCAGAGCATGCAGTGTACTTCACATCACAAACTAACCGCATTTGTACTACTGACTTATGTAAAGTGATCCTCAAAGACAAGTGCCTTTGATTCCAGCCTCTGAACTGAAGCGAGAATGCTGTCTAATAATAAGCTACTCTTACACTATTACATCCATTTCACTCAGCCGGTGCCAGGTGAGTATTTGTGGTGGTTGAATGTAATGGGATTATACTACTGGAGTGAAAGTAATCACATTGATTTGATCAATGTTACCATAGTGAATGTGATCCATGCTAGACCACTTTGGTCATGGAATTATGCACCAGTCATGGTCCCCACAGGATGATTGTAATGGCTTTGATGACTTTTTCTGCAGTGCCACAGAATTTATCTTTAGAAATATCTCAAAATATACTTGGATTGGCACAAAACTTTGTGCAGACATTGAAGGTTTACCAGTGATTTAGCCTGATGACTTTGGTGATCCCTTCACTTTCCCTCTAGCTCTAAAATGTTAGTTTATAACATAATACCTGTAAAACTAATGGCATTCCCATCAGCCACTGTTCTTTATGCTTAGTGCTAACTGGCAAATGTAGGCATGCTAAAGACGGTGAACAGTATTATACCTGCTAAACAGCAGCATGTTAGCAGTGGCACTGTGACCATGTTAGTATGCTGACAGTAGCATTTAGCTCAAAACGTCACTACGCTAAGGCTCAGCCTCACAGAGCTGCCAGCTTAGGGTTTTTTTCCACTAGATTGATGACCCCAGCTGTACCAACTTTTTTTTTTCTTTTGCAGAACTCAGAGAGACAAGAGTGACCTTTGGGTAGACCTTACCACCTCTTCCTTGAAGAACACTGCCAATTATAGTGTCTTGGTCCTCTCTATTCATGACACATCAGTCAAAAACATTCCTAAAAGGCTAAAGTTAGACTTACATGCATACTGACTAGATGATAGCAGCTTGAAAAACAATATGGCAAAGCTAGTAAGCATTTCTTTCTTTAATTTTAATCTCTTTATTTCTCTTAAGCCTTATACATGGAGAGCAAATAGTTATGTTATTGACAGGTCACTAACATGCCTGTAGACTAAGTCCTCTACTTTTAAGCAGGCTCCCAAAGAAAGAAATATGATAGAGAAGCAGCACAATGTGATGTTTTGTCAAAGTAAAACACTGCAACATTCTTGGTGTTCTTAAATGCTGGTCCATTACTGTGATACAGCTGTCTAATAAGAGCCACAGAATAACTAAAAAACACTACAGATGGTTTTGAATCACCAGTGCAATAAATTCCTTTTCAGTTTTGTTTTTCATTTATCTTTAAAGCAATAAATAACAAATGTATCCACAAACAGAAACCCAGTGGAGGCATTCTTTGAACTCCAGTATTCATCTGTGTTTGGAGGTGATCAGAGGAATAGTTTATTCCAGATCTCATTTACTGCATAATGAAAGTAACCTTTAAAGCTCTGACTGGTACACAGTCTGGGAGAAGTGTGCAGGAAAGGACTTTGGTGGAGGATAAGGCCAGTCATAAAAGGCTACTGTTTTGGTGCTGAGAGACATATCAAACCCTTATGCCACCAGCAAGCTAACTATCAAACAATGTTTTTTTGTTTTTTGTTTTTTTCAATCAAAATGTCCTACAGTTTTCTGTAAGCTTTGCCTGGCTGTAAATCATGCTCACACCAACAGTGTGTCCCAAACACTCAACAAGCTTGACATTTTTAATCTTTTGATCATTGGACCAAATAAATTCATATTTGCCTCTAGACTGCAGGGTGAAAAATAATAGGAAATGGCCCAGAGGCACAGTCGGCCACAGCCAACTGCATACAGATGTGGTGTGTCTGTTTGCTGTGCATGCATTTGCGCATGTTTGTATATTTGTGTTGTGTGCATTTGTATATGTGTTCTTTGTGTTTCTCAGTTTGTGTTATCCAGTAAAAGATATCTTGCATAGCTTAGAGGCAGATTCATTTCAGAGCACTTCCTAAATTACCACAGCATTTGCATAAAGCTCAACAAAGATGCTCTGCAATGAAAAATGAATATGGCCTGGCAGCAGAATACACTTCAGCACTATTGCTGTGTAACAGCTCACAAACGACTTCTCAGCTCAGTGAGCTAACACCCACACCAGCAAAATTGTAGTCTGAGGCTGATGAGAGCACATTTATGCCACTTCAGGCTTCATACACAAACAGGTCCAGAGGCTGCATTGAAATGGAAATCAATTTAAGACCAGACAGAAATAATACAATACAATATAGTGATATGACATAATGCAGCATAACAGGACAATGGACACTTAAATGATGCTTGTGCCATAAGCAGCCACACTCAAATAGTTCAAAATGTTGTCCATATTCCATTGTAACTGTTTGAAGAAGTCTCAGTAGAATGCAACCACAATCATAAATTGAAAACTGTCCTCAGTCTCAAAATCTCTAACAGCCACATTAGCCGCATGGTTCTAAGATGGGAATTGGTCAACCATTTTGCTCCAGACTGAAATATCCCAACAACTATTATTTCTCCAATATTGCTGTTGTTTTTTGTTTTTTTTTGTTGTTGTTGTTTTTTTACCAAATACCTTCCCGACAGCCTCACTTTGTTTATAGTGATAGTTAACATGTTAACATGCCTACATGCTAAACTAAGACTGTAACAGCATTGTTTAGATTGGTTCTTCTTTTTAATGTGGTCATGATATGTGCATCACTAGTACTGAAGAATAAAATCATAAATTTTGCATTAAAATATGAATTCTGTTATATGCTCAGTATGTCTGATTCAGTCTTTACCACTCAGAGGATAGAAAAGAAACACAACGCATAGGTTTATAAATGATTGAAAATGTAATCATATTTAAATAATACAACAATAATAATGCTATAACCATGGAAACAAAAAGAAAGAGAATTTATTTAAGTTTAATTTATTCATGCAGGTTAAATCCCTGTAATAATGCCATTCTGCATTGCTCTAATCAGAGATGGATTATGTTGATTAGCTGTTAAATTTTAATTAAAAGCCAACATCAGATTGGTATATCAGTCTCCATGCACTAATGCAGTCATTTACTCTCCAGCTTTGGCTCTCTGAGACTCTCTCGGCAGAGCTGATTTGTCTTGTATGTTAGCAGAGGTTGCTGTGGCCTGCATGAGAGAAGTTGACCAGTTTGTCTTTGGTGCACAGGGAAGGTGAGTCAGTGCTCTGAGGAGCAAGGCTCATCCATCCAGGTGGCTGCTGACAGGGCCAGATAAGCATCTTACCCTGGGCAAAAATAACACAGCGTCCCATTGAGACCTGATAATTACACGGGCTCGCTGCCACACCGGGCCTGATGTATGGCCCCAGATAGCCATCTCACACCCACTATGCTGCTGCGCCCGCGCACACACACACACACACATCCATACACGCACTCAAACACTTGCACTTAACACGCAGGTTGAATGAGCACATACACATACGAATATTCTGGAAAATGCATCTGCAGCTAAGTTAAGCTGTAACAGAACAGAGAGGTATGATGTTTCACTTTAATTATACTATTAGTACCAGTGGTGAAAAATAAAGTTCCAGAAGTGTTAAATTGGCCTGTGAGGCCGCAGGTGTACTAGACTCTTTCAACACAGACTTTCGCAAGATAAGAAATATCACTGACACCTAGCGTGACGGGGAGATGTTGGCGTGCTATCTTTTCATGTCACCAAACATGCCACTCGCTATACACTCAACAACCTGTTCAGAGCCTTGTTCCAACAACCCCCCCAGCCAAATATTAGCAATAGCAAGCATTAGTTAGCATAGCATAGAGATGAAGCATTTATCAAAGCCCCTCTTACTATTGAACAACTGTACAACTGCCTTGAGTTTAAAAAATAAATAAATAAATGAAGTAAGACATAAATGATTTGAAATTTCTCTTAAGTCAAGAACTTACACTTGGACAGCCACAGTGTAAACTAATATAAGCTTTGTTACCTTGTTAACCATGACTTTATGTAGACTTCTTATCCACTATGGGGCAGTAGAAATGAGCTGAAATAACACTTACGTTATTACCTTTAAAATTCGAATGGTATAATTAGCAAACTGTTGCCCATCCAGCACACTCGGAGCAACACTGACAGCAAGTTGTGTTTCTGGCTACCTCAATAATCACTCACTTTTTACCATCAAGGGAGAGAAATATACGAGACTTATGCTACACGCTAACTTCATCTGTTTGTTGTTTAGTAATAAAAGGCTAACACTTAATGGGTTCGTCAAAGATTCTTCCCAGAGGACAGCTGCTTGCAAATGACACTGATGAGAGCAATAAGAGCCACAAGCGTGAAGTTCCAAGCAGTAAAAACAGTGAACTCAAAGATGCTGCAATGCTGTATAGAGCAGAGGACACCACAGAGTCAGGAGATAATTCTCTGTGGGTTTGTCACCATGAGTGACCCTTTCACATACTGTATATGAAGTCTTTTGAACCATTGTCAATATAAACATTTTTATTACACCAGCTTCAAGCCATAGGCTTGAATCAGACTGAGTCAGTCCTGCAGTTGTTTCTCATGTTGTTGTGTTTAGAGATCTACCTAGTGGTCTTGTGGTTCAGACAGGCTGAGTTAATTAAGCAAACATGGCTGTCATTTCAACACCACCTCTACCTCTACCTCTGCAATGTTGATTCAAAGACAGTGTTTTCATAATAAATCCAGCTGAGCAATAAAATTATATATGTTTTCAGTCTACACCACATAATTGATGAGCTTCCAAGAAGTAATTAACTGCAAGTTGCTAGCCTCTGGAAAGCTGGTGTCAGCTGGCCTGCTGAGCTGACTGGCAGCCTTCACAGGATTACATCAATTCCACTGTGAGTGTATTAAGAGTTCCCTCCCCTGCAGTACTTTACATAATCCTCAGAGTATGAAGCACATGGCTGGACTATTGTACAAACTTACAGGTGATCCATTCTTTTCTAAAGTTGCCATCCTTCTTCTGATGACCTGACATGCTGACAGCAATGGCTAATACGGACCATTGTGTGTCCCATGGGACTAACAACATCTGATATGACCACCTGCAGGCAAGTTCACAGAGAGGGGGGAGAGTTCACAGCATGTCTGGTATTGTCTGGTCGTCCCCTGGGCACAAGCACCTATGATTTATGATGGGGTACTGTATTGCTATCATGTAGCTGGTCACTTCCGTATGTCAGCTACAGTCAGGACAGTGACTCAGAGATTGTATGTGTGAATGTGTGAAAAGGACGGATAAAATCAACACATTCCAGTAGCACTCACTCACCTCTGAAGAATCCACCTGATATGACGTAAATGGGTTTACACATCTTCTCATTGTCAGTGTACCATAGATCTTTGTTAACCTTATCTGTGTTATCTGTGTTGCATTGGAGCAGCATTTTCTCTTCACTTAATTTGGTTACTGGGTACCTAATTGTACTGGGTAGTTAATAGGTGCAGCATAATTAGCTGTAGAGACTCAAACTTTATTAGCTTAATTAAAATCTAAAGAAAACAATATCAAAATACTGAGCACAGTGCAATACTGAAACACACATTGATTATAACTGTGTACCAGAAACTGCACTCATTTTAACCTAAATATACTTTTATATGACATCAAACTGACAGCTTGTGCTAGTCATGCAGGACAAAAACTCTTAGGGTCTCCTTTTAAGCTGAGTTATGGCCAGGCAGTGAGTAGGACAGCCTTGTGTAGCCTAAGGTTAACAGCATCAGGCTGAAGCGACATGTGCAGCAGCAGAGGTGAGCCATCAAAGCCTCCAAGCCACAGAAACAGGCTTCATTAATCTCAGCCAACCTGACAGGACCATTGTAACCTCATAAATAGTCCAGGCCCGTATCTGATACTACACAGTGATGGGTGGGGAAATGGAACAGAGATGTACAATACTAGGGTTGTACATAGGTGATATCAATCTATACAACTATGTAAGCGCACACACAGAGAAAGTAATATCCCCCCAGCTTTCTTACACAACAAACCTCTTGCCACTTGCCACCCAGTGCTGATCACAAAAGATGGGAGGATGAGATTACTGTGGTTGAACCTGAACCTACAGGTTTGGTTTCTCAGCACATGTTCTTAAGCATTAAAACACATCCCTTCAGGAAATGAGAGACAATGGTTGTGTCTGTCAATGGCGTGTTCAGAAAAGACACAGCAACTATGGTCTAATGCACTGACAAATTGCTTCATTGTATGTAGAATCAGTTGAGTTGAATTACTATGGATGAAATTTGATGTAATCTAAAAATTTTATTCAGCACCAGACTTTGCCAATGACTCTTGTTTTTGACTTCCTGAAGCAAGTCACTCAGCAAGAGATGTCATTTGGTTAGATTTATGTTTTGTAGTGGCACCTATAATCTGGCACCCATGGGTGTTGGAGAAGCATACAGTAAAGGCAGTCAGTATGTCAGTATGCAGTTTGAATCCCTTATGTTTACTGTGGGATTTAAACAGGTCTTGTCTGCAACATCTTTACCTCTCTTTTTTTCCATTACTTTCACTCCATAGTCATTTACTCTATCCAACTTGACCAAACTAGTCAAGTTGACAGCAAAAATGTCTCTAAACTAAGAGTCTACAGTCATGCTAATGGCTCTGTGAGGCTGTACTCCGTGAGCTAAATGCTATGAGATAACAGTAACATTGTTAACATGATTGTTTTTAGCAGGTATAATGTTTCCCTTCTCAGTTAAGTGTGGTAACATGTTGATATTTGCTAATTAGCACCAAACACATAATACAGCTGAGGCTGATGGTAATGTCACTCAATTTGCAAGTCAGTATAAAAATTGTGACTGGCTGGTGGTGCTAGAGGAAAAGGGGGACGATTACTAAAGCCTGTAGTATTCATCCTTTATAGAAACATGAATGTTTTTACCAAATGTTAAGCCAATCCATCCAACAGACATTTCACTGAAATCCAAAGACACAAAGTCCAAATGTCTACAAAATTTCACTAGAGTCAGAGAGAGACTGGTTATCTACTGCAGATTGTATCCAATTACATAATTATTATCATTTCAGTGTAAAGAAATATGACGCAGTAGCTTTCTGCTTTTTTTTTTTGTTTGGATTGACCACTTCATTGACATCAAAAATGAATCCATATTTTATTAATGTTTCATAAATGCTGAGCTGAATCATTCTTCACTTCCATTTTCCTGAAGAAAGCCACCATTGCTACTGTTGCTTTTTCTCCTGCTGTTATCATCTTGCAGTTTAACTGTGTGTAACAGCTTTTCCTCCACTAAAGGTCCCTCCCCTACTGTGTCCTCTCCTCTCTCTCAGCATACCATTTCTGGCTGATACACCTTAGCACATGGCTGCCAGCAGGGGAGGACATCCACACCACTGACCCGCGAACCTGTCAAACCAACCAGTCCCTCCTGTCAAAGACCCTGCTCCCCCTCACCCTACTTTAATTGCAAACAGGGGTGGGATGTAGTGATGTAGCATTTAGCTGTCAAAAAGTACATCTAGGTCAGTACTCGTATCAGCCCAGCAAGAGGTGAAAGGTTAGGTTAATCTTGTTCTTTGCTTAACCTGACCTGTTGGGTTGAAATTAAATTTTAATTATGGTTAGAAAAACAAATATTGCTCTATTATGAGAAATTGTATATTGGTGGTTTAGTGATCAGCTTAGATGAAATAGTTTGTTCTCTTTAATTATTCATCAAGTGGTCAAAAAAATAGCCTTGCAATGCCCGAAGAAGCTGTGACCCAACCAAAACAAAACATTAGTATGGCTGCCATTGGAGACTTTTAGGGTATTTGGCTAAAGTCTGTTGAAGCATTTCCAACTCTATCAAGCATTAAGCCGAGACTGTGTAACTTTGAAAAGAAAAAATGACACATTCTTCCACTTACAGAGAAAAAGTTGAATTCATAAGCAATGAAACGCACCACTGCTTGGTTCAGCACACTCAGGCGTTTTACTGCCAACTTACTTGGTGTGGTATGAGCAGTCAGTTATGGTAGCTAATATTAACAAATTTTAGTAAAATATTTCTGTATAATGGAGTCAATTTGTTGACTTTATGAATCTATCTTGTAACTGTTGCAACAATGGCTGTTGTTCAGCAAATGCTACAATTGTTCTGTAAGCTGACACTATATTTCCCTTATGAAGCTTCAAGGCTCCATGATTTTTGAGCCTTAATGTTCAAGGAAAATATTAACTTGCAACTTGGGTCTTATTTTGTAGTTTTTGCCATAATTTCTATCAGTTATGATTGAAAGGTTGTACTCAACTCAGTAATTGATAAGATGAGGAAATATAACACAATTTCATGAGAAGTCTGCTGGGACAAGAGACACAAGCAGTCAGATGTTTGGACAGATAAAACCAAAAATCTGTGCACCTGAAATGCTTCTAATAATCCTTCATTGCAGACAAAAACTGTGGTATGGTAAGCAAGTATGGTAGGTCAAAGATGATCATTTTACAGTTTTCTAGTCCAGAAAGGTTTGGTGTATTTAGGGGCTAAGGGTTTTTTACCCTGTTGGAAGTCTTTTTGCACAAGCCTAACTTTTACTACATGTAATCCTGCTTTAATCAGCTGTTTCTTTGGTTCTCATTGGGAGCCAGAATTCACAGACCTATAGTTAGCTACAACTGAGACAGCATTCACTTCCAAGGAACCTCTATCCCTCCTACATTTGATCTTTACTAAACATCTGTGGAAAGCCGATGAAGTTCAGTTTGTGTTTTTAATGGCTGGAGTCGGAGCCCCATGCAGAGAGGGGTCCACTCTGATGGAGGACTGTGCTGCTTGAGGAGAGGCGGGACAGAAGAAGCCCGACTGGGCCATGACGGGTCTTTGGCCCACAACAGCTCCCATCAGTCACCCCACCATACATACCCCCACTCTGAGTCCAGGGGCAGTGTGTCAGAAGCTGTTGATGAACTTGTTTTCCAGACAGCCGTGCTACCTTGGCCTGTGGTTAAGAGTGAGGGAATGCACCCAGTGGGACCTGAAACTGAACCACCTGCTGCACTCGTCCACTCCACTCCCTGACTCCCAGCCTTCTCCGTTTACCAAACATCAGTTTCTAGGAACACTCAGCCACCGCTATTTGCCATTTGGCATGGTAGGGGTGTGTTTGACAGGGGGTGGCAGGGGCGGTTGTATTTGTGTTTGTGTATTGTATGTGTGTGTTTGTGTGTGCGAGTGCTACTGTCCATCTGTCCATCTGAGCAGGGGTTATTCGTGGTATAAATGTGTGTGTGAGTACGTTATGAGGGGCGAGGAAACACAGTTGAGGCCTAATGAGCTATAATGAGGTCTAATAGTGAAAAGTTATCTAGCGTTAAGACCTTGCATTATGACTGATACCAACCATAACACATCTAAAAACAGCCTAAATGCTAAAACATTTAGTCGCCTCTACATGGTGGTAAGTCATCATCCATATTTCACGGAGGCATTGAATTACCTTCAGAGTGAAATATTAGCAGATTTTATGTAAATCCACAAATTGGACTTTGGTGGTTGGTTTTAGAGAATAATTTCATTAGAGTATTTATGAGAATAACAAAGATAGTTTAGTATGTTAATCATGTTAATGTTGACACAGGAGAAGGTGTTCAATTATAACACCCATAATGCAAATTGGTGAGTGCTTTTATCCAAATTTGACTGACTATGTATTTGACTGACTATACATTTAGTGTAGGCCACAGTGGCAAATGATTTTAGTATGCCTACTCTCATTGTTGGTTCTATATTCTGTCAAACCAGCAGACAGCCAGGACTTCTTTTTTATAGATAGAGGCCAAGCTGATATCTAGACTGTAGTCTGAATTTTGTGTTAATCATCATCTAAAACTACATGAAAATGGCCTTTGTCTTTTGAAATAGTGCAGTTTAGCAAAACAGTCTTAACATACAGCGCGATTCATTTTCTTGAGCCTGACTGTGGCCTGCGATTTTTATTATGTTATCAAGTGCTCCTTGCTTGTCATGGAGATAGATCTGTTGATATGCAAGCTAGTGTTAGATTCCCATCTCGCCAAGTGTTAGCAAAAGCTGTTCTGACCTTGAATATAGTTTGTCAAAACAACTGTATGATCACAGACACATTTGAAATGCTTTTTGCCAACCTTCCTGACACTTCAGGTCCTACAACCCCAAGCTTTTCTAAGCTTTCAACTATATCCCAAGAGCCTTCATTCATAACTGGCAAACCAGAGGATACCCATGGACTCATGCCTGTATGATATCTTGGCAAGGCAAACACGATATATTAGGGTTAGAAAGATTGTTTATGACAGAGATAAGTGGAGGATAAAATAACAGGATGGGAAACTGAATGAGAATTTTCATTGCCCGCCTGGTGGAAAGTGGAACTTTGTCTCCTCTACCCTCAAACTTTTATACCTTTATTTTCTGCCTTATTGCTGCATAAAGGGCATATTTCTTCCAGCACTGCCATTGGAATTTGAATGTTACATGAGGTGCAGATTCTGGTTACTGGCCTGTAAGTATCCAAGGTATTGATACGTATGAAAGCTCTGAAAACCTAGTAAGTGGAACTTAGAGTCGAATCTGTCAAACTTTCTTTCTTTTATAACACTATATATGACATACAAACAACTGGGTCAATGATGCTGTTTTGCTATTGAATGCCCAGAGTTATTATCAATTAGTCTTCAGGTGAGATTATGTGGCATGTATCTCTCTCTCTTGAGGCAACCTCACCACCTACAGGTTTCTCTCTGTCCAGCAGCAGGTCAGATGTGGCAAGGGAGGAGTTGGGTGTCCATCTGGACTGCAGCTGATTTTCCATGTGTAACACACACACTTAGCCTTGTTCACTTTTTGTCCACACACTGCTGAAGTTGATGCTTTTATGGGGCAGTTAACAACACCACAGGCTTGGCAGTCCTTGTCTCAACAGTTTTGTTTGACCAAATTACATACTAGAGCACCCAAGGGACCCTATTCATTTACCCAGGAATATAGAAGAGATGAATAATAGAGCTGCTTGATAAAATTTACCTTGTGCAGAGAGATTATTTTTACTTATAATATTACTACAACACCTTAAAGGATGGCGATGTATATAAATTGTGTGTACCTCGCTATTATTACACCAACCTATTGGCTATAATTTATATCAGTCAGTCATATTTAATTATAAGTATTTGTTCTCTATTTGTCCTTGTTGAGTCTTCTAGAAATAATGGACTTAAAATAACTGGATTACAAGCATGTGTATATATTTTTTTATTTCATATTGGTTTCCTCATGATTAGAGTATCATATGTGATAGCTTTCCTCTCTGGACTATTATGAAAGCAAAACTTTTTGCATAAAGTAGACATTTAAAAGCACAAACCCATGTGATCTAACCATATTCTCCATCAATGGCTGCTATCTCATACCTCCAAACTATCCATATTTGTGGAGAGTATGTCTGCAGTATTTGTGTGAACATTGTGTTATCAGTACGTTGTAGCCTGCTGGCTAGTAAAGAGAGTCCCTGCCTGTGTGTGGACTGAACGTAGCTGGAAGAATAACAGCATTTGCTGGTTTAGCTGCACTCTGGGACTTATTAAGCCTGGGAAGGTGCGCTGCTCACTGCAGTAGACGCTAAATAGCCCATATCAAACTCCCTCTCACACACACACTTGCATAAACATGATAGTGAATATCTGCTGTACCTCCCTGCCACTTCATAGCCTGTCAGGCCACCAGTCCCCGGCATTTCACTATTTTATGAGGGGTGAGGAAACAAGCAGCCGAGGCTCACGAGCTATAATGAGGTTCAATAGTGGAAAAAGCCATTCAGGAAGTTATGACCATAATATGACTGATACCCACAACCATAACACATCTAAAAACAGCCTGGGAAACAAGCTAAAACACGCAGTCGTCTCACATGGTGGTAAGTCATCATCCATATTTCACAGGAGGCATTGAATTACCTCAGAGTCAGCAGCGATTACTGATTTTGCGGTAAATCCACAAATTGGACTTTGGTGGTTGGTTTTGAGGAGAATACCATTTCCATTAGAGTATTTAGTGAGAATAACAAAGATAGTTTAGCAGGTTAATTGCGTTAATGTTGACACAGGAGAAGGTGTCGTTCATAACACCCATAATGCAAATTGGTGAGTGCTTTTATCCAAATTTTGACTGACTATGTATTTGACTGACTATATATTTAGTGTGGTGGGCTACAGTGGCAAATGAGTTTCTAGTATGCCTACTCTCATTGTTGTCTATATTCGCTCATCAAACCACAGGACACATTAATAGACTTTGTTAGATAGTCCAGAGTAAGTGCTGTAAAGCTTAAGAGCATTTGCAGACTGTAGTCTGAATTTTGTGTTAATCATCATCTAAAATCCACATGAAATGTATTCTTGTCTTTGAAATAGCAGTTTAGCAAACAGTCTTAACATTAAGGTGCGTTTATTCAGGTTTTCTTGAGCTTCTGACTGTGGCTCATGATTTTTTGGTTAGTGTTACCAAGGTTTGCTTGTCATGGATAGATCTGTTGATATGCAAGCTAGTGCCTGTTAATTTTATCCCAAGCGCTGTTAAACATAAAGTTTGTTCTTGACCTTAGAAATGATAGTTTGTCAAACAACTGTATGATCACAGATGTCATATTTGAACAAGCTTACAACCTTCCTGTGACACTTGTGGTCCTCCACACAACCTAAGTTTTTCTGGAGCTTTCAACTATATCCCAAGAGCCTCATTCCACAATTCTGTAAACTGTAGATAGATACCAATTGTTTTTGACTCCCCAGCTAACATGCTTCCCATGATATCTTTGCAAGGCAACACGAGCATGGTTAGGTTGTGGAAAAGATCATGTTTATGATAGATGTATGGATAAAATGGTCAGGATAGGAAACTGAATGAGAATTTCATTGCTCGCCTGGTGGAAAGTGAACTTTGGTCTCTCACCCTCAAACTTTTATACCTTTTTATTGCCCTTGCTGTACATAAAGGCATATTTCTTCCAGCACTGCCATTGAATGTTTGAAATACATGTGAGGTGCAGATTCTGGTTACTGGCCTGTATATCCATGGGCGGCTGACAATGCTGAAAGCTCTGAAAACCTAGTGGACCCTGAGTTTGAATTTGTCAAACTTTCTTTCTTTATAACAATATATACAGAGATACAAAACAACTGCTCAACATGCTGTTTTGCTATTGAATGCCCAGAGTTATTATCAATTAGTCTTCAGTGATTATGTGGTATGTATATTCTCTCTCTTGAGGTAACCCACCACCCAGGTTTCCTCTCTAAGTCCAGCAGCAGGTCAGAGAGATGGCAAGTGGTGAGCAGTCCATTCAGACTGCAGTTGATTGGCTGCACACACAATAATACTTAGCCTTGTTCACTTTAGTCCACACTGCTGAAGCTGATGCTTTTATGGGCAGCTAACAATAAACAATTCACAGGCCATAAGTCCTTGGTCTCAACAGTTTTGTTTGACCATAAATTACATACTAGAGCACCCAAGGGGACCTCCCTATTCATTTACCCAGGAATATAGAAGAGATGTAAATAATAATAGAGCTGTTTGAGTTAAATATCTTTGCAGAGATATTTTACTTATACATTACAAACACACCTTTGTGTGCGTATTATGTGATGTATATAATTGGGTGTACCCTGCCACATTACACCAACCTATTATTGTTAATTTATATCGTCAGTCATTTAATTATAAGTATTTGTTCTCTATATTTGGTCCATGAGTCTTCTGTGAAACATTTGGACTTAAAATAACTGGATTACAAGCATGTGTATATACTTTTTTATTCTCATATTACCAATAGATTTTATATCATATGTGATAGCTTCCTCTGGACTATTGAAAGTGTACTTTTTGCATAAAAGTAGACATTTTAAAGCACAAAAACCCATGTGATCTAACCATAGTTCTTATCATCAATGGCTGCTATCCACAATTCTCCAAACTATCCATATTTGTGAGAGCATGTCTATGCATTTAGTGTGGTGAATTATCAGGCTGTCAGCACGTTGTAGCCTGCTGGCTAGTAAGAGAGTCCCGCCTGTGTGGACTGAACGCAGTTGAAGCAATAAACAGCATTTGCTGGTTTAGCTGCACTCTGGGACTTATTAAGCCTGGGCGTGTCGTTCACTGCAGTAGACGCCTAAATAGCCCATATCAAACTCTCTCACACACACTTGCATAAACATGGATAGTGAATATCTGCCTGTACCTCCCTGCTGTTTCATAGCTCTGTCAGCCACTCAGTCCTCAGACATTCACTATTTCAATTGGGTGCTAGACAGGTATACAACATTGAGCCCCTGCTTCAGGCGAGATAGCTCCTTCTTGCACTAAATTAAGTTTGACTGGCAGGTGGCTGTTTGGTCTTCCTGAGCGTCAAACGGAGGAAGCTAGTTGGAGCATCATCTTACATCAAAGGTCTCTTTGCAACAGATCAGTCAGAAGTCAGATCAACAGGAGGAATGTAGCCCAGGATAGACGCTTCCCACCTCCACCAAAATGCTCCAGTGGTGGAAGGAGCCAGAGGTGGAGTGACTTGAGGGCAGACTGTGACTGTGACTTGAGAGGTAGCAAATTCAAACTCTGTCCAGGCCGCTTACTTCCAGATGCTCTTAAGCCTCCTCCCACCTCGTTTAGAAGCCATTGTGCTTGTATTCCCAAGAATCTAAAACTGTATGAAGTACAACACGATCAAAAGAACAACTATTTTTTGTAGCAAGCCCCCAAAAATAGGAATTAGAATATTAACTCTCATTTTTTGTTGTTCAGCAGTTTGACTTTGAGGTGAGGGACTTAGTAAAGTTTATTGCAAATTGTGGTCGGTTTACCAGAAACCAACAGCAGTACCGCTTGTCATAATGTCATTCACAGCAAAGCCTGGCCTAGTGGTGTTTTATGGTGCACTTCAACAACACAATGCTTACCTGCCTGTGCTTCTGGAGAGAGGATAGTCAGCGATTTGTACGACCACAACTGGTCACTTGCTGTCAGCAAAATATATAAATCATAGGTTGTGCTGAGTGTTTGAAACCAGGCAGCTAGTGTTGTGTGTTTTGTCAGGACAGTCTCTGATTTTTAACCCAATTTAGATACCACATGTACCTCAGAATGTCTTCAGCCCAAATGCTCAGTATTGTGAGTCTCGACTGCAGGCTGGTCATAGATTTCTCAAAGGTTTTAGATTTATTTCAATATTGTTTTTTGTTTTTACCGCCAAATGATAGAGCACTCACCTACACTCAGCATATAAAATGAATATATAGTCTCGCTTTCCTCGTAGAATACCGCCTCAAGGGGAAATCCTAGAGGCCCTTTTAAACATTTCTGCCTGGTTTTTCAGTAAGACTGTGTGCTTTGCCCATAACAAGATGCCTCTGGGCTAATGTTTTGGAAAAGAGGAAAAAAATACTAAGTGACCTGAGCTCGGTGTTCAGAAATGAAGGCTAGCTGATAATTAATACCACTGTCTCGCAGTCCTTTTATCCTGTGGCAGATCTATGGACACCATAGTCCTGGTCCTTTAATCTTGGTCATGTTATAGTCTTGGAATTTGGGGCTATTCATCTGTATAATTGGGCTCCACAAGGCCGTTGATAACAACTACGGGAACAAAAGGACAGGGATGAGGCCAATTAGGTCCTGTACCGCAGCTCTGCGGCCAGCAGTGACAATAGTACCTGGGTTTGTTACATGAAGCACTCAGCTGCTTCCTTGGGCTCTGCTATTTTAGAGACGGTGATTGAGATCCATATGACTGCTCCTTCCCTCGATGCAGTGTGTTTGATCTCGGCTTTGATCTAAGAGATTCTTCAGTGTCAGTCTTCAGATACCAAAGAAAAACCAGAAATCCTTCAGGGTCCTTAGATGCAGACTGTGGAACCCAAATAACTCTGCTCAGTATCCCTTACAACGAGACAGCATTTATGACTGAAACCAGTGACTGGCACTTCATAACAATGTTCACTCTTTCTCAGTTGTCACACATTCTGGGACAAAACTCTTGCAAAGTACCAAAAAAGAAAGCTATTTTGCATTTTAGTCGTTCAGTCTTTCTTTCCTCTGTGATGTTTGGGTAAGTAAACTGCAAGATGCCTGGAAATAAGCAACCATATGTTTGTCTGATCACAAAGACGGTGTTACTAAATACTACAAAGTTTCTATCAATCAGGTTTAATACAGATGTGATTTTTAAAGGGAACTTTGTTTGACAGTCTGACAGTTGAGGATATTTCTATAGTGTTTGATATAAGAGTTATCACAGGAGTTTTTTTAACTAAAAATACTGCACTATTATCATAGTGGATTTTTAATAGTTGTATCAAAATCAGAGCCATGTTGCATTGGCTCAGAAATTTTTGAAATCACAGTGTTAACACAAAATACTGTACATTTGAAGTATTTAGACGTCTTCTGTTTCACTGAAAAGTCTCAGTACACAACAAGGTTTGAAGTTTCTATGTGTAAGTTTTGTATTGGACCACGACTGCTCTAATCCAAACTGTAAATGTACATTGAGTACAGGTGAGCACAGAGAAACTTGTGAAACAGCCTTCCTTCTGGGTGTTGAACTCTGCACATTCAACATTCTGCACAGTGGAATCCAAGTGAAATAATTAGCTAAAAACATTTTGAGTGGAAGAGGACTTAACTGGCATGTATTGAGGACGTACAGTAGGCCTTTGTCACACCCCAGCAGACGGTTCTCAGCTGTGCGACCTCCTGTGTTTTTCATCAGTGGCACCTGTGTCACCTTTTTCATTGATTTCTGTAGGTGCACCTCGTCATAGAGAATACCGTTACTCACGCTATCTTCCAGTTTATCACTGCCACTGCTGCTGGAAACATAAAATCTATCATTTTCTGAGAATATTTTCCAGGCATGGCCAACCAAAGAGAAAAGCATTCAAGATCAGGCAGTTGATCACTGTTGTCTTATCCAAGCAAATACACAGGATAGAAATGGAATTTATTTATATAAATGTTTTAAATTGTTACTTTAATTCAAACCAAACTGCACAACACCATGGAAAAACATGCCACACTGTGGTCGTCAGCATGTGTCATGGTACACTTGTACAGTGGAAAAACCATATCTGAGGAATCCGAGATCAGGCCATGGAGGTTGGCATCCGTCTGCCTCTTCTGGCTATTCACAACAATACGCCCAATAGGATGTCTGTCAGGTTATTAGTGGAGTATTTTTAAAAAGGCTCAGACAGCCCCAAAATAATATGCTTTACAAAATAATACGAGACCTCAAAACCATCCACACCAGACCCTCTTTTTGTGTCACCAAGAATTTACAAACCAAAACCTGGTGAGAGGTTTCAGAAGAGAAAACATTCCCGTTGAGATGTCAGTAAGATCATCATCAGTAGATGTGAAATGAACACTGGATTAGATTTTCTTTACATGAGACATTGGTGGCCAAACTGAGCTGAATATAACATGGGGAGTGATGAACCAGGAGAAAGAAGACATCCTATTCCTCCTCCACACCACCTGTCTATCCTCACCTGCCATCCCTGGTATCTATCCACTGATATTCTGATCATGAACCTAGACCTTCAGTGCTCCATCTAAATGACTTCCTCAGGTCAGGGTCAATGTCCTATCACCCACAAATCCTGGCACACAATGACTTAGGTAGGTCAAGGTCCCAAGATAGTTATTCTTAAATGAATCTAATGAAATATTTAATTTCCTGCTTTGTTCCCTGCTAAGAAAATTATCAACACTGTGTCTATTTTTACATTTTTATTTTCAAAAAAGACTTGTCCATTTTTTCATATCACCATATCTGATTGTCCGTCTTCCACAGTGATCACACATTTTTTGTCCATAGTTTAATTTTCAAATGTGACTCAGCATCTGTTCTCTGTGGATGCACATTTCTTCGGGCCAAATTTTCTCGTTAACAAATAAACTTTTCATGTGAACTGCAGTCTGCTGCTTAGATTAAGTGCTACTGTTTCACAATCTGAAAGGTTCTTGATGACACATTTGTGGCAGGAAGTGGCTCTGGTCAATAATACTATTCAGAAACACAATACACAAGACAAGGCAATATTTACATCAACAGCAACATTAAACGCTGTAACAATGTAGCCTCAGATTGGAGCATGTGTCAACAAAAGCGGATGCAACAAGAAGTCTAAACTTATTAATTTGTCTCACAGAGTCTGGTACCACCTGGTAGTGGGGTGGGAAGAAAGAACCAGCGATTGTGTTTTTGTTTTGCCTCCAGCTTCACAAAACAGTGGCACTCACACAGTTATCCTTTTCTGTGCTGCTTTCCTTCCACTCTGATTGACTAATTGGACCTGTTGGACAGCAAATCCATCCGTGCAGGAACAGGCCACCAATGTCTCGGCATCTGTCATCCCTGGCACACAGGGCTTCCCAATTTCTCCCCTCACAAAGGCCTTTGTCTTATGGACCAGTACCTTTAGTATTTTTTGATATGGAAAGCCTGATTAAGTCTCCAAAACAGGACGTGAAACATTTTGCATTAGAATTTGGTACAAAGGATTAAGGTTGTACCTCTTCATGATATAAAACAGCTGCAATACAATTCCCTACGCAATTGTTAAAAGTCGTAATGTTAACCAAAACAATTAAGGTAACAAAGTGAAATAACTGAAATCTGTTTGCAATTACATGGAAGATCCAGTTTTTACTTATACACACCTCCAATAAGTTAATTGTTACTTCATAATCACATCACATTTGGAGTCTCTGGTTGCTTGTGTTGTATAGCTAACAACATGGTCAATAGGTCAAAATTATTTGGCACTTACAGTAGTTATTCAGATTTCAACTGATGACTTAACTGTTGGGAGAATGGGAACTATTAGCGGATACCTGTCTTCATCATGGATGATTTTCACTCACCATTACCTTTGCAAAAGTAAAGAGGAAAGTGTTTAACCAAAAGTGCATGTTGGGACATAGTAGTAAAAGTTAGAAATGTGTCGTGTTAATGTAATTAGAAAATCATGTAAATCTAATTTCAGAACTCATGCGCAATACTGCACGAACATGATAACGGGACAGTTTGTTGACCTGACTTGAACCTTGACAACTTTATCTAGAGGAGTTATTTAAATGTAAGGAAATGAGATTTCACGACATGAGAAGTATTATGTGGAATAAACAAGATGAATTGGCCAATCTTCTCATTTTGAATGAATCACAGTTTAAGATGCTAAAGGTAAGTTCAAATAGACAGCTTTTTTTTCCCTTTGCATCATTTGCATTCATTTCATCGTTGAAACATTTCCAGCTCCAGGCTTATTTACCTTAAAAACAGCGTCAATGTAACAACTGTGTTGGTGACATTAGCCGAAGGAAGTAGCAATGGCAGTAGTCCTGCGTCCAAAACATCCTGTAGTCCCTATTTATGCCAACTTTTAAAAGTTGGCATTCTTAAATTTGGGAAATTAAGATTAAGGTGAATTAGGATTAAAGGCTTTTAAAGGCTAAATAAATAATGAAAGATACGACTGACATGGGTTAAATGCATTTACATTTAGTAGGACAAGCTTTTGGTTGTACACATTTGATATATGCTCTGATAAAAGTCTTGTGAACACAAAAGCTTGTCCTGTTAAAGTGGAAAGTTCTTTTTACCTGTGAGACTAAACTGAATTAGATCACACGCTGAAGGAAACAGATACATCCTTACAACATAGTTATTTTTCTTTCCTTTGCTTTGAACATGTGCAAAGTGACAAGGCACAACAGCACCTTTGCTCCAGCAGTTAGCCTGAGACAAACGACCAGAGGAAGAGTGGGACTGGGTGGACTAAGGAAGCCACTGAGCTTCATCCAAGTTTCTGAGAGCAACTTATCTGTCAGCACCATTATGAGCCTCTCATATCTTGGCCTGCACCTGTCTTTGGCGGTCCAAGAGTTTGGTGAGCCCCCCCCCCCCCCGGCTCCTCTCCAGACTCCCCACCACCTTCCATCCTCAGGAGCTGAGAAGAGGTCTGGGGATCCCCATTCATCCAGGATGATCGACAGAGCAGCAGCTAGAAGAAAAGGCAGCTGTGATGAGAGAGAGAAAGAAAGGAGTGTGTGCCATGTCCCTTTTGTGCTTTTAACTACCTCCTCTCTTGTCTTCCACAGCCATGTCAACACAATAGAGCCTTAACAGGAGCTGTCAGCAGACAACACTAGTGTGACCACCGTGGGCACTGGGGTTAGCTGAGATCACATTAGCTCTGTGTTTGTACGGCACTGAAAGCCAGCTAGCTACAGTTAAAGCATGTTTTGTAGTGTTTTCTAAAGAGGCCTGTGGCAGCTTTCAGCCTTGTGTTTACCGACACTGAACTGAAAAAGAGGCAGCGAGTGTCACATCACTGAAGAATCATGGAGGCTTTAAAATGCTCAGGAAAAAAAAGTTAGGTAAGGTGTCCAGCGTGGGGCTCTACTTTGCACCTGAGGTTTGATCAATATAGCCAAGTGATGACATGTCAATTTGCTCTGGCAGAAAAGAGATGGCGAGGCAGTGAATGGCCGTGCTGAGAGACGACGGCAGGTGAATTGTTCTGACAGCGGATACAGTGTATCAACGTGGTGCTTTTAAGTGTGTGTTTATCTCCCCGACGCCACTCAGTCAGTATTTTCTTACATTTGGAGCTCTATTTGACCAGTGCTTGTGAAACCAATACTCTGCCATCTCCATTGTGCTTTCACTTTTGTGATAATGCAATGTTTATGAGTTATTGCACTGTACACACAGCCACGAGCCAGCTGCAGCCATTATTTGATGTTTGATACATGTAATTAAGTCACAAAGGCACTTAAGAGCTTTAAGCCACAGATACAAAGGGGGTGGGGTGGTGTGATCTGATAAGGTTGAATCAGCTCATGATTTTAGTTGTTACTTAACAATGATTGGGCAGGTGGCTTAGCAGGAAAGGATTAGGAACACACAAATACACACATGAAAGAAAATGTCCTCAGTGAGAGACCACCTGTGTTGCACTGTGTGGAGCAATGGGCTCAGGGATTTTACTCATTATGCCTCTAAACAACAATTAATTTGCAACAATTAAAACATGTGCATGTGAAAAATGAAATCAAACATTTCTTCACAGGGCTATGGCTTATGTAACAGCTGTTGGAAATGAGAAGTGCAACTCAGTGTGTGTAAAGTCAGTGTTTTACAGGTCCCTGGCCATTAGATGGCAGTAATGCATAGCTGCGCCTTCCGGTCTCCTGGAATGAGAGCTGTTGTTTTCTGCTTTCTTGGAGAGACAGAGAAAATGTTTGGCTGATCATTTGTGTGTTTGAGTTTAAAGCAGTGAGTCAGCACAGCTCAGTTTAGATCTAGTTTAGAGTCAAATACTATGAAAGACAGACTGTTTCAAATCCCCTGCCTGCTTGTACACAGTCGATTTGGACATATACAAAAGGTTTTTTAATTTTAATTTTTTTTATTTTTTGTGGAATCTGAACTGAAAATTATCCTGGCACGACATCTGCTACATGTACATGCAAGCTACAAACACAAACATCACTTCACATCTTACCTGTCATATCTCCCTAAGACAAGAGCATGTTTCCTCTCCTGATCCTTACCTGTGATATTTGGACAAAGAATCAAACAGAGGAAACCTGAGCACTTTTCCCCACTCTGTTGCAGGGTTTACTGTAAGCATAGGATCAGATCTCAGATTCCAAAGGGACAAGCCACCAATAAACAAACAAGCAAGTCAACAGAAAGCACGTTTGACAGAGAGAATAACTCACTGTGGTAGCTGACTACAGTGGCTTTTTTGTGGCCTGGCTTTTATCTGTAAGACAACACAGAGACAGCATCAGAGGGCCTTTGGTCTGCAGTGCACACAGTGGATCAAACTAGCCTTATCTGCAGGCACTACTCACCACTGTTGTTGTGTTTCCTTAGCTTCCTGTAGTCCACATCACTGCTAAGGATTCAACCTTATACCCCTGTTTATTTAGGATTAAGAGTGTTTGTATATTCACAAAAGTTTACAGTTTGACTCACTGCACATCCATTGTCAGCACATACACATACCTCCAGAGACCCCACATTCTTACAATAGTTTTCAGTGTCTTGCATGGTAAAATTTAATAGTAATGGTCTTTGCAGATTGTAAGTATAAATAGTGCAACTGTAAGTATAGACTACAGCATTAAAGTCATGATCATTTCTTCATCATCAAGCTTCTCTAATAAATATTAAATCTATATGAACAATAGATAGTGTGCAAGTGCAGTTCCCCCCAGATCTGCAGAGCAGTTTAGCATCTTTCAGCTCACAAAGAAAGTAAGCAACTAGCTGGTGATATGGAGCATTTAGCAGCTAAAGTTCCAGCTATTTCTCTCAAAGGTTGGTTGAGACCAAAACAGAGCAATAAGTAGAGTGAATATTTTACTTACAGTTGCCAGGTGTCCAGAAACATGACTCAAAATGAGGTGTAAATAGGTAATTGTTTGCTGACGTCTTCACAATATAAACTTTGTATGGTTATAATATGTCGATTTTGAGCTTACAGTTTATTCTGCTGCACCAAGTTGTAAAAAATCACTTAATGCTGGTTTAAACACTTTTTTCCACAGATAATGATCCAGGTAAGTACTGGACATGATGAGAAAGAAAGCTGGTGCTGGATGACACTGTTACCTGTCTTCTTTATTACAACATGACTCAGTAAATCTCTTCAGCCTAATGTCTGTTGTTGCTGTGAGTTGTTCTTCTGTTGCACATGTGGTAGTTTGTTGTTAAGGAGTGTTTGTAGCTCTCAGTGGTTGATTAGACCTCTAAGACATGTGTTACTTAAACACACTTGCTGTTACCACCAGTAATGTCACATCAACAGTTGAAAGCTTAAGAATGTGGTTTGTTCCAAACTTCAGAGCTTTGAAAGATAAAGAAAATTTAAATGATGAAGCACTGCAGAATATTCATGTCAAGCTTTTACAAGTTAAATATGAAATACATCATGAAACAAGAGTGTTTTAGACTCAGACTTTATGCAATGGCACAGACATTGAAATGTGGAAAAAAAAAAAAATTTCCTTTTTCCCATGAGACACCATATAATCATATCTTGTATAACTTTGATATTATTGTGAGGTGGTTGATTCTGCATATGAATTAAGCACATAAAAATTAATGTCAGACTAAACTCTATTCCGCCAATAAAAATGTGGCTACAATAAATTTAGATGTAGGTCAGGTTTTATCTTTGACTACATCTGTGATTATAAGTCAGTGTCTTTACCTCAGGGGCAATCTGCTGCCTCAACCTGTGATGCTCTTTATGACTTTCTCACTTTTTCATATCCAGCACATGAAATCTGGGAGATGTGTTTATCCAAACTTCATTATAGTAGCATGAGTGCATGCATTTTCAGTTGTCAGGGACCCAGTGTTGGGAACTTAACCTGAATTCTGTCAGGACTGCATTTTATTTCTAAATATTTAATATTTTGAAATATTGTTGATTTTTCCATCACCAGTGTAATACCTCATAAAGTGCATTTTTATGCTCACATACACATTTATGATTGTAGATAGAAGAAAAGTTTTGAAATTGGCATGTCTATAGAAGATGATGGAGTCACCAAGACTTACTCAGATTATATTGTGACTGGCTGAGTCAAAGTTTCTGCTTTCAGAGGAGCTCACCACATGAGTGTTGCATAAAAGCAAAGACATACTTTTCTACATGCCTCATACACACTGTTTTAGACAAGAGTTCACCACAGGTGTAAGTGGGAGGGATAAGGTGGATCCGTGTTTCAGTCACATTATAGTATACATTTCAGTGAAGAAAGAAAAAAAAATAAGTAAAAGAGCCACAGGATAATTAAATATAACATTTGTTTATCACATTATTCACTGCAGTGAGCCAGGAACCAGACAGAGTGACAGACAGTATGACAGGCAGACAGACAGATGGTCAGAGGGCGAGATGAGCAGCAGTGACTGACATCCATCCAGCCCTGTATGAGCCACATGCCACAGTCATTCCCTCTCAGCCAGGCAGAAATGCACCACTCTTGTCTCTGCAGGCTGTGAGCTGCCAAACGCCGCAGTGTTCCTCCTCATGAACAGGGCTCTGAACCCAAACCCTTTGGCCAAGTGCGAGAGAGGTATTAGGGCCCATGTCAAAACAACTTACAGCCAAACAGTGGGCTCTAAAAGGCCCGGGCCTATTCATGGAGTCATTCAAAGTGACAGCACCTTGAGCCTCCCGCTCCCTGACAGCTCTCTGTGCATTGGAGTGAGGAGGGCTTGGATAATGTGAAGGAACATGGTGTAGCTCTTTGTTTGCATTGGCAGCTGAGGCCTGGTTCTTGAAAACAGGAGTTTTCCTGTAAGAGAAAAGCTTGTCACATGTTGCTGGCAGCATTTGCATGCATGGAGTAGGCCAGGTATTGACCGTTCTCTGGTTGAGGTCTCACTTTGGTCAGACTGTTTACTTGGATACCCTGCGGCTGAGTCTCCCTGTTGTATTGAAGAAATCAGTTACCCACCACATCCTCAAGTGAGCAACAGTGGGTTAATTCTAACAAAGGAAATAAATAATCATTGTGGTCATGTGTGCAGGCTTTGCTGTTTGCCACCATGTCATTTGATGACATCAAATTGTACGCAAAACCCTTTGAGACAGAACAGAAAAGCCTGACATAGCAAGATGTTTCCATGCCACAGTAACCCTGTTAACATCAGAGTAAACTTTAATCACAGTTCTCATAAACAGAGCATGTGCCTAACCTGGTTAACCAAGTTATGATGGGAACATATGCTGGCTCAAATTCAAGCTTTCAGATAAAAAAAAAAAGTATTTGTGTGTATTTATAGCTACTGCTGGCAGCTCTCTCCTGCTGGGAGGTACTTTTACAGGTGCTGTATCTGCACACATGTATTATTGAATTCCACCTTGCAATTTACAGTAATCCTGGAGTGTCCTCGTGACCTTTGCATTTGAGTGCTGACAATGAATTGCAGCATGCCTGGTTTGATACCAGCAGGGTCACATGTCAGTCCCTATCTCTCCATGAATCCATTTCCTGTCATCTCTCTGTTTTGTTTCTATATTTAAAAAAAAAATGAATGGCCAAAAAATTTATTTTCAACTGTTCAGTTATCCAAAAACTTATATTTTGGTAAAGATTCCATGATTCTCAAGATTTTCACTTATGGTCACAAATATGGTTTAAAAGAGTATTCCAGTGGTTTATTGTTGCACTTCAGAGAAGTTGAGGGACTTATGAGAGACAGATCAAAAAAAGGAATGGTCAAAATCAAAGCAGCAGAGGCTGAGATATCCGTACTTAGATCCTAGACTTCCCATAACATTTTTTCCCACCTTGTAAACACAAATATCATTCACACCAGGTTATAAAGCAAGTTTGTCATTAGTAATAAAGTCTCCAAGCCACAAACAAACATTTCCTAATGACATCATCAGGGTTATCTGTGTAGAGACCCTTTAAATGTCTTTAAAGACATTTTGATAATAAGGACAATCTGATCTATACATCTATAAAATATGGAAGTCATTTGAACTTGAACTAAATGACACTTACTACATGGTTTGGGAGTATAGTATTCAATAAAAGTTTTAAGAGTTTATGATCAAATTATAATCAACTGTATTATTTTGATGGTGACATTTCAAAGTAAGAAATCATTAATTTGCAATGAATCAAACTTTGAAATTGACTGTATTCAAAGGAAGGAGCCAAGTAGAAGCAGTAAATATAATTTCTTTACCAATACTTTTCTATTCTGTTCATGAATATTCTCATCAGTTTTGGTTCCATTTGTCAGGATCCTGTTTCCTTTGACCCTTGACCTGTTTGGCTTCTCGTAATGTTGCCAAACAAGGTGTTGAACCTCCTTCTCCTAGTCACTCTGAATGAACGAAACAGGACACAAAGGCACCTGACAAGTAAGTTTCAGTGTGACATTACTGGTATGTACGGCAGAAAGGATCCAATATCACTCTCTGCTGAGCTAGAGACAGATTGTCCTGGCAAGCTAAATAAACAGTAGATTAATCTGTCTTCTTACTGAGAGCTGACAAACTCAGTCATGGATGAAATCGAGGCTTTTGACAGGTAGACTTTCAAGATGAAACACTGATAGTGAGAACTTGAGAAGGAAACTCTGAAATGTGAGGCTTCTGTCACACAGATAGGAACAAATGGTGAGACTAACGGAGTCACACATGACATTGCTGTGATTATGTAGTTGCAGATAAAAAAGTGAATGGATTGTGAACCTCAGGTAGTAATGTTGATGTCATAATTTTTTATTTTATTTTGAAAGACCCAGTCTCAAGGTTGCATTGACAGACTATAAATCAACTATCAGTGATAAGTACACATTGGAGATACCAGGACTCATAAGTGCAGCTCAGATGGGTCCATGTCAGTCCACATGTCTGCATTTATAGCAGGAAATGTTGGTCAGATAATATCTCTGTAAGGCTTTTGACACTATCCCAAAGTAAGATTTGCAGCAGGTGCCAGGGGAGCAGCACAGGGCTGACCAGGCGAGCAGCAGGCTCGCCTTATCAGACAAGGCCTCATGTTGTCAGCACAGTCAGTGTTGAGTCTGCTGCATTACACTGACATCATCCAGACACCCACAAACTCCAAGAAGGAAAGAACTGTTAGTTGTCTGCAAAGCTTGTTTTTGTTATGAAACAGTTTCCTGTATGCCACGCTGTCTGAGTGCACACTGTTACTGAATGTCACACTTAAAAAGGCAGACAAAGGGTCACACAACATGTACAGACAATACATTTTAAGGACTGTATGAAAATTTTAGGGATGGTAGGAGAGCTCTCCACACACAGATGGGGGCTGGAGCCAATCCCAGCTGACCTTGGGTGAGAGGCAGGGTACACCCTGGACAGATCACCAGTCCATCACAGAGCTGACATTTAGACAAACAACCATTCACACTCACATTCACACCTACAGGCAGTTTAGAGTCACCAATTAACCTAACTTGCATGTCTTTGGACTGTGGGAGGAAGCGGGTGTACCCGGAAAGAATCCACGCAGGCACAGGGAGAACATGCAGACTCCACACAAAACAGTTGTTGGAACCCAGAACCTTCTTGCTGTGAGGCGACAGTGCTAACCGCTGCACCGCCGCACCACCGCACCACCCCAGGAACACTGTTAAAATCCACTTACCAGCACGTCTAAAGCTAATAAATTAACATGTTATATCTTGTTTGTTTAATCTGTGCACAGAAATATAAAAAATGACACGTTATGGTCTGACAGGGGCTTACATGCTGGAAAATTTCTTGGCCTGGCATACTGACCTACATGCGTTGTTTACCCATGGTTATACTAGGCTAAGCTAACTGGCTCCGGTTGCATATTCAGCATTGTGGAAAATTATCTTTGGTCTCACCACATTAAAAAGTAAACACAACACTGTGTATGGTATTGATCAATACAATACAGGACAAAAAAAACAGAAACATACACATACACCCACAAAGGCACACACACATACACACACACAAACACACACACATGTGCGACAGAACAGACACAGGAGGATTACAAACCTCATTCTTATAATTATTTAGCCATGTTAAGCAACATACCAAACACGCAGCAAACATTAGCTCTTCCTCAGTGTTGTTCTATGAAACACTGTTATTTGGAGGCTTAGCGGAAGGTAAAAGCACATGTTACAAGCTAAATTCCACTGCTGAGGATGAGCGAAAATACCAAGCAGACTTACTGCACGCTAGCGTACAACATGTGTGCTTCCCATCTGGTATGCATGTTCACTGTAATCAGCACAGGAGCGTACACTGTGTTTCGAAGGCTCGGCCTCTTATTTGCACGGTTATCTGAGGAAGTGGTTTTCAACTGTACATCCGAGGCATCCTCCACTCCCTGCAACAAGTGTTACTACCTGGTTTAAACCAGATGGCCTCAGGCTGCAGCAGCAGCAGCAGCAGCCAGCCTCAGGCAGTGTGAGCACTGTACAGTATGCAATGATGTAGGGGAACATTTGATATGATGGAATACATGGCAACTGAGGTGGTGGAGTACTTGTGAAAATATAGGTGGTGATTATCTGTATAATTTCTGTGAGAATCTCATGAAAAGATTTGCACTAATCAACACTCACTGGCACCAAATGTGTATCTTTATTTTTATTCCTATTCTACACTATGTATCTTGTGGCGTTTTAAACACCTGGCATTTTACCTCACACTTGTATGGATGTATATAATATTTATGTGTGTTATGTGTTTTTGTTTTTTCCTATTATATGTTATGATGCGACTGTTGTCCTGTCCTGATCACACTGAAGCAAATTCCTAACAACTAAGCTGTATGGCAATAAAGTATTGAATCTTGAATCTAGAATATCACCAGATGTATCCTAGTCCATAATATTTAATTTATGATGTAAATTGCACAAGGCATGTTGTAGGAAAATGTTGTAAAAAATGATCACAATCATTTCAGATGATTGCTAAAAAAAACTGTGAAATGTATTATTTATTTATTATTTATTTAATAAATATATAGTATTTATTTAATAAATGATAAATGTATTATTTAAACTGAGATTTTTTAAAGACTTCCAAAAACGTAATGTATCAAGCCTGTATGATGTGAAGCTAAGTCTTTTAATATCAAATTAAGTGTAATTGAAGAAAATTGGGATTGAAACGAGTTGGAAGATGATGCTCCCGGTGACACAGGGTTGGAGGGGATGAACTGTCAAAACCATCAGGATTAACTTTGGCCTCGTCTGCTGCCTGCCTGTCTGTTGGCGAGCCGGCGGTTTTGACAAATTGACTGGAATCAACTGACTGACAGATGCAGCTCTGCGGGCCAAGCACACACACGAAAACACATGAACACACACACAAACACACACGCAATTTGAGCAGTAGGAAGCTCAGTGAGAGGGAATAAAGTAAAACAAAGAGAGACAGTGAAAGATCAGGCACTGAAAATACAGAAATGTTTATTATTTCTAGTATTTGCGACAGCTTTGGGACCCTCTCCTTGCTGATCTCTCTATCTCAGTCCCTGAGCTTTAGATCCCATATTTTTCAGTTAATCCTCTCACCACCCCAGTGGTGGAAAGTAACTAAGTATATTTAATCTAGTGCTGTTATTCAGTACAATTTTGAGGTACTTGTAATTCAGTTCAGTTCACTTTGAGGATCACACAGCTGGTGGAATTATGTTCAGGTACGGTGAGTGTGCATGGCTTGTTAGCTGTTCTGACAGAGACATTTCCCCTCCTAGTTATTGTACTCGACACCTCAGAAATACATTTTCTAATGATGTAGTTATGCTAGATGGCATTGCCCTGGCCTCCAGCTCCTCTGTACAGAATCTTGGAGTTATCTTCGATCAGGATATGTCCTCCATAAAACAAACGTCAGGGACTGCTTTCTTTCACCTGCGTAATATCGCCAAAATCAGACATTTTCTGTCTCAAAAGGATGCTGAAAAACTAGTCCATGCATTTGTTACTTCCAGGCTGGACTACTGTAATTCATTATTATCAGGCTGCCCCAACAAGTCTCTAAAGATTCTGCAGCTGATCCAAAATGCTGCAGCACGATTACTGACAGGAACTAGAAAAAGAGACCATGTTTCTCCTGTGTTAGCTTCTCTACACTGGCTCCTGGTGAAATCCAGAATAGAATTTAAAATCCTCCACCTCACCTACAAAACCCTTAATGGTCAGGTACCATTCTGTCTTAAAGATCTTATAGTTCCCTACAATCCTATTAGAACATTAAGTTCCCAGAATGCTGGTTTACTGGTGGTTCCTAGAGTTTCCAAGAGTAGAATGGGAGGCAGAGCCTTCAGCTATCAGGCTCCTCTGCTGTTGAACCTTCTCCCAGTTTCAGTTTGGGAGGCAGACACCCTCTGCACTTTTAAGAGTAGGCTTAAAACTTTGCTTTTTGATAAAGCTTATAGTTAGGGCTGGCTAACTATAAGCTTTATCAAAGCCTGAGTCCGGTTCTGCTCGAGGTTTCTGCCTCTTAAAAGGAAGTTTTTCCTTGCCACTGTCACCTAGTGCTTGCTCATGGTGGGAACTGTTGGGTCTCTCTCTATGATTATAATAATCTAAAGAGTACAGTCTAGACATGCTCTCTATGAAAAGTGCCTTAAGATAACTTCTGTTGTGATTCGGCACTATATAAATAAAACTGAACTGAACTGAATTTAACAATTGGGGGCCAAAAGAGGTAAAATTATCCAGTGTTCAAGAGAAAAGCTAAATTTAGAGAAAAGTCCAAAAAATGAATATAAGTTCATGCAGCAGATCTTAGTTTTTTTTCTCTGTTTTGGTCCATTAATCCTCTCATGACCCCTCAGAATTATATTGTGACACTTTGGAGGGGACTGGCTGCCAGGTTGGGAACCACAGGACTAAAACACCTGAATGTATACAAAATGGTAAAAAGAAACAAGCTCTACTTCAAGTAGCTCCAACAGTGAAATGCTGCTTATACACTGATTCATCAGTATTAAAAATGTCATATAATACTATACCACTCAGAGGGCATTTACTAAATAGTTTTACTTTTGATACTTAAATTACAGCTGATAAAACTTTTACAGAGCCTTTTGAATGCAGGAGTTTTACTTATAATGGAGCGTTTATATAGTAGTACTGGTACTTTTACTTTAGTAATGGATCTGAGCCTCTTTCCTTACTTTCAGTCTAACTTTCTGTCTTAAGCCTCTTACACTATAAAACACTTGACAGATATGTGATAAGACAATGCACTGGTCTCATCTTTAGATTACATGCTGTGTAAATGACTTGGATAAACCCCAAAACTAACAAGAGACCCCTAAACTTTATCCCAGTTTAAGGGCCCCTGTTGATATGCCAGAGTTGGGCCCTAGAGACAAAGTCTGTAGCGGCCAGTTCCATTGTTCACCAGCCCTGACAAATCAGGACAGGTGGAGACATTTCCCTGTCTTCGTCCCCCCTCTGCCGCTGCTCCACCCCACACCATCCTGAAACTGGATCTGAGAAGTCGAGTCATGCACCACCATTCTTCATAACTCAGTACTACTGTTGCTTGAAGTCTTGTTGCCTGGCAACCAAATGTTTTGATACTGTGCTTTTATTTTAGCTTTTTTTTTGTCAGCTCCCCACCCCCACCCTCCAGACACACACATTCATACACAGTCAGGTATCCCAGGGATTGCATCACTGAAATGCATTCAAGATCTCCCATGGATCATCACAGGGCCCCATAATACCTCCCATTTTGTCTTTTTTTTTTTTTTTTTTTTTGCTTTCCTCCATCTGCAGGAGAGATTATCATTGAAACCAATTCACTAATTCACTTTCTCTCCATCTTTCAATCATCTGCCTCTTTCTTTATCTTCTTTTCCCTCCACTCCCTCTCTCTTGGTGTACACCACTGATCCACTGATCACCAGGCATGCCCAACCAGCCACACTTGTTGATTGACAGGTCCGAGAGCTGTGGCTAACCAATGAGTGTGATTAATCGGAGCCACTTGGTAATGAACACAGAAGCTGTGCGATAAAAGAGTAATTCCTCAGTCTGCATCTCAGCAAGTCTGAGATGAGTTGAGAGGAGACATGATGAGATGAGAGGAGATGAGCTTGGTGAAAAAGCCTCCCAGCCTATAAATAGTCTGAGGCTGCCTCTCAGACGGCGCTTCCAACAGAGTAGGCCCGCGTTAATGATAAAGACAAATATCTGAGGTAGACCGAGGCATTATTGATTCTATCCATCACAGCCCAGAGAGAAGCCTTGATGGGAGGGCGTGTTGATAGCTTGCTTTGCCCTCGGCAGCGAAATCAAAAGAGCCGAGAGAAGTTGAAATTCAGTTCCAAAGAGCAAACCGCAAGCTGTCTTCCACTAGTGACAACAGCTCCTGTTTACTCAGCAGCAAACACAGGTGGCGAGCTCTGAGAATAGCTCCCTTTTTCCTCCCCAGCCTTTTCTTTGCCTCTTTCAGTAGACTGGATAGGATAGATAAATGCTACACACTGATGCGCACATACACACACACACACACACTATAAGTGAAAATATTCACAGCTATGCATTGTGAAGGTAAGTGATTAACCTGTGGAGAGATCACACAGAAATGGAGACATGAAGGTGATATGTCTTTCAGTGACGCTTGCTTTTAACAACTGAAAAATCATATGGATCAAGAGCGTAAAAACAGAAAAAAATTAATGAATGAATCTTGTGTTTATGATAGCAGGTTTACACAACTTCTCTGTAGGCTATGGACTCTTCAAATAAAGTATAACCTGATTAGTTTGTGTGGATGATCCTGAAAACTACATGCTATTTACACAGGAGAGCATGTATGTTTAAACTCTTAACTGGTGGCAAGAGCCAATCATTTGAATTGTGGTAAATTACATAGAGGGCATCAATGAAATACTTACTAGGTGTATAGGTACAAGGGAAGAAGTATAGTGAGAGGGATCTAGAGAGGGATCTAGAACTAAATTACAAGTGCTTTTTTTTTACCTACTACATATTGAATAATTACAGGGTACCAGCAAGAATAGCCTTTATGTTCTTCCACAATAACTACAGTATGTCATGAGTTAAATTATGTGTAGCATTTTCACTTAAAAATAGACAAAAAATATTTAGAAGTTTAGCTGCTGAATTATTCTATTCTTAAACACAGTGTTGTTACCACCCTCCCTCTTACCTAAACTCTATAGTTGCCCAATAAGTATTTTATTGGGCACCATATACTAAACAACTGCACTGTAATTTTTGGGCTGTAATCTAAAGCATTACCTCTGTTTTCACCCCAGGCTGGAGTTGTGCCTGCTCAGCGCTTCAGATGTGAAAGAAAAGGGGGTCTGTGCGTGGATGGAGGGGTATCAGGATGGAGTGATGTTGTGGAGGAGGGAGGATGAGGTCAGAGGGAAACGGATCTATCCATTAGGGGATATAATGAGAGGGAGCAGCTGCCTGCTGCTGGGTCAGACAACACACAGATGTGAGGGAGCCTCAGGGCCTGACAGAGCTGAGGGGGGAACGCTGGAGTCCCTGTGCCATGACCTCACTCTCAGAACCAGGGCTCCCACTATTACCAGCACCACTCCCTGCAATGCCAAGCCCTCCACTGGCTGAAGAAAGAGATCATCCATGCCCTAAACTCACCTGAGAAAACCCCTGTAATACCCAGAATGTTCTGGGTTGTTCTGCTCCCGTGCTGCTTGGCTAAACTCTGGCCGACCTGGAGGAGCACAGCACGCCAAAGACTGATCTCAGCGTCACCTCCACTGCCCCTAGCTGCTGAATCAAATATTCTCATGGGTGGTTGAATTTTTTAAGCTTCGGTGGTGTTAAATGGGGTGTAGAGTACATTAAATTCTCCGTATATTTTTCTTTCATGGGAAGAGGTCAACAGAAGTGCCAGTTAGTGTCATGGTGTCATTTTCACTTCTGGATATCTTGTCTTGAAAATTGCTGGACAAAATCTGCAGCCAGAAGTCAGATCTCAAAACTGAAAAGAATTCAGTATTTTTGCATGTAAAAAGTTAAATGATTGTGTCTATATCATGAATGTGTTTGTGCTAAGTTTTGGAGCCAGTTTGTTGCACGGAAATAACAGCAGGATGAGTCCTCCTCTTTCTTGATGACACCAGTGTTCCCTTGGCAGAAACCGTGAGATGCACCCTGTGGTTAAAAAATGATGAAGCAGAAAGAGAACAGAGAGAAAACAAGTGTGAGAAAATTATGTCTGCAGTGAAAGACGAAGCAATGAGGGCAACTCATTGTAATCATATCCCATTTTACATGTTACTAACTTAATATCTTCCCTTTCCCATAGGCGTGTGCTCTTCCGTCTCTCTTTCCTCTTCTGTCACTTTCTGCAGGTACTTCTGCTTCTGGAGCTGTAAAGTCTGATCTGTGATGACAAGCCTCCTTGCCGCTCCCCACTCAACACCTGCTGTTATAATTAGAAATTACTAGTACTGCTTCTAGTGTTATTGCTATTTTTGCAACTACTACTTTAATTATCACTACTATCATTACTACTACTGTATTATTGGTATCACTTCACATTTTTTACATGGAATCCGTGTTATGCTATGTTCTTCTGTCGCTATTTCTCTGACTTTTGTTGCGATTCGGTGCTATATAAATAAAATTGAACTGAGCTAGTCAACTTTAGAGGTGCTGTTAGGTGATTTCTTTTTACCTTTGGACTGAGAATAGCTGTTTCCCAGTGTTTCCAGTCTTTATGCTAAGATAAGATAATCTGGCTCCTGGCTGTAGCTTCATATTTACATGAGACATCAATTGAACACTCAGCAGGAAAGCAAATCCACCTTGCTGGTGGATTAGTCGGTACTGTAGGAGTACCACAAGGCTCCATACTGAGACCACTGTTATTTTCTTTGTAAATCACTGATCTCTTATCTGTTTTGTAGAAATCTTGACATACTCAGATGACACAGTCATATTCACTCATGGGACAGATAACAAACAAGTAGCTGCTAAGGTGTCTCAAACAATGGACATAGTTACAAATTGGCTTAGATTTTCATGTCTTACACTGAATATTGGGAAATTTCACTAGTAAGCACAAACAAAATTTGTGCAAGTGATCAAAACAATTAATTGTCAATAACATCAAATACTTGGATCTTACTCTGGGGTTCAAAAAGCACATCCAGAAGAGGAGCCATAACAGTGTATAACACTGCTCTGAAATCAGAAACCTACTCAGTCTTGAGGCATCTGAGGTATTTTTCTCATTTCAATTATTGCATTTCACACTGGTCTCGGATAAGCACAGCCTTAAAACCAGTTAGGTTGTACCTGTTATAAGCACCACCACACACTGCTAATAATTTATATGCTGGAGGTCCTTTGGTAAAGTAAGAACATATTCATGCATTTCATAAAAACATCTGTTATATGTATTTACACACACACACACACACACACAGACATAAAAGAATCGTAGATGATGACATACAGGCATGCATGCACACGTACACTTGCGCAAAATGTTCTGATTTATGCCCTTCAGATCCCTCATTGATGCTAGTGCAGTATACGCTCAGGTGATGACACTCATTTCACACAGACACACACACACACTGAAGTAGGAACAGTGATTCTGGGAGGTGTTGACACACGCAGCCATTTCAGATGACTGTGCGGCTGACAGTCGATGGTGAGTTGAGTGCTGCTCTCTCTGTTGTTACAGGCCCCTGCAGTCTCTGTTTCTCTCTCTCAGACGATGACATCCAGCTTAGTCACTCAAGAGCTGCCGCTTTGTAATGCATGTTCACTTGTAGCTGCTGTGCTCTCCAAACACAACTGGAAGCTTTTCTTGGAGGAGTGGAACACTGTTGTAGAGCTTTATCTCACAGACATTGTAGGATGGAGGTGCACAGAAATCCTCAGCATACTTTCTTTGTTTAAGTGCCACCTGATTTTTATCTGGTGAATGAAATGCTCATCCTGGAACACCCCACATTTTACACTGCATATACAGTAACATGCAACTATTTTATGTTTAGACAAAATATTTATTTCCATTTTTTCCATTGAATATAGTTCACATTGCAAATGTTTTTATGATTCCAATTTTTGTATATTCTTAAATTTTATCTTTATATTCATTATTCTTTAAGACTTATTTTTACCAAGAGATCACAATAAGTTCGAGTTTTGCGGCTTAGTCACAGTGAACCATGGATGTGAAAGCATATGATCCACTGGCTTTAATGTCAAGAAAAATACTCAGGTATGTTGTTGCTGCAAGTGTTGGATATATAGTTGCGTGGCAACGTTACCATTCGGAGCGACACAAGCAAGAAACACAAGCAGGGCTAAAAGAAACCCAGAGAGCACTGTTTGGGTCATTGAATACCCCTGTGTTTACCCTGAGCCTAGTGTGGGATTGACGCTTCGATCCCCCCCTCCTCCTGGGAGTTTTTCCACCCTGACATGTGAAATGGGGAAACCTAAGCCTCAGCAGATCTCCCAAACAGGAATTTTCACTTCTCCTCTTTATAATCCTATAACCCCCACTGCCTTAAAACCACTGTGTGTATGTGTATGTGTGACAGGTCTAAATCTTTTTCAAACAGCAAATCAGTACAGCCCACTGCTCGGTATAAGCACCCAACAATGAAGAGCAGGCAGCCGGCCAATCAGCGCGGGGCTGAGTGATGATTGGACACGCTGCTTTATGACCTTTCAGGTGAGTCCCACAAAGACTACTGAATATTTACTGAATATCAATGGAAACCGCCTCCATTGCTGCTCTTGGCTGGCACATGTGATGCTAATGCAAAGTACACACATTAACGATACCATGTCTTAATGTGAGAACTTTATCATCATCTTTCTGTGAAGAGCCTGCACACTGGAGTCTTTTATCTGGGATCATTTGAGTAGGACTTTGCTAACAGAGTGGGCATGCTAAAATAAACCACTGCAAAAAATGTCCAAAAGTGAGTTTGGTGTCAAACTTTTTTTGGGTGTAAGAATTAATAATTTTCAGAATTTTTCAAAGATCCTCTCAACACACGTTTCATCCTAGCGGGAGACAAATAAAATTGTTTTGTTTTTTTTATCTTCAGTATTTGAAAAATCAGAACCCTCCAAAACCCTTTTCCAAACAACCAGCAATTGTACATATTTTTTGTAGTATACAGCTCTCTCAGGTTGGTATGCACTCAATCTTACAGGTTTATTTGACCAAACTGGTTTATTTGCAGAGCTCAAGTAGTAATGATGCACTATAATCAAATTCAAAGGAGTTGCATTTGCTGCACATGGCCATTTATCTCAGGGTCAGGGACCTTGAAAAGACAACTGTGATTTGGCAGTGGTGCGAGCAAATCCATCCTTCACATCTGCCTGGACTGGCAAGTGCTTACACAACAGCCCAAATATAAAAGCACACATCACAAACATTCACGAAACCACAGAGAACGCCAAAGGAAAGTTCAGTTTTCCCTCTGGAAAAACATTATCAGGCATGGAAGAGAGCAGATCAGTAATGTTTCTCAGAATCTGTTACTGTAGTTGTATTTAATTCCTTTAAGGGTGCCACTGAAGGCAGACCAGGCTTTACAGTGAGTTAGAAGATGGCAGAGAGGAAATGAGGGGGAAAACAGGCTGCTTACTTCACACACACATATATACACATTTTTACTGGCAAACTACCATACCTTCTCCCATCATAAGGCACCATACCTCTAAATTACCCAAAGAGAAGAAAGGGGTTATTATTACAGTCTTTCAAGCAATATGCCATTTAAATTGAATCACTACATTGGACTTGAACCATTTCACCCACCTGTTGCAGGAACTGGAAATTACACAGGGTGAGAAAACAGGTAATTGGTTGTCTCACAGGAATGGCTGCTGACAGATGACTCTGTGTTTAATGTCATGTAGGTTAAAGTGAAAACATAAACATTATATTATTGTGAAATAAACTGTGATACTTTGCTATGATAACCATAAACAAATGAGTCCATGGGTTCTTATCTTGTGCCAGTGGTATTTTGTGCTTACTGCATCCTTGTGGTAACACCATCACTCCATAGACAAGAAAAGTGGGCAGTCACAACAGCCAGGGCCACTTTTTCACCTTAAATTCACATTTGAAAGTTTACTTGTAATGATAAACTCAATGGGTCTCATGCAAGAATCACACATGTAAACAGATTTGTTCTTAAAGGAGAACTCTACTGATTTTAAACATCAAGGTGTTTTTAAAGGTGTTGGAGAGTACTACAGCATATGTATAAAGCCTTTTGTGGCTCAAGAGAGAGTTTTGTTTCAAATCTGATAGATTGCCTCAACTGATGTCCCTGAAGTTGCATTGTGGGTAATGTAGACATTAAGTTGAACAACCTGTGATGAATTTTGAGTTTAATGTGACACTAAAATCAGCTAAAATTTAACACTGTATCAGTTTTATATAGACTTAGATCAAGGCTTCCAATTTATTAAGGAGTTTGACAGGGCATCGTTATTATTTTCAATTTATTTTATTATTTTTTTCGTATTTTGGCATGACAGCTTTTACACTTAAGATGCTAAAAGTAAAAAAGACTCCAACAAATGGCTTAGGGTCTATGGAAGTTGCTGTCCAAATGAACAGCCTCTGTTACACCTGACAGTAATGCTAAATTTATGTATATTTTTGCCTGCCAATTTTAAAAAATAGAGTTTGCATATTGTTATTACACTAAAATGAGGCCTCTGATTATGCTAATGATCAAATCTTACCTACCCTTAGTATTCATTAAATTGAGAAGATTGATTTACAATGTGGTTTATATGTGCACTTACAAGGGTTTGCTATATTTGACTGTAAAGAACCAAGCCTGCTTGAAGCCTGATGGAAAAATGTACCTCAACACAGAAACACAGCAATGTCAGTTTAGCATTGAAATTACAGCACCGATAACCCTGACTGTAGAGGCATTTAGACAGTGTATATGCCCACATGCTTGCAGGTATATATACTATATATCTCTGCAAACATGCCCACACATGTCTTCACATGTAAAAACACACAGATGACATAGAACAACACAAACCTTTTCACCCAGACCTTGTTTAGTTAGTAAGATTATTTTTGCACTCATCAATGAACCAATTAATATGTTGAGAAAGGATTACAATGGCTTTCAGGTCAAAAACAACATCTCCCACAGTGCCTCAGAAGCGCTTGCTGTGATGGAATGCCACCTGCCATTACCAGGAGATTACCTATAATCTCTTATTACTTAAAACTGGGTGGAGAGCCTTTCATTGCAAGGCATCTTAAAAAATCAAATTGTGCTGTCAGCCAGGCTTAAGACTAAGTTTATACACCAACTCATATTTGTAGAGAAACATGCCTGCATTTGTACCCAGGGCTACTTAGTAGGACAGAGCCTGAAACAACCGCACAGACATGGTTTTCAGCTCAGACTTTAGTGTCAACAGAACTCAAAATGAACTCCTGTTGTCTTTTGGGATAATAGCAGTCTCTCGCTGAGGGATCAGTCCATAAAGACTGTATGATCATCAAAGTGTTAAATAGTGTTTATGCAAACACGGGAGACTGCATAGAGAAGTTTACAGCACAAATCCATGCACATTTATCAGCAGGAGAAAACCGCCAACTGTGCCACAAAAACAGAGGCAGGGAACATGTAAAGACAGAAACACCAGTGGTGAACATGAAAATATTGGTGTGTGAGCTACATGAGCACTCTCTCTCTCTCTCTCTCTCTCTCTCTCTCTCACTCTCCTGGATAATTGCTGTTTTGTCTTGACTGCATGTGCTGTTATTTATTTGCACAGGAACTGAGACAGTTTCCCTCGGGGCAAGAGATGTTTTTCAGCTAGGAGTGTTCCTGGTGTTGTACAAAACCCTGGAATGAGAGAAACACCGGTATTATTTCCTGCCCTTATGACAACAAATTGCATTTTAAAAAATCCCTAAAATTTCAAATGCTGTACCAGATTATCAGATTACCTAAACAACTAAGTGTCCTGCAAAGTCAAACCACAAACATTCATAGGCAGTGCACAGTCAATATTTATCTATGCAGCTAAACAATGGCTACTTTTCAGCTTGGATCCTGATATTTTGAATGCAAACACAAAGGACCGCCTGCAGACATCGGGACACAGCAGTAGCACGAGCTGGAAGCGCTTCACGTGGTTGGAGAGGTCACATCTAACTTTCACTCTGCTTGATCCCCATGAAATTAGAGGAGTGAGAGGAGAAAGAGGGGGTAAATGAGGAGGTAAGTGAGAGAGGTGGAGGAGGAAGGGAGAAGAGGAGTTGTTAGAAACAGGTCTGTCATAAATTAGAGCATCCCAACAAGTATTCTGAATAGATGTTTATATGACAGCCAACAACAACGATGACAACCTGTGTAGCAACAAAAGGAAAGGTGAGCTGATGTCTGTATTCTTTTATAGCTGCTACCTCCATTGTTGTGTAATGTGATATGTTTGATGACAGCAGAAAAAGTCAGTTTCCAAACCTGTTTTAAGACCTACATTCACCACACTACAGTATCAGTGCACTCCTGTGTTTCACCTTTGTCTCTGTGGTCCAGATGTCAACTTCAGCTCCTACAGAGTGAGTGTACCATTGGATTGTGTCTATAAGGCCAGCCCAGGCTGCATGGGGAAACAGGTGTCTCTGACATGTAAGGCAGGAATTTGTGACAGGCATTTCCCTGGACGATTAGCAAGGCAGGGTGAGGATGAACAGGACCTGCAGATGAAAGACCCAGTGCGGCTCAACCCACATTTCCGTGTACTCCCATCGATTCCCACAACAGCTGAGCTCTACACAGGCCCCTTGAACGATACATACCACTGTGACACACTGGCTCAGTGTGTTTGTGGGAGGAGTAATACTGTATGTAAGTAAGGGCAGTGTATTTCTATAGAAAAATATATAGAGAGAAATATTTTGCAGGTGTCTGTACATGCATGTGAGCATATGGGGCTACTTTTTGTAGACTCATGACTATGTGTAAATCTGTGGGTGTAAGAGTGTGTTTGTAAGGACAAACTGTATATCAAGGGGTGCTCCAGGTTCATGTCAGTCATTACTAGGCCTTAAAAGTGCTGTATGGCACTTGGATGGATTGATAGGTAATACATGGGCAATGGTACACTGATGAAAGGTATATCATATCATAGCATAGCATAGCATAGCATGGAATATCTTCATGTCTTCATGTGTTATATCCATTCTTTTGTTCATGTGTTATGTTAAATAAATGTTAAAGAAATGTTAAAGAAATAAAAGCATTTCACATCACTGGAGGTGTCCTTCTGATACGGTAGAGCTAACAAAAAACACAACACAAATATGATGGTTGAGGAGAATATTAACATGGCAATCCCAAAGTATTTTTGTCTTTTCTTTTTGGCTTACAAGTGATCTGTAAAGCAATCTACTATTTATGATAATAATAAATGGGGGGGGGGGGGGGGAAATGGCACCATCACATCATACCCTGTATCATGCATGTAACTTAACTTAACTTATGTAACCTAACTTGATGTAATTACTGTAAAGATATGAGCCTACATTTCCCATGATGACACTGAGGGCTTAAGTGTCTTAATATTAAGTAGTACAGAAAAAAAAATTGCATGTTAAATAGAGAATGTGTGATATTTGTGAAGGATTCACAGTTATTTAGCATCTTTGATGGAGTTGGCCAACACCGCATATGACTCACAGTGTACAGTAAAATTAAGTGCAGGTCTTTAGAGCCTGCCAATTCTCCCAGCACTGGCCTAGTTTACTCAAAGTACTTACATCTAAAATTAATGTGTTAATGATTTATTTGTCTTAAAATGCTACATGTAGCACCTTTAAACTAAAGTACTGTACAGTAAAGAACAATACACGGAGAAACTTGATCCATGTTTAAATATCAGTATATTCAACATTTCGGAGGTAGCACCTCTTATGATTACCAAACAATACATAAATCACGCAAGGATAAAATTGGGTAATATTCATTAACAGTGAGCTGGGCTTGTTTAGCTTTCCTGCGTGATTTATCATAATAACAGCTGTGTGGGTTAATGGTTTCAACTGAATAATCAGTTATATCATTTTGCCACGCCTCTGTTGATACCTCAGTCTTAGTGGAACCATTTTTCAATTAGGTGATTAATTTCACTGAACTGACAAATTAGTACCTCCTGTGAAGAGCGTCCCTGAATTTGTAAAGCTTATTTAGAAAGACTATGCTTTATTTCGCAATTAATCTGATCCTGATGAATTTATCACCCTCACCATTTGTTATCCCGTGAGGGAGAGAATGAGAGTAAAGGAGAGGTCGACTGTTCCACTGTAAATATGGATTGTGGCTCTTATTTTTCATGGTGGTGGTTAGGGTTCGTGTCTGGAGTCTGAGAGGAACCACCTGGGCCAGAGGTTTGTAACCAGAGAATAGTTTTTCAACTCTGCACACAACTAGTGTTTCAAATCTCATAACTCTTACATGCACAAAGCCAAGATATCAAAGCGGTAATAGCTCATATGTAAAATGTGAGGTGAGAACTTCCACATGGCCTTAGGGCTTCAAGTAGAGTAGAGTTACCTTTTCCTCAGTGTCAGCAAGCTGCTTGTTCACTTTTACAGAGAACTGAAGTGAATCTGGGATTGAATTTGGTGTTACCACTTCTATTTTACCAAATTCTTTTAATTTCAAGGAGAACACTATTCTAACTTTTTTATATATTGTAATAATTGGTTATTCCAATAATGACTATCTCAAACAAACAGTGGCGATGCCCTCAAGTCAACGCAGACCTCAGGTGTTAAAAGAAGTCAACAAAACTAGTATTTGAAGATGTTTTATGACTGTGATTATTCCCATCACAGCTAGATTATGAAGCCTATTTAAAAACATGTGTCTTTTTTTCCTCAGCCGCCTTGGTGCGTGTATTAGTTCATCAAGCAGACAAGTGAAAACACAGAGAAGTGTGTGTTTCTTTGCAATGCCTGAAGCTTAGTCAGCCTTCCCTCTCCATCTCCTCTCACCTTCTTTCTCTCTATCCTCTGCCCTGGGGAGCTTAATGGGTGGACCTTTAGGAGAAGCAAGTAAGGGGAGGGAGGCATCACCCATACCTAGGACTGAAAAAAGAAAGAACAAACTCAATAGGATGATGGCCAGCCTAGACGTTGTTGAGACAGTGGTTGGGTGAGGAGAGTAAGGGTAAATATCAATGGTGGTCTCACATAGCTCATTAGTCAATGTCTGCCTGTCTCAACATCAACATGAAACACAGGGTTTCCACTACATCCACCAACACCACTGTCCTCCTGGAGAATTGTACCCAGGCAAAAATAAAGCAACCTGAGCCTCGCATAAATCATTAGGAACATTTGTTACCTCGGGCAATTGTGCTTCATTCATCTTCAGGCCTTTTCCATTTGTCCAAGTCCCAGAACATGGTGTCAGCTGCAGATCCTCACTGTGGGTTGACTGTGTGCCTAACCAGAACTGGGAGAGCAGGCCTGCACTGTGGAGGAGCTACTGTGATGCGGTAACGTTTTTTCACTACACTGGGCACTATTCAGATTTCCTACATTAGACACCAGCAGGTCAGTCATTCATCTGTGATGCCTTTATTGTGGTGTTGTGATGTTGTATCTGGGAATTATCCAAATGACACACTAAAAATATTTTTTAAATAAAACATATTTACATGCATAAAAAAAACAACATTTGAGCTACTATGCTCAGCTGCAGTTGCAGGCTATATGAGAAACTGGAGCAGAAGTAATATTTTTATAGTCAGTGTAGTGGAAACTGCACTATTGATTAAAATAATTTTTGCATACGTTATTCTGTATTCATGCATATAAACCATATATGTCAACTGGCGTAGGTTATTATACTGTAAATAGTTTTGATTGATATAAAGGTTAGAATTGTAAAAGTTAACTGAAGCAGACAAACTGAAAATCTGAGGTTTTTTTTTTTTGCCCTTCTAGCTGCTCCAAACTGAGACTGGACCTTTTTCTCCCCCAGACACCCAAGCATCAACATTCAGAACTTAACACACATACTCCATAAACTTCAATATACTGCAAGTAACTGCCTGCTCTGCAGCCTCATCCTGGCTAGAAAATAAGTTCAAATAATTTGTGGCTAAACACACCCTGAAACACAGCTAAACACAGGCAGAGGAAAACCTGATTGAGCAGAGGCTCGGGGTGTGTTTTAATGAGTACTGTGATCTGCTCTTTAGGCAGACGTCTATTAACACCAATTGTAACCTCCCTGCCTTGGAACCTGTCTCCAGCTGTTAGCACCCTGCCACCTCCATTCACCTTGGTGACACACGTCTTTAACACAGTGTCGTCTGGAGCACACACATTACGCATGCACATACAGCACCAACACCACTCTACTTGACAAAAGACAATCATGGATCTGAGGACGTCTCTCAGGTCTTTTTTTCCTCTTAAAGCTCCAGTGCATCTGTTTTAATGAGTGAGCAGCATAGCAGGAGAATGATATGCCATAAAAAGAGCAGAGAAACAGAGAGGGAGGAAGTAAAACAGTTACATATTTCCTCTTGGATATTCTCAAACTCAGTGGCTGTTTAATTGCAATCAACTTACAAAATTTCTAATGTGTGTGATTCTGAGGTCAGAGTCCAGGCTACATCATAATGCTGCTTAAGTAACATACAGATTAAAACTAACAGGCCTGCACAGAGAGAATGTGACAGTTCTACGGTTCTAAGATACCAAGATTTCATGTGGTTGTTGCAGTGTTTGTCATGTAGCAAAGCATCATTTAACAACACCTGGCACAGAATCAGATGCACCATGCTGACAGGTGGTCAAAGTACAGTAGCCAGGATGACCCAGGGAAGGATGTGATAAAGCTGGGAATGTGGGGATCTACATAGAAAGATGCAGGTTTGTTGGGCGTGTATCACGCTGTTGGCAACAGTCGCGGCTGATCCTGAGTGAGTTCAACTTTGGCTCTCTTGAGTTATCTGGCCTCACTGGGCCCAACACTGATCATCCTGGAAAACTATATCAACTGGTTCACGTAACTCTGGGTTCATCAATGCAGCTACAAGCACGTTCATGTGAAGAAGAAGAATTTGTTATTTAGAAGCATTATTAGAACCATGAATGAAGTGCTTAATGTGGCTTGTCAAGATGAAACAGTGATACCAGTCCAAAAGATAGCTGGATAGCCCACTAATCTTACTGTGGTGCAAGCCTCATACCCTGTTTGTAATAGAGATTTTATCCCAAAATGTTTAGTTGCCAAACCCAAGCTGAGATAACCTCTATGACATCATCAGGGTTATTTTCTCAAACTTGGCAAAGCTCCTCTGGAGCCACAGGAGTTACACACAGCTGTTTTACAATTTGGTAGTTTCACTCGTGACAAGAAAACAAAACAGTTAAGTGTAAATTTGGTGAGTGTATTTCCACAGCAGAATCAAGTAAAATATATGTCTCTGCCACAAAATGATTAATAATTATTAATAAAAATGTGCATGTGGATTTATTAAGTAGTAGAGACAATTCACTAGAACAATAAGAGTGAGGTGTTGTGATTAGGAGAAAGAGCGTAACTTCAAACGAAGGAAGACACTTCACAAGTGCTTCGGCTCTCAGGAGCAGGCCGTGGTAGCTGGAGTGGCTGCTGCTGACAGGTGAGGATGTCTTTTATCAACAGGTGTTAGGAAGCCAATGAAGATATGAGGACAGATAGCGCAGGCAGGCGGTACAAACAGCCCAAGAAAGATGGAAAAACCACTTGGACAAGGTGTGTAGCCATTCTCAGCCTGCAACACCCCCCCCACAAAGACAGGCGCACACACACATACACACACAGTCACACTTATCTCCACCAAATCTTAAGGAGGCGGATACTCTGAGGATCCACACATTGCCAACTCCAGCATAATTAGTAGAAGACATGCAGCCAGCCGTTGCCCAAGCTCACTAACACACGTTTGGTCCCAAAACAAACAAGCAGCGATCTAGAACAAACAGTGCTAATGCCCTCAATCAACCAGCCTCTTATCAGAATTGTCTCACACACTGCTCACACACTCCAACTCTGTGTATCAGATATATACACAAAACACACACACAAAAAGGGACTGAAGCAACATGTAAATGCAAGCCCATAAAGCATAGCTGACGTAAATTTTAAAAGATTACCCGGAGCAGCTCTGTTCTAGTTCATCTATTATGTAATTGTTTGGATTTTGAATTTGGAAAAGGCAGGATTCACTCAGTGCTGAAAATATTATTTAATATATAATGTATGAGAGGCATAAACAAAGTTACATCTGTAGTAGGGGGTGATTCATGAGGAGTTTTGTAAAAATACAAAAACGTGTGTTATTGAAGATTGCACACAAAACATAGAGAAAACAAACAATATGCAACATACCATGAAAAGAACATAATGTATTACAAAGGACAGGATGGATGGGTCAGGACCAATGAAAACAAAGCTTCCTGTCTGCCCTGCCAGATGGACACTTCGCTGTTGTGAGGGGTCATGCTGGCTGATCAGACAACAGGCTCAACTGCAATATCTGTCCCCAGGGAAACAGGGCTATCTCTTGGTGTTCAGGTAGCAGTGGGGGGAACACTGGGGTCAGCATCCTGCTAAACCTGGAAAAGGAAACTAATCCGGTCAAAGGGGCCACAGTGTTGAGTGAGACTTCACATGGGAGCGGGGTATTCGAGAAGTGTATTCCTCTCTCTCTCTAACTCCACCATCTTCATTTAAAAACCTACCTGGGCCTAGGACTGATTGCATGGGGAACCCTCGCAGCCTGATCAGACCCTAAATCTGTCCCCAGCCTGTTCCTCCCACTTATCCACCACTGCCCCTTCTACCTGTTCTCCGCCATTTTGGGTCAAGCTCAGAGCTGCAATATTGAGCTGATGCAGGCAGGAAAGGATGAATAGGATTAGAAGACAACAGAAGGCCAAAAGTTGGGTTTTGTAGATTTTGAAAAATAGTCCTCCGGTCTCTGGCATTGCTCTCACAATTAATAATGGTTGTAATCAGAGACATTTTCAATTGCCTCTCCTGGGTTGGAGCTCGGTTGCCAGTTGTCATCCGGTGTTGATGGGTGACTGAAGCCAGACCCAGCTAACATGATGAAAAACCTCTGTTGGCATTCATCTTACACACACACACACACGCACACAAGCACACACACACACACACACACACACACACACACACAGCATTCACATTGGACAAATTGCAAGCCACCTTGAATATAGCATACAGCCACAGTAACATTGCTGCTTCATCTATCTGTTAAATGATGACCTTGTGTCATTCAGACAGATGTTCATTACATAAAAGTCTGTTGTGACTTTATTCAGACATGACAGAGCCATTATGGAAGAGCAGCAATGCTTGCATATTTGCCACTGCTCTCACAGAGCTGCCTCAGTGATGGATTTTAATGCTTATTTGTTGTAGAAACCTGAAAAGGTGCCAGTGAAGTTCATTGCATGTATCGTTAGGGTGCATTTCTTTTCAAAGAAAACATCTGCAAGGCTGATTTGTTTAAGATTCTGAAACCTGTACTGTTTACATCATGTTTACTACCTAGCAGATTTCTTTGTATCACTGCATCAGCACCAACTGTTGATCAGTGAAATAGAATGAAACCATTAACAGAAATCACATCATGTGTGCAAAATAAAACAAGGGGCCAACTCATGAAAACATTGCCTCACGCTGAGAAAACTCCACAGGCACCTTTAATTAATGGCCATTGTGAGTGCAAGGAATAGTCCTTCTACATTTCATCTGTGAATAGAATCTTAACTGCTTTGAGCAGAATAGGTTTCTTTTAGGTAGATAGAAAGATGGTACCTTGTGGGACTCACATGCTGTATATAAAGGATTCTGGTGGATGTTATAACTAAAGTTGAGATAGAATGTAATTACATTTTACAGTGGTTTGGATTTTTTTTAGGACTTATCTGACAACAACAATCGGCTCATTCACAACGTTTTGTAATTATTTTTAAAGAGACTTCTTTATTCATATTTTCTTTGTTTGATTTGGTCATTTGTCACTTTGTGTGTTTTAATCTTGGGCTGTTACAGAAATGTATATAGGTCTGATGTACTGAGACTCTCAGGCACTTATTCAGACATGAGACATATTATCATTTTACACTATAGAGTTGCATGTCTGATGTAGCTTCCGTCCTCTGTGGCATATAGACTCCAGGGTGTCTCTATCTTAGATAACATAGTGTGATCGTCTGTGTCAGCGCTGATTGTGAGTGCTAACCAGGTGGTGATATTTTGCCATTGTTTTCCTTGTCTGGAGTATCAAGTATCACCGGATGAAAATCAAATGTGCCTGAGGTGTGGATGTTTACTGTGAGGCTGTATAACTCAAAGTTATTTGTGCTATAAGGTGAATGATATTAACTGCCATTCGTGGGGTTTGTCTGCAGGCCAATGCCATATGTCCTGCCAAAGGGTGTTTATATCAAGAACCATTTCCCACTGGTAACTCTGCACAGCCAGCAGGCCTTGATGGCGTCCTCAGCTGCCAACCGTGGCCCGGTCTGAATCTGTGTTATTATTTTGAGTAGCATTACCAACTTAAGTGCGACAACATAATTTGTAACAACCAAATAAATTAGCTCAACCATCTGCGCACAACATCTACTTACAGCTCTGTGAATGGAAAGAGTGACACAAACCTCACACACACACACAGAGAAGCGAGGGCGCCTAGCATCTCAAACTCTCTATAGTTTGTCTCTCAAACACAAACCCGGCTCAGATTTCAGGCCTTATGGTCTCCAAATATATGTCCAGTACACATCAGGCTGTGTGTCACTACTGTTACAGAGTATTTATGGGCCTTTTGGGAAAAGAGGAAGGGTAATATGGTTTGATAAGTTTCAGAGAGGAACTGAGAGGTCAAGCTACGTGGCCATTAAATAATCACCAGAAAATTCATTAATAAGGATTATTTATCCAGAAAAAAGCTGGGAACTTACAGTATTTCCTTGTCCATTATGACATGCAATCACATCAAGAGCCGTGGTGAATTAGTCTACAAAGTTAAGATTTTGTCTTGTGGTTTGTTGGATGTGGAAACTCTGCATAATGCTTGGTGAAATGCCAGGCATAACTGCATGGAGTAAGATAAACATGGTTGCATGTTGTCAAATAAAGCAACAGCAGACCTTGGAAGTCCATGTTCCTCTATACTGTCTTCATGTGACAGCCTCTTTGTTGGACTTCACAGGGAGAAACTAGTCCAACTGGTGAGGTTCCATTTATTTAGACTAAATGCATCCATGCATGTGTGTGTGTGTGGTAAGTTTGTATCCTTGCACTAACAGTTCATGTCGAGCCACAGCACCACGTACACACTTCACAGGTCCCCTGACTGTGTGTTCTCAAAACACTGACGTTCTGGGCAAATATGCCATTATGGGCATGGTGGCATACTGTCATTGGAGATAGAGTGAGATAAAACCTTTTTGCAGCAAAAAGAAAAAGCTCCACTCACAGTTTAACAGATATAAAGGGCATGTAGCTTTTCACATGCAGGGTGATAAATTTTGGTCTAGACCTTTTGAAAAACTCACTTTTGACACAAAACAGAGTTAAAGGAGTTAGAAATGGCAATAATTGGCTTGTGTGTAATCTGTTCTGGTACAACTACGGAGGCTACCAAGACTGTTGACAATGTTCAATGGAATAATAGAGGGCAAACCCTCTTGCAGCAGCCAAACACCACATCTGCATCTCTCATTCACTTAAAGTTGAACTGAAATTGATTCTCCTCACTGTTTGTGTAAGGAAATATTTAACTATAATGATACTAGAACTGTTCGCTTTCCATTTTTAAAGAGGATAAAACCAGTTTTTGGACATATTGCTGACATTCACAGACGCGCAATGTATGGACTGCTATCATGGTAGAAATTAAACAAAAAGGTTCTATATGCAAGTTTTCACTCTGCAGCCATTAGCAACTGTTTGCTTGCCAGTAAAGAGGAAGCATTGCAAATTCAGCATCTAACTTCCTCCTCTACACAAAATCTCCTCTTTTGACTGAGGATGTATATTACACATTCTTATCAAACGCAGACAAATTTTAGTTTGTCTTTAATGCTTTGTTTGCAGTTTCCTAACAATATCAATACCATTTTTGTATGATGGACAAACTACCCTCCATGATTATTGATTTTTACAGACAGTACATGTGACCCTGACCCTATAGCACTAATGGAAATACTTAGTATATTTTATGTTAAAACTAACAGCGTGTATCCAGTGTGTTAAGGATACATGATGGTGTGTCATCAAAGCCACCAGGACAAATTTCATCAATTGTTACATTGCACCAATTCAATCCAGATGTCAGTTCAAACACTCAATGGAAGGTAGCCCAGGTTCAAACACCAAAGACCACCTATAGTCACCCTGTGGTCTCTCCGAACAAATGGGCTGCTGAGGCACCGGTGGCATCACCAGAAAAAATAGATCCAGTTCTGACAATGTCTGGAATAGCTCAATCTTACTCCCACTGGTGTTTTGGTTTTAATTGTGAAGTTGCATGCTGCCAAAAATGAAAGGAATTTCAACAAAGAGGGAAAAGATCTGGAGAAAAAAAAAAATCAAATTGATCCATAATGCCTTGTGTGCTTTGGCAGAGTAAGAATGGTCTTTTTTTCTTATTCTGGGAGGGTGAGACGAAGAAGGAGGTATAAGGGTGGGAGTGTGGTGTTTATTGGTTTCTGCCAAGCCAGTCAGAGAAGCAAACACAAGCAGAGTGAAACCTGATCGACTGGCACTGTGCCTGGATCAGCGTCGGCGCAGTGCAGCGTCAGAGGAAAAACACTGACAAACATACACAAGCACAGGACCCAGGTCTACAAATAATCACAAGATGAGCAGGCCAGATAAAGAAACCCAAATATATCACTGAATTTAGGGTAAAACCCCAAAAATGTCTCAGCATGTTTCATGGAGCAGACAGAGAGCAGGAGTGTTGTGGATGTTTGTGAAAATCTGATCGAGGGTGACTTTTAAGCGTCTCCTCGGATGCGGGGAAGTTTTCCGATTGAAGTTTACTAATTCCATCCCCTTGATCCCGTCCCACTCTGCTCTTCCACCACCACCACCACCACCCCCACATGCACACACACACACACGCACTCTGGCCCAGCAGGAAAATCCCTCTGTGGCCAGGCATTTCTTTTTAACTTGATATGCTTGTGAATCACCCCCAGTGCTGCAGTGCTGCTCCACTAATGAACACAGGGCCCACAGACAGAGCTGTCCATGCCCTGCTACGCTCCCCGATCGCACTGGAAAACAGGATCCAGCTGCCCAGCACCCTGTTATTATAGAAAAAAAGGGGAAAAAAAAAAAACTCCCAGAACACCCCTGCCTGCCCCTGGACCCATCTCATCCCCTGACCACATCTCATACTCACCAATCATGCCTCCTGCAGCCAACTGGACTTAACCTCAGGAACCTTTCTAACCCTGCCCCAGCTGTAGCAATAACCTGCATCTCACATTATTCATTTCTTGTTTTGATTACTTGTCTTTATCTGAAAACCACAATCAACTCACTTCCTTCAGTATGACCACATACTTGTACTGCACCTGAGAATGACACCAGAGCAAGAGTAATCTTGACAGGAATTCATTAATGTTCATTGTACTGTTGCTCTGGATGCCTCAAATGCATCTAGTTTACATGCAGCGTCTGACTCCTGTTCAAAGCTTATCTCCGCTTTCACGTATACTACACACAGCTGCTGATAGTTGTCTTTATTTTTGTTTATGCAATATACATACATACTGTAGTGAAGGCGATAAATCTGCAGCGACAGTCCTGGATCTGTATCTGTACCAGACACCAATATAAATATGAACATGATGTATGGAGGGGGATGAGGAGGAGAGGGGATTCAGGGGGTTGGCATGAAATCCCGATCTGATAAACTCTTCAAAGTGGTGTGCTTGTGACGTGTGAGTCTTGGCAGCAGGATGGCATGAGAAGGGGCACATGGACACACACACACAAAAGGAAAGTTTGCGTATGTGCGCACAGACAAAGGAACACACACACGCATGCCCAGCTGATACCAGCATCAGGGTAGAGTGAGTCCATATCTTATATGCTGAGTGAAAAGTAAACACAGCACTGTGGCATCAGGGCTTCCCGCTTACTGACAAACCATCTGACTCAAAACAAGGCTGGGGCCAGAAGGCTTCCAGGAGTCCAGGGTGGGGCTGGAAGGATGAACCTGGCTGGCCATAAAACACACATGTACTCAGTCAAACACACACACTTAACAGGAACAAGAGTCAACTAGATATAATCGCTCTGTTGTTGTTCTGTCAATAGCAATCATGGCTGAGATATGCCACAATGATTTACAGGGGGAAATTAGAGATGTGTAAGTCCAAAATTCCTCCAGCATTAAAGGCTCTGCTGTTATCACACTCATCTGTATTATTAACTATTAATAATTGTCAATGAATGTTTAATGAATGAAAGTTATGATACTGCATCTATTCTCACTATGTCCTCAAGCATGATGTTCCTGTTGATGATATTTGGGCAAGTGATCCATAAGTAAGTAATAGTAATACAACAAAATGGTGATATATGGATCAATGAAGATGTCAAGCAAATTCCAGATGTAGCCAAACACTGGTGGCACCACATGACCGCATCTCTGTAACAGTTCTTCCAGCTCAAAGTCTTTCATTTGAATAGTTATGAGAGCCTGAAGAAGTAAAACCTTTACATTAAAAAAAACCCAAGTTTGTTTATTTTGTCATTTCTTCACATTATTAGATAGTTACAGCAGAGTCAGGATAGGCAGTAGAGAGAGAGGGGACGACGCTGTGTTAAGGACTGGTACATGATCTACCAGGTGAGTTACCAGGGCACCCCAAAGAAGATAAATCTGCTGATGTGAGTTGAGTTGGGACTGTATCATTTCTAAGGTTAAGAATGAACTTTGATGCAGAAATATGTTGTTTTTCCTGTTTCTAATCTTGTTAATAAGCTTGTGACAACTGAAATTTATGTGCTGACCTTCTGGGGGTCCTGACCCAGAGGTTGGGAATCGATAATGTAGAACATAACTCTGTGCCATGATTTAAAGACTGCACCCAAAAGCACACATGATGAAGTTAGATTGATTGATGTAAAAGTTTTGGGTCGACTGTAGTGATGTAGTTTTTATTAACTGGCCCACCAGGGATCTGTCCATACTGGGGGCACTGGTCTTTGTCTGTGCAGTGACATACACTCAGCTCTGTTTGTTGATATGTCAAGAGCAAACACCTCGCTGCTCTGCGTTATTTTGACAATGAGCCTGTGTGTGTGGCTGACTGGCGTTTAACAGACTCCCCTGCTGACTGTGTTGTAGACACAATAAAGGAACTATCAGATGTGGCAGAGGGGGATCTGACTTCTTCTCCACCCACACACAGTGCATCTCTCCACTGTAGTCTGTCTTGTGGTCTGAAAAGTTTCACAAATCATGTTAACAAATATCCCGCCCTGGGTATCCTGTGGTTTTTCACTCAAGAGAACAAGGAGTCGTGTGCTTTTGTTGTGGCCACGGAGATTCAAGATGATCTTAGAGAATGCCAGGAGCATGTGAAAAATATTTGTAGCCATAAAGAAAGGCCAATTGGTATTAATGGTGTGGCATGTGGTAGAGGCCACGGGAAGTGTGTGTTTGAATCAGTGTGTGTGTGTGTTTGGCCTGGGTCAGTCAGACACACTTGTTTCCCAGTAGGATGGATCTGATGGGGGCCACAGGGCAAGGAGCAGACAGATTCATCAGAGTCGTCAGCTTGGGGTGTCCGGTATCCCAGAGTGCAGTGCTGCAGCTGCCAGGCCTGCAGTGGCAGCCATGATAGGCTCCAGGTGGAGAAAAAGGAAGCTTCAGCCTTCAGTTGGTGTGCTCTGCTTCAAAATGCTGCAGAACAGTAACTGCATCTAAACCTCATCATATGTCTTCTCAAAGGTGCTGCTGCTGCTGAGCGGACAATATTATTTTAACAGCGCTTATTTTTGCATATTTCATTTTTGTATGAAATATTGTACTGAATATTATGTTTCTATTTTTTACACATTTCCCCCAAAATAACGCCTGACATATTCAGTATTTTAAAGTGAGGATTCCTTCAAAAATGCTGCCATAATAATTTCTCATTTATCAGTTAACTTCATACAAAATGCAGTAAATAGAAAAAAAACCTAAATCAGTGTTTGGTGTGATCACCTTTCTCATTTAAATCAGCACCAATTCTACACCTGTGCACCATTTTTCAAGGTACTTGGCAGGTAGGTTGTTCAAAGCATCTTGGGGAACTTGCCAGAGGTTGATGTGGATATAGTCCGTCTCAGTGTCTTCATGTAATCCCAGGCTGACTCCATGATGTTGAGCTCAGGCGTCTGTGGGGGCCAGACCATCTGTTGCACAACTCTATGTTCTTCTTGTGCTGAAGTTAGTTTGTTATGATTCTGGCTGGTCGTGCTGCAGAGTGAATCTGGGACCCTGATGGTATTGCATGATGGATAAGGATCTAATCATCTAAATCCAATCACTATTGCACAATTTTTGCACAGGACCATCGGTCTTATTCTTTGGTCAGCAGCACTACCTATCCTTTCAAAGCCAATGCAACATGAAATGCATTGTGAGGCTTAACTGGTCTAAGTGAAAGACAGAAAAATCATACTCTACATTCCACATGAATTACATCATTGGTTTATTCTAAAATCTGAAGTTCTGTCTGTGCTTAATCAAAAAGATTATTAGTTGTGGAAAATAATGGTGGGGACTTGATGTTTTGAACAGAGTGGACCTAAAGCCCCAGTTGGACTGTAAATCCACTAAAGGAGCCTTGACTTGACCCTGTGAACCTGTGACAAAAAACACATCAGTCATTTCTAACCATTCATATCCACTTTACTCCCTGCTGGTGTCCTAACAGGAAATGTGTACACAAGAGCCAAAATGTGAAAAATAATTTTGTGACCTTCAAAATGTTTGGATTGAAGTATGTGTCAGAGTTAACATACTAAAAACTGTGTCAATGAACAAGGCAGTTTAAGTGGTTTCTAATGTAAAAACTACAAAAGTTTTGGAAGTCCTCTGCATTTTTTTTATGCTCAGCTGAGGTAAAATGTATCCATAAACACACGAGCCACTTGTTAGTTTGTCTATAGCACAAGAATTTTTCTTAGATCCGTATCACAGATTTGAAAAATAACCTTTAGCAGAGCTTGCTCATAATAGATTTCTGTCTCTCTTCTCCTTCAGTCCGGGATGCCTTGTTAAATCCGGAAATTTGTGACAAGTTTGATTTAGGGGTGTTTGGACTGAAACAGCAGAAGCTCCTCTTAGCAATCAATCAAATCAAACTGAAAGCAGTTATTTTTCTAACCTGACGTGCATTGCAAAGGTATGAAGGCAAACCTATAAATATACCACCTCATTCAGCTCTGACACAACTTACACTTACTCATGGAATGATTTTTCTTTCTCACAGTTTATCTGTGGTTGTGTACAGTACAGTTATCCCGAACATCAAGATAATTCATCAAATTATTTTTATTATTATTATAAATCAAATTCAAATTAGCTATACTGAATTTGGCATGTTTTGTGCATACTGTGTATAAAAACTCTAAATATGATTTTGAAAGGCACATAACCTCAAAAGCACAGATGAGTGAACTGTGCTTCCCCACAGGTGTAATCATACTGCAAAGTTGTGTACACCAATACTACTGTGCTATTCACTGAATTTGCTGCAGATTTATGACATACCAAAGGTAGGACAAAGTCATATTTTTGTACATGTACAAAAAATGCTTGAGACTTACATGTACTTGTACTTGTACTTGTACTACTTGTGCTTTAATCCTAAATCAAGCCCAAAGTCAAGTATATGTCCTAAGCTTTGTGTTTTGAGTTCTAAATAAGTGATTATGAGGCTAAATTAACTGCTAGCCACCCAGCTAGCTAACAACGGACACTGACTGTTTTCTGATTTTAACAGAGAACATTTAGGGGGAAAAAATTGAAGATTTTACAATTTCAACGCCCTGACTAAGAAAAAGACTAATTGATTTTATGTTTGCAAAGTTAACTTTTAAATGTTTGTTAAAAAAAAAAAAAAGCTTGTAGATAATGTTAGCATAATAGCTGGGTAAAAGCAAAGTGTTAGCCTCAAATTAAAGTTTTTTGTAAGTATTCAAATGAGGAGTTTGCTTCAATGAATGTCCCTCTGTCTCAGGTGTTTGATTTGAGAACCCATTTTGAAACGGTTTTTAGAGGCAAACCTTCAGCCAACATCAATTGCCTAATTAAGATGAGAACAGCAGTGGCAGTGTTTGAAGTTAAATCAACAATGCTGCTATTAACAGCTCCATCACTTTGACACAGATCAGGAGACCAGATCCTGGCTTAAATCAACAACTGTGACATTTGCGGTGCGGATTCCCAAGGATATCCTGCAGAGGGACTTAGCAGGATTAGAGCTGTGGCCTTTTTTCACTGTGTAGTTTTTATTACCTTGAAGTAAAAGCACAGTATGGCTTCAGAGTGTGAAAACAATGCTAGCGTGGCATGGCACATGGCCAAGGCCAGACAGTGTGTAATGCCCTCTACAGGATGCTCAGCTTCCTGCCCCTCCCGGAGCAGGTGCTGAGAGATGTCTTGTAGGTGTAAATGTCATCATTGTACTCTTAAGCTTCTCTGTGGGATGTAAAACAACTGTAACTGAAAGCAGCATTGTGACGTAAAGTTACTCAATCTAACGCAGTCATCCATAAAATTGACTAAACGGTAATGAATAAAATGAAATAAAATAAAGTAAAATGAATGTAATAATGTAATGACAATAAAAAGGAATACAATTTCTACCAGTACAAGCCCATGCCTAAAGGGCAAGAGTTCCCTTTCTTTTAAAAAATCTGACTCTTGGTTGCTACCTCACTGTAATAGGACCCATATCCAGAAACCACTTCGATCCAGATGGGACAGATGTGCTTTGGCAGGCAGACAGTGAAATTGCCCAAAACGACCGATGCTGAGATGAGAACAAGGCTTCTTCAAACAAATGATTAAAACCTCAAGATCTCAAATCCTTTAAAAGCATTTTTGGTGTCAGGGTAATCCAAATATTTGTCACTGAAAGATCCCATTTTTATTCAAGAACAGTGTCACCTCAGAGGTTTCTTGAATTAATCTGGGAATAGTTTTTGTAGTCTCCAAAACAAAAATTTATGGAATTAGGTTTTAAAAAATTTAGAGGCAGTTTGGAGGGAGCTTAAGTGTACTATGTTTCACTTTTTAATAAAACAAGACCCTCCCCACAATTATTTATGTCAGTAAAAAAAAACGGCACAATTCATTTCACAATTAATAAATAAAAGATATTTCCTTATTAAGTTAATGGAAAAATCATTTCCACCATAGCCAGCAATGCCCATGTTAAAAGCAGTATTTTACATTGAGAATGTTTTGACTTTTGAATTTTGCAGCCACTTGATCTTGTGAATTAAGAATTTCTTAACTAGTGGTTATTACTGTCACTGAATGAATGAACTGGGTACAGTGACAGTTCAATGGATACTGATGGAAAGACTATAAAATAAAAAGATAAAAATGCCCACCTGGATTGAGAAAAACAATGAAACACTGTCCCCTCTCCTGACCACCTTTTCTCTCAAATAAGATACCTGTTATCCAAGGAGAGGACACTGGCAGCAGTACAAAAAGTATCTACTGGGTCCTTGTCTGTGCTGACTTGATCTAGCGTTCCATACTCACTCATCAAATGTGAATTTCCCCATGTCATCAGTGACAGTGTCGCTCCAGGCCTAAAGTACAAGAAGAGTTATGACCTATAGCAAAGCATTAAAGGTGCCCGTTAAGGTATACTGCAGACATTTTTATGAAAAGACTATGACTGTTAAATGCCTTCACGTCATCACCTTCAGAGAGATAAATTAAAAATTCCATGAAAAAGGAAAGTAGTGATACATGAACATATTGTATCATATTTTGTAGCATTTCTCAGTGTGACAAATATTTTCAAATCTGTGTTTATCTCCTTGGCAGCTGCGGTGCCAACAGTTTTACTCAGCAGAGGAAAACATGCACTGACATGTCATCGTGATACAAACACAAGTGCAGTGCTAATTCAATAGCAGCTTGTATTTCTTCTTTTAACAGGCTGGATTTGTAGATCAGCTTTTCCGACCTAGAGCAGTGTGTGGGAGCAAAGCCCAAAATGGGGGGGAAAGCATAAGCATGTGTTTGTGTGAGTGCGACTGAGAGTGGGAGAAAAAGAGAGAGAGAGTTAACGTGGGATCCTGATCTCTCTGGGACTTACTCAATCCCAAATGTAATGTAAAACCTATGGGACAATGAGGGGTTACACAGTGCTGGGCTTTACCCGGGCCAGAAAGTCCACCCAACATGTTGTCAAACCATGAGGAATTTATTACTAATGTTGGTCAGCTGTAGCGACAGAGGGGCGGGGGCTATTTTCCAGAGAGGAAAAAAAGAAATCATTAATTATCTACACCGCCACCCTTGATCATTCCCTGAATTTCAGCTGAGTTTATCTCCAAAGCGTGCATTTCCATCCTGACTGAGTCTCTTCAGCTAGCGTGTCCATTTATAAAGCTTGTGGCTTAACAGCAGGGTCATCCGCTGACCTCAACATTGACAGCCAGTGGTGTGAAGGATTGGAGGTAGAGAAGACAGAACAAAGCAGACATGGCAGCAGTATGTGTGCTGTGATCCAGACCTTGGCCTTAACATTGGCCTCCAGCCTCTTTCCAAATGGGAAAATGGCTCTAGAGCACCAAAACAACTGCCTCTGGTTTTTAAAATGGAATAACTAAAACTCAAGTAAATTATTTAAAAGGTTACATTCACATAGTGAAATGCCTTTGAAGTAGTAAGTAGTGTTGTGTGTAAGCTGCCATACTAACACTGTTGTGGGTTTTCTTTTATAGCTCTTTTGATAATGCAGACATCAGAAAGAGTGGACAGTGCAGAGAACAACTGAAATAAAAAGAACATGTGCATCTTAGTGAGTGTTTAAGAAGTGCAAGGGCTTGTGTTGATATGGGCGTATTGTCTTAGATACCAGTTAGACAACAAAATATAACCCAAAAAGTCCAGTTAGGGTAATAGTTCCATTATTTTATTTATTTTCATATTTTATTTACTTTTTTTTGCCAGTTATTTAAGGGTAAGGGTATATGGGTTAAGAGCAAAACTATGGCATTCACATACTGCATTCACATTGCAAAGTAATCTACCAGGAATGTGCACCATTTCAACTTATTTACTAGATGACCTTGTGTGGTTTTGCAGCAACCCTTTGCCTTTGCTACACCATTGCATTACACAGTGGCCTCATGCAGCAGACAACCTAACGCTAACAACCCACCATATACAAGCTATATATCAGCCTGACAAGCATCTCACTTTTAACTACAGCAACCTTTTGATAGGGCGGCACGGTGTGCAGTGGTTAGCACTGTTGTCTCACAGCAAGAAGGTCCTGGGTTCGACCCTTTTCTGTGTGGAGTCTGCATGTTCTCCCTGTGCCTGCATGGGTTCTCTCCGGGTACTTCGGCTTCCTCCCACCGTCAGAAGATGATAGCTTAATTGGTGACTCTAAATTGCCTGTAGGTGTGAATGGTTGTTTGTCTATATGTGTTGGCCCTGCAATGGACTGGTGATCCATACAGGGTGTAGCCTGCCTCTCGCCCAATGTCAGCTGGGATAGGCTCCAGCCCCCCGTGACCCTTAACAGATAAGCGGTATAGAAAATGAATGAATGAATGAATGAAAAACCATTTTAACAACCATTTGATAATCCTTTCATGATAACTAGAGTAATTTGTCATTTGCAAAACAGATAAAATATGCTCTGGTTTTTCTTACAGCTAAAAAAAAACATTTGTCAACAGCCAGTCTGTTTCATTTGAAAAACTACTGTTACACATCAGAAATAATCTTCCTGTCAGTCTTACAGTTGCCATTATTGTCTGCTTTTACAGTAACACTCAGGCCGTCAAACATTGCCCTTCAACTTCTGTGTTACGTTGTCAGTAAACCTGGCTCAGGTTTTATGGGTTGCTGCTAGACCTGACCAGGCATGTTTAACTACAGCTAAAGCTAATTCATGCTCATGTTGGAGCAATTGTGTTTATTATCCCGATGTGAGTTTCCAGGTTATTGGAGGGCAGTTAAATTTAGTGGGAGAAAGGAGGGGAAGTGAAACCAGCTGCAGGAGGCATGATTCAATCCATTCTTTGTATGAGCCTCAAACATTGTCAGGAATATGACACTGTACTGCTTTTTGAAATACGGTCATGAAAAAAATATTTAAGTAGTTTGTGCTCTTCATAGTCCCGTGGAAGTGCACTAAAGGCCTACAGTGAACTACTAAGCCTACACAGAATATAGTTCTATTTGTAGTGCACATACAGTAATAAACCACATTTTGTAGGCTCATAACAACATTTAATTTAAATAACTTGGATTATTTTTCCATGGAGTGTATCTGATTCTGATTGGCTGGAGGATGCACAATGTTTTCAAACACCCACATGGCTCTGCCACTGTTCTACATTAAAGGGTAGCAGTTTGTATGAATATGTGTGTGTGGCTCTGAAGGAGCTTTCTGAAGACAAAAAATAACCCTTGCGATGTCATAGTGATGCCATCAGTTGTTTTGCTTTGGCTTGGACGATTTATATTGTAATAACACAAAGCCAGAGTTACACGAGACATGGGCATTTAGCAGGCAGGTAGGGTCTAATGGAAGAAGCCAATGAGTTGCACTATGGGCAATGGAGGATCTAGTGTTTTAAAGTTTGACCCACACTGGGACTAAGAGTCAAGATACTTTGGCCTCTGCTGCTATATTTGTGACCATTTTTCTTTTAATCAGTCTTTATGGAAGTGCACTACTAAATCGCTGACCTTCCTCTTTAAGTCCAATGTTTACAAGATGGAAAAGGTTAAGTAAATGCCTATACTTAGAGTTTTCACTGAAGACCTTCATAAAAAAGATGTAAATCAGCACCAAGTAAAAATTTTGATTCGTAGCAAGTTGTCATGGCATCATACTTTACATTCCAGCCTATGCATTGTAATTCATTATTAAATAACTGCAGAGTTCTTCATTGATTATCCATATATTTGAATATATACTTTTAGAGATGATGGGCACAGCAGGTATCATTTGTAGCCATTTGAAGCTGTGCATTGTTGGATGGTCAGGAAATTGGTAATCTTGTGTGTTCAGTCTCTTTAACTGTCACCCTGCTGCATAAATATCACGAAATGCCTTCTTATGCACACACCATTCATCAGTTGCATCTCTTTGAATTTATTTACTGAGGTGACAAGAATTCTTGAGAGTTTGACCATTATCAGTCAGGCAGGCAAACAGGCAGGCAGGTAAGATTCTGGCTGCTCTCCAAAAGCAGTGAGTCACAGATCACAGACAGCAGATGGTGTGATAACTCAGCTCCTTATTAACTTTGGCAGAGAACCACAGGCACTTCACTGGAACGTATCCCACCCAACCCTCCACGTTCCTCCTCAGCACACAACACCATCAACAGTATATCGTAAAAACAGAATCATAAATCACAAGAAGCCTAAATAAAGTTTAACAGGAAACAAAATGTGAAATAGTGAGAGAAAAAAAGTTATTTTTGGACTCTAGAGAGGGGGACGAAGAAGAAGGGAAGAAAGTGATCGCAGTGAGGGAAGATGATATTTTCTTAGCAAGTGTACACCGCCTGTGTGTTCATATCTTAATTTGTTATTGTTGTACATTGCAGTATAATCTCTGTACAATCACAAGGAGTTTGACAAATGAGTCTGGAGCACACTGCCAAGCTCACTGTGCAATTGCATAACTCTCGAGGCTGAGATTCATTAATAGCCGTGTAATGGAAAAGCAGAGAGCGGCAGCAGCTTTACACTCCAGCGACAGAGAAATTTACAGCTTTTTCCTCACTTGACATCTTTGAAAAGTCTCGAGACAAGACAAATACTGTGCGTAAATAACCATTGTGCTTCAGGCCGACACATTCCAGATCAGACGACAAATAGCCATTAACAGCCAAGTTATCAATCACGCAGGTACAGTGCACTGTCACTGGCTCTTTTCATGCATTCCAAACGACAGTCATAACTTTGACCTGACAAACCCAGTCAGCTTGAGCAACTTCCCCAATCTATCACAGCTGTCAGAGGCATAGCACGGCTTTGTTCTGATTAATTACACCTTTGCTGGTAGGAGCTGTCATTCATCCAAACAGGTGATATAAACACTATCAAGATGTTGTGAATGAACATGAATGAGTGTGGGTGTCATGAGTCAGCCGCCAAATATTCAAATGAACATTATAAGACAGAGAGGGAGAGAGAGAAAGAGAGAGAGAGAGAGAAACTAAACAAGGAAACCATTTAGCTGCCCTCAGGCAAAAATATCCAGTCTTCACTGTCCAAGAAAGCAGAAGAAGTGCTACTAGTGTCAGAGGATCAGAGTTGCTGCATTAGGGTGACGAGTGAATGCAATTTCCCCTGAGAGAGATTGTATCATAATGATGTCAGTGTCTCTCTGTACACATAATATGTTTGAATAAACCTGCAGGGATCTCAAGGGAACTCCAGCATGCAGCAGAGGTACAGTAATGTGTTTAAACTGGCAAAACACACTCTCAACCATGAGTCTCCTTGAGAAACATTTCAAAGCTCATAAACTAAACATTCCTTTATACGTTTCTCACAGATCACGTTAGATTGTTCCAAACTGGACACATTAGCACAATAAACATCAGTTCTGTTTGCTCATGCATGTGTGTGTTAGCAGATCAAGTAGTAGCAATATAGTGTGCTTTACTTTGAATGTGCACACAGTATGGATGTTAATGTGTGTGTGAGAGAGAGAGAGCATTCATGTGTGGGTGTAAGTACTTGATTGCTTGTGGCCATTCACAACATGTACTTGGCTGTGCAGCAGTATGAGTATATGATGCAGAAATCCAGGCTTTGTTTTGTGATTCTCTTGTAATCAGTTTTAAGTTTTAGAATTTAGCACTGAACAATACATTGAAGCCACAAGTGATGTCTTGCAACTGAAATGTAATTCAGTTGCAAAAAATCTTGTGTGGCTGCCAACTCTGAATGAAGAAATGGACATGCACATGGTGAAACAGAAAAACTCTGCAGCACATTGAAGGTTTTTTTTTTTTAGGGTTTACTGGCAAGATAAAAAATTCTTTATTAATGATGGACTGTCAGCAGCACAGTGGTGCTTTGAGCTAAATGCTAACATCAGCAAGCTAATATGACAATGATAATGCTAACAAGCTAATGTTTAGCATAACGTTCACCATCTTAGTTTAGCAATGTTTACTAATTAGTACAAAACACACAATACAGCTGAGTCTGATGGGAATTGCATTAGTTTCACAGTTATTTTGTCATGAATCAAGGTGATGGACAAATAAACATTCTGAGCGAATGATGGCTCTAGATGAAGTTAGGGGAGCACTAATGCTATAATGACATTTCTGGGGGGAAATGAATATAACAAATTTCATGACAATCCATCCAGTAGCTATTGAGATATTTCAGTCTGACAGACAGCAGGAACCAGTGCTATAATTGTCTCTGTCTGACTACTCACTACAACTGAAAAGCTCTGTGTGAATCCACAACACACCTTTTCCATGAGTCAACAAGTTCTCACAGGGGTAATTACACCTGCAAAGCATCTGTAGATGCTGCACATCTCACCATATATTGTACATGCAGTATGAAAAGCCTGATGTGTGTGGGTGTGAGTTTGCAGCAGATCATGCTCACCCTAATCCTCCTGTCAGTTATCAACAACATCCAAAATTTCTCCCACTACTGAAACACACAGCAGCCTGTCATACAGTACAGTACAGTACAGTACAGTTCAGTGGTGTCTTGCACCAGGTGCAGCTGCACACGTGCTTAGTGTTTTACTCTCCACTGCACTTTCCACAACACCAGCATTCCTACAATAACCATATTCTCATGCCAGCACACTTCCCCCTGTTAATGTTTCATGGCTTGCAAATGTACTAGATGGGTTTCAATGAGGCAGCTGCTGAGGGAACGGGACGTGAAGACTTCTGTCCAAGGACAATGTGTCTCAGTTGACCATTACACATAAGCACAGTGGCCTCCAGAGGCTAAATGTAGACCACCATGATGCAGCCCCAGAGAGTTTCAAGTGTTAAAACATGTCTGGGAGCAGACTGAGACACTTCACACTGTGTGCTCAGGTTGACTCGAGGGCCAGCAGGTCGTCTACATGCTAACGCTACAAAGCTCACAGTACAATCATGCCTCCTGATCCTTATCTGAGCAACAGTGATGCAGACCGGCTCTAAGAAGCTTTGCCGTGCTCCGCATAAGCAAAAGCTTTTTAAAGATTGACTTCTTTGTGAAGGGGAAAAGCTCTGATGCTCAAAGGGGCAGCTCTGGCTGGTGTTTTATTACATTGTGTTTCTTCAATGGCCTAGCGCTTGAAAACAACTTTCCAGCTGAGCAATTCTAGCATTAACAAGTCGTTCATCTTTGATGAGCTCCATATGCAAAAAAACAAGAGAGGAAAAAAGAGCCTGTGATCAGAGAAATAAAATCATATGTATATTCTGTCACGCCTCACATCCTGTGGAGCAGTGCAAAATGTGGTGTGCTTGAAGGAAAACAAATAGCATGTCCCAGCACAAGGCTGTGTTTGTTTCTGCTGCTTTCATTGGAATCGCATGAGCAAATGTGAGCCTTGAAAACGAATGTGCAGCTTAAAAAACTGTTTTTACATGATTTATTTCTTTTCTGGTGGATTGCAGGAATACTTTGTCTTATCTTCAGGAAGTATTCCAGCCTGCTGCAGGGACATGTCAGCAGCCAAGATCTCTCTTGCTCACAAGCAGTTTTGTTCCCTGCAGCTATATTCTCAACCTTGGGTGGTCACTTTACATTTTCTTATGCCTTTTTCCACTCCCACTGTTTCAAACATTGCAACACAGTGATGATGAGCCATGGTTTTTATCTCAGTTTGATAGGCCCTGTTGTGTCTTTGTTTCAACTTAACATCCCCCATTTCCCACACACACACACTCACTCACACACATGCACAGTCTGCGTGGAAGACAAACACATTCATGTCATACTGTATCTGCGAGACAAAAAGCGTCCCATCGCCAAACCCCACCCAGATTTTCACAGTTGACAGTCAAGTTCTGGGTCAGTCGCACTGGCGGGAGCTCACATCCGTCTTGCCTTTTGACACACATCACAAATGAAAAACGAGACAAACGAGATTTCCACATAAAGGGTTGGAGGGCTCATCTTCAATTTCAGAGGCGGTTTGCAGCCCTGGGTTCACCAGAGCACACATGCATGGAAACACACACGTACGCACACTTGACGTATACAAGAAAAAGGCTTTCTTAACTATTTAATCTGCTGTATCTTCCACGGTTCTCACCAGCACCTATTCTGTGTCAGATCATGTTATTCCTCTCCACCACCATTCTACCAGCTACACTGCATACACTATGTACTATGTAGTGTGTATGTGCCAAGCCAGAGTAGCAGAGCCCAGGTCACAACAGTTCTGCTCAGTTTAGCTCAGCGATGTTAAAAGAACATCAGCACCCTGCGGTGAAGTTTATACTTTGGTGGTGTATACTATGTGCCAGTGAAAGGGGAACCAAGGATAGAGTCATCAGGATTGTGGGATGACCCTGGGTTCATGGCGTGCCCCCCCGCAGCTCGTCCCTTTCATCAAGCTGCCCAGTTGTTGGTTTAGCTCAGGCCCTTCTCAGCAGGTCTTGGCACAGGGGAGAGCCCGTGGCCAAAGAGGATTTGGTCAGAGGAGGAGGGAAGTCTGCTCACGCTCAGCAGCAGCTTTTCCAGCATCAAGCACCACCTACTTCCAATCATGCGTTACCCCCAAATCCTCCCTGTGCCTGCAAAACCGGCAGGGCCAGATCTAGCAGAGAAAAGGTCTAGTCTAAATATACCCTAAAGTTAGCACAGAGAAACAAAGAAACAAACTCTCACTAATGCACGATCACACCTTTCAAAACACTTGAGAAGGTATCCAACAAAGTTAGCGACATCAATCATGTTTCCTTAGAGACTTCTGTTATTACAGCATTTATCTTATAGTGGTGTAGTGGCACATCACAGGCGAGGAGATAATGACACGCTTTATTGAAATGGAGACGAATGCACCCTCTCCTCACCATGGGTGGTCTAGTCAGGAGAACTGCATGGAGAAGAGCCCCACAGGCAATTAACATGCAAGCCAGACTGAAGATCTCTGGTTTATGCATTACACACAGCTGGGCTCAAGATATCACTCAAGTACATCATACTACAAAGTGCATGCACATTTTTAAGCTGTAAGAGTAACAGTGTGCGTTGGTGAGTGTGTGCTGCATGCATCTGATGGTGACACAGTAAGAGTGGTGGTGGAGAACGTAAATCTAAGATCATTCTGTGTTTACAGCAGCAAGTCTCAACTGGCAGAATCAGGAAGCCTTGTGGGTTGGTTGTAACTGGAAGACAACACCAAACACAGATAAACAGAAAAGTAGGATTGCCTACAGGACGTCTTATACTGTATGTTCCTCTTGATGTTTTTTTTTTTTTCATGTCAAGTTTGTGTCAGTTTGAACTTTTGCTTTTCTTAAATGATTTTTTTTTTCAAATAATTTCTGCAATCAATTTTAGATTTAAAAGGGCAAAGAATAAATCAAGACTAAGTAATTTCTAGCTGCTCTAAGAGTCTATAGTTATGGATGCTAACATGCTCACAACATTGCTGATGTTAAAGAGGTAAAATCTCTTACCATGTTTACTGTCTTTGTTAGGCATGTTAGCATGCTAACATTTGTTAATCAGCCCTAAACACAAAGTACAGCTGAGACAGTACTCAAATTTAAATTGACTTGATGATGGCATTAGATGAAGAGTGAAGTCATTACAATTTATCATTTGTCCGTACAAAATTGCGTGCCAATTTATCCACATTTGTTAAGATGTGTCAGTCTGGCTCAAGGTGGTGAACTGGCAGACCAACACTGCCATCCACAGAGTCATGCCAGCTAAAAAGAATGCCCAGAAAACCCAATCTGAGATTACTCAAGTGATGTCACTTGACTTGACAAAGCTCCTCCAGAGCCACAGCAGACATTATGCAACTGTTTTCACAGGCTGTGTAGTGCACACTGTCACTAGTTAATTGACTTTGACATGTAAAATCTGTTGAGCGGACCTCATAAGTGAAGCATGACGTATGATTTGAGACAGAAACTGAAATTTAAAGACTGTTTGTGTGATTCTCGACAAGGACTCAGTGCGTGTTCTGTGACTTCTACAGTTTTTCAGTGTGTCTGAAGTGCACTAGCACGAACTGCAGTAACGTAAAAATAAAGTACAATTGTAGTGTCATTGACAGGAAACAGGGGTCTGCAACTCAAACTGTGTCTAAAGGTCTCAGTGTTTAATTTAACTTAGAAATAAATAAACCACTGCCAGTGAGAGGGAGAAGCCAAATAAAGATCTCATCTTAGTCCCAATGGTTTCTTTTAGGTATAACTGATCCAACATGGGATTTTGCCCTTTTGTCTCATTCTTCTTTAGTTCCAAAATGAGAAACTCTCCTCTTATCTCATCCTGATCCTAACATAATGATCTTGACTTCTTTCCCTCACATGTGCTGCACAGACTTTTTTTTTTAGATAAATGTAAAATCCAAAATAAGATTTTAATGTCTTATAAATAAGATGTCAGAATATCAGAAATTTGTCTCAGTGATCAAGTTAAAGTTTTACCAGCTGCAGAGCCTGCAAAATACAGCTCAAATATAATCCACAAAGGGAACTCCCTGGAACATTAAACAACACTTGAGACAGAGACTGATGCAGAGAGTAAGAAAACTGTAGATAAACAGCAGTACAATATCAGAGAAAAATGATCTACACAACTGCATGTGACTTTATAAATCCAAGGTAGTAAGTTTGTGTGTGTGGCCATCCTGCTGGGAGATACCACATCATTCATCATCTCATTAAAGGGGCTTATAAGAAGGAAGAAAAATGGATGGTTAGACCTACTTTCTAGAGTTATCATCATTGGATAAGAGTGCCAAGTGGGTGGGACATTCTGAGCATTAACTCATCTTCATTGGTAGACTGCTGTGTCTGCTGGTGACGGCAGCTGATCTCAGGGATTGTGCACTGTCAGGTGCAGCAGTCAGTCAAAGCCCTGGCTCCCGCTCAGCAAGTTGGCGAGCTGCCCTGAAACGCTCATCCAAAGCCACAAGAGATACCTGCAATTTGTCACCCCTATAAAATAACATTCTCCATCTAAATTGTCATTTAGAGGCAGAGGAGTTTGTGTTCCTACAGGGAATGATGCTTAGCACATATCTGCATTTTTTACAAAGCTTTTTATTATCATGAACTCCACCTCCCAGTCCACCCCCATCTCTCCCAACTCCTTGCCTGGTGTTTTTGTGGCAGTTGGCAGAGACAGAGGAAGGTTTTAAAGAAGACATTTAATCTTTCCTGGCTGTGAAGCTTTCATACTAGTGAGTGTAAAGATGGGCAGGAAAAGCCTAGAGGGCAGCGCATCAATTCTTTGTTTGACGACTGGTTTGGCAGATCGCCAGGGACTGATTTCTCACACCATGCATGCCACAGCACACCTCAGGCTTAGGAGACAGAGAGACAAATGGAAAGATTGAGGAATGTATTAAGATCTTAACATTTCACTCTGTTCCATTTACAAAGCTGTGGATCTCTTTGTCAGTTGTGACTGCACAGTACAATGTAATCTGACTTTTTCACAGGATGAAATATTTTTCTGTAATTAAGTTCATTTGAATGCAATTTTCACACATTTTACAGTACACACACACACACACACATATATAGCTATAATTTTATTAAATAATGGCATGTTTTACTTTACTTATTGTGAACATTGTATTTTATTTTTTACAATAGATCTACCAATTTATTACAGAACACATATGAATGTATGAGACAATGACAGTATTTAAGTTAATATGCAAACCAATTAGTAACACTAAGACTACAAATAATCCAACTACCAACCAAACTGCAGTCAGGAATAGTATCTGTAGGCTGATCAGCATTAATCAGTATACTGCCTGACTGTGGAACATTAACAAACCTTAGAAACTCCAAACTCCCAAGCAGTCTCTTCTGTATTTTTCAAAGTACGGGTGGCAATGCAGGAGCTTGCTGGATGACATTGTTTTGTGATATGGCAAAAGTTGATGTAGGTTTTTTTTTTTTTTTTTTTTTTGCACGCAGAGCTTATGTCGGTCTGAAAGCAAACTAAGACTCTAATGCTTCAATCTTGATCACTCAGAGGTAGTCTGACAACATATAAAAGCAAAGTAGACAAGAGACAGACAGACCTGGTACACACCAAACTTGGAAAAGTCTCAGTAGAAAAGAATGTTTTGCCAGCACTATTTGTCAATATATGTTGGATCATGAATTATGCATTATGTGTTTAGGATGCAGACCAGTGAAAGTTAAAGTTTCAAACAAGGGAGGTAAAAGGAGAATGTTATATTTTCACTATTGGTAAGAGTGAGTGGGAGGAATTTGTGTGTATAAAGGCTAACCACCAGATAAAATGGATGAGATGACACTGCTGATCCCTGTGGAAAAATCATTGCAAAAAACCTTAATAAATTTAGCAGTAAAAGGCTGCTATAATGGAATTTAAACAGAATACAAAATGAGTACTGAAGCACTTGAACATGACAAGTGCACTTGGTGCCAAAAGGCTTAGACAAACACATTAATAGTGTAGGATCTGCTGCTGATTTGTGCACGGCAATGAATAAAGCACATACGGAGTGTTTTCCTGAGAATGGAAGGAAGGGTGTCTGGTCAAATTTTGAGCAACCAAATCTGGATGTTTTTTCCCCCTGTTGACGTTGACTTCACAATGTGTCATCAGCCTCCACTGGTTTGCACAGGGGATCAGTTACTATTCTGTCACCGTGAGTGAGGTTAGACGTGTTGCCATTCATCTCCACGAGTGCTACCTCACACATCTGTCACAAAACATGTAGATGCATCAAGCAGTAAGACTGTTCTGTGGTGTTGTATATGACATACTTCACTCAATGGATACTTCCCTGAGGACATCTTTTCCACCCAGCTCATATGTCATAAACTACTATTCTCATGGTTTCAGAGGCTGTTGTGTATGCTTTTCTAAAATACACTCTGCTTTACGCTGTGGCTGTGCTGTAATTTTCCCAAGTGGTGGAGATCTCCAATGTTCCTGTACCATATCTGATGTGTGTTTGTGTGAGAGCACTCAGGTGTGACTCCTCTCTCCTGGAGTTTTTCCTCCTTGGTTTTAGCTGGCTTATGCATAATCAACATTTACACAGTAAATTATCTGTTTTACACTCACCAGTATTGTATATGTACTGAGTGACTACAATGAGCACCTTTTAAATGCTAATCAAACAGTCGTATCATGCTCCCAACTGTCACACCAAAACACACAAGGACTAGTCAGTGCAAATATACAGTAAGTAGATAAGTAGAGTATGGGAAATGCTGACAATATAAGAATTGTTTTACCTGTGTACTAATGTGCCAAGTCTCTCCACTGTGGCCTCAGCTCTTTGATGTGCGGGAGAGACCATCTCTCAGACTCTCTGAACATTCCTCTCACTTTGTCCTAGCACATGAGGCAGTTATATCCACCATAGCTGCTTCAACCAGAAAGCCATATTGAATATAGGAGGCTAAAACATTCTTAATTGTGTTTTCACAGAGCCTGATGTCTGCATTAATGGAGATTACTTCACATGCAAACACTGGAATGTTCATGTGTCCATTTATCTGACAATGGGTGCTTTCCATTTAGTGAATAATGCATCCTCTTGTCCTCACTCTTTTTCCCCCTCTCTGTGACCCAGAAATCAAAGTTTCATTGAGGATGTTCCAACTGCTTAAATGCATCTCAGAGGAGATGAGGAGCAAAGAGAGGGGAGCCCTCCAATAGAGCCTGGAGTGGGGAGTCACTGGGGTATCTGGTAAAATTTACCAGACCACAGACTTCCCTACTGGAATCTGATAAATGGTTGGTCAGCTTATCTGATGTGACAGTAAATGGAGCAGTTAGACAGCTGTGGAGGTTGTAATATTATTTGCTACTGGGCAACCTACTAATGGTGTTAAGAAAATAACACCAACTAAAGCTTCATGTTTTTTTCATAGGTCCAAAGTAAAAATTAGTTGATTTGTGTATAATCTGTTCAATAATAAATCAAAAGAACATTTATTTTAGCTTTGCTCAGTGTCTATTTGTTTGCAAAAAGGCTGTTATTTTATTCTTTGAGTCTACCTCCCAATTGTGTCTTTGTTCGTTTGATTAAAATGAGGTAGGTGTTTGAAAATTTAAAATTAAATTTAGCCTGCACAGTTGTGGCTATTATTAGTCCTGATATATCCAGACTATTTTTTTTTAAAGCTCACACTTAATGCAAGTTAACTTTCAAAGATATTACAAGCACATAATAATGGACCAAAGAACACCTGGACATGGCTAGTGGTTTCTAATTTTAACCAGGAAAAACTGTAAGCTCCCCGGACAGCTATTTTTTCTTTGAATTCATAAAATGTACTCCACTGTAGAATTCCATCATGTACTCTTCACAACAGGTAAAGTACTGTTGAAATAAACATAAATACCACTGAGGTGTGCTAGTTCCAGAGCCATGGTCACTATATGCGCCTGTTAGCTTGTTGGAATGGATTACTGAAGCACATCAATTGAGCAGAGCTCGTTAGTGTCATTAGCTCCTTCTGTGCTGTTGCTGAATCCACTAAACAATGAGATATATAAGTATATACATTTTAAAAAAATAAAATCACACCTTATTGAATCTCATTAAGTAGCTTTCATTACTAATAGCTACAGATATACAATAATCAGTCTAGATCTGTGATCATCTGTTGCTCAAGAAGCAGTTTTTAGAGTTACCTACTAAAACTGATCAACCTTGACATTATTTAAGATTGCCTGGTTAGTTTATCACAATGTAGCTACAACCTGAAAATGAGCTGAGCATATGAAGGTATAAATGTTGGTTGTTAATTGATATTGATTGTTCTGGTACACTGATATAACAATGGACATCCTGATTCAGAACAATGAAGTTAATTAACTCAAAATGTATGATTTACATAACAATTTTAACTTGGACTTTCAGAGTATCTGTTACAGAAATACCATTAATTAGCTACAACTGATACGATCCACTGACGTGATGCTGGTCATTTTCTCTAGCGAAAGCAACACTTAGCACCACCTGTAAATGAGAATCCCGCTAAAGCTTACCTACACGTTTTCAGCACTGGTCTTTGTTAATGTATAAAATAACAAGGAGAAATAAAAAGTTTGATTTTTTTTTTAAATTGTAGCATTGGAGCTTTACAGAGTAAATTCCCAGTGGCTATCAGAACCCAACCCTAGTGATCAATCTTTTCATGTTTACATATTTTTACTGTTTAACTGTAATTTTTTCAACTTGTTAGACAGCCTTAACTCAGTTTTATACAATACAGTCCAACAAGATTTTCTCTGTCCAGTTACTCCCTTTTCATTTTATAAATTTCCCTTGGTGTTTCTGTTGAGATTGGCAGCATGACAGTGGAAATGCCAATATGTGGAACACCCCTCCAGCCTCTTGGCAAAATCAAGATGTTATCACACATTACCTTGTTGACACAGCAGTGACAGCAGCAGACTTATGAATTAGTGACACGAAGGTCTTTGGAAAAAGTCAGGCAGGGAATTCTTGATATTCTACTCCCCCTCAACAATATTATTATGTGCTAATGAGTGTATCTAAGCTTATTAAACAGGACATTGTAAACAGCAGCATATGTACTCAGCAAACCTCCCTTTGATGAAGAAAGGTTAAAAAAACATATATAAATACACAGGAAAATGGAAACACAGGGTTGAACTCTATACAGTGAATGTGTGCACAGGTGGAAACACATAACTGTTGCAGCTGACTATGAATTCTTTTTGAACTGGAATGACTTACTGTTGGTTTAGATGTGGCTGACTAACACACTTGCCACCTTTGCCAAGTGCTTGATCATCGGTTGTTGAGTATCTGTAAATAATATTATAAAGAGTACAGTCTAAACCTGCTCTATATGAAAAGTCCCCTGAGATAACCTCTGTTAATATTTGGTGTTATATAAATAAAACTGACTTGACATGACAAATAATGACATTAATATGGTTCTGTTACGGATTGGTTAATAATTGTGCACTGCATGGTTTGGTTCAAACACTGCTCAGAAATCAAAACAACAACACCAGTGTGTCACACTTTCTAACCATTTCACCTTGATAAACACGGTATTCTTATTGTTAGAGCATTCAAATTCAGAAGTTGATCCAGATGTATTTCAGTACAGTCAAATAGTTACTACAGGAAACGTTACATCCCTGCCTTCCTACAATCAGTATGACATATTTCTGTGAGAACTATTGGAAATGGTATGGGCCTTCAAGCAAATGAATTGGTTTAACCCCAGCAGGTACACTGTGGTACTTGTGTAATGGAAAGACTCCTGCAGAACAGCATGAGAAGAAGCAGATGATGATTGGCAGGGCCCTCTGCAGAGCAGACTGGCCGACCGACTGGCTGACGGGCTCGCTGGCCAACTGGTTAGGGGTTTTCCTTGTCTGCAGCTGGAAAGGAGGGAGACATAGGGGTGAGGAGAATGTAGCAGGGTAAGTTGGGAAGAGAGAGACAGGGAGAGAGAGGGGTGACAGCACGAATGAGTGAAAGAGAAAGAGAGTGGGGGAGAGGAGGACAGAGCATGGTGCCAGCAATTTGCTCTGCTGTTGCTTCGGGATCTTTAATAAACATATCCATAAACTTTCTGTGCCCCCCTTTTTCTTCTCTCTCTCTGCCAAGCTGACCAAGTCAAGGCACAAAGTGGAGGTTAAGACAACCAAACTCTTGTTAGTGCACTTATTTTTTATTTCTACAATATAGCTTGCTTAGCTTTCTGAAGAAATCAAAGTCAACAGTCACGATGACAATGTAAAAACATCTTTCTAAAATCTATTGGGAAGAAAGACTATGGAAGTCTTCAGACACTGTATTCAGTATTTTGTATAAACTTGAGTAGATTAAAGTTAAAGTTCTGAGACTGACCAATGAACTGAAACACTGTCCTCAAGCAGCTTATTACGACACATGAGACAGCATGTGCCTTTTCAGCAAATGCTCCAAATGAAAGGTTTACATTCAAGTGACAAAGGTGACAATGGTTGTCATAATTGTGAGGAACATGACCGGAGGAAGTCATGGCATTGACGAGAGGAAGTCAGAGATAATAGAACAGAGGTAACCATGATCTGTCCCCTAACTAAGCACACCTGCCCAAACCTTTTCCCATGCCATCATCACATTTTATTTAGCAACACTGACTGTGTGTCTGTGGCATATCTCCTGCAAGTGGTATGGACACAACACTCTGTGTACTAGACACAAGTTCTTAAGTCTTGTTAGTGAGGTAACCACAGTATCTGTCTATCTATTTATCTGTATCTATATTTTAATTGTCTTTGGCCTTGACCTGGAAACAGCCTGTCTGTAACCTAGTGAACTCTGTCAATCCATCCATCCCTCACCCTTCCCCCCACACCCAGACACTGCAGCTGTCCAATCTCCCTTTGGGGTCAAAGGGAACATCCTAATGCTTGTCCCACTTGAGACTGGCACCTGTTGGCCCTGTCTTAGCCTTGCCTTCATAAAGACAACATAGAATTCAATAAAGCAGGCAAGCTTAGAGCCACGAGGCCTGATGGTGCCTCTGTTCTCCCCACTGTCACTTCTGTCCTCTTCCTCCTCCTCATTTCCACACTGCTGTGAAGTCAATCTTATGTAAATGTTCAATATGCCATTTGGAGGACTGAGGAGGTCTCACTCTTAGACGTATCACAGTCGAACAATCATGGATACATTGGTTGAATCACAGTTGGTTTATCAATGGGAAAGTGAGGCTGCAGGGACTGTCTATGCTGGGACTTGTTCTGCAGTGGAAAAAGTTGTAGGAAAAGTGGCGAGCAACTTGTCATCCTGTGTTTAAAATAATCTGAATCTGTCTTTAGGGCTTGAGTGTAAGATATGATCATTTAAAGCAAATAATAAACTATTCACTTCTACACCTGCTTGTCAATGTAAAATGAGTGGGTTGGGTTTCTATGGACATGTTGCCAACAACTGTCTCTTTAGCAGTTTCTATATCTGCACATGCAGTATATACTGTAGATACACAATAACTACAGTGGTACTTTGTGCATAGCTTGTACCAGGGACTGCACCATACCAACCTGCAAGCTTTTGCACATTTAACCTGTTTTTGCCACAATCTGATGGCTCACTTCCTCTTATCATTGTCTTATTTTTAGCTTAATGTGCACTCAGCTGTCCAAGAGTGTAATTAGGGGGCAGATAGATCCCACTGTCAAACTGACACATTGAGGCTGGAGGAAAATTGGCCTGATTGTGACTTTGACAATGTGTGAGTCACTGCTCTGATCCTCTCCTTCATTAGAGCAAATCCCTGCCACAAAGACCAATGAAGAAGAGATTTAGTGTAGTCTGGGAGGTCTGCCTAAAAAAGGCTAATGTTCCTGTGTGTGTGTATTGTATGTGTGATGTAACTTGAAATGTTTCCAGGCTTTTTTATTTTCTTTCCGCTGTGTTTCTATATTGCCTCTTCTCGCTGTCACTCACACTCAAACAGCCCTCTGCTTGACTTATAATTAACTGCAGTTGTTAATGGGCTCAAGAAGAATTTAGCTTGTAAGCCGATCCTACAATTAGGGCTTGTTGACTTTGCATAAATGTTGGGGCTGCCCTCCCCAGAGGCGCAGGGCAAAAGAAGGGCGTCTTTGAGGGGCTGCCAGGCCTAGCCGGACCTCCTGAGATGTTAGAAGGGGAAGTAGGGTTTAAAACACACACAGAATCCCTTCCAACAGTCTTCCCCTGAATCCTTTGGGGTCACACAGGACATCAGGTTAACCTCTGGAAACTTAGATGAGACCCCGTGGACCAGTGAATCTCAAATGCACATCCTCAAGAGGCTATCCATGCAGAATTATTTAAAAGAGGAAATGAGCTTGGAACAACTTGAATATATTGTACAGGACTTTATCAAAATGAAGTTACCACATTTTAATGATTGCCAGTTGAAGCTTAATGTTTTTACTGTTAAAAAAAACTGATATTTTGAGTTTAAACCTTTTAAAGCATAAAAAATGAATAACATTTTTATGCTGCAATCCACCCAGACAGGACTTTCTGTATTTAATTAAAATATGTAACTCTTCACCTACAGTATAGTGTAATGTTGGAAGTTGGACATTAAATCAACAAAATCAATATCTTTTATTTTATTTCTATCTTGACATGAAATTGAGGTCCATGTATGTTAAATCTCAATGGTAACAATACAGTATTTAAGAATTAAATTAGTGAAAATAGCAGATTTATCCTACTTGACAACACAAAGCACTATGTTTCTGCAATAAAATATTTAAATTTATTGTTATTATATTTAAATATTGTGCTTTTTGATGCTGGCGTTGAGACCACTGGAGCTTCGTGGCAAAGTATTTGTGGGTTTTCTCTTGAAAACCAGCTCCTCAATTGCCTCTTTCCTTTTACTGGTTGCTGCGAGTTGTAACAAGTGCCCGTGCTCTGTCTCTTTTTTCTCTTTTTCTTTGTTGCTTAATAGGGAGGTGATTCAGCAACACAAAGAGAGCATGCTGTAAAATAAGAAACTAAATGATCAACACGTTCCCTGTCGCATGTCAACACAGCTTCCAGCCAGAGCTAATTCACTGTGTCAAGGCATCACTGTTGTTTCAAGGGATATTTGTATATGAAATCTACTAGTGTTGTACAGAGGATTACAAACGAGGTGCCACTGCAGTAAACTTCTGCCTACAACCTACATTCATCCATAGCGAAATTTGTTAACTTCTAAATGGTTTACTTTGTTCATGTGGAACTCTGTCTCCCCCTCTCCTGGGAGATCAGAGGTCAGGGTCAGCTGGAAAACAGGCGCTTTCAGGCTAGTTGGGCTACAGGGTCTCTGCACTCTTCATGAGGGCAGATTGTGCTGTTGTTTCATGTCTGTATCATTTTAATTAAACTTAACCTCAACAGACTTTCTTTGTGTTTACAGTAATGATTCCCTCTTTCCCCTATTCCTCCTTCACTCTTTTACACATCAGAGTCTAAAACATGTTTCCGTAATACTTGCTAGTGTGGAGTCTGATTTATGAGCTCAGTTTTGATTGTAAAAGCATCTTGTGGATTCAATGAGTATAAGAAAACAGTTTCTTTAGAAATTATCCTGCAGCCCGTCATAAATCACTCCACTACCATTTTGCATGCACAGAGAGATTGGCCACAACTGTGCACACAGACAGACACACACACACACACACACACACACACACACACACACATAGTGCTTACATAGACAGACAGACACACACACACACACACACGCACAAGACAGGCTCACTTCACTTCAAATGATCTGTAATTTATGGGGAGGTCCTGCTGTGTTGTTAGGGTCAAAGTTCAGAACTAAGAGATAATGTGTGTGTGTGTGTGTGTGTGTGTGTGTGTGTGTGTGTGGGTGGGTGGGGATGGGGTGGGGGGGTGTCTGTGAGAGAGAGACTGGAAGTGAGTCAGTGCAAGAGCTGGACTCTGAATAAATCAGACTCTGAGAACACACACTCTGGAACCTTCACTGACCAGGCTATTAAAGTCCAATCCCTACCTTCTCACACACTACCCCTGCAGACTGTAAATCAGTGCTCTCAGCCAGCTGAAAAGGGCACATGAGGCAGGTGAGAGGTGGGAATCAATCAATACAAATAAGTTGTACAGATGAGTCAAAAGAGTTTTTGATGTGCCAACACTTCTGACTATTGTCATACCTGAAGTTAAGATGTCAGCTGCAGCAGGTACATTTTTCATCTGTTACACTCAGACAGCAGCAAGTTTGTCAGGCTGGTTATGTTCGTTAATCTGGTTCTAGGACTGCTTTTGTTTGTTTTGATAGCGTTGTTATGCGTGGATATGATGCACAGTCCTGTAATCACAGATGTTCTGCTCTTCCATTGCCTTTTGTGTATTGTACAATAGCTTTGTAACTAAGCACATCTTCCAAAAGTGTGCAAGATATTGCAAGGTTGCTGTGTGTGTGTCTGTCTATGTAAGCACTATGTGTGTGTGTGTGTGTTGCTCTGTGATTTTAGCACCAGTTTTCAGGTGATGGTCAGGTGATCATGAAGATTAGAACACCTTGACAGGAGAGAAGAATCAGCTGCTGCAGTTTTTGGCTGGGATGAATCCCTGCAGGCTGTCAGCTCTCTGTGGTATATGACTGTTCATCCCTGCAGAGCAATCACTAGGCCTGGTGACTCCCAGTGGATGGCTGCCAGATCTCTACAGATCATCACAATGTTTGAACGGTTGGCAACAGATATTACAGGTTGAAGGCTTCCTTTGGTTTCCTCTAAATATAAACCTGTCTGGATGCATGAAAAATACACAAGACCTTATTATATTTTCCAGAGCTGCAGGGTTTGTGCTCCTCCCAACTGATGAGGCTTTTTATTATTCTTGTAGTTCTTGCCATCATTCGTATTTGCAATAATGAAATTGTACTTATCAAAAAAACTGCAAAAAGACAAATAGATCTGGGAACATGGCAACATCATCACAACAAAGTCTGCTGGGGCAAAAAAACAAGCAGTCAGACAGGTTGTAAAAATGCTGAGTAGATTAGACATTTGATCTTAACCACTTTATTTGGTGGTAAAAACTACTATAATATATGTCATCACACTTGGAAATTGTACTGTATGAACTTTAGGTAAAAGTTTAACTAAAAAGTTGATCTGTGAACTATGATGGATGTTTACCACGGACAGCTGGGTAATAATTTTACAGTTTTGGTTTCTCCTCCAAATAAGGTTTGTCTAACCCAGCTCAGAACGTTGAATTTTGTGAAGGGACAAACATCTTAAATCACAAAAGACACATAACTAACACTATGTGGGCTTATTGAAAAAAGAGGGGAAATTCCTGCATCAATGTTAGTAGGCTACAAGCTATGATCGACTTTGATAGCACACCACAGAAACTGATAGTGTAGCTCATACATACACTGAGTATAAAAGTGTCTCATATCATTGCCAGCTCGAAACCGCTGCCATGGGAGACACCCACCCAGAAGCTTCAAGCGTAGACACTGATCCACAGTTATGTCCAAAAGCAGTTTTATCCTCTTCTGAAAAATGGGAAATTATACACAATAGCTGCAATAGTATTGTTTATATTTCCTCACTCAAAAACTGAGGATAATCCAAATTTCAGTTTGGGGTAAAATTGCGTTCAGCAATTATCCTAAAGGACTTTAATACTTCTTGAATGGGAAACCTCAGCTAGTGTTCCTCATCATGATGATGTCACTATTGCCCAGACGTCACTCAGTTTGTGTGACTGATGCTTTGCTGAACGTTGAGACTCTTAGGAGCTTCACTAACTGCCTCACATTTCTCTGAAAACATATCATCATGCCGATTTTAAAGCTAACACAGACTTATCAGCAGTCAAAATGAAAGTCTGTGTCGTGGCAGTTCCAGTATTTTGTCCACATCCTTGTATCGCTTAGGGATCTTATGCTTTACCATGCGTATGGAAGACAGATGAACAGTTAGTCCAGCCATTATATCATATCTCCCAGTGAGACACATGTTTACAGGACAGCAAGTTGAGCTCTAATGAAGTCATCGCCAAGAGAAATGCTGGGATAGGCCCGCAGTGAGCATGTGTGTCTGATGCCAAATGCCTCTGTACAGTGATGAACGACTGCAGCCGAATTTTGCTAATGATCATTTTGGAAAAGCAAATAGATGTATCCAGCATCAATATTTCTTAATTACGGTCGTTTCCTGTGGAATTCTCTGTTGACGAAAACAGGGCGAAACAATCAATCAGGCGAGAGAGAGAGAAAGAGAGACTCTGGGAAGCAGGAAAGTAAACCTCAAAGGATGGATTTCATCATTCGCAATGGATTTTCACCTTTTTTAAAGTCTCTAAGTGTGTGTGCGCACATGTCTGGGAACAGTAAAGGGAGTGACACCCACATTAAAGAAAGCAAGTGTGTGTGGGGCAACCAAGAGAAAAACATAGTGACTTTCTCTGCCATCTAAATCCCCTGCAGGCTACATGCCAGTGGCTACATGCTGCTTAAAGTGCTTTAATGCCCTGTCAGCTGTGCCAGTGGGAATGAACACACACACAGTGAATCATGAACTGAAACACATACACACCGCTAACCCCACAGTATAAAGGCCTGCAGCTGCTGCCAAGAAGCACATATGAATCCTGAGAGGGAGTGTGTGGTTGAGGGTTTGGGGATAGTGGCACGACATGTGTGTATATATATATGAGTGGTCTGTGTGTAACTGGAAGCAATGGTGGTACTGGAACTGTGTGCATAAAATAGTGTAAAGTTACGGTTACACACATGCATACCGACCATCCAACCTCTTGCTTTTTTCACGCCTCCTTACCCTCTTTTAGTTCAATAGAGCTGCAATATAGGAGGACTTGTCCAAGGTTCCAGAGGTAAAATCCCTGTTAAATCTTCTGCATAGACAATTAGACGTCTGACTGTTGAAGCACTTCTGAGGCATAGATGGACATCAAATATGAAAATCCTTTTTTAAAGAAATCACTTTTGTGGTTCATATCAGCTCAACAGAAGCTGTAGTGGTTTTTGACTATGTTTCGCTTTCCAACTCCGCAACTCTACTGTTTTGGTTTAGCCTCATCACTCTCATCAACCTAATTTCCATTTTCAGCAAGAAACCTCTGACATACCCACTATATGCTGTCCACCTAGTGTGAAACTAGCTGGTGGAGAAACACATCTTGAAATTAAAGAGTCTGTTGTTTCCCTCCTGAGCTGGTAGAGACCAAAACAGAGCTAAAGGCAGTGTGAATATTGGACTTAAATCTGTAACAGATGAACAGAGACACAACTCCAAATAAATGCTAATGTTGCTCCATGGCTGCTGGATGTGTAAGAGCTGGGTTATACTCAAAAAGAAGTGGTTTGTACAATGTGCTGCCACAAATAGTTTGGTAACAAATGAAAAAAGAGAGCTGGAAAGAAAAGCTCAAACCCCAGCGTACTTTCTCATCTCCATACAGCTGGCCAGTCACTCTGATTCAGCCTCCCTACTTTTGATGTCAGAAAGGTGTGTGGGGACTTATTGTTGTGCTGCTGCCAAATGGCAAAAAACAAAAAACAGTTAAGGAGGTTTAAGGAGAGGAGTCAAGTGTTACCATGGAGTATTTTTACAATTTTTGAAACTTAAAATGATGGTCATTACATACACCTATAGATTATCAATGAGATGCTGAGAAGCATTTAGAATACCACTAAAGGGAAACTTTCAAATAAGAATTCACATCAAGAATAAATGCTTGCAGCTCTTCACATTTCACAACTCATAGATAGCTTTATAGGCTTAACTTTATAGGCTTGAGGCTGGTTTTACAAATATTATGGAAAATGCTAATTTTCAAACACAAACAAAAAGTTAATACTGTCAAACATTCGGTATGTTTTCAAACATGTACTACTCAATGGTACTTTATCCTTCTGCCACCTCATTCCCTACCCACCCACCACGCTCTCTGTTAACTAGACTCTTCAGTGTGAAAGGCCGGGATTAACCTTGGATTTGAAACAGGCCGCAAGCCCATACACTCACCAATCCCTCTGTCAGACCCACCCTCATGAGCTCATCTCTGCCTAATGAATAGCCCTGGTCACAGGTGAACACACACAAAGATAGACAGGGACACCCACACAACAAATAAGGGCAAACAGACAATTATGTGTGCCTTTGCACATGCAGACACATAACACACACTCACAACGTCAGCATATTAGCTCTCTTTCTCTCTTTTTGTGTGAGAGTTTCTTCAGCCAGATTTGATGGTATTGTTGCTCTGTCAAAGTGAGCTCTTAAAAGGAGGCAGCGATTTCAAACCAAAAGCAGTGCTGAGAGGGAACATGTCTTAACATCAGACACTGTTCACACAGACATACACACACACACACAGGCACACACAGCCAGGCTGAATATGAAAGCACTGTAGCTGAAACATCTTTATCAGGGCTGTTCCTCTGAGAAATAAGTGTCTGCCTCAGAGCAGAGATGTCGGATCTGTCAAAAGACCTTTTGGGAGGAGAAGGCTTAGCAAGTCACTGGCAAAAAGCTATGTGTGTGTGGTAAGTGTGTACATGTCTGCCTACTTTCTACTCTCATGTATTATCTCATATTGTCTCTCTCAAAGTCCTTTTTGTAACCTATGAATGGATATAAATAAGGCACTAATCAACCTGTCCTATACAACTCTGTGGATCACTGAAGAGGGCGTGCTCTGATAAACTAAAGAAAAACACAACTTTTCACAAGTTACTCACTGGTACATCAGGTACATTCAAATCACATATAAAAATAGAACATTTTGCAATAATGACTGCTGCATCTATGGTTTAAAGATTTGCATACTGTCATCTAACTTAAATGCACTAAGTTTAAACAGTAGATGTATATATTTACCATTTTATATATTTACTCAATCACACACATACATACATCTTAATAACAGAGTAGCAATTTTCATAAATTTTTCTTTACTTCCTTATTCTCTGTTACTGTTATATACCTTCATGTATGTTGCTGATGTATTCGTGTTATTACTTACAATTATCCATTCCAATTTTCTTTGTGTATTTTACTGTTCCACATCCCAGTGTCCCCATGTAAAATATTAAAGTTTCATATATATCACATTATCTTACACCATGCTCTCATACACACTGTGTCTGTGAGCATACACTTTTTTACTCTTTGTTCATCTCTCCCTCTCTCTCTCACACACACACACAGGCAGTGTCTTGTAGTGTGATCTCCTGAGAAGATAGTGCTTATTAGTGTCCTATAAATCTTTTCTACCTCCCAGTGGGGCCCTCAGTCGTAATTTACAGCAACACGTGCTGCTGAGGTTCAGGCTTCAGCCAGTGTGAGTGTCTGAAGGCTGATAGACAACTTAGGACACTGAAAACATGTTGTAGTGGCAACAATCATACCCAACATGTTAATGTGAACTCCAAATCACTGAACACCAGGTTTTCATCACATCACAGATGAATAATATTGACTGGATCAGATAGGGCTTTTAATAAAAGGATGACATTGGTCTCATTCACATGACAGACATATTAGTCTAACTTTTGCTGCTGTTTCTCAAGGGCAGACGTGTGTAGTGCACTGTACCAGAAAAATTTCTACAATCAGCATATGCCACCACCTCCTTGAGTGGATGCAGGGAGGGGAAAAGAGAAAAAACCAAGGAGGAGTCAGGCAGAGAGGAGTTCCAAGAAGAGGAAATAGAAGGTGAAAGAAGGAGGAGAAGAGGGTGGAGAAGAGATAAATCTTGTCTGTTGTGTTCACAGCAGGCCTGTCAAGGTTGAAACATGACATTTATGTGGACAAGTATTGGTCATAACTCCAATAATAGCTCCAGCAAATGCAGACTATTTGTAAAAAGACGTTTGGAGGGAACTATTGTCGAGTGTGAGTGACAGCAAAGCAGCACACAATGCCGGGGAATAAGCGTGTAATCTGGGGTATCGGATTCAACGTACTGGTAGAACAGCATGCTGGGAGTGAATGGAGTCTTTGTGGAGGCTGTGGCTTACAGGCTCATTTGCATGCAGTGATAAACGTTGTTTACACTGGACATACAGCTCTGTGAAGTGGTAGGTAAACGCAGCAGGAATGATAGATTTACTGCCTCACATGGGAGCCAGACGGTTATGTAGTAAGCACACACACACACACACAGACCAATTCATGCAGCAGGTATGCAAACATAAGCTACACAGACGCACATACGCAAACTCAGATGGATTATTTCATGCAACAGGGATGTAACATACACACACAGGTACACACATGAAACAGTATCCATTCTCCTGGTGATAAATGCCCACTTCTTTCCTCTATGGCTGATGTTCATATTTCCAGCCAATCCATCAACATTATGCTCAAACAAAGTTTATTTTCTCCATGTAGCTTTGATAAACACATAGATATAAGCTAGAGCTCTTGTGGGTAGAGGGGGTGGAGGGGAGGTATAGAGCTGACCAGGTCTACTGCCTCATTCCAGGGTGAGGAATCCCCTCTCTAAGCAGATGGGGCAGGCTATAGGGAGGAGGCCAGGGTCCACATGGGGTCTCAGCCCCATTTAAGGAGCAGCAGATGATTTGTCATCTTCTGGAGGTGACGGGCAGGAGGGTGGCAGTGTGGCTTTAGAGAGACGGGGGGGGGGGGGACAGGGGCAGCGATTTAAGGCAGTAAACGGGTTTCGGGTCACTGGCATCACACAGTGGGCCAGTCACACAGCTCCATAACTGGACAAGGTGGAGGGAACAGGATGGAGTCAGGCAGTGTGGAGACAGGGGTGATAGATGGTCACCCCTCTTCACCCACCAACAAACCCCCCCAGAATCCGTAGGTTTCTGGAAATGGTAGTTCACTTCTCTTTAAAATAAAGTTCCTTCAGTCCAAAGCCAGGCCAGGTGTTTTTGTTTTACAGTGCCAGGTGATGTTGTTTGTACCATGGTGCATGGTGGGTAGGTATATTCGTAGATGACACTGGAGGTGGTGCAAAGGAGCACTTTGGCGTGCCCAGTTTTCCTTACTTTCTCTGTCATTGCTGCTATTGAGCTGTGGTGTGAAATGAACATTGCAACCAACCTCCCACCCTCCCTTGTGTTGAATGCATCCCTCCATTGGTGGCAGAAATAATATTGAGTTTCCCCGTTTTCCACAGAGACTCGTAGCGGTGGGACGGTGCGAGGGTCAGACATTTTTCTTATGTGTTGCCAGCCAGCTACTGGCCGATAAATCAGCTGAAGGTAAACACACAGACTGTGACTGGGTGAAAAAGAACAACAAAAGACAGCAGAATTCACCCTCACTAAAGTGGTTTGTGGATTGGATGATAACGTCAAACTTAAAGTGATGATAAGTAGATAATGCGATCACAATTATAGATTTCAATGGAATACATAGGGTTGGGGTTCCAATGGCTGGTCATATTTTGGATATGGTCCCAGATTGGTAGAATACATAGGCTCGCTATGCTGTGACAGTAACAAATCTCTTATTGAACTCTGTCAATGTAGAAAATAATTAGATGGCAGGCATTTTTAGTCAACACTGACTGTCACGAAAAATCCCATCATCATCATCAGATAAAATCAGTTGTAAATCAGTGTTATTGCCGTTTTGTCATGTCAGTAAAAGACAAAACTAAACTTTTGGCTATTGTCTGCTTAATGTGCTCTCTGCAAGCTGGTGTCTGTATTCATGTCATAGGAGAAACTCTGTTCTGTAACATTAATCTACAACTGTGAGTACTTTTATAGTTCAACAGGAGCAACAAAAATCATGCATGTGTGCATCATCTTAATGATCTAGCAGCATGAATCACATCAATTTTAGGGGTTTTCAGCTGGTTATCTTATCAGCTCAAGTCCCACCATATATAGTTGCGACTTATCCGTGCATGTACACAAATAGACAAACACTCATTTTCATTTATAATTTGTTTGTTTGTTCGTGTTTTCCAAATTTCTCAATTGAATTTATTGTTTACATGATGAGCCAGAAGAGTCTGATTTAGACTCCAAGGGTGGCCCGTGTGATGATGGTGGTGATAATTATAAATTCAGGCTTATAGATGAGTTAGCAGGGTCTCCGACATACATTTTTAGGCACACATGCAGGTACACACACATGCACACACAAACGCACTTGACTTAGCCAGACCTGACAGAGGCCTGATTGGTGTCTCTGTCGTTGGGTGGGCTGATTTAAAGTGTCCCTGAGGTCTCGTTTCAGGTAGGAAGACAGACAGGGGCCTGGAATCCCCCACCCACTCCCCCGCTTCCCTCACTGTGAGCAGACCCTGCCCACTCACCCTTCATACACACATAGTCTCACACACACTTTCTCAAACCAGATTCCTCTCCATCCACACAGCATCCATGCTTTCTCACACTGGCCCTAGCTGCCTGGGTCTCCAGGTCATGTGGATTTCACCCCCCTCCCCCCAAAACCCTGTCCCGTCCCCAACGAGCAGCCGAACATTCCACAGCACCCGCGCTTATTATTGGAGGAAATTTATAGGGCCATTTATTTAACTGGATCTGAATGACATTGGTCTCTGGATGAGTGGGGCTAGGGCAAACTGCCGGGCCATGTGGTCCAGGGAAAACAGAGCAGGGGATAAATCAACTGACAGGGGGAGCGAAAAGAGAGGTGGAGGGTGGGAAGGTGGGAGACTGATAGAGAGACAGGGAAGTAGAGTGAAAGTAAGGGGGAAAGCCAGACACACAAGAGTAAAGAAAGAGAAATAGGAACATTAGATGATCATTGTTACAGTTGTACCACAAAACAGCACTTAGACCATGAGCATTGATGAATTAAGTGGTGAAAGGGGACACGGGGCAAAAATTTGATGTTGAGCCCCTCTTGACTCCTGCACTTACATTTATGCATGTGCACACAATGTAAACTTAAATAATATTGTATAATACTTGATTTTCACACAGGGCCCTTTCACATATTCACAAAAAACAAAAACCTCTGGGCCCCTTGGGGTCTGGAACATTCATATTCATGTAGTTTGATCAAAATGTGGTAATAGAGACAATCCCTGTTGTCAACTGGTGTACTGTATCAATTAGAAAATAAAGAGGTGATCAAAGAAATTAAATAATACATTTGGGGTTTACTATCCAGAATAATTATACTGCTCTAGTTGGATTTATGTCTTCCCAGATTGTTGATCTTATACATTACACTCACATGGACACAAACCCCACAACTCTTTCTGCAATAGTGAACATTCATGTTGAGAGACAGCACATTACATAGCGAAGGGGATTTCAGAGGCTCTTCGCATGTCTGTGTGTATGTGTGTGTGTTTTGTGTGTGTGTGTGTGGAAAGGTTCTAATTTATTATAATGAGCCTTCCATTCATCTGCTATGATGCATTCATTCTAGATCTAACTGCTTCCACACAGAACACTCACTAAGAGCCTGGACTGAGACACCTCTTGACACTTCAATTTGCCTCAGTTTGCATTAATCTATTATCCAGCCATCTGTTTTCCTCATGTTCTACTGTGTCTTTGTTCAGGTGACTTGGAGAGCCGACACAGAAGAAGAAGCCAGGTATGATTTTCTAATTTGACCAAAGCAAACCTTATGACAAACATGTTGTTCAGTTTTAGATGTCTCTAGACCAAATAACTTCCTTCATTTCTTTATATTTTACCTTCAAATCAACAAAATCCTTCCTCTCTCTAGAAACTGTGTTAATTTTCAACATGTTCATGTTTCACAGTTTAAAATATTCATCCCAGAAATGAAGAAACAAAGGAGGATCTGGAGCCTCAGAGAAGAAGGTTAAGGTTAAGGTTAAGGTTGAGGTTAAGGTTTGTAACTGCACCCACACATGCACACACACAAACATACAGCACATACCCTTCTTGGGCAGCACGGTGGCTCTGTGGATTACACTGTGGCCCCACAGAAAGAAGATACTGACATCTTCTCGGTGTCTCCATTTTTCTCTGTGTGGAGTTAACATGTTCTCCTAGTGCTTATGGGTTTTTCCGCCCAAGCCTCCCCACACTAAAAAAAAAAAAAAAGAAACTCATGAATTAATCAATAAACTCAAATGTGTCTGAATATACAGCTAGTTATACTAATACCCTTGGTTTGACGGTTGGTTGGTTGGTGTTGATGTTTAATTGTGTCAAATTTCCACATAACACACTGTATCATGACTACTGGTAGAGTCTTCTCAAAAAAAAAAAACAAAAATAGTGGGCACTTATAGAGTATTGATCATTGCTGAAGAGAGAGACAAGAAGTCAGCTTAAGTCAACACAGGTCTCAGATAAAGTTCAACATTCAAGTCACTTTCACTTGACTCTCAGGAGGAAAAAATTCAAATGGCAAATGTGTTACTGTATAAGTTAAAATATGTATTAAAGGTGGCGACAAAAGGGACCGTGCATGGCAGCAAACAAGGCAGGGATATAACCTCTGAAACACATACAATGAAGAAGAATAAGCCATTTACATAGATACAGATATTTGAGTGTTTTAAACTTAGATAAGATAAGATAAGATAAGATAAGAGTTAAGATAAGATAAGATAAGATAAGATAAGATAAGATAAGATAAGATAAGATAAGATAGACTTTATTTATCCCACTTGTGGAAAATTCACTTGTTACAGCAGCAATGAGAACAGTGAGTGATGAATAGAAAAGATAAAAATAAAAATATAATATAAGAAAGGCAATAGAAGGATAAAATAAAGTGCAAAAAAAGTAGTAATTAACTCTGTAACAAATATAAATGCACAGTTTGTATAGAAGATGGTAATAATCACTGAGGTAGAGGTATGCGCGAAAGAAAGAAAGAAGTGACCAGAAGTGAGTCCAGAGTGGTTTATTGTTGAGTCAGACTGGTGTTGTGCAGTCTGATGGTTGTTGAATAAAATGACCCGCAGTAGCGCCGTTTTTGCACCGGATGCAGCAGCGTCTGTTACTGAAGGAGCTGCTCAGGTCACCAAAGTCTCATGCAGGGGTGGAGGGGTTGTCGTTCATCATATTATTATGACAAAAACGAAAATTAGGGTGATATGAAAATTAATTATTAAAATTTAATTTCGCTTGCTAGACATAGTTAGCATTTTACTAGTGCTTAGTACTGAAAAAGAAACACAATGGATAACACAGACAAATATTTTTTTAAATGCATGGGAGTTATTACAGTGCTGTGCCTAACTCACTGAGAAAGTCCTCCTCTGGAGCTTTCCATGGTGCTAACTTGTGTTTGATGCCATCTAGATCACAAAAGCATCATATACTAAAATATCCTTGACATGTTCTAAAGTGATCAGCAGCTTGTTTACTCTTTTGTAACAATATAATTGTCAGCTTTTCTTACTTAAGAAGATAAAATCAGTTCATTCTTAAACAAGATCACTATCTGGACAATATAGTGATGTGATATAATGTGTAATCATATATCAGTCACAGGGCATGTCATATTTTGACTCATGTCCTGGCAGTTCCAACTTTCCTGATGGCGTGATGGCAGGTTTTAGCACGCTGTGTTTTCACTGAGAAAGAAAAGAAATACACACACAATTATTTTCATTGGTTCTTTGATGCAGATTGAAAACTGAATTTGTTTTTGGTTCAGTTTGATGGCAAAGAGTGAATTTCATAGATAGTGTCTTTCAGGCAATGCTGTATGCAAAACAAAATAACATGGCTGAGGAGTGCACAGATGAACTGCAGAAGAAGATGAAAATATTAAAGGTGGATAAAATCTACTTTTCATTTGTCGATATAGCAGATTAGATAATACAAGATTTGTCACTGTCAGACCTTCTGTTCTTGTAAACTCAGTTTCAAGTCCCTGTGTTAATACTCCTCAGCTACATATTACTGTGGTTTTAGTATTACATGGATAGCAAATACTGAGAGCTCTGAATACACAAGTGTGGTTGAAGACATTTTTGTGTGTTTTGATTCATGTGGGTGTAAGGGCAAATACAAGCTGGAGTCTCGTATTCTCAAATGTGAGGAATAGATTAAAGTATATCAAAACACAATAAAAGATCCAGACAGCATACTGACTTTCATCCATGATGTATTATATTTCATCACATGCCAACACAGATCTGATCCCTCGATGTACTTGAAAAACCAGCGATCTGGTGCTACCAAGTAATGTACACCCCATGGGATATTTTTCCAATTTAAAACTGAATGAATGATATGGAAAGCCAGAGGTAACCTGAGCCTCATTACTAAGCCCAACCTAATGCAAACAATCCCACACACACACACTGTTCTAAGTGACTGACACTGACGGCTGTCACAAGTCACTGGGGGAGGATGGTATTGAGGATGGGGGTGCAGATAATCCTATCCACAGTAATGATCTGCCTTCAGCAAACTCTCCCACCCACAGAGACACACGCATAATACCCATACAGACGCAGACACTTCATCTTGGTCTATAACTGTCAAACAGTGAAATCAGAAAATATATTAATTACATGCAGCATTTTCCTGCTACGTTATTTGTTCAAGTCACACACTGTAACATGATTGTGTGTTCACACAATGTCGTAGTATAGAGTGATTCATCTCATTTCTCACTGGTTGAGGAAGGACTACAAGGTGTGTTTTCCTTGTTTTGGCTATGGTGACTTGACTATCAGTCATCATCTGCTTTTCCACATGACATAGCTGCGCTCACACTCACACATAATTTCATTATAAAGAATACATTTTCAGCAGACATGTAGATACACACACAACTTTTATTAACTCTTACTTTCACTTTTATTATAACTATAATACACCACTGCATTCTTCATTCACACACCCTCACACACACACACACACACACACACACACGGCAACTAGCTGTACATGGCAGGGCAGTGTGTTTGGGTCAGTAACTGGGAAGAGGTGGAGTGTGGCATTCTCACCATTGAAAGCAGCAGAAGCAAGGATCCCAGTGGACTCTCTCCTGTTTACTCTTCTTATTTGGTCATGCAGCTCTCTGTCCCAGTATGAAGCCAATTCCCAATTCCTGTCTCTGCTCGGCACAACCATTCAACCAGAATACCTAAAATTGGAAGTTTAATTGTTTTTTTGGCAACTGATAATGTAGACGCTCAAATGTAATAATAATAATTTTAAAAAAAGAATAATACATTTGTTGTGACGTTTTTACCTTTGTAATATTTGTGTTCTACAATGCCTCCCCTGGATACATCCTTATTTAACATTCCAACTTCCACTGACAGTTTGGTATAAATGTATAGAATTAAAAGTCTTTTTGCACCCTCAGTAAGATGATATTCACTTTTTTCAGTGAAATAGAGATGTAAAAATAGGTACCATAGAGCTACTACACAAATCATCATACATCATCTTACTCATAATGTTAGTATAATGTAAGTTGGGAAGTTAGATAAGATTAAGGCTGATGACTGCAGGCAAATATGGCTACTCCAGTCACATAATGGTTTAGGGTAAAAAATAGATAGTATACATAAGAAACAATCAATATAACTTTCTCTCCATGTGTCTCCTAAACATCAGCTATTTTGAGCATTGTGACATTTTTCAGAAAATCATCTGAGGTCCACTCACTCCAACCTCTAAAAACTTGACCCAGGCCCTTCTACCAGGTAAGTCCAGCTGAAAGCATTCCTGCACTGGGGGGTGGTGGATGTAGAGGTAGGGAGGGGAGGATGGAAGAAGATGAGTTGGGATGCGGTGTTAGAAGAAGGACCCACCACCACCCACGAAGGCTGCCACGCTCTCTGCTCCTCTGAAGCTCACCTACCTGCTAATTTGCATCGGTAAACAAGCATCCGACAACATCAAAGTGTTGACACCAATGAGGCCTGACGCAGGAATGGACTCACGTCTAAGTGCAGGTGTGTGTGTTCGACGCGTGTCTGCATTTATCTGCCTGTGTGTGTAGGTTTTATAAAAGGGAATACCTTTCTGAGTATTTTATCAGTACAACACTTGTTGTCAGTGGAGGATTTGTAAACTTTATAATGTTGATTTTAAATACTTTTTTTGTACAGTTTTTGACATGAAAATATTCAAGGTGAACAATACTGAACATTATTTGAAAAACAGGTTCAGTCCAAACAGCATTCATATTGGTTTTCATAACACAAACCCAGTGTGTAAAAAAATCCATCAATATGAATGTGTGTATAACTGTTTCTTTAGATGGGCTGCCACCCACAGAGACATGTCAGGTAAATATTTGGAGGGAGGGGGGTGGTGAAGTGTCCAGCGTCCAGAGAGGGCACATGCCATCTAAAGCTGTGAAAGCATCTGATACGGACTGAGACACCTGATCCTGCATTAGGCCGCCTCTGAAGCTAAGCAACATCATGGCTCACCCCAAACATCAACTTGAACCATAGGACCTCTAGCCAAATAGCTCTGTGTGTGTATATGAGCAAGCAGCTTAACTTTGCGTGTGTATATTCATGCTTGTGTGTATGTCATGTTAGCTAAAACTCACAGAAATTTGAAAGACACGGATGTTGGCAACCAGAGGTTGAGTAATTGTTTTCAGCTCTTGTAAATTCTGTGTGGATGTGTATGCATGCAGGTATGTGTGCATGTGTGTGTATCGGGAGAACTGTTGGCATATGTCACTTGGAGAGACAAGTGATGACAGAAGCTTTTCTAGGTGTTTTTTTCAAAAACAAGAATGCAGGCTGAGGGTTAAACATGGAATATTTGGATGCTAACTTATTTCAGCAAACCAGACTCTTAAGATTACCAGGGGTGCCTCATTTCCAGTTAAGTGGCTGTTTATCTCCAGGTACATCACAGCAGTGTTATTGCATTTATTAATGTCAATGCCTCATCACAGGAGTCAGTCTTACCTACTGCTGTGCCAGTGGAGCCGTGCAGGTTGTGTCCTGGTACCCAACTGCCCACCTCTCCCCCTGCCGCGCCAGGTGCTCTTACACTAGCAAACCACACAGGGGAGCTACAGCTTTTTCCATGGCCTGTAACAGAGACACACACAGAGTCACACACACACACTCACTCATATTGTCTCTCCAGCCAAACATTCCCTTCAGTCAACCTGCTGCACAGGTTTCAGCACGGATCAACAGTCGAGCTGGAAGCTAGCTGGAAGATACAGTGATTTCTCTTTGCAGCCAATAGAAGAGTAACATTTTATAAACAATGTGCAAACATAACATCTGTTGTCTTCTGGTTTTTATAGCTGTCTGCTGGTTATAAGTTAACCTGTGATAAAATAGATGTCAGCTCTCAAAACAGCAACTCATCACTAACTCTGCCTGCCTCTGAACTATCAATAAATAAAACTATGTCACCTATCTGCAGTATAACCTATTAATACACCATGTAAATACTAATATATCTAGAATTAATTAATTAATATCTATCTAGAATTATGGAAATCTACTTTATTTATGAACATACCTATATTTCAAAAAACTATTTTCAAAAGTTGACATCATGTTGCTTTGATGGGCAGGTCAGCAACAAAGATTTTAAGTTTCAACAGAGCTGAAAGGTTTCATTTGTTTTCTCCAGTACTGCTTATTTTACTTACAGCTTAAAGCTTATTCAAATGGTGAATTTAGATTTTGTTTATGGAACTTTGATTGTATTTTTGCTTATGTACATAGCTATTTAAACAAGTTTGATTATTTCGCTTTTTTTGGACACGTCCACAAAAATGATTTAAGGCTTCAACGAAACAGAAAGGTTAAATTCAAAAAAAATCTTTTCAGAGGGAGGGGGAAAAAAACACAGTGAAAAATACGAATGTCCAACCCTCTTCCTCTTAGTCATATGTAAACACAACTCGGTATCTAGGACAATGATGTCAGATACGGTAAGAGACAAACAGCAAGCGAGGACATGTTCTAATAAATATCATTACATTCAAGCTGGCTGAAAATATGCCAGCCTGTGAGACGCACTGTAGGACTACAGTCAAGATTAATGAGCTGAGAAATCAGACCCAAACACAAGGGCTATTTTTTTCCACATCCAGTTCACTCCAATGTTTAGGCCTTCTCAGTGTGAGCCGCATGGGAGGTTGCTGCAACACGAAAAATTTCTGCTTGTCTGTGTTGCTTAGTTCATCTGTCAGAGGGTCCATCCATATTTTACAATGCGGGCCAGGACGATAGGGGCCTGTGGAATCCCTATATGAATGTATGGGTACAGTAGCGTAACATCATTCCAAATAAAGATTTTAAAACTGTAGGCTAATATGGGCCAGGAAATAAAACTCACGTAATCAAGAGGATCCATAGTGTACTTACAGTTTCATTGTGAAGCCAGACGTTTCTCTGGAATGGAAAAACTGTAATTTACGTCATCAACAGTTTGGATTTTAAACATCCTGTTTTTGGAGCTTTTTGTTCATTGTAATTTCTATGGTTCTATGGGCCCTTTTCATTGTTTTTCAGTTATCAACATTGTATCCTTGTTGTCATTCAGGTATTAATTTTGTGTCAGCTGTACAAATAAAAATATTTTAAATAATCAAATCCAAATTTTTACTTCCAAAACAATTTTTAAAAATTACTCTGATTAGATGTCAAAACTACATAGGATATCAGGTTTTGTAATGTGTAGACCTACTTTTTACATGTTTTACAAAAGTAATTCACACCTACCAGTTTTATGTGTCCTAAATAATTTGCCTAAAACTAATTACTGGTAAGTATTTTACTGGATATGTAATAATTAGATTAGCTTATGAACCACAAATTGATTATTGTTATGTTAGGGTTAGGGTTTATGTTTTAGTTACTAAAGTGACCTAAATTGTTTTAAGGATACATTATTAACAACTCTGAAAGTGCTATGCTTTTTTTCATCAGTTTGATTGAAAATATCTGGATTTGGAACACTAATGTGATTACCATTTCAATTTCAATAGTAAAAAGTCCAAAAATGGACTGTATGAAAAGCTAATGTTTAAGTTTAAAAGGTTACATCTGTTGTACTATACTACGTCAGGTTTTATATTATTAATTCAATTTCTTAAAGTGAGTAAACATTTTCAAAACTTCAGATTAAACAAATAGGAGTATATATAGTGTATTTAAAATACAGCCAGAAATGTTACACACATTACGTGATTAACACAAACACTTCTGATTGGAGTTTATAAATCATACTAATGACAATATAATCAAATAATAATGAAAAAAATATTACTTTATACAAACAGAAAAGCTTATCAATATGTCCAAAATGAATGGATTCCTTGAGTAAATTTTGTTCCTGCCTCAGTACAATAGACGAGGGAACTTTTTCATTATGCAAGGGCCATGTAATCTCTGGATCCTTTGTTTTCCTTTGGCTCTCAAATGTTCCTCGCCACCTCCAGAGCTGGCTAATGGATGCAGATGGAGGAAGTGTTTGACATTATGGACACAGCAGTGCTTGTTTTAGAGAGGCTGGTCATGTGGTCTGCCCTATAGCAGGCCACACAGTACCCCCTTAATGTGACCCAGACCCCCCAGCCAACTCCAGGGGGTTTCAAGAACTGTCCGCTCTGGGGGAACTGAGTGTCAGTTTAGCCCCCCTGTGAACACAAGTCAACATGCCTTAATCCCCCCATCACCTAAAGTTACACTTTTGGGTCTGCAATTAGCCAGCAGGCCAAATCTTCTCCACGCCCTACTGAGCTCGCTCTTTCCGAGCCCTGACATGGAGCTCCGGGATGGGGCTGTGGCCAGCGTGCAGAGCTCTGAGCAGGGACCCAGAGCTGCTGCTTGTGCTGCTGGTTTCCATGGCACGATGCCGGCTCGGCCACATGGTCCCTCATCTTTCACTGTCACTGTGCTGGAGAGGAAGAGATCAAAACAAACATGTGGTGGCAGGGAGTGCCTGACATGATGAATCGCTGTAATCAGCATGAGACAGCCCAGTGCTTGCTCTGATTGGTGGAGGCTGCTTTTGACAGATTCTCAGAGTGACTGAGTGACACGATGCACAAAGCAAGATCTGTGACCCTGAAGCACAGACTAAAACCTGAGATATGGCTGATCCAAGCAAAACCACCATCGAGAGAAGTCTGCAGGTCATTCTACACTGAGTCACATTTTCTGAGATGGAGAAATATTTGCAACATGGAGGCTGGGTGTTTGGTGGGCGCCGTGTCCATTATCAACTGGCCCGGAGCCATGCCAACAGAGATGATGGGGGTGTAAATTCCAGCCCTTGGTATCGGCTCCATTCTGGACATTGTTTACCTCCTGTGTTACTTCCTGCTTCTTCATCTTGGAAGAGGAGCACAGGAAGGCCCAGTATTCCCCCCTCAAACCAAATCTCCTGTTCACCCAAACAAAAAGCCACATTGTAGCTCATTTTCCTGTCTCCTCTGCTGCGCATTTCCAACCGGGGGTGTGGTATTGGCATTCCTCAAGGTCAAATCTCTGCACGCCTCTGATCCCCTAATTTCACTGTCTGGGGTTGGTGTGGGGGCCTCTCTAATGGACATGTTATCCACTTCCTGCTGCTGGTAAGAGGCGATCTTGATCCTGCTGTCACAGAACGAATTGCCACGTTAAAACCCCGCTAAACACCCTCAGCGTTTCAAATTGGAGACGTACTGGAAGACTCATCATCTTACCGACCCCTGAGGTTGAAGCCTTTCTTCAGATGAGTCAAAGGGACGACACATGGGGGTGAAGCAAAAATGAGGAGGAGGTAGGGAAAAAGAAACAGGATCAGCCCCTGAAAGGTGCATTTACTGACTGGAGAGACTTTAAAGGAAACATTCACTCAGCTGAGTTTTCAGGGGAAAAGCAGCAGAGTCTGACCACCCCACTGGCTTACACATTAAATCCCCTAACGCAGTTATTAATTTCAGCTAGAGGGGGAAAGTAGTTAATGGGATATGCACACATGCACTCAGACACACACACACACTCATACATGCACAGTGGACCTGTTTGTAATGGCCTTTGACTAGAGGTCTGTGGTTCAAGTTCATGAAAAGCAGCAGAGGCCAGGGAAGAGTGAACAAGCCAGGATGGCTGAAGAGGGACAGATGGAGGGAGCGACCTGGGGATGGAGGGATGGAGGACGTTGGGGGGGGGGGGGGGGGGGGGTTGAGGGGTATGAGGTGGTGGTGGTAGGAAGGGGGTCTCAGTCTTGAGCCCCCTCTGCCAGAAACAACAAGCAGGCCTTCTCATATTCAAATAAATACCAAGCCAGTGGGGAGCAGGGAGGGGCGGCAGATAAGGAGGAGGCAAGGGGCGAGAGCCAGACTGGAAGATGGCTTCGCTGCTACACTGAAGCCTATTTAGGATCACGGGCGAAGGCCGAGAAGAGCAAAGCAGGCAGTGACAGATTTATAATGAGTGCAGACTCTGCCCTTGCATTTAATACCGGGCTTAAGACGTATTAGAGAGACAAAGGCCGTGGATCCTGCTCTAGGAAGAAGAAAGGCCTTAATTAATTTGGGGAGATCACGGAGGCCCCGGGCCCACATCATCGGTTCTTTGTGGCAGGAATGCCAGCTATTTACCGGCGCTCCAATGGGGCTGCGGGGAGAGGCGAGGTGATGATGACTGGGGCGGCCGTGCAACAGATAGGAAAAGGATACTTTTCAAAAGCTAAAAGCTTCCCAGTTTTAAAACAAAGACGGGAGGGAAAGAGAAGAAGTGATTTTGAAAAAGGATCTGACTCCAAGCAGCCCCCACCTCACCCCCCAACCATCCAATGTCCTACACAGACATTCCAAACTGTTTTTGCTCTCTTTCACTCTCCATATGAAATTCAACTGATAACAGCTCTGAAAGGAATATTCAGAACATAACAGTAACACACTATCTGTAAACACACACAAACACATGCATACATTGCCATTTTCAGTCCTGATGAAAGACACTTTTAGGCATTTTCCCATGCTATATGTCATATGTTAGACTGTATCTTACAGTAATCTGGTAGTTGGATGATAACAGCTTGTTCACCCCTCTCTCATTTACAGTGTTGCTTCAGGTGTGGTGAGCGGAGAGTGGAGGCCAGCCTGCATCGACCAGGCTGCTCACAGCCTGCTGAAGGGCACAGTTGGCAGCTGTCAGGCCCATTCATTGACTCAGAGACGACATGTGGAGAGAGGACCTTCCTTCCCAAAATAAACAAATAGTGGTGGCACACATCTTCCCAGGCAACTGCAAAGGGGGAGGGAGAAAGTGAAAATTGTTGCTTTTCTTTCTTTGTTACTTCTTATTTCTGCACGACCGCTTGGACAAACTGACCAGGTAGTGAAGTCATCAAATCTCAGAATCCATAAAGATTTGGAGGCAAAATCTGTCTGCACAAAACAGACATTTTACTATAGCATATAAACCAACTGAAAGAAACAAAAATATTTCTATTTCCAGGAGGAAATCTTTCAACATTTGGTATGATGTCACTTAAAAACATGATATTCCATTGTGTGGATAAAGTACAGTTGTTTCTGAAACATTAACCTGCATCCTCTTCAGTTTTTATATGAATAGCATTAAAAACCAAAGTCTACACCCCGTTTTTCCGTGCTTTATGAATGTGTGTGGGAATATATGTTGGAATTTGCCTGAGATGGACACTAGGGAATCATCATTTTCACCTTTGGTCAACTATTGTGCTCATGTCCATTGTGTTTTTATACACGTCCTTTTATGATGACCCCAAAAATACAAAAAGAACAGGGCTGAACAGGAAAACACATTTATATGCCAACAAGGAAATGTGTTTCTCATTTTTCCCCTGTTCTTTTTACTTTTTCTTTTTCTTTTTTTTCTTTAAGAAAAAGAGGACTTCCCGTAATATCTAGAGGAAGTTAATATGTCCTTCAAAGCTATAGGCTAACCCAGTTATGAAAAATATTTAAAATAGTAAATACATTTTCACTATTAAACTGGACTGGACTGGTCTGGCGCATGCTCTGCTGCGACAGCACAGTCTGTACTCTCGTCTCTGTGTTGAATGTTACCTGTTAAATATGTGTACAGATTAATGTCAGTCCCCTTAGGGACTATAAAGTATGAATCTGAATCCGAGTCTATTAAAGCTCCCCTCAAGGTCTGTCCCACCTGTTTGTAAAATTATGTACAGTTTGGTTGCATTGATATTTGTATCATTACTGTATCTGCTGAAACTGACTATAGGATTACTGCACTGTGGTCGCCTTTACGCATGACTGAAGACCTATTGAAGGACTGTAGATCTGCAAACACCTGTAACACAATGTGAGCACAAACTCCCGTCGGTATTTACAGTCTACCGTGCTGCACACACAGATACACTGAGTTTACACTGTAATAATATTGTTGTGTATATTTGCACATACTAACAAGTTCATACACCATCAAACCGACAATTCTTGAATTTATTCATCGTAGCAACCAACCAATGCCACGGAAAAAAGTCATCCAAATATGCAACTAACCACTGAATGACAGACGATAGAAATGAAATTACAAATAAGGAAAAATAAATAATGATAGACATCGGACAAATATTCATCACATTCATCACACGGTAAAATGTTTGGACGTTTTTGATGAAAAACACAAATTAGTATTTGCGCTGATGTGGACATCTCATTCCGGGAATGGAGCTGGACATTTTTTTAACCCGCGGAGTGAATGAAGGCATACACGAATTAAGCCAACCGACAAAATTAGACCCACTGCTGGTGCTGTGAGACAGCAGACTGCTTGCACCTGCATGAATGCAGATTTATTTTTACCGCTTTTTGCAATGAAAAGATCTGTACTGTATCCTCGACCACTCATCCGATGATTAAATAATTATATTATGATGAATTAGAAAGACAGATCATGTAGTGATATGACAGCAAAACCGCGAGACCCTATATTAATTATAGCGACAGTAGAATAATGTTAATTATTATTATTATTATTTCTAAGGCCTAATGAGTTCACAACTGACCATCAGAGTTCCTTGTTGGAATATTATGGAAAATTGGCCTATAGGTATTTTTCATTGATTGCGTCGATAATGTAAACATAAATAAACAATGGTTAAACTAGAAAAAAAATTTGCCGTTAAAATTGCTAATTTCCGTTTATTCATTAAAAGTTATTTATTCAAAACTAAGTGATGGCTTATTTAAAGACAGCGGTTTTCAGGAGCCTCACTGAAATCTTCCAGTGAATATTTATATTTCATGATTAGATTTTTTTCTCCTCATAAGGATCACCGCCCGGAGGTCCCGTAGATAGCTGAGGCACCTTTCTGAATATCTCCCCCTGCATACCTGCTGCCTCTCTCTGTGCATTTCCTAAAGCCCCGCGGAGAGAGGGGACACCCCGGGCCCTCCGCTGTCAGCGGTCAACTGCTCACTTCCTCTCCTTCGTATTCAGGGATTTAGACTAATATTTTGATAGGATAGGGTTTTATACTTGGAGTGCGCCGCCTCGGTCCCTACAGCTTCGGTCACGCAACATGAATGTGAAAATCATTGGTTTTATGATCAGCGGAATAACTTGTGATTTATTATCTGTGAAATGATGCGAGCGTGTCATTAATACTTTTATCAGCCTGATTGTGGCTCATTACATTAGAGAGTGGTGAAATACATTTCTCCACAACACAAGCCTGAAAACATCAAAGGAGATTTTATGCTGTTTTATTGTATGTCTGGGGGAAGGAGAGGAGGAGGGCAGAGAGAGAGGGAGAGAAGAAGAAGAGAGCGCGCGCCCACAGGTCCTTCCAGATATACCGATGACCTAATCACATCTCTGTTTAATAATAACACAAAATAGCAGCCGCCGAGTCCTGACGTTTACGAGATCTGTGCCTTTTAATGAGCCATAGTCAGTGAGTTTTTTCATTTTTATTTCTTTTGGTTTGGTTATTTGTCATGTTACCACAACAGGACCACACAGGCCTCTCCCGCAGTGCACGAGGATCAGAAGCCGCCGATTCTGCTTTAAAAGACAAGAAGAAGACAACCAACAACATGAGGGAATCTGCACTGTGACTGAATGGCTGTCAAAATGTGTCAAACTACTGTTAATGACACAGAATTACAGTCAGACCTGTGTATTTTCAATATTCTTATGGAAAGCTTTTATGCACTTGTTATTATTCCAGTGCGTAAAAGCGCACGCCAAATGACACTGAAGGTGTCCATGTTTGCTTTCTCCTGTCCCCTGTCACCTCTGTGCAGTTGCCTGACAGTTAACGTCATACAGAGTCTCACTGTGCCGAGCAGAGCACTGGTTCAGTGATAAAAGGCAATCAGCTAATGAAAAACAGAAAATGGCATGATGAGAATGGGTACTATTTTCATGTGTAAAACAAAAAATCATTTTGAAAATAATCCCTAAAATAAATAAATAAAATAATTTGAATCAGTGAAATTGAGTCTATATATTAAGGGTGAAGTGTACTTGCAGCGCACTCCGAAACCAAAAGCAAATTTCTTTTGTGGATATATTGTTTTGTTTCATTAAACAACGAGATAAAATGTTGTAATTGATATTACTCCACGTCAGCGAGGCCACCAGTCGTAGGTTCCACACAGATAATTTAAGTACGTGTTGTTGTTGTTGTTGTTGTTGTTGTTTTCTTTTTTTCAAGCATATTCTCCTTGGAAATCCCACAAAAATGTTTCATTTAATCGCGTTTAAAAAGAGTTCGTTGAGCAGTAACTTCTGACAAACTAGTCCCTAATCACTGAATCCTGGGCTCTTTCCCTCTATATGGACTATATGACGGCCTGCACTTTTCAGATCATTTAAATACTTTGTTACAGTAATTAAGAGTCTCACATTTCCACGCAGGCCTTGTTGTGAATAATAATCTTAATATAATCCGATTTTTTTTTTAAAACAAACATACAGTGCTCAGATGTAGCAGCAGCTATAGAGATATACTGTAAGTGACTGTGCAGATTGTCCAGGCTGCTCTGCATCCATCAGTCAGTGAGTAGAGAAACGGCGCAGTCGGTGTTGAGGACTGTATCCTCTAATCAGTGAGGGCTGCTCTCAGACTCTGCTCACTTTATCTAGTTGTTGTCAGGTTTGGACTTCACGTGCTAAACTCCTCAGGATACAGTCTACAGCACACGGAGCTAAGTCAAGTTTATTTTAAGTTTATTTCACCAGCTTAAAACGCTTCTCCTGTTAAAGCCGATCTAATGTTAAAACGAAAAATCACTGTGGTTCTGTGGTTGTAACTAAGTTATTCACATATACGACGTTAAAATGCCTATTGATTTTTTTTTTTTTTTACACTTGATAGGAACTTCACCTTCCCGTGGTATCACTGACTGGCTGTAGCTGCAGAGATCTTGTTCCCTTGCGTGATTCATCGCTTACTCACTCCTACGTACTGAAAGAAAAAGCATTCTCATTGCTGTGGAGCTTTGAAGTCTGTGTTTTACACAGTGAATCAACACGTGTTACTTTTATTTGTCGTAAACTTTCGATCTATATTCCGCTCCTGCACTTTCTCTGCTTTAACAGCACTCTTCTTAAACATATATAGAGGACATTTTTCGTGACTAAAATTAAATGAAAGTTTTTGTTTAACATCCTTTTCCTGCTAAATGTCCATCTATAAGTTGGTCTTTATGTTCAGAAGTGCCGTGTTGAATGCTTTGGCCGCTGCTGAGGCCTGCGAGCGAATTCCAACACTGTCTCTTCCCATTTTCATCTGCTCCTGTATTTTGTCTGTTATCACCTGAGTATTTACAAAGGAGGCTTCCGACTTGGCAATGATGAAGTGAGTCGGTATCGATGGCATCATATCTGATAAAAAGGCCGACATACACAGGCAGACATAGATCATCCGGGCGACGGTTTACACTGGTTTTCACTGCGCCATGCCTGATTTCTTTTTATCGAGTAATCAATGCGCAGAGGCCACAGAGGAGTCTCCACAGTATGAATCTATCTATCTATCTATCTATCTATCTATCTATCTAAATATTTGCCTTATACAACATATTGCAGTGGTTTATTTATGCTCACTCCCTCCCGTGGAGAAACATCCAAAACAAACAGGACTAATCCTCTAACTGCTTTATCCAATTAGAACCCCGCTGCTGCCTTCACACTTAATTCACTGCCTCCAGTGTAAATTAGACTCTATCCGGCCGCTAGCGGCTCCAACAAAACAACATCTTTGGTTGCTGCACATTAAAGCAGAACCTCGATAAGCTGGGAGCCAACAAAGGCGATACTGGAGGCGCGCGAGGCGGGGAGGTCAAGTCCAGCTCCGGCCTTAAATGCCACGTGTGTTTCTTCTCCCTGTTTACTGACTGCATGGATGGTGTTTCGCTTGGTAAAACTTCTGCGCACTGTCTGTGTGTAACAAGGTCGAGGTAATGGGGGGAGGCACGGGCGTAAATCAGAGATAGATTTGCGTGAAATTGCGCGATTTGGCTTAGTACTGGTTTAGGGATGGTGGAATAATAAATGGATGCATGGATGGTTGGTGTTAATGCGTAAAGCAACTCTAAATCTAAATAGTGGCACCTATGAGTGACATTTCTTAGATCTTAGATTAGATCCACCTCTCAGTTATTTCCATGTCTGTGTTTTTATATCCATGTTTTCTTTTTCTCCTGCAACTAAAATCCATATTCATATATCTGTATTTGACAACCTGTTGCAACCGTGTTTAAGGAAAACTACAGTTTCACACTGAGCTGTCGTAAATTTTGATTTTTTTTATTTGTATTTTGCAGCCCCTGATGTTGCAGACTAACTCGGGGACGGAGCAGCTCTATCTGAGCTAAAATATGCACACGCATATATATATAGTCAGTAATTTACTGGAAAAGCGGCGCACATTGAAGCCGGACATTGCAATGACGTTGGAAGTTGAATTCAAATGACTGACAAGGTCTTATTGAAATAAAACATCCAGTGCAGAGCGCAGACACTTTTTTCCTAGTGGTGCAGGGGAGGCGTGGATCTTTGCTCACTTTTGACATTCTCGTAGCAGTAGTAGCTTCTCCTCAAGGCAGGACTCAGATGACACCACCCCGCCGCCGACCGGAGGAGAAACAAGGGAAGCACTCACTCTCTCTCTCTCTCTCTCTCTTCACTGCAGATGAACTATGTTTTGACACCAGGACGTGTTTAGGGGTTCATCAAATGAATCACAGCACCGAAGAGCCTTTCGTGTTTTCACTGTAGCCGTGGGAATACTTTTAAGAACAGTCTGCCCCTGACTCTCGCACCCACCGAGCGCCGGTGGCGGAATGTGAAAACCCCATTTTGGCGCATGTTCCTCTCCATTGTGCGCAGCCCTCTCCTGCTTTCTGCGCGGTTGGAAAGCGGAGGTGGAGGAGGAGGGACGGCTTTTCCCGACTCGATCTCTTGCCTATGGACGACGGCGGTCCCCTCTCTCCAAAGGCAAATGCTTTCAGTATTGCCTCTCTGATTTCGGCTGCAGAGCAAGCAGGAAACGCAGCGTTTGACAAACACAGCACCGGCCTAGACAAGCCAGACCTGCACAACCACAGTTCCTTTAAAATGCACTACAGCACTGTGACCCGGGAAATGGAAGGTAAATCTGTTTGTTGATGCCCATAGAGCTGCTGTAGCATGTACACATCTCACCCGAAAATTACATAACACCTTTGCGTCTGCTCGTTTAATCGACATTTTCAAAGCGCACAATTGAAATTAATGCGCAAAGCCACATATTTGTGCGTTGTTTTGGATGCATGAGTGAATATAATGTAAAAAATAAATTAATTCCGGCAAAGTTGGCTTTCTATTAAAAACAATACAGATTCAGTACTAATAATCACCATCAGGGAGGAGAAGTCTGCTTACAAAGCAGCCAGAGTGGGGGGGGAAAGTTTCCCATTCCAAAACCCCAAAGCGTTGCACAAAGAGTCAACTTTAATTTGTGGACAGGATCACATACATTGACAATGAAGCCAGGAGGAGGAGGAGGGTTTACACGGGCACCCTGTGTGTAATGGTAAAAACAGACCATAATAAGCATATCCAGCTCGGAGTGGGATTCACATCCACTCCATACGTCTGTCTGTCCAATAACGAGAAAGCGACAGTCACCTGCTGCCTGTTTGTTTGTTCATGCAAATCAGTGTGTGTTTACCTTGCAAACCGTTTACACTCCTCTCTGCCGGTCAGATCCTCTATTGTTTGTGAACGGGGGTGAGTGGGCGATACCCTTATCCACAAGTTAAATGGGTGCCGGAAAGCCCATTAAAAAGGGGCGCACTTCTCTGTCAATCAGTCTCGTCCCAAGGCGAGGAAAAGGCACATTACCTGCAGTTCCTTATCTAAATAGAAATAAGAACCGGTTTTATCGCAAAGGGGAGGCCCTCTGCGTCAGATAAGAGAGGAGACGGGGTTGCGGTGTAACACACAGCAGCAGCAGCGCATAACAGAGGCCGCTCAGAGCGCAATCGATCCAAAGCAAAAACCAATTCACACGCACTCGAGGCTCGTCTCTGTCTGTAGCTCAGAGATTCTACGTGACCGCGACAGTTTTTGGAAACATTTCGGCGCGATTCGGACGTTTGCTATTTCAGATCAGGCAGACTGTAGCATGCTGGCAGTGGATGCAACCTCAGGGATTAATGAGCAGCCGAGACGGAAACTTTTAAACCGAAAGGGCTGCATTTGTGCCTGACATCCTTATTTGGAGATCACTGAATCCTGCTACTGTTTTTACTATCTGTGTTATAACCGACTCACAGTGCACGGCATATTTAGTAAATCCAGTTTTTTGGGATGATTTCAGCCATATCCAGTCCGTGGCTGACGCAGCTGTCCCATTTTTGCGATGTTGCAGCCTTCACGACGAGCAGCCTGAGCAGCCTCAACACGCCGGGGGGCTACCACCTCTCTCCGTCCCCCGGGGACCCCTACAGCCAACATGAGTCCCACTTCGAACCTTGCCCGGCCGCCCAGCACAACTACAACTACCCGGGGTCTAACCCGGGCCAGGCCCCGCCGAGCGACAACGGGACTCCCAACTGCTCCTCGTCGTCCTCCAACTCCACACCGAACAGCAAAACTATAGTGAAGAAGAACCCGAAAGTGGCCAACATTAACGTCCAGTTGGAGATGAAAGCTTTATGGGACGAATTTAATCAGCTTGGCACGGAGATGATCGTTACCAAGGCTGGCAGGTGAGCACAGATTCTGTACAGGCCAGAGGCTGGGAGCTACTTTACTCCGCATAAGCCTTAAGCACATTTATAACACACAGTTTTTACTCGATATATTACTCGATGTTCTGCCTTTGGGAAGAACAATGGCATCAGAAGTCTCACGCTTTTATATCAAAAATTAAAGGGTTTTTTTTGCATTTATGCTGATGCCGCAAATCACACGTCAATTATTTCGATTTTTTAAACTGTCTTTTTATTTGAAAATATACATCATTTCGAACAGCATCAACTCAAATGAGGATAAATTAACTAAACCTAAAAAATAATATTGTATATTTTTTTTACTTTTCTTCTGGAGTTCATTCTGAACTTTCACTATTAAACTGCATGTTGTTTTTCTCTCTTCAAATAACATGTTTATAGATTCAGACTGGTGGAACAGTCCTGCATTATAGTACAATTATTCGAAATCATTACCATGCTTCCTGCACATTAAGGCCTAAAATATTTGTGCAGAAGCCAGAGTGAATTAAATTAATGCACACTGACATAATCTTTACGTAAATGCATCAGGCTATTTGTTTTTTTTAAACATATATTTTAAGTGAAGCTGTGCAGGTGAATAGTTCAGGCCTGCTGCTGTTAGAAAGGTTTGAAGACATGTAAATGAGGAGGTCAAACGCATGAGAGCTTATATGTGGATGTGTGTGTGTCAGCTGTAAACACCATGTTGATTTGATCCTGCTGCGTTTTATAGATCCAATAAGGATGGCTGTGGTTCTCGGCTGGTTTTCTTTATTTTATAGGCGCATGGCTGTTACAGAGAACATCACGGCCTTTAATCTATGAGTCTTTACACGTGTGAACGAAGATCAGTTCGTGTACAAGCTGATTACAGTGTTGCAGTCTTGTTTTTACTCGGGCCTCGACATGTGTTTACCTTTTTCCTTATTTCCTCATGGGAGTGTCTGTCTGCTTCCCTCCTTTCTCAGTCTTACGAAAATCCATTTTGGTTACATGAACTCTATGAATACACAAAAATCTGGTTTTGATTGTATTATTAGTAATAATTAGAAAACTGAAAACGGGCATTTAAAGAGAGCTGATTGGTCAATTTTAATTTTATTAATTTCCAAATTTTAGATGAGTCAGAGAAGCCTTTTTTATTGCAGAATGTATACTACTTTATCCCGCTTGTGTCGCCCTGCGTGTATCGTTATAGGCAGGGAGCTGACCTCTGACCCCTGAGGAGAGCCCGTAAAACGTTTCACTAATACTCAGTATACTATTATTTCCAACCAGTATACACTAAACGGGGTACGTATAAGATTCTGAGCTTTTCTGTGTTATAATAGGCTAATATAAAGAGGCATGAGATAATTGGTTTAATTCTGAAAGCCTGGGTTCAGTTTCCCCGCTCTGCACTGTCTGACAGGAGAAAGGAGATCTGCAGCAGAGCACTTTAAAAGCTCCTTCAGCCTCACCTAGCCACAACACTGACGTTAATTGAGCGTTGATTTTGGGATCCCTTTCACTGACTCGGCGGATTACTCAACTTTCAACTGATGTTATGGATCTTCCCTACACAGTAACCTAACCTAGACGAGGAGGAGGGAAAAACAAATGTTTGTGTGAATGGGTGCTGATCGAGCCGCTTCATCTGTAAAAAAAACAAACAAAAAAAAAAAACTAAAACCTTTTTTTCATACAAAATAATTCTGGACATTTTTCCCTCTCGATCTTGATGATAAAAGAGTAGTAGCCTACCACACCTCACGTAACCAAATTACGCCCATGTGCGCGTGTGTATTTCCACTATATGGGTGTAGGCCTTAATGTGTCTGGAATTCATCAAAGACGCAGAAGAGAAGTTAAAGCGTTTTGCCAGAAGTTACAAACTCAGAGTTAAAAGACAACAAACCTAAAGCTCCATTCAGATCAGGGAGAGTTTTTACGCACGGACTGAATCACGTCATTTCCAATAGCTTGAAGCCTCTGTCTTCTTGTAGCCTCCAGCTCGGGCCAGAATTAAGCTCTGTAGGCCTGGAGCTGCATGTCTCTCTGCAAAGTGCAAACATGCAGGCTTTTTAAAAAGAAATACTTTGGCAAAATCATTTGTTGGCTCATCTGTTTGAATTCCAAATAATTCAAACAGTTGAATTCCAAATAATTCAAACAGTCGAACGCCGCTGCCCACACACACAGATGATCTAGTTTTAAAAAGTAGGACATAAAAACAAAACGTGTACCCATACAAGCAGTAGCAGCAGCAACAATTTAGTGCTTAGATTTAACAGTCGCCCCATGTTTTTTTTTTTTTTTTTTTCTTTGCCAGGAGAATGTTTCCAACTTTCCAAGTGAAAATATTTGGGATGGATCCCATGGCAGACTACATGCTCCTGATGGACTTCCTGCCTGTAGACGACAAACGTTACAGGTAACTTTGTCTATAGACAACTGAAACATATCTGTCACTACGGGGCAATAAAACATTGTAGGCTGCTGGTTCGGAGGTTTTCACTGATGCGCACAATCTACAGTTTAACGTATTAATAAATAAAAAACTACATTACAAATGGATTAAACACATGTATGCATGAATCCATAAATACACAAATGTATATGTGTTTCGTTGTACTTTACTGTACAGTGGCAATAAAAGCCTATTCTAACATTAATGCCACAATTAAGCAATTTGTGCCTGAAACACAACATTTAGTGTCATATCATTCCTTCATCATGAGGGCTGTTGTATTTGCGTGTCCTCAGTGTGTGTCTCATACGTATCATGTATATGGAGACTTATTTTTGAGACTATTTCCAGACAATCGGAACCTCGTGACTAATTCACTTTTTTCGAACTTACAGGTATGCTTTCCACAGCTCATCCTGGCTGGTGGCGGGTAAGGCTGACCCCGCCACACCAGGCAGAGTCCACTACCACCCGGACTCTCCAGCCAAAGGCGCACAGTGGATGAAGCAGATCGTCTCTTTTGACAAACTCAAACTCACCAACAACCTGCTGGATGACAACGGACATGTAAGTCAAAAATATTGCATATAAAACAAACCATAATCTGATCACAAAACACGTAGACTATGTAGACTAGAGTTTCATTACAGGGCAGTAAACAGTCCCGGCTTCAACAATGACTATGCAAATGATTTAGCAAAAATATACAGCGATTTAACTGCAGATACAGAGAGGAGCAGCATTATTTAGCGCCATAGTCACAGTGGAAGATTTCACCGACACCATAAGGGGTCTAAACTACTCTAAACTTGTCGGCTAACTGTATAAACTGTCACAAGAAGAGTTTTAAAGGGAGAAGTTAAGCAATTTTATTCGCCCTCAGACTGATTGATACGTGTAATTAAAGCTTGATATTTTGACTAATGGTCAGATGTTGCCAAAAGCCAATTTTCAATCCACAAAACGGCTCTGCACATCAGGCCGTACTCCAAAAATGACGGCAAGGAAGTGGAATATTTCACCACTGGAAATTATTTCAGCCCTTCCCGCTTGATCCTCCACTCTGTCTGAGTGTTTCTGTGTGTCACTGCATTAGCTGTGAAATTAGAAAAGAAAAAGAGAGCTTTTCGTTATGTTGGGGGAATATTTTAGCGGATAATAATGAAAAGGGTGAGATGTGAAGGTCCATCATGGGCCTGAAATATTACCTAGCATTATTATTTCTTCATTTATGGGCTTTTAAATGAGAAGTATGCTAATTAATATTCTCAGTCTTTTTTCAGATGAGGCTCTGCACATTTAACAGGGGCGTCAAGTTATTTGTGTATTTAATGACATTTACCAAACCCGCTTAAATTCACAAATACGTGTCTTGGAAATGCGTTTAACATCTACATCTATTAAATAAGACCATTTTTAATAGGTAGAAGTCACCAAACTACCTCGTTTGGTCTTAACGATATTTTAGTGTACTTAATTTTATTCTGTTTTGTCTAGCCATTTTTTATTTGCAGTGATAAAGCTTAACTATTCGTTATAGCCAAATAATAAAAGTATAACATCTAAAATAGTCTGACTTGCAGAATTTAAGCCTATAACTCTTTAGTGAAGTGTTGACTTGTAATTCTTTGTATTTCACAGATCATTCTGAACTCCATGCACCGCTACCAGCCCAGGTTTCATGTGGTTTATGTGGACCCCCGCAAGGACAGCGAGAAATATGCAGAGGAGAATTACAAAACCTTTGTTTTTGAGGAAACCCGCTTCACAGCGGTCACAGCGTACCAGAACCACCGGGTAAGACGCTTTCTTTATAGACCATCACATGTGTGGCACTCACATGGTGCGATGTGGAGAAATAAACATGTTTGCATCTACATAATGTATGTAAATGTATAGCATAACGTAAGCGAAAAGTAGATATTTGATTATGGCAAAAATTAACTGATACTATAAAACGATAACCAGGTACTACAGGGCAAGTGCGCTTTTAACTCACTACTGATTATGACAGATTAGGAAAAAAATGTATCTTTTTGTTATTTTTGTGCTACACACATGAACGAAATAATCAGTTTTAGTACACCTCAGCGCTTACATGGCGCGCTCTCTACGCGTAAATGTTGCGTCTGCACCGTGCGCACAACTGCGGTTGCTGCCTGCTCTGTTTTCCATCAGTGTCCGCGTCTGTTTAGATTCACACATCAATGCACTCAGCGGTTATTCAGAGCGACTCCTAACGAGTGAAACGTTAGAATAAAATTCAGCTCCTATCAGCAATTTACAAGTGATGGTGCAGTGCGAGAGCCGACAGGAGAAACAGGAGACATTCCTGTGACCAGACTACAGCGTCTGAAAAACACAGTTGTATTTTTAAATTTGATGTCAGGTGTTAATTATTTTTACACTTAAGCGCCGGTGGCTACAGTTACAGCTACAATGACTAAATTATTTTACTTTATGTGACTAATGAAATTAAGACAAAACTATACAAATAAGCAGAAATGAATCTGAAACGTAATAAAATGTTGTTGTTGTTGTTGATCATGATGAGAAAAAGCATTCAAGTTATGATTCTGAATATTTTATGATCGGAACGGTGCTGTGTCTCATTGATATAAATGAGACGCTATGCAGCTGTAAATGTTAAGAGAGTTCAGAAATCAACATAGGTTACAATACAAGCTCTGTATTAACTGTCAGATATAGCTATAAATTCACTTTGTTTTAAATAACACTGAACGGGCATGATGCTGTAGCCCTGAACAACAGACTTGTAACTGCTTACTAACATATTTTATTAAAGACAGCAGTGTGTTGAAAAAATGTTTGGGTTTTCAAAGACAGAGCAGATTTTCCACCTAAAATGTTCAGTCCATCATGCTAGCCTACCACTGCTGTCCTTTCTAATAGAAATCAAATGCAATGACGAATAGAAATGACATTGTGTAGAACTACATTATGCAGCAGTGAGGTTTATTTGATGTTGTGCTCTGGATTTCAGATCACACAGCTGAAGATAGCCAGCAACCCCTTTGCAAAAGGCTTCAGGGACTGTGACCCAGAGGACTGGTGAGCATTCACTCTGAAAAAAAATACACTCTTACTGGCAAGTTTCCACATGACGTAAAAATCTACAACAGAGCTGGCCAGGCCGGAGAGCAATAGTTTTGCTGTTTGTTTTATCTCACACAGGTAGCAGATGGGTGGAGTTTGCCACATGAAAGAACACGAGTGTCATGATGTTTCGAAATCACTGGATATTGTTTGAAAGGCAATCAACTGTGTGTTCTCTGTCAATGACAAATTACCAAACACTCTTATAATTGTCACAGTGGAGTAAACCCCACCCATCTGGTATAATCAGGCAGCTGAAACAAAGGCATTTTCCAAATGTTGTTCATCCAGTTCTGCAAATTATTTATTTCCTTCATAGCTTTTACTGAAGCAATTACACTGAAGTTTATGGGAATTTTGATTATTTTATAGAACAGGCCAATCTGAGTTGTGTAATAGGTCGCTTCACATTTCATTCATTGGAAACTGGGGGCATGTCAGTGTGTAAATGCTCATTACATGCATCAGTGTAAACTCTTAAAATATGCATTCATCATTTTAATATATAATAAAGAAAATGTGCCCTTGACATTCATTAAATGAGTATGTAACTGAATCCATTCTCCCTGCTCCAGGCCCAGGAATCACAGGCCAGGCTCCCTGCCAATAATGAGTGCCTTTGCCAGAACAAGAAACCCAATGTCATCTCCCCCTCAGCAGAACGGCACAGAGAAAGGTCTGCAGCTCGCTCCTTGTTTCATTTTAAAACTCATGCCTGCCATCAAACATGCAACACAGTCATGTTAAGTTGTTGTGCATTCAGAAGAAATGTTTTTCTTTCAATCATTGGTATATTTCACTAATTTTCTTTCACTTTATTATCATTAATTTAAGCACAGTGGAGCATTTGCAGTATCAGGCCAAGACTGGCTTGTAATTAAACATCAAATATTAGTCAGTATCATCCACTGCTGACTAAATACACGATCTTATGCGGTTATATAACTGACCACAGCTTCACAATACAGTAAAACCTGCAATTAAAATGAGATTCTCTTGATATAATGATGCTTTTATTTATTAGTTGAATAATAATATTTCGATTAATTCATCAAATTGAGTTATACCTTGGCTTTAAAAAGCCTCTAATCCATCTGAAATAAATTTATATTAACTTTTTTATTGAAAAACATATTGAATTTATTCTTATGTAACATTCATCAGATTTTAACAGATAATTATTATTTAAAAAAAATATCTGTCTCAGTACAGCCTTTTACTATATAGTGATCTAAACACTGCTTTCACTGTGTGAATAATGATAATGGAATTAGATTTTATCATATATACGAGCAAAGTTCAAACTGTCACTACAACTATTCAAAACCTTGTACATGTGATAACATAGTGCAGCGTCAAAGACAATATACACAACCTGCTGGCGCAGAGTATTGACATGTTGGCTGTCTCTGACTGTCCTCATGTCTCTTCCTCCACAGAAGACAGTAGGCGGGAATACGAGCGAGACCCCACCGGCACGCCCATACATGCTGACCCAGCTCACCAACTGATGTCCCGGGTCCTCAGCCCCGCCCTGCCCGTCCCAGGAGGCCTCCATGCCGTCCCGCTCACAAGTGGCCGACCCAGCCCTCCCCATGACCTTCGGCCAGACCCCCACTCTATACCGCCGGACACCCTGCACCACCACCCTTACAAGTACCCCACAACCTATGAACACTACCTGGGGGCCAAGACCAGGCCGTCGCCCTACCCTTTACCCAGTATCAGAGGACACACGTACCATCACCACATGAACCCAGCTACAGCTAACATGTACTCAGCCACCAGTGGCCCCTCTAACTACGACTATGGGCCCAGATAATGACTGCTGTCCACCGGGGCTAACAGCACATAGCACTGTGGGAATGGAAAAAGGCAGGAAAGGCAGCACAGTCCTGTCTATTGATGGCATACGCAACCTCTGGGGTGCATTTACAGGCTGAAACTCCTTTCCGCTGGATAAACCCTGCCGTATTTATTTAAAGGAAACACATCTTTTGGGGGAAGCTTGGGCACCTGCTCTGAGCCCCTGAAGAGGTCTGATTTGACCTCTGAACCCCAATGGCAATAGCTCTACATCAGGGCACCTCTTATCTAGGTGGTGTGGACATTGAGCCAGCAAACACAGGAGACCTGAGGAACCTCTCCTTAAGACAGACAATACCTTTGATCACAGACTGGAACTGATTTTTTTTTTTTTTTTTTTTTTTGTTTGTTTGTTTGTTTGTGTTGGATGCACTTTTTGATTTGCCTTGTTTTTATTGCTTTCAAAAAAGCCATATGTTATATAGTCCATCAACCTTCTAGGTAGACAAGATGTTTGCATGTTGAGCTCATCAGAGAGGGTGTCGAAACACATCAAATGTTTTTGTTTGAGGAAAAAAAAAATACAAGATTTGATTTTGAAACATTCTGAACATTTTGAGCCACTCTGAGAAGCTTGTACCATGGCACTGACTTGCAGCAATACAAAGTAAATAAATGAAGCAGAATGACTGTTCTGTATCTGTAAAATAAACATTAAATTCTTGTAATTCATAAAAAAAAAGAACATTCTTTGTGCCAGTCTTCCATTCAAAGGCCCATCTGCTGTTGCAGTGCCGAAGGGGGGAGGGTTAAAAAAAAAAAGCATACCTCACTGATAGTATTGTTCAGGTTTCTCCGTCCAGATTTGCCCTGTTGAAATAGGCTGAGGTGTCTGCTGCTCCTGCAGTCAGTTGGAGTCAGGGCTTGGAAGCTGTCTGAACATTAAACTGCACTATAATTCAATATAGTACAGTTCAAATCTGCATCTGGTTATATAGGGAAAAAGCATATACACAAACAAAAATGAGTCATTGACCATACTTCCTACTTCTACACAACCTTCCCTCTTGATAAAGCATGTGTGCAACTACAGGGGCTGTGGTAACATGACAGACTGATGTTTGCTGTTAAATTTTTCTACTAATCAATTGATATAATTTGCTGTAAAAGCTCATTTAAACACTGTATTACTGCAGAAAAAAACTTTTTAAAACAATGTTAAAGCACTTGAAACCACAAAGTGATAGTAATACAGATAAATAAACACATTCAAATATCATACTATTGCGCAAAACATTTGGTAAAACAATGACTTAATTAATGGGAATCCAGAATTTTGTGTTTCCACGCACTAACTTTCCAAAAAGTAAGAACAGACTACCATTTAATGACACACAAACTGGAGAAAAGACAGCACTTACATTTCCCCTCTTCCCAAAAGGATATCATTGCTCATATTTAATGGGACAGTTGGGTGATATTTTAAGAATGTCAACCCCCCTCCTATCTGTGCAGCCATTTCCATCTCCTATTTGAAGTCCTATGAGGAATGCTTTGTTGTCAAGGTTAATCTCGTTGTGGAAAAAAAGTCTGCTTTGGGATTTGAGCCTGTCACGATACAAAGGAAAACGTAACCTAATGATTCATTTCAATAATGTATTTTTTCTCCTTGAACCCAGCTGCCATTGAGCAGAGAGCAGAGGGGAAAAGGATGCCTGAGGGCGCCTGACCTCTGACTGTTTAATGGCTTGTAAAGGTGTCAAAGGTTAAATAATGTTTCCACTCATTTAAACGCTGACTAATTGGTTGTATAATTTTTGGTTTATTTGGGCGGTGACTAAAGCTTTGCCGTTATTTTATTTTACAATGGGACTTTATTTTGAAGATAATATGGACAGTGTTGTTTAAACTAGACTTCAAGGTGTACGCCTGTTACTTAGCCTTCTGATAAAAAAAAGTCAGCTGACAGTCAGAATAATTAACATTCTTAAGTTTCGCATCGTAAAATTATCTGTTCACAATTCAGACGAAGGCCTAGTCTTTTAGAAATAACACAAAGGCTGTTTTTGTAATTTTGTCTAGTTTGCTATTTCATATGATAGCCTTATCTCTATTTGCCTATCTGTAGCCCATTAAAATATTCCTTTCATGTCGAGTCATAACTAAACTTATTATCAACGGAGAAAAACAAAACAAAGAAAAGAAAAGGAAAGAAAAAAAACGACGTTGTTCCTGTGTAGTCTGGTCAGGAAGCGGAGGTCTGGAGACATGAAGCCGCCTGGTGTGAACCGACGCCGGCCTGCAGGTGCTGAGAATCAGCCAGTCGGAAGCGGAGAAGCTCCATCAGACGATGCTGGGTTTACCCCCGCACCACCGGGGCTCCTAGGGAGTTGAGCGAGTGGCACGAAGGATCAAAAGGTGATGTTCGGACTAATTATAAGCTTCACAATATAAATCAATGAGACCCCAACACACGTTGTATTTAGTGGGACCAGTCTAAAAAAGGTTAAGACATTATATCTGTGACAAGGAAACTACCACCAGTTGTATTTTCAGGGGTAAAAGGTGATTTAATGAGTAAATTTCTCCTTATTAACGGTAAGGATTATCACTGTCCAAGCAAAGATAACCACTGTTTACTTTAACTTAGGTCATGATGTGTATTACCCCTAAAAAACCCTTCACTACATCCACCTCTTTGGCTTTCAGCGTCCCAGCACAGCTGAGGGTAAACCCTTATGAGTGTGTTGAAGTGATGCAGTAGTTCACAATTAGGAAATTGACATATCAATAAATTAGTGATGGAAAAAGTAGGCTAACCTCTATAAGGTATAAAATTCCAGCTATTTTTTTCTACTAAAAACAGCGAAAAAAATAAATAAATAAATAAAAATAAAAGGTATGTGTTGAAAATGTCATTTAAGTATTTAAATATTGCCAGCAAAACGTATTTAAAGTATCAAAATGCAGCTTAATTATATACTATAAAATTTTATTATTCGTACTAATGCATTAAAGTGTAGAATTTTACTGATGAGGAGCCATTATTAACTGCTTTATATATTGTTGGTTTAATAAATTCATGATCTTCCCTGTGAAATTTTAACTTGCAATATAACAACTAAAGTTGTCAAATAAGCGTAGTGGAGGACAGTATTTGGCTCTGATAGTAATGGAGCAGAAATGTAAAGTAGCATTAAATTACAGATACTTCAAATCCGTACTTAAATACAGTACCTGAATAAATGCACTTAGTTTATCTGCAGAGTAACTCATTTTTATCCCCACATCCAGCAATGAAAATGTTTGTCATGTTGCACTCTCAGAATCCCTGTGTGCAGTATGCATCAGCTTAGCACTAAAACCTGAGCACTCACTTTGTAACCCTGTCTTGCAGCCTGAAGGAACCCATTAAAATGTATATAAATAAGAATTATATTTCCCCTATTCTCACTGTTGTACTGAAGTTTAGTTTTACTGAAGATAAAAAAAGATATAGTTTAATAGGCTGAGATCACAGATATTTTAAATCCTTGCAATAATAAATAAATGAAGTGATTTGTTAGTGCAAGCAGTGGTAAATCAGGGAAATTGCGCCTACTGGAGGAATTATTATGAAGTGCACCTCAATACCAACTAATCTAATCAGCATGGTGCCTGTGTTGGAAAATATCCTCTGCATTACATTTCTACACATGCACCTAAATTAGCTCTGGCATGCTTTCAACAAGTCCAGTATTTTGATATATCATTCATTTCACATGGAGAAGAGAAACTTGCTTAGGCACACTTACAGTTTATATGTCCAGATCTCTCAGGCTACAGGAGATAGAGTGCCAAGGACTTGCCACTGAAGTATGAGGAGGCAGAGGATGGATGATAATGGGACCTGAGGCATCATTTGACACTCAGCTGCATCTGGAACATCTGTTGTGACAGGCCTATCAGGGCCTTGATGCGTTCACTTCACCTCTGTTCATTTCTGCTGAAGAGCTTAGCTTGGAGAGTTATTAAAATCAAGGCAGGTAAACCAACCAGAGTCATCCACCTAAACAACAGAACACGTGTTTCGCATTTCCCTCCTCTGGCCTCTCAGCTAATACAAAAGGTGCTACGGTTTATGGCGTGCATGAGGTTGCTGACGGACATTTTATGCGGCCCATCAAAACACATCACCATCACCAGGCAAGAGTCTCAATACGTTTGTATTAATTCACATTTGAAAAAATAAATAAAACCAACTTAACCATGGGGCAAAACATGGGCTTTGGTTTCAGAAAGGGATTATTTTCTTATAATCATTCTTTTTCACCATTTATGTTTTCTAAATAATCAAGCTCAGTGTGACGTCTTAGCTGGTAATATAATCCATGAATACACCCGAAAACTCAGGGACTGACAACATCAACTGCACACACGCTTCCACACCAGCACAATCCAACAGATTATGTCCTGTCCCAAAGCCAAGCTGACCTCTGACCTTTAAGACCAAGGAAGACACAGGTTAGTGATAAGTGAAGCACAGGGCCTGTTGTGCAGACAGTCTCCCTGTCCATTTATTGACTTCCTAAATGACCCATTATGGAGTGATTTACGAGGTCCACCGGCCACTTCTAAGGACCGGTGGGTTGCTGTCTGCACCATTCAGCAGACATCTGCACCAATGGATGAAGTATTTGATTTATCAGAGAATGGACGGAAGCTGGTCCACACCACCTCTAGTGTTTGTTCAAAGCCAACAGGAGAGTTAGGAAGCTATTATAAATGCAAGATGTCACCAGAGGGGTCAGACACAAAAGGTATGGATGGAGCTCTGCAGGGAACAAGAAAAACAGGTCATTAAAACAAGGGACATGGGAAAAAAAAGTAAGCAAAAACAGTTCTTATTCCAAGTATTTAAGTCATATTATAGGATTTTCAACTAGTTCCATTTACAAACACAACTCATCCAAAACATAACACTGAGTACCAGCAAGAAAACCCACCAAACCTGCAGTTACACACTTTTTTCCATGACAGTAGCATCACGGCAAAACAGCTTGTCCAGCAAATGACCTTGTCTTTCCTCTGTTCACTAATGATTCGTGGCCATTATGCTCGTCTGGCTCTTTGATTTCTCAGGCCTTTCCTGTACAACATGATGAGCTTCTCAATTTGGGGTCATCCCAGGAGGCAAAACCTTTATGAAGCAGAACGTCTAGTGTTTGAAGCCCTGGGCCCCCGGTCTCACGGCACAGCGTCGTAACACATGAGCTCCCATGCTGCTCACTGACTCACAGAGATATTAGAGACAGTGGGCAGAAAAACAACACCTCTCTATTTTCTCTGGGAATTTCACAACAAGACCCTTGGCCTTCTTCTTGACAAATGTCAGTCTGTCAAAAAGACATCTGTATTTAGCATTATATGTGAGATAAATGTAGAAGTTATTGATAGTCTGACTATTCTATCATAAAGGATGTTAAAATACATCTTATTTTACTTTTTACTTGTTTTAAATTCAATGGTTCAGTGTAGATTGTTTTTTTCTGTTTTTCTCATATTCTTCATTTGCAAAGATCCTATGCTAATTAAGAAAAAAAATCAGCTCATGAACAAATAATGCTGACCAAGGAGAGCAACTGCAGATCGGCACCTTTACTAAACCAACATCTCTCTATTCTCCGTGTCCCTGCTGTGATTAACCTTGTTTGACAAATACAGCTCAGGTCAGGCTGGAGGGCCTGTGTGTTAAGCTAAGACCTGCTAGAATAACAACACAGGATTACATAGCTGCTCAGGTGCATTGTATACCTCAGATTCAAGTCCACTGGAGCAAATCTCCTATCAGATAAGTCAATACAATCACAGAGCTGCACAGAGCACCACAACAGTCTTTAGAAAACAGAGGGCTGAAGAAGTTAAATAGTGCCTAATTAACTCCCTGAAAGACATCCGGCTAATTCAACCAGTTACATAGCAAGAATAAACGGTGAATGCATATAACAGCTCTGACAGGTTATATTTTGAATCATGACATAAGAAAATAAGGCCTTGATCTGGAACAGTTTTTCCTTACATTTTCATTTTCACTGCCTTGTCACTCTATGTCTCCAAGAGACAAATACACTCAGTTGCCAGTTTATTAGGTACACCTGGAAAACAGCCACTGCAGTCTAATACAGTTTAAAAGAGTCCTGCTCTAGAACCCACCTTCATGAGGGCTATAATGTTCAATTTTAGTTAGAAAGGTGTTTTAGAGAGGTCTTGATTCAGATATATAATCATTTTGGAGGATATAATTTTTGGTGGTTTTGCATTGTATTGCAACTGCTAGGTGCTTGCCTCTATTACTTTGTCCACCCCTTTTATATCAGTGACAGTCGGCTAAATAACAGAAACACCTCTCTGTGGTGCAACTTAGGAAACAAATTAAAAATCATTTTTACCATTCTGGAAATAGCTTCAGAACATCATCATTGCATTAGTAAAGCTGACAGTTAAGAATGTACTGAGTTCAAGTCTATATCCTCTCAGAGCTCAGGTTCAACCAGTGTCAGCTCCCTCGTTGTATATTGACCACAAGCTGATCCTCTGGTCCTTGGATCCAGCAGCCAGCAGTCTTTGTTTAGGGTCCTGGTGGTCTGAGAAGGCTACGCTTAGCACCATGTCAGTGTGGTACTGAAGCACTGCCAGCGATCGCAGCTTCTTCCAGCCGAACACCCGCACCCGGTGATCCCATCCCGCTGACGCCAGTAGCTTACCGTCCTCCCTGATGCACAGCTGGGAAACCCCAGGGTTGACCAGCGTCACACAGTCCTGGAGCTGTACAAGGGAAGGATGAGAAGATGCTAGTGGGTGTTAGAACCATATATCAAACATGCATCTGAGACACCTTTACAGGTATTATAAGCACTGCCACACAACAAGAGAAATCTCAAACCAAATAGAAATGATCAGACATGCTAATTAGGTCAGTAAGTCGATTAATCACTGCTGTCTGAGAAACTGTGGCCAACACAAACACTGACAGGGAGAGACAGCTGATCTGATGACTGAGGTCCAAGTGTGAGGCTGGATGTCTGTTGAACCTGGCCGTAGACTCCTGGGACTCAATCATCGGCCACAAAACATTACGGCACGAGGGCCGCGAGCAAATCTCTCTGCGTCCCACTATTTGGTTTGGAGTTAGGGAGGCCTAGTCTGGAAGCACTACAGGGCTTTGACTTACCTTTGTCACAGTTTTGCGAGAAAGAGAGAGAGAGGGAGAGAGACCATCTCGCTGAAATGCTTGTTTGCAGAGGCCTTGTTGCTTTAAGCGTCTCTGATGAATTACATCGCACTGAAAGGTCTGGTCAGCGGGAGAAGAGACCCGATAAATACACTGTTGTAACATCTGCCTGCTAAAGATTAGCCACAGCTCTCTCTCCCTGTGATCTCCAGTGTCCCATGGACTGTATCAATCTCTCTAAAGGGGCAACTTTCTGACATATTATAATGAATGGCGGCTAAGATCACTATCTGAAGGGCTTGCTGCGGTGGGCATTCTTGGGGAGCGAACGTGCTCTTCCTGCAGGGTAGGGATCTCTACTGGATCGCTAGATGGGACACAAACATCTGGATATGGGAGCTGAAATTAAACTGGACAGCGTAAAATTGACTTCATAAGTTGTGTCTAGGGAGACTAATGACCTTGGATGGGAGGAGACGGTGGAGAATTTATCTGCGTGCTCCTGTTCCGGGCGGGAACTGTCCACAAGCTGCATGTGGAAAATAAAAGCCAGGTACTCATAACCCAAGTGGATAAAGTGGAATGCAAGGGAGAGAGAGCAGAGGGGAATGTCATTGATCAAAGCAGCGCAAGAAAGTGAAGTTCAGGACAGGCAGTGATCTGATTTCTTTTCTTTTTTTGTAAATCAAACTACCATCGCTGGTACCACAAGTATTACACAGAGAGTGGTTGGTTAGACCAAACAAGCACTGATACAAAGAAAGCTGGGGGGTGAAAGATTGTTTGGAGCTTTGTTATTACCTCAAGAATTTGGTATGCCCCTACCTCTCTCCATCTGGTCTGCATTAGCAGCCTGATAATGATGGGTTTAAGTGTCTGTTTTTGTTTGTTTTGCTTCCCATAGTTTGTGTCAGGAAAAGGCATTTGTTTCATTAAAGGGTCAGTTGAAAGTAGTAAATGGCTAATGATGCAGTAATGGTCATTCAGCAGGGCTGGCTGCAGAATTGTTTTTACTTTCTAAAGTCTGAGAAAGCAGAGAGAAAAAGTGGTGAGAAAAAAAAGTCTTCCTGTGTTGTAATTTAAAATTAATGAGCTATGTCGGTTCCTAAGCTGCTAGTGATCAGTGTTTACTCTGTGATTTCATGTAGCAGTTGTGCTTGACAGTAACAGTGCTGAAACAATTGTTTGGTTAATTTATTATTTAATCAATCATTGATAATCTGAAATTTAATAAATCGTTTTTGATAAAGTTTTATTAAAATTAAATTCCAAGCATGTGCTGGTTCTGTTGCTTTTCTGTTTTTATATCACAATGAATTGGACATTTTGGGGTTTTGAATTGTTAGTTGTTATTGTTAATTAGTTCTTAGTCTTTCTGGAGTCTGCATCATGTCCAGACTCTAAAAATAGGAAAGAAAAAGATCACATATTTTGTAACACTGAAATGGCTTGTCCCTCAAGAAAAAAGCCTCCATCAGCATGAACTCCACAGCAGAGCCGATCCATTATGATATAACAGGTATTTGGATATCCACTGTAATGATATACAACATATGGCAGAGAACAAAAGAACTTTGAGCAACTGACCATTGGATGAACTGACAGGCAGTGGTGGAAGACTCCTTAGCATACAGGCACTTGAGTCAAAACAGCTAGTCCCACCATTTAATTAATTTCTTAAAGAACGTCTGACCAAAATAAAATTTATAGCAGCATGCAAACATATAACCATCTTTGTACTTACATTTAGAGCAGGTCTTTGACAGTTGGAATTTTTTTTTTTTTTACAATTCACTGGGGTAACATATGGTCAGTGTACTATTTTAATTTGGCTTAATTGGTGCTCAAGTAACCAGCTAGCTCTGAGCTAATATCCCAGTCACAATGCTGAGGAGCCCAAATACTCTTCACACAGCTCCTTAGATATTTAGTTTTAGTTTTGGTCTGCTTTGGATATGGTGCCATGATAAAAACAAAGTTGGACCAATGAGATAATTTATCAATTAGCTGATTTGGGAAAAAAAAAAAGTAATTTTGTTCAAAGCTAAGGCTAACTGTTTCTTGGATTTCAGTCTTGTCCTAAGCTAAGCTAACCAGCTGCTTCTTATTTACTGTACAGACACGAGGCATCTAAAACTATCAGCAAGAAAGCAAAGAACAAGCAAAATGAAAAATGATATTGGTTTCAGTCAAATGTGAATGTTTGCTTTTTCTTCTATGATAGTAAATTGATCATCTTTGGATTTTGGACTGTTGGTTAAACTAAACAAGCAATCTGAAGCCATCACCTTGGGCTCTATGAAAATATGATACACATGTTTTACTTTTCATGACATTTTACAGAATAAATGAGTAATCTATGAATTGAGAAAATAATCAGCAGATAAATGGATAGTAAAAATGACAATTAATTGCAGCCTTTGAAAATGTTATTTCTCTTTCTCTTAAAAAGGAAAATTGTCTAAATTATATTGTCATGAATTCTGTGTATTCCAGCAGCAGTAAGAGCTACACCACTGCTGAATGAATCCCAAGTAAACACTTCTGACTTCAAGCACTGCCATTAACCAGGTCTCAATCTGTAATGAAATCCATTAGCTCTAACAGGGGAGTCTTGGCTCATTTAATTAGACGCCCCATTTTTCTTCTGTTTGCTTCCTTACTATCTCATCATAGACAGAATCCTTCTTTGGGCTTCATCATTCTTTTTTTTTTTGGTTTGAACACTCCTTCCTGGCCTGTGTTACAGCACGCAGACTCACACACAGCAGGCTTGCTGTCTAAACGCCAGCTTTCTCAGCTGTCAGGAGGCTACCAGCTCTGCTCAGCAGCTGGGCCCACAAGACCTGCTGTGGGTCTATGACAGATCCAACACAAACTCACACTTCGGGATCCCCTTTTGTAGCATCTCACCGACAGAGGGGACGTTCAAAAGGAAAGTCCACTTGGCAGAACTCACTCAAGCCTTGCTACACTTTCCTCCCCGTCTTTCTCGTCAGTCTTGGCACCGATCTTGGCGTTCACGCTCATCTACTGAAACTTCCCATCATCGCTCACTCACTCGAGCCTAGCGGCTGGGAGGCTTTTCGCAGGTATTTCTGACACACCCTGTCCCAGAATCACACACACCAGCGGGGAGATTACAGCCTTTTGTCACCTTGCCTGTCAGAGCCTGGTCGAGGCTGACAGGAGATGGATGCGTCAAACAGGTGAGCAGTCTGATTCACAAAGGGGGTTGGGGGGGTTGGGGGTTGTCACTCAATAAAAAAAAAGCCACCATTTTTATGACAGCCAGCTTGGACATACATCAGTCCAACAGCAGGCTGAGGTTGGGCCTGATGTGAACTGACCCATAAATCAGGTCAAATCTGACTGACAGGTACAAGAACTCACAGAGGACGTCATGCAGGTGACCACAGCGGAGATATTTCAACATTGCAGTGAAGATGAGGACCAGGAGTTTCACCTGCAGAGAACTGTCATCAGTCTCAGAAATAGCTTGCTGTCAGCCATGCTTGATTTGCACTACTAATCTTCCTCTGTCTATACCTGCTTTCTCTTTCTCCGGTCCGCGACCTCTGTCTTTTTCTTTCTCCTGGTTCAACCCATCACTGCACATGTCAATACATTTGAGAGGCCACCTAAATATATGTCCGTCTGGCTTAACAGCTTGTAAAACCTAACACCCACGCCCTCATAGTCTCACTCTGACACATTCCCAAAAATGCATGCTAGAAAGAAAGTAGAAAAAAGGGCTAAAGATGATGCCTCATTACTATGAAAAGATATCAGGCCAGCCAGGTCAAACAACAGATAAAAGCCTCTGGGAGCCATGTGTAATACATTAACCTCCATTCCTGAGGCTATCTGTCTTTATCTGGTCTTGATAAGCTCACTTCACAGCCCTTCAGCTTCACTAAATCATAACTGCACTGTGTTGTGTCACATTCGGTTTCTCCCCCATTTCACAAAAAGCATCTATCTTGCCTTGCCAGCCAGTTCCACAACAGTTGACTGTATCGCAGGGGTAATTTGTGGGAAGTGGGATGCTGTGGCACTTATAGCCTCCTCAGCCTTTATTGCAGCCTCCCACTGTGAACTACTGTTCCCTTTACTGCAGATGTGTTTTTTGTTTGGTTAAGGGGCCTCCGAGGTTTTGATATTTTTATTACCTCTCACGGGTCGTCCGTCAGGACCCGGGCCTGGGTCCGCCACCCGGCATGTCCCCCACCCCACCCCCCGCCCCCTTACTGCTGCCACACAAAAATACTTTTGTGGGAAGAACTGAGGATAGCTGTCTGGACGTCACACTGAGCTGCACTTCAGGATAATTTAAAAGCCCCTGTTGGATCCTTTCCCTCTCCTTGTGCTTTTTTCCTGTCGTCCTCATCCTGGATTACATGCTGAATCAATATTTTGTTGCTTGAGCAAAATAAACCAAATAACCACTCTCCTCCTGTTTTTGGTATATTGAATCAAATCCTTCGTAGTGTTTTTCTAGACGCATTTTCAGGGTGAAAAAAAGGCTTTGCAAATATTTCTAATTCAAGCATTCATTTGAAAAAAAAAAAAAAAAAAAGCTTTGGAAAGAATAATACCCCTTCACTGTGCAGGAGTGTCCTATATCAGCCTCAGGTTCCCCTCGGCTCTGATTCATGGGACCTGGCTGAAAAATGGGAGCATTCCCTTTTGCTCATGAAATCAAGAGAAAATATAGCTTCAAATGAGGCGTTAAGTCTCTGAAGCGTTGGCTGTTATGTGAAATGAATTACAAAGCTGATGTGATCTCTTTTGGTGTGGCAGAAGATAGTTTGGACCACTCCAAGTGTTTATGTGTGAGAAAGAAACTGTGTGTGCTGGTCGAGAGGAAAGTTGCATTGGACATCCTATTCGTTACCATGCAATAATAAATAAAATTAGATTTTGTGATGTGTTTTTTTAATCCAGAACCATAGATATTATCCAGACCTAACGAGTGACTATGTGTGTGGTTAGACTCTGGAGTGACAGTCCCCGCCCGGCCCTTGGCCCCTGGCCCTGCCAACACTGTGTAACCAGCAGCTGATTTATGGCCCCCGGAGCCCGCCGAGCCTCTTCCTCTTTGGCCCCTGATGTTTTCAAAAGAGAACCCAGAGAAAGGCAACTCTACTCTCCTCCCATCTCCACCATGACCCTTTTTTATAATATTTTATGGCATTCAGCAGGTAGGGGGGTTCAGGACCTTAACCAGGGACACTTCAGTAGGCCACATGAACATTATAATGACTAGGCAAACTGGAGCACTGGTACCCCAGGGGGTGCTTCTGGAATTGCCCAGGAGTACTTGGAAAGACTATAAAAACTACAATAATTACAGTTAATATGTCAAAACAGTTATGATTTGATTCAAAAATATACATTGACTCATCTGTGTTATCTGAACTCTAAACGTTGCTATAGATAATGCATGAAAAATAGAAGGACAGATAGCTAAAAGTAATGGATAAAAATATATTGCTAAATGTAACAAATAGTTGAAACAGTCAGCTAAAACTAACGAATAAACAGTTGAACTAGTTCGCTAAAAGACAAGCAGTTCAAAAGTTAGCTGAAAGTAATAGAAATCTAAAAGGTAGTAGTATGAAAGCAAACATGACCAAACCAACCTAAACACTGACAACTGAACTGTATTTTTGTAACATTACTGTAACAATATCCTCCAGTTACTGTGCCTCCACAGGAATGCTCTCTCAACTTTTGGTACATTGTACTGTGTATCAATAACTATAATATCTAACAGTGTTAAGAAACAACCAGTTTAATATCAGTTCAAATGAAGACATCTGGAACATGAGTGGTGCATATGGGCACCATGGGAACCACTAGACTAGACAACACCACTACCCCCTCTAAGCCTGTCCTCTGCTGACCTGCAGGTTGTTCTGTCTGTCCAGTATCCAGGAGGAGAGCTTCTTCTCAGAGGAGCCTGATATGCCCCTCAGACGCTTGGTGTCAAAGGTCAGGCACATGACGGGCTCAGGGTGGGCTTTGGCTTGGCTCAGCTTGGACCTCTGGGTTACGTCCCACAGCAACAGGGAGCCATCCTCGTATCCAGCCAACAGGAGAGGTCCGGAACCCGAGTCTGGCTAAAAGTAAGGGAGGATGATAAGAGAGAGGAGGAGGGACAGCAGGATGGGAAGGGAGAAGACAAAGAGTGGTGTGAGGTTAAATTGTGAGATGAGAGCTGTGCAGTAAAAACCACAGAAACCGCTGCGTGATGCTGGAAGCTGAGCGGAGCAGAGGTTATCATCCTGGAAGCTCCCGCTGACACTCGGAGAGACGCTGTGGGCTCCATTCGTCAGCCTGCTGCTCTCTCTCTTTCCAGCACTCCATTACACCACTCCTCACTTTGCTCCTCATCTATATTACTGAGCCACAGACCTCAGTGCCGGCACAGAGAAATATGGTGAAGCGAAATACTGCAAATATCCTGCTTCCCCTCAGGTGTAGTCTTGATTCAGATTTTTTTTCTCCCATGTTTTTCAATTCATTATATATTACTGTTTGATTTTTTGTGTGTTTTTTTTACCTTTCCTGCTTTAACATGTTAACAAATTCTACCCCTGTTGTTTTACAGACCTTTTTAGGCTTTCATGCATAAATCTGCTACATTTTGACATGCAGTCCATTTTCTGAAACTGTAACTTGTCCTTAATATTGCTGCTGCAAATTTTACCACAGGGATTATTCAAGTTTTATCTTTAAAAAATAAATAAATAAATAAATAAAAAAAACAATTCTAGAGTACAAATAGAGAATACATTGTCTCACAGTTATTATCAATTATTCTAAGTTATTAATTATTTAGTTTATATAACAATTTCAAATTGCTGACCACTTGTCTAAAACCCCCTAACAATTATACAATCACATACATAACAGTAAAGCAGCAAATCCTGCCTTGAAGGATTAATGACTACATAGAGATTTTCTGTAAACTAACAAATGGTCAATTAATTATTTTTGCTCTACACACGTTACACATGCTGACGCACTAACACACAAAAACACACTACAGTCTGAATTCATCCCCATTTAACCCCAGGACATTACAGATCCAACCGCAATGTTTAGAACTGGTGAATCCATCAGAGTAAATCTTTCAAATCACATGAAATGAAACCAGGTGCACAAACAGGCATTAGACACAAAAATCTAAACCACATTTCCTCTGTTAAATACATGCAGAACAACCAGTATCAAGAACAAATGCAGTTACTTGCATATAAAAAGAGAAAAGCATGGGGTACAACATGTAATACAAATGATCAAGCAGCACCTTCCCACCGCTGGGAGCCTTCAAGCTTTTTCTAAATGAGTGTGTATGATCAGCTGGGCAGAAAAGTTGTGTGGAGATATACAGCAAGCTTGTGAATCATGTCAGTGAACAAGAACATAAAGGAGAACTGATAAAAACTGGAGGCTTCATATATCTTTACACTACTGGAGGGAAGAAAGGAAGGACTGACGGAGGTAGAGGAAGAGGAAGAGGAAGAGGGAGGAACAACTGGTTGATCTAACCTCCATCCTGCTTTCTGGAAATCCTACAATTCGCCTGTGTACCATGCCTTTTGCTACCTTGAGCACACCCCTTCACATCCACATATGTCTGTTATCCAAACAATGGTTTTAACTCTTCAAAGCTTAAATATTTTAGAAGACCTATGAAAAAAAAAAAAACAACACTTCATACAGACTCATGCCTTTGCTTTAAGATACCACCAGGCCCCCAGCAAAAGCACGGTGCCCTGCAGATTCAAGGAGAGAAAGAAATTTTTTCCATATGTGTGAGGGGGGGCCATGTCTGCCATTTTTTCATCCATCTTAAAGTTCTCTTCTCACTTAACGCTCTATATTTCTCTTCTTTCAGCTTTAAACAAATTATAGACAGAGTTGTGTATTCCTTCCAAACACATCAGCAAGGACGAACACTAAGGGATTATGAAAACAAATAAAAACAAGTGAAAATCAGTGGCCCCTGCTTGCCGGCAGGGACCAGGCTAAGCGTTCCAGGCTTGGGGCCCACCGTTTCACTTAAGTGTAGGACCCCCATGATTGATGATGTCATGGGTCAGAGGTCGGGGAACCCTGGGTAGACACCTAATTCATTATATCCTCCACAGGCCTTTCTACAAGAGGGCTCTCTGCTGGAGTGGGGCTGGGGCTCTGGGAGGAGATTCATCACCACAGAACAGCTGGAAAGACGGATGGAAGCTGGTTGGAGAAGCAGGACCAGTGGAGAGAGCAATGACGCTAGGTCTTCTCTAGCATGGCAACTGTTTTGGGTGTAACCTGTTAACAGTCTGTCAGTCACAATAATTGTGCACATAATGTGAGTTAAATGTATTTTGAAACGTTACAGGCAATGTAAGTCCGCCATTTTATCCAGTAAATAAACATGAGTATTACTATTAATGATTCAACCATTTCAAGTCTGTAGACTATTCTTGACATGTGTCCAGTCTGCTGGTCTAACTGGTTCAGACCACTGAGGTCCACTTAGATGATCAATGAGTCAAGGATCCAGGCAAGCTTCACATGTCATGATTTGTTCATTTTTCTCTTCCTCTTCTAAAAACAATCACATTTGATGGAGAGGTTCTTCTGCTGAGGCAACAAAAATGAAGACACTGAAACAGGCTCTAACAAATACAGCCATCATAATAATAACTGCTGAATCACTAGATCTAAATTGACTGTTATTCCTCTGTGTTTCCAACTTAAGACAAATCCACTGCACGTACTAAATTTATCTCCAGTCAGTTTTTCCACAACAATTTCATCTAACAATTATTTTTGCTATTAATTAGACGGTTATTTCCTCAATTAAACCCTTACTTGTTTGGTCTATAAAATATCAGGAAAAACATAAAATATGCATCCATCACAAAAAACTTTCCTAAAGCTCAAAATTTTGTCTTCAAATTGCTTGATTTGTCGGCCCACAGTCCAAACCCCCAAAATATTTTATTTTCACACACACATAATGTACAAGTGACAAGTTAGAACTAAGTAATGTTTAGCATTTGCATTTTTCCTTATAAAATTAACATAAGCATTTAATAATTTATCAAAATAATTGCCAATTTAATTTTTATTAAACCATTTTTATGATTCTTACAAAACCATGTCTTTCCAGTTTCCTAATTTCACTATTTCTGACTCCATGAACAGATCCTGGCCACATAGATTTTCAAGACTATATATACCTTTATGTTAGTCCTTCATTGGAAGCCATTAAACTAAGCTAAACTGAAATGTCTTTTGTACCATTAATTAAACTGAATTAAAATTTTCTGAAAATAATCCTTAAAAAGGTATTAGTATGAAATATATCAGTAGGAATACTTAGTATATATCAGGACTGTGTGCAGATTAGATCCCTGTTGTGAACACAGACTTTCTCTAGTGTATAGAGGATAATGGCTGTGATGGTGAGGAGGCAAAGGAAAGAAGTGCAGCTGCAGCCTTTCATCAGTTTAGCGTAAGGCATTGACTTAATACATATGAAATAATGTCACAATATTCTTTTTTCTTCTCTTCCCTGACATTATTGCTATTCTCCTGATGACATGCATCTAAACTCTGAGAGTCACAATTGTTCTTATTGTGTATGTGTAATGAGCAAGTTTTAGACAAGGAAGGGATTTAAAAAATAACGTCAAGTAAAAGTTATTTATTTGTCATGTTCTGTACAACAGAGATTTTTTTTCACTGAATCAAGTCATTAACTATTATTATAAGTGCTCCAGTATTTTAATAATAGCCCCGTATTTATTTAGAGCAGTTTAATGAAAGATTTAAAGGCTCAAAATGATACTACAGCCCTCCACAAATACATACTGGTTAAACTCTAGTCTCCAAGTAAGTGATCCAAGGTGGGGTTTTTCATGTTGTGTGGTTTGTGACTAACCGCCATGAGTTGCACTGCGACGTCATCTATAGCTGGATATGTGCTATTTTGTGTATATTTATTTCATTGTAAACATAAATTTGAAGGGTATGTAATTTTATGCTATTTTTAGGGTGCATTTTAACATTAGGCCAGAGACAACAGATGAATATTAGGCTTTTCTCTGTTGATCAATGAGCACTGCTCCTGTCAAATAAACTAATGCAAAAAAAGAATAAATAGGTAAAATCTGAGTGTAATTAGAGATAAATATATGTGTGACATCCTGGAAACATTATACATTCAGCAAGACTTTTATGTCATTTCCTTATGTGGTAAATTCCTCAAAAATCCTGAACAACCAAGAGACCAACAGCTTGTTTGCTGATGTGGCCACCACAGGCCCCAGGCAGGCACAGTTTCAACATAAGGAACCAATCGTTTCCTCCGGTTTTTGTCCTGGTCCACCATGATGTCATGGCCACGAGGCAGCAAGGTGATGAGCTGAGAGTGATGGATATCTGTATAGGAACATTTCCTTTTCCCCGCCAGCCTCTGTTCACATTAAAAGCCTTGCACATCATACATCAATACTGTCCCTCTGGCCAGGCCCTACATCCCTGCACAAGTCAAACCCACATGTGGAGGTACTTTCTGCCTCCACGTCCGCTACATTGTTCACCGCTTCACAGCCAGTCAAGTTCAGAGAAATCAGACAGTGAGCTCTGTCACCCTCTAGACATAGCTCAGCATTTGAACTAAAAGCCGGGTGGGATTTTGCAGAAGAGAGGCTGAACTGAGAAGAAAGTGATGTTTGACACTGCGTTTAATCTCTTCCATAAATTCCAGCAGAGAGGGCTTGCAGGCCGACTATAAATCTGTTGGTGAGTCTGTCCTGGAAATAATGGAGGATAATCACTTCTCGTCTCAACGGTGGGAAGAAAAGAGAATGGGATGGGTGAGAGGAAAGACAGAGAGAGGAGTTAATTGTCAGTGGCTTCTTCCTGGAGTGTGTGTGATAGAGAGAGACAGGGTGGAGAGAGGGGATGATGGTGTCAGCTGTTGCCTCCTGCTGTGTAACGTTAAGGAAACATTGGGTAGCATATGAGCACTTGATGTGAAAGACAAGATGATTTTTTTTTCCTATGACTGACAGACAGAGTGTGTTCACAACCTGCCTGTGTGTGTGTGTGTGTGTGTGTGTGACAGAGGATTTACACACTGAGTTTTCAGTCTTTTCCCATTGCTTGGATGTCTCCAGTCCCTCAGTCAGTAACAGATGAACATGCCTTGGCCTTGAAAGAAATCAGCCTGGAATGATTTAGAATCACCTGGGCCCTTCGGCTTTGAAGTCAGACAGCTGCCTGTGCTGTATTACAATGATATTATATAATTTATAATGATATAATTGATCATTATGTTTCCTGGCACTCAACGCTGAACCAGCATTGGTTCATAAATCAGATGATGAAAGGTGGGTGTAACAGTGAAATCAAAGGGAAAGAAAGAAAAACACAAACAAAATGTCAGCAGGTACTGTGAGACTCTCTAACTTGTCTCTATAATTACATCACAAACACAATGTCACCTTTATGGCTTTTGTATTTGACTTTAATTAAAGTAATTCTAATTAGTGTTACAGGAATACAGGACTGAATGTGCACGGGCCAGCAGCTCGCCTCACTCTGGCTTTAAAATGATAAGCTGTGTTTTGATTTCTGTTGCCTGTAAACTGCACAGCCCATTACATTTATTCAAACCATCCACAGTCTTGCATAAGTCTAAAAACCCCACTCTGTCCTCTCCCCAAAGCCCCAAACCCAAAGAGTTAATAATTAACCATGAAAATGATTACAGGCTCTCGTTAATGGCTGGAAAATAAAGCTTTCGACAGCATTTACAAAACAGAAAGCAAACTTTTTTCCTCAGATCAAATTGGATGTACAGCTGCAGGCTGATATATGGCTGTGAACCCCCAGCCCTTCCAAACGCTCTAATTACAGTGTTGGGACTCGCTGCCAGCTGAGAAGAAACGCTTGGAAAAATGGCGCAGGACGAGCTGTTGGGCTGTAAATCATGTGCCACGTCTCACATGTGCGTTTTTGTTGACTTTTCTATTATTGCGTCTTGATATGGGCCGCTGGCCAATCGGAATAAAGCAGGTAAGTCTAAGTACTATTTAAAACAGAGGAAAGCAAAGGTAGAGAACCTGCTGCTTTGGACTGTGACTGCCAAAGTGAACTCGTTAAACTCAATGTTTATTACAGAGGGACACAAAGCTGCTGTTTAGGGCTGAGGTGCAATAATTTCTATTAAAATTACACTTGAGAGGACTGTGTAGTGCTTACCTGCCACAGTTTGATACACATGACCATCCCCAGCTTAGTGTCTGGTACCAGGGTGCAGACCGGGGACTTGCTGGGCAGCTCAATAATCCTGATCTGCAGAGAACACAAGACAATTAGATCTTAAAACTCACTACAGACAGCTGAATGTAGCTGAATGCTTTCTACATCTATGCCTGCAGCTCTGTACTAAGGTCAAACGTCAGCATGCTAATATGCTCACAATGACAATTCTAACATACTGATAGTAATATTTGTTATTTAGCAGGAATAAATAAAATTAAATTTAAATTTAATTCTCACCTGATAATAGTTCTAAATGGTTCTAAATGAAAATGCAGAGGATCACCAAAGTTATTAGGATACATTATCTATGCAACTATGGATTTCTGAAGTCCATCTGAGGTGTTAAGATATTTCAGACCAATGTTGCCATCCCCACAGCCACATTGCCACCATGGCTAAATAGAGATTTCTTTGTGTAAACATGTTTAACTGCTTTGCACAGTTTCACTTTAGGTAGCATGTATCATGCTTGGTTCTGAATTTAAGCTAAACCCAACAGTGATCCTTTGCCTGCCTGCCCCCTACCCTCCTGGTTCGGGAGCAGCTACCTTAAGACAAAAGCTGGCCCAGTTTTCATACAAAGTATATATCTTCATGTATTTTGTTCCAATGTATCTGTTTTTATTATTGAGACCCATTTACAGACAAATTGCAGTTGTTTGAATATATGTCTACAAGCAGTGTGCCGAGTCATAATTTATTTGTCTTCTGAATTAAAATAAGAAAGCTGCAGTCTGACTCTTTCACTGTGCTTTAGGACCTCTGTGGATCAGTGACTCCAACCAGCAGTACAGTACAATCCATCAATGCAAAGCAGCCGCCCCGCTGTCTATAATAAATCCTGCTAAAGTCCGACCCCATGACATGAATGGTGTTTTCCTGCACACATTGGCACTGATTCTGATAAAATACACAGCCTAATGAAGCCAGTGATATAGTGGGTGCCTGTGTGTATGTGTGTACCCACATCACTACCAAAACTCGTTGCTTCGACTTCCTCTGTGCTGATGATCCGCATATTCATCCTCATTAGGCTTCAGATTAAACAGCCCTTTAAGGGAGTGATCTGTATTTTAGCGCTAGGCCACATCTGTCCTGCATGTTTACCTCTGCATGCCTGACAAAGAGGGCCTTTAAGGACTTCTCTGTGCCTCAGGTGATCACTGTTCTTGTGTGGCATCACACTGCCCATAAATAATAAAACACCCACACTATTAATTAATGTTTCTGCCATAGCAGCAATCTGCTGGCAGGAATCTCACTGTGAGCAGTAAACAGTGAAATCCCCTGAAATAGCTCAGAAGGAAATATGGATACAAATCAAAACCCACCTGCATACTGCTTATACCATTGTGCCTATTTTGTGTCAAGTGCGTATGTATTGTTTCTCGAGGGAATTCATTTATGTGGGCGTTTGATTTGCAGATACATGATAAGCATCTGTCTTGGCCAGTTATGTCTGTGGAATGGGGTGGGGAGACAAAATGACAAAATCGGCTGTGGCCTGTTTTGGTCTACCGTTTATGGGTGTGTGTGTGTTTCTGTCTGTCTGTGTCTGTTGGGACAATGGCATTATTGAGGTGCTGGGAGTCACAGGCGCCCTCATGCCTGGCTTGCTGAACTGGGGTTAGCAGAGGCACGTTTAGCTGGATCAGGTGACTGCTCTGTCCCTTTCAAGTGTGGCTCCTCCACAGTGGAACAAGTAACATGAATCTGAAGGCAATAAAAGATGGCTGAATCGCTGGCTGCCCTCTCCCCATCCTGCTGCAGTGCTCAGACACTGGCTCCACACAAAGCCACACAGACTTGTGGGTGTTGAGCAGAAACTTTGAGACGGACAGAACATGATTTCATTCCAGTGCACAACCGAATCAAGCCTGGGAATTCTCTGTGTTATTCAACAGTCAAAGATAAAAAGAAATGAACAGCTTTGACTATTCAATCAGTCAGATGAGTTTTAGTAGCAGGGACATCCTTACCTCTAAAAAGCAGAATTGCACTTTCTTTCTTTAGCCTTCACAGAGAATTTAGCTAGTTCAGAGAGAAGTATTCGCTGAATGGCATGTTACTAACCACAGCCAGAATTAACCGACATATAGCTGGTGGCTGTTATTAACTTCCTATTCTTGGCTGGTTTATTAATGATGCTTTTTAGATTGCTGTTTGACAGCCTCTGGCTGCAAACTGTATTCTCACATGTCACACTGACTCATGACACACTCACTCACAATCGGCTAAAAATATTATCTTGGACACCTGATCCAATTCAAGCCATTTCACTTTTATGGATCAGATCACATGCAAATGATTGCAGAGGTGTGACAATAGGAAAAGATTGCAGGGCTGTGATGTGAAACACAACTCTTGCTGAGGCACTTACTAACCTACTAAACTGCACTAAAAGCCATAAATATGTGTGAAGGTTTAAACTCAAACAAGTAAACTGGCAACAGCAAGTCTGGTCAAGTTCATGCAGATTGACATATTTTATACTCAAGTCAAACAAATTTACCATCCTACCACTCATGCCTATAAATCCAAACCTTACCTGAACACAAAACAACATGTGCCAGTGGATACTTTAATCTGGAGGGTTCCTGGTTAATTTCACCCAACTAAAATGGAAAACCCTCCTTTAATATTTGAATATTTACAAACAGTAAAAGCTTAAAAATTGCCATCATTTTGGCAGAAGTACACATATGAGCTTTCTGATAAAATATTAAACATAAATATAGATATGTATTATCATTAATTTTAGATGAAAAAAAAAAGAGTGGAGAACCTGGAAAGAAGAATGTGACTAAGGCACACAAACACAGTCCTGATGGCTAACCTCCTCTGTCTGTTGTCCAGCAAAGGCCAGCAGATTGTTTCCAGGGCCTGTCTCCAGCAGGGAGCACTGACAGAACCCAACGCTGCCGGTCCACACATTGTCCACCACCTCACTGCGACCTTCTCTCAGGTCCCACAGACAGACCTGCATGTCCCGTCCCTGACTGCTCCACCAACAGAGAGAGAGAAACAAAAATGTTATATACCTATGCACGTGCTTCGTGAGAAGCTAAAACCTTATCAGAAAGCTACAACCGAGACATCAGTTATCCTGACCTGATGAGGGCATCTGTCGACTGCAGTGTGCTGAGCCAGATGACCGAGCTACCAGAATGACCCTCTACAATCTTCTCAGCCCTCCTGCTATTCAGGTTCCAGATATGGATAACACCCTTCCCTGACCTGCAAAACCCAACAGGATGTTTTATGAAGACTGAAAGATGGATTTGTGTCTTATGTTGGACTTGATGAAGCACTAAATTAGAAAAATTTACTAATTTGAAAAAAAAAACAACTCTTCACTATTTGAGGGAGATGAAGAGTCAAAATATGAATCTTGAGATAAACGACTCACCCAGAAAAAAGGATGGGAGTGTCACCTCCATGGCAGCTAAAGTGGAGGGTGTTGAGGGGCCCGCCAGCCCCCCTCAGGGTGTAAATGGGGGACGGAGTAGGACGAGACATTCCTGGGTCATGTAATCAATGTATGGATCCAAGTAGGCTGCAAACCAGCGTCATTACAGCCACTGGAACAGACAACAAGAAAAGTGACTTAAGATGTGTATTACTTGTGTGACTGAACCAAAGAAGTGGAAATACAATGAAAGTTAGGTGTAAGCCTGACAACCAATATCTACAGAAACAATCTCATTTTGTCTTTGCACAAACACTGAGCGCAGTCAGAGAGCAGCTCCACTTTGCCTTGAAGCCACAGCAGACAGTTGTGTTTAATGCAGTGTCTCTATTTTCTCTATTGTTAGTAGCTACAAACCCTGTGGCTCTCTGCCTCTCTCTCCATCCTCCTCGCTCTAGTCTATATGATAACACCTCTCTTACTCAATATGTCATAAATCACAACCACTGACAGCTTAATTACAGTAAACAGATGGAGATTCAAGCTTCTCACTCCTCTTGTGATCAACAGCCGTTGTCCCAAAGGCAGAAGTAAGAGCTCAGGCTTTTATGTCGTTTGTAGGCCGGGCAACTGAGGAAACCCAACCAACCACAGGTATGCTGCAAGGAAATAATGCGTCAACATTAAATTGCAGCATAATCACATGTAAGCGTCTGGCTCTAGATAGCTAATATCAATCTATTCATCCATTTTCTAAACAAAAAATATGAATAAAAAGGCTTGCCGGTTTTAATGGCTGGCACCCCTGAGGCCAGTAAGTGAATTCCTCTCTTGCCACACTGAAATTATTTTTCTACCCAGTTATCTGCAATAACATGTTCACCATCTCTACATGACTTTTCCAAAAAGACCAACATCAGCCTAATTACAAAACATAATGTTTTAGAACTGAGGTAGAACATAAGACTACAAGTACCCTGTGGAATCTCAGTGTTTTTAGGGATGGCAATGTCAGTCAGTCACTTGATCTATCACTGTGGCCCAGACTGACTGATCTTAACAACTCTTGGATGGCACAGATATTCATGGTCCCCAGAGGATGAATCCTACTGACTTTGGTGATCCCCCGAGTTTTCCTTTGGCACCACCACATGCTAACACACAAAACTAAGATGGTGAAAAACACTACAGTTTCAAAACATCCGCATATAAGCGCTGCCATTATGAGCATGTTAGCATGCTGCTGTTAGCATTTAGTTTAAAGCACACACAGGTAACATAATACACATTCCTGCTACATCTTTCACACGACTCTGCTGATCAACAGTCCACTGTGATAACAAACAAAACGTGAAAGAAACAAGAAACATACAAAGGCAAGAAGATGACTGCTAGCTAGTAAATATTTAAACAATGCAAGATTTTAATGCTGCAAAAAACAGCATTGCAAATGTTTTATAAAGAACAAACTGAATGCATCAGCATGTTCATGGAATCAATCACTCAGGCAACAAACACAAAGTTCAATTCATTGAAAGAATGAATTAGCGAGCTAGCGTGTAATGCAGCGTTGTAAAGCATTATGCACTTAACAAAAGTGTTACATACTTCTTGCAGAAGATCGTATCCACTTAGCCGAAGTTACATAGTGCAACAATAGGCGTTTGCGGAATGCAGCGGAGATGAAAGAGGTGACACTTTCCCTATTACAAATCAGTGTAATATCAAAATGATTATGTAGCTGTAATTTCAAGGTAAAATATTTGCATTATGTTGCTACACGAGATAACAAGATATACAGTGAGTTTTGGCGAGTAACACTTAAGTACACAGGAAAATTCCACAGGGCAATCATAAAAACTGTAGCACAGTATGAATAACACGGTGTGGTTAATGAGCACAACCTCACCCCCCCCCCCCATTCTACCCCACTTCTCCAAATGCACTATCACCCCCTCCTCTACTTTTACTTATCATAACCCTTGCCCCCTGCAATCAGCAGACGCTGAAACTGGAGCCCGAGGCATTCAGGAGCAGCTCATTTCAGGAGGTTAGTGGTTAAATTGTCCATGTGAACCTGTGAAGCGGAGAGATGGACCTCTGACTAGCCTGCCTAATTAAGGACACTACGCCACAGTCTGGGGGATTCAAAAGGACACAGTCAACTCATCAGCTTTACTATCACTTTGTGATAGTAAAGTGCATGCTTGCAGGAGCAAAATGGAGCGTTTTTTTCCATGCTCACTATAGAAAACATATCCTCTATCCTCCAAATAGATAAAATGACAAAAAAAACATTTGGTGTATATTTAGAATAGTTCAAATTATATAGCTGTACACATGAGATACTGACCATTATATATAACACCAAACCAACAGGAAATTGTTGGGCCAACAACTGCACAAACTTGTTTTTGTTTGGTATGAAGAAAATGGCAAAAACAGTCAACAGTGTTTTTGTGAGGGTCTATCAGTTAAGCTGCTCCTCCTGTGAATGGGTGGGTAAGGCTGCATTCCTGAGCCAGAGTCCTGTGCGTATGTGAGTGTGTGACAGGGGGAAGCTCACCCTGATAACAGGTGGATTAAGCGTTCCTTATTGTCGTCTAGCAGCAGGCCTGCATGGAGCTATGAGTCACACGGACACAGCAGCCTGAAACTGGCTGTTTTCATTGTCTCAAGACCAGGGGCTGTAAAACTTTCCACTGGTAATAACAGCTCGCTGTCAATCAAAGACAATACTAGGGGACAGTGATGGAGATGTCACTTTACAGGGCTTGAGGACTGCCAAGCCAAACCAAACTGCATCTGAAAGATGAGTATTATGGCTACTTTCCTCTGCCACTACAGTCCGCAGCGGACTGCTCCTTCTGTTTTCTAGGCGTCAGCATTTCCAGTCGCTGAATTGCCCCCAACAATGGCTCTGTTGTGGTGGCTACAAGTGAGTCACCCACAAACCCAAATACAAACATGGAGGCAGCTCAGGAAGGGGGAGACAGATACTGTAAACAAACAAGATGGTGGCAGGATGTCACTCAAATGTGTTTGTAAGGACCCTTAAATTCTTCTCTGCTAACAGAGAGAGGCTGGCCGAGTAAACAATCAAGCCAGTCACTTGTCAAGCTTGTATGTTTGACATAAAAACACATCTGTTGCAAATGCAAAGATACCTCACTGATGAAGCTATTTTAACAGTATCTAGCTGGTGCAGATGTGATCCACTGGTCAAAGATCCTCAAGGACAAGTATCTTGTATCAAGTATGTTTTCTTTAGATCTCCAAAATTCCCAGCACCTTGCTGTTTAATAAACCTAATAAGCTTTCATAAAGAAACTGAGCAATAGATAACAAAAATCCAATGGGTCAATTAACTTTTTTATTAAATATGTTCACAGGAAAAATCTCAGATACTGCAGCACAGGGTAACAAGCAAGGCCTAATTAAAGCTGTGTGTCGTGGACGGGGCCTAATAAATCACACTGACTGATTAATATACCTGAGCTGGATATGGGAGCCAGTGGGAAGAAGCAAGAGAGTAGGATTGAGGCTCCTGCTGGCCCTGTAACAGATAAGACAGCTCTGGGTAATCTGACTCTAAGTCCGTGGATAAAGGCAGTTTGTCTCTTCTTGGGCCGTCTGTCCACACCTACTAGGTAATTAGGCCTAATTATGAGAGAAAGGTCCGCTTCCCCTTCATGTTATTAAATAAGAGCCAGCCTCGTCCGCCAAGGATCTCTCAACACCAGCAAGGGGCTGGCGACCTTCAGATCAAACGCAGCCACTATCTGTGCCCCCCGACCCCACCACCCCCAGCCCTGCAGCACCCGTTCCTCTCCTCGGCATTGCTGCGCATATGAAGGCTTGAGGAGGGAGGGGACAGAGAGGGTATTCGTTATGATATAGGCCATCAAAGTTTTTTTGTTTTTTTTTTGAGTGGAGTTGAGGAGGGGGGGTCCTATCCACATTCCTCACTTAGCTCTTTGGTATCATGTGATCGGCAGCTACCCACCTGAGCTGCCCCCTTGTCAAATTCTGCCATTCATAAATAAGAGCAGGGAGGGAGGGATATACTGATCACAGGAGTTTATTATAGAAGCTTTATAATGTCCCAGCTTCACAGGGGTCATTATGGAGGCATGGGATCCCAAGATCCCCTGCCGATACCAGCCTCATCAAATATGAGATCTGAGCTGCATGATGAAAACTGAAAGTAGATTACACATAGCTCAAAAAGCTGCATTCTAGATAGCTCTTCCAGTGAAAGCCAACTTTATAACCCATTAAACCAACAGTATTTTTTAAACATCTTTGTCAGCAAATTTTAACTCTGAGCATGTCAGAGAAAGACGCCTAATCCGTCAATTTCTGCCACATCATACCTCAACTATTAGTCACTCTGCTGTTTATCACAGGCAGTGGTCTTATCTGGCGTTTCCCTGCTTTTCACCGTCTCGCCAAAGAGGCACTTCCACCTCGCCGGCTGGTCAGAGGGTGGGCAGTGAGCTGGCTCTGCAACCATTAGTCAGGCTTTCTGCCCCAACCTTTCACCAAATAATACAGATCCCTCTGAGGAGGAAACCAACGTGCCAAATTGAGAGCGAGGTCCATTATAAAAGTCCAGTTAGACAAACAACATGGGAAGTGGCAAGGAAGACACACGCCCTTTATTGTGTCTTAGAGGGGGTATCTGGACTGGATAAACAGTTCAGTGTCAGATAGAGGCTGAAGTCTGACACAAGTGCACCAACACCCACTGTCAGTCACAGATCCAATGAGCGGGAAGAGGTAGCATTGTTCGCGTGAATGGCGTGAATGCTAAGCAGGGGCCATTACAGATAAGAGCTCAATGCCTTGTGGGTGTCACTGAGGCAGGAACTGATGGAGCACTGTGTCAGGGGGTCCTGATTTAGGAGGTCCTGACTGTGGTCAACAGGTACCAGGAGCCTTATCTGTTTGCATTATCACCCACTTCCTCCGTGAGGTCATTTGCCTGGACACTAGTGGATAAAGGAACACAAGAGGGTCGACAGCTCAAGTGTCATCATACATCTCCACACATTTTGAGTGTGATGGCTTTTCAGATCTATGGGGATTTTGCTGTACATACAGCAAAGACATGAGAACAAGTAAATGCTGCTGTAATCCCCAAAAGACATCATGCAACAGGGGACACAGAACAAGGAAAACAACAAGAGGTTACATTTTGTCAAACAACACAGTGCCCAGTGTTAAAACTGTCAGTCACCTTCAGGGGTGTGATGAGTGACTGCATTAAGTCCAAGTAATGGACAGTAAAAAGAATGACAGAGAGCTAACTATTTCTACATGATGAACAGCTTCCGGAGACCAGTCTGAACTTCCCTCCCATATTTTTGAAACACTCCTTTAAGCCCCGGCTATTTTAATATTATAGATAACGTAATAACGTAATAATTAATTTAAAACAATTTAAAAGTTTCACATCTGAATCTGGACCTGGGTCTGCTTAAAAGCACACTTTACAGACAGACAATCATCAAGATACATGTGTTTCTAAAGTTTCTTTTAATGCTTAATCTTGCATTATGTAATGTTGACAAAGTCATTTAATTAATTTTGGTATGTGCTGTCAGTTCTCGCACAAACCTTTTTCCTCCATACATTTTATAAGCTTAATAGACATGTAAAATGTTAATGCAATTAATTAGAAAACAGCAGCAGCATGTGCAAAAGTTTGCACACCCTTATATTTGGCAAAACACTCAGAGTGTCATCATCTTGAAAGGCCTTTAACGACTTGTAAGGCAGGTCAAGAATTGCAAATAGGAATTGCCAGATAATACAAGAGCTGATAAATTCTCTGAATCTTCAGACCTTGTGGTAACACTCAACAACCATGGGCCCCTTTAAGCAACTAGCTGAAGCTTTGAAAATGAAGCTGAATGATGTCTACAAAGCATTTTCTTGACTGACTGCTATGTCATACTGAACTAAAAGTAAAAAGAGGCTGGCTTCTACAACAGTACAATGATCCAAAGCAGACCTCAAAATTCACCATGAAGCACTTCAAGAAACACAAGCTGAAGCTTTTGTAACAGCCCTCTCAGTTTTCTGACTCAAAAAATATTCAAATATTCTTATTATCTGTGGGTAGTGCAAAGCAGCCTGAATGTACATCAGAACATGAAGTGATCTACAAAGAAGAAGAGTGGGTGATATCATCAAATCCTAGGAAGGGTGTAAGGATCCCAAAGTTTTGCACCTAACACAATTACTGTTTAACATTTTCTATTTCCTAAATTAATTAAATAAAAAGTTACCATGTAAAACATATGAATAAAAGCTCATGTTAAATTTTTCATTTTTTTAATTTTAATTTTGTTTATGTTACTGCTTGCAAAACATGTTATTTGCCCCAGGCTGCTCAATCCTCTGCACACAATTTTACAGGTACCTGCCAATTACAAAGCAAGAGAAACTGCAGGATTTTGGAATGAAGTTTGGTGTTACTGCTCAATCATAAGATGGCTTAGAACTAGCAGTAATACAATTTTATCTCTGGGGAAAACGATGTGTGGGCGTGGGAGAACTCAAATGCAACAAATCATGCAACTTTAATGGATTTCTTACGGGTTTGCAGGGGTTACGTTTACTTCTTTTCACCTCATAAATCAACAAAATATGTGATTTTCCCGGTGGTGGCCAAACGTAAGCACGCAACTTTGTGCCACTGATTTAATTTATTTCTCACGTGTAGTACTCTTAAGCGCAAGAGCCTACGAGTCATAAAGCTATACTAAGCTTTAAATTAGATTTTCCTTACTGATAAAATGCCATAAGCAACATGAGACTGGACTTCAGACGGTTCAAGAAAGGACAGAAAGGATATACGAGAAGCGTAGCTGAGAATAAGTAGGACAGTTTATCGTTAAATAACCATAATTTTGAATGGAGTTTGGTACGTTCGTGCCCCCATGCGACTGGCCGTTATCAGAGCTGCGTTCACGACAGCGTTCACAGCCATTCAGAAAATGTTGGACTGAAAACAGAAAGAGTAACACTACAATTTGTATCTGTAACCAGTGCACTGTAAGTTTCGTTTTGTTACTTGCAAGAAGGTTAGCAACAAGCTAGCAACTATCTACAATAACAGCAACAACATAAATACAAAACATGTTACGGTTGTTAACGCTGCGTAAAGTAAAGATACTACTGTGACGCTGGCTTTAACAAGACTTGATAAAATACCATTTCAGTGAGACACCAGCGGGTTAACAGTTGTCGGAAGGTCTCAGGTAGTGTTGCAGAAGTGGAAATCAAATACAAAACATGCGCCGGACTGGAAGGACCCCTATTTACAACACATGAGTTGCCCATGAAACTGCCTGTACAGAAAAGCCATCTCTCTCTCTCTCTCTCTCTCTCTCTTTTACATTTAAGGAGGAACTAAGCAACACAATATATTTGGGAAGCACACATAAATAATTGGTGTAGGCCAGGTACTTGAAGAGCACCACACCACTCTGATATTGTTAAGATTATTGTGGTTAGATTTTCACTATTTTCACTGGAACAGAAGATAACAGATGGATTTAGAAAATTTCAGACCATGGAAACTTTAAGAATACTAATGCCTCACATATTTTGCTCTTTCCTCTATAATGGTTACTAAACATTCTGACTACCTGGAAACCATCAGAAGTTAGTGATACAACTTGCAAAGCTTTACCATACTACACAAACAGGAGTGCCTTTATTTTTTTCAGCCTTTTCAGTCTAATTGAGAAAAAGAGACAGAGAAAAAACAGGGCCTTAATCCACAGAGCACACAGACCCCTTTCATGGGAGTGCTGGGAGAGACCTTTATTTGTCCATTCCTATCATGGAGAAAGCGGGTTTCAAGCTCGGCTAGGTCTGAGCTGGAAGATTAGATGAAACCAGAGTGTTTTAAACCTCTTCTGTGGCTATGGATTAGTCAGACAGCCCCCCTGCACTCTGAAACGAAACAATAAGGAGTACAGGTGGCTCAGTGGGAGAGGGTGCATAACATGTAGAGCATATTGAGTTTGAAAGCTAAATACCTAAATTTGTCCAAGCAACAAAAAATCTCCAAAATTAGAGGACATTCACTTAACTTTTTTTTAAAAAAAAGAGAGAGAGAGGAAATTATCTGTATGCATGAGAATTTATTTGGGCAACTCAGTGGAAATATTTGGGGGACAGGACCAGTCATAGTATTTATGTGGGGTTTGGTGAATTTTAATGTACATGTGAAACAGCATTCTCACTTCCTAGCCATACTATACTCAAATTATATGAAATGAGACGTTGACAGTAGGGGAGGATTGTCAATATTTTTAATTCACTAATGAGATAGATCAAATATATGAGCACTTAATGACATCTATGAAAAGGGCAAGTCAGCAGTGAGTTAAAATCAATTAGTGCAAATGGAGGTGGCAGGACGGTACCCCTCAGCAGGAGGTGGGAGAAAGTGTGTGCTGTCTTGCCTGGATAGATAGCATGGCCTACATCATCATCAATTATTCCTGGCATCTCGGCTTACCCAGGGGCAGGGAGAGTGTAAGGGACAATGCCAGGGTGCACTTCAGAGCCAGTACCTTGGTCTCCCTGTGGGTCCGATGAGGAAAGGGTGGGGGGGTGTATGTAGCATGGTTGGGGTGTGTATACAGTGTCGTCCATCCAACCCAAGAGACGTGCCTGGTAAGGAAATCCCTTGAATCCCACTCTCACTCCAGCCGCCCTGCCATGGGGGCAGGCAGGTCACTTTACAGCCATCACCAAATTAGAAGGCGGGTCTGCCTGAGCAGCAGCCAGACCACAGAGAGATAGAAATAGATGGAAGTGCTAACATTCAGCCTGCTGCCACTATCTACCAGGCCCGCCTCACCATGGAGAGGTAGAGGACTGCATCAGCACATGCAGGGCAAATCTCCAAGGAGGAACACCACTGTGCTTAAGTCCCCAAGACCATGCAATGGATACATCGTGTGGACACAGACAGTAGCTGTACCAAGAGACTGATGAGCAGTAGGAATTTTACATAATAATTCTCCAGTTGTTTTTTTTTTTAACTGTGAAACTACTGCATGAAGGGGAGGCCAAATAACAGGAACACTTAACAACAAGTAAAAAGTAGGCCAACTATGAGTCTATTCAAAATTAAATTGGGTATACTGGACCTATATTCAAACAAAAGGCCCAAAGAGTTAAATGTGTTGATTTGTTTCTGCCAGGGTAGACAAGATGTCGATACCACTCTTTATCTGTATGCTAGCAGCCAGTTAGCTTAGTGCAAAAACTAGAAACAGGTAGAAACAGCTAGTCATTCTGTCCAAAGAAGCAAAACCTCCAACTAGCACCTCTAAAGTTTAGTAACTACTCAATTTCTACAAAAAGTGTAAACAAGAAGGAGTCTTGTCTGCTCCAGATTTGTAGCAGGTTGGCACATGACCTCCTCATTTTAAAACTTATATTTTTCACAGATTTAATAAAGACGACACTGTCATGTTTATTTCTGACAGAGCGAAGGTTAGGTGGTTTCTGTGTTTAGTCTTTATGCTGGCTAGTTAACTGTCTTGTAGGTTCAAGGTTCATTAAATGACAGAGAATTTATCAGTCTGCTACCTCACTCAGCAAGAAAGCAAATAGTTCCAAAACGCTGAACTATTCTATAATATTATAGAGGGGCCAACAACAGTATCCAACTATGTTTTATAGAAATGCAAAATAGATACAGTTTGACTTTATGCTTATGAATCCACGAACTTGTGGATTTGAAAGCATAGTTTTGCTCCATCAAAAGGACCTATATATTTCAAGATTGCCTTTAAAATTTGGATTACTGATGAACTTTGTTGCAGCCTAACGCACTTCCATTTCCATATTCACTTTGTCCTTCTTAATTGGCATGACATTTATGAAATCTACTGGCAAGGGATATTGTGTCTTTTTTTCGTGTGTGATGTTAAGATAATTTTACTTCTATTCCAACCATTTTATAAATAAGAAAATGCAGACATGATGATGGTAAACAGAAATTGTAAAATTCCAGTTGGAGTAGTAATGACAAATTCTGCGTAATAGGGTTTTTTCGTCAAAGACATTTGACTTGTCACACCAGGAAAAATAGGAGAAATAATAAAATAAATGAAAGCTGAATTCAGTTTTAGCTGTCAACAGTTGGCTCATGTCACAGCCGCGACTTACTGTACTTACAGGGCACATCACGCCATATCGCTTAAACCATAATTATGAACAGCTGGTTACAAAACCATTCACGCCAGTCCCGTTCAAGCGATGTCAGAAATTTCTGACAGCAACGATATTCCCGGCTGGTGAAAAGAACTACAGACACTTCTGAACAGTTGGCAGAATGGCTGCAAATGCATCCAGTTACATCAAAATTAATTGCATTTTGTGACTGAGTTAGGTGTAGAAATTTGTATCTCTGTTATCCTTTGTAGACCGACAGCAAAAACTGAAATTCATCTTTGAAACACAGTGATGTGAGGTCCTGCTCAATGTTTAGTTACTATAGGAATTAGAAAATACACCAGCAGTGAACAAATCTTGAATGAACTGCCCTTTAGAACTGTGTAACTGTCTCCACATTTGATGAGTCAGTGGATGTGTATTCATTAGTTATCAGAACAGAAGAAGATACAGCATGGGAGTGTGTGTTGATGTGCAGGTATAATATGTGATGGCAAGGCCTCTGGATCTTGTTTCTTCCTTGGGCATCTGAGCAGGTGTGAATGGAGAGATCCTAGGGAGGGCGAGGGAGGACTGGCCTCCTGACTGTCACAGCTTTAATGAACCAGTATGTAGTGGAAGGAGAAGGCTGATGCACAGCCATCATCAGCACCACTAAACTAGCCTCCCTTGAAATGATGAAGAAGGGAGAGGCACCTAGTATCTAAATGTAATATTCTTATCAGGGTCTTTTTTTTGAAACCTCCGCTATGATGAAGCAGTTTCTCATGGTCACATCCAGGCTGCATGCAAGGAAGGTTATCTCTGACCTCTAATATTGCACTCAGAACTTTTAAAGTGTGTCTTAGCCATCATGTAACATTCTTCTTATATATTAAATTGCTATAATGCATGTACACATTAATGTGATTAAATTTGTCTAAATATCGTTACACGAAAGCTATTCGTATGCTCCAACACCTTAATTAATTGTATATCTCCTCAAAATGAATCCATGGTGACTCTAGAATTTGACTCAACGCTGGTTAATGGCAAAGAGCTATGGTTAAATGCTTTTCTGCAGACAGTTTGATGCCACACAGTAATGCACAATTTTTAAAGTATAAGATAGAATAAGATAAGATAAGATAATCCTTATTAGTCCCACAATGGGGAATTTCTACTGTCATCTTTAAAATCACCTGGTTGGCTTTAGCTTCATATTTAATACACAGACATGATGGTGGTATCTCATTAAGTCTATAATATATATATATACTATATTTCCCAAAATACCAAACTTCACTTTATTTTAAATACATTTAAGAAGTTTTGGTGTGTATGATGGCGTTTGATTGATGATTGATAATTGATTTGTGGGTAAAAATTAAGAGTTTTTGGCATTGAAATTTTCATTTATTCCATAAAAAGGATGCCAGTAAATTGCAGCAAGTAAAATTTTTTACACCATTTAAAGGGACTATTTGTAAAGTTTCACAGAATGTGGTTTTGCCAGCAGGCATGACCAAGGGCCAGGAGCTTGAACATCGTGTTTACAATATGAGAGTTAAATATGCCCTGGAGCAGTGCTATCAGGGCACCTGGATGCTACAGTGAGTTGCTATCACAAAACAAGGATAGCAGGCTGGGGCCAACTGGTTAGAATGTTAACTTTGGTAGAAAAACAGGATAAAATTAGAGGCAAAACCATTGCCTCGCTATGGTGAAGGAATGTTATTGAATTTGTGATGTTTTCAGCTTGTAAGCAAAACACAATATTGGCAATGTAGTGATAGCTAAATTTATAAATACCTCTCGGCGTTTAAAAAGATTATTATAGTTTTGACCTATTGCCCAGAAGTTTGTCATTATCATCTAAAGACGCTTAGGTTGTCTTTGTTTCACCAGCAAGCAAAAGAACAAAGATAACGGCTGGTCTAAAAATGCCTTTGGGTGGACAGTGAGCCGAGGCGATGCTATGTCCTCTCTTCCAGCACGCCCGACACAAAGTAATGACCACCTTCATGTTGCTGTTACATCATTTGTCATACAGGATGACATTAAGGCCAAAGGTTACTCCTTGGAAGGGAAGCAATTACTGAGCTGGTTATATATACATTGGTCTATGTGGCGCGTGTGTGTAAAAGATAGTTTGGCTGTGACAGTGATACTCCCATAGAAACCATCTGAAAATGTTGAATTTGTTTCAAAACACAGGGCAGAGGTAATTCTCCAGCCATTTTTTAGGGAAAGGAATGTACTGAATGGCTTACAGTATATCCACACCATGCCATTCAAACATGCAGTAAGTGTGGACACTCAGATACAGGCCATACACAAGCGAGCTCACTGTTACCGTCACACCCACGCATCCACATCCCCACCTGCCCCCAACACCACCTCACACACACACACACACACACACACACACACACACACACATGCATGCATGCAAAACATACCACACAAGCCATCTCTCATCAGCAGAGTGACCAACAAATAAACACAGGCAGGCCTAACTGTGAACTCCAGAGGCAAAGCTAACAGATACACACTGCATGCAGAATGTAGTGTGTGTGTGTGTGTGTGTGTATGTATCCACAAGCCACTCGTCCCACCACACAGAGCTTTTATTGGCTAAACAGGAAAGACAGAATCAATCAGAGAGGCATCGACAGCAGCCGGAGGGTGAGCCCAGCATGTAGTCCCTCTGCATCACGTAACAAGCCTGTCTACACAGCTCATCCTGCATGTGTGGATTCTGGCTGTATGCATGTTTATGGGACAGGGCCACTACAGGAATTGCGATATGCTGATATATTTTCGCAGCTCAGGCAGTTCCTTAGATCTCAGGGCCAGATGTGTTGGCCAGTGGCTTCATCATGGCACTGGAAGGTACTTTGATTTATGATGTGACTCAGACTGATAACACCAGAGCCCTCAGTATTAAGACACTCAGAAAGGAAACTGTCAAGTTGGTGTTGATACCGATGCCTCTTTGATTCTGGTGGGAGTGTTTGGGAGAACCACAGGAAATGTAATGATGTAGCTTGCAATTTTCTGTGCAGGGGGTTGCTATGTTATTCCATCAATACTCAATAGGGTCTATGCCTCAGCTCAGCTCCTTGAGCCTGTAGTTATGAGCAGTAGTGTGATGAGCTAAATGGAGTCAGCATGCTAACATGCTCACGCTTGACAAATGAAAGATGGTAATCTCAGTTTAGTATGCTGGGCATGTTTTGTGTTGTAAATGTCAAGTATTTTATTAGTCTAACACTGGAAAAAAATTAAAGTTTTGACTTATCGATGCCAGAAAGTTAGAAGATTATTAAAATGAATGTTGAGGGCAACATGAATGTATGTACCCACCAACTATCCCGTAGCTGTGAAACCATTAATGTAACCTGTTGGTGTCATAGAACAAGTCAGAGGATTACTTGTCATTAGGATTCACCTTCTGTGAATAACAATGAAAGTCTAAAAAAAAAAAAAAAATCTTAAAACAACGTTGTGGGTGTGTAAGTGTCATGTTTTATTCTGTGGACCAGCCAATCAAACACCAACCAACACTGCCGTCCTTTACAGCCATCCTGCTGGCATGGATAAAACTACAAGAAGAACATACAACTAAAGACAACACAGTTTTCTGGTTTCATGGAGGTTGCTGTTACCGCCTTGTACAAATCGAATACAGCAAAATCTTTTCTATAAAATATCGCTACCTGTCTGATGGTATAATGAGTGACTTGATTTAATCTGATCAGAATAGATTTAGGTTGGCTATATGAGTCAACTGTTACTGGTTCAGATTTCATATAGCTTTTCACATTAAACCGCATGCAATACAATTTAATTCAGCGCCTTTTGTATACAATCACAAAGCAATGCAGTGCTGGAACTACTATAAAATTAATTGAGCAATTATTCTATATGTCATCTGTAGTGATGAAAAACTGTAGCTGATCAAACAGGTGATGATTAAGAGCTTGTTGAGGAAAAAACAACATGGATCATTATTCCTGAAATGGCATAGAGTACCAGACATGTCCTGTTTAGATCAAAACATCAGTGTGTTGTGTTGCTTTTGCATGCAGACTGTTTGTGTCTCAGTCGACGTGGTTTGGCATGTATAAGACACACAAACAATGTCCTTTGTTGTATGCCATCAAACATCGGCTCAATAAACTTGCGCAGCTTCCAGAGGTACGAAACAGCTTCTGTGTGGCAGGAGACCTGACTAAATGATTTAGGAGTTGAGACTGCTGATCATAATTGCTCTCTTTAGTGATGTCTGAGGATTGAACCACAAACTATGACATTGAAGCATACCTTTTACTGTTATTGTGGTACTGGGATTCTGTGTAAGGCTGTGTCTGCTGACTGGTTCATAGGACAAAACTCAACCGCAGTGCTACATCTAGCTCCTTTCAAACACCCACATCCCATCAGATAAAGACAGCTGCAGCAGCCATGTGTATTGGAATTTAAGGCTACTTTCAGGTATCCTGTTTCATTGAAATCAGATAAGCTCATTTCACAGGCCTCACCTCTACTTGGCTACCAACAGGACCCCAGTCTGACAAGAGCTGAATTTCATCTACTTTTTCAGTGTTTAAGTGTTGAATGAGAAGTCAAGAAGGCAACTCGATGGTTCTCTAGAAGTTACAGTTGTAGTAAAACCAAATATATCATCTTTAGATCTGTGAAACAAACAAGACAACCTTGACATTCCTGAGAGGAAGTATTCAGACTGTGAGCTCATTCCTACAATCCAGTGAAGATTAAAATGTCTTCGTTTGACTGAAGGAAGGTGGTTGAACTGAGGTTGTACAGCACACAGCCTCATCTCAGCACCATTGTTCTATGAAGTTGTTTTGTGAGCCTGCCATTTGGCTTGGTACATGGCTTCAGTTGAGCTAATTGTCTTGAACTTGGGAGGCCAGATGAACACCAACATCTATCTGACCAGCTTAGAGACTCCATCTTGGCTTATCAGTCTGAGGGCCCTCTGCATCAAGCCCTGAAGCCTCTCTCACTCAGCCACCGCACTCCCATCCAGGCCCCAGAAAGAGACCTCAGACTGACAGCTCTTTTGAGCCAGACACTGGCAGTACAACAGAGCAGCTGGGCATCACTCCTATTCATTTCTCAGGGATAATCCTCTTGTTTGAGCCTTCTTTCTGTTCCTAGCGCTACTTTTTTCGCTTAATGTTTACACAAGGTATGTATCGGTTTCTCCTCCTCCTCAGGCTTTTGTCGGGCTGAGGCTGCATATACCCAGCATATGTGTTTTAACGTGTCTGAAGGTTCTGCTCTTCCTTTCTGCATGGCTGCTGGGGCTCAAGACCTGAAGTGACAAAGGCTCTGTGGAATGTCTGACTCAGACAACTGTCAGCCGCTCAATGGCTGGATTAAGACTGAACGAACCGAGCCATCTTATTACGTTGACATGCCTACTAAGTGTATCATAAGGTGGATTTAGCCTGTTTGCTCCATTGTGTAGGGACAGAAGAAATACAATTGCTAAATGGGGCAGACTATTCTTGAGATGGCGGTGAACTCACTCCTGCTGTCTGCTAGGTTGACATCGGCTCACTCTCAGGGTGAGTGAGGCTGTGATCCTGAGGAGGCTCAGGGGTTTCGAGAGCTCTGTCCTTAACCAAACAAACACAGTGGAATTCTTGCCATTGTTGGTAGAGGGTTGAGGACAGGGTTGCATAGCAGGGCTGCCTGTCAGCAGAGACGACTAGGTCAACATGTGACCACCCCCTTGTGACACTGGGTTAAATATTAGACTGAGCCAAGGAAATGAGTTTAAGATAAACTGGTACAGCCCTTATCAGTGCTGTATTTACTGTGGCATCAGTGGCCTCGGATTTATTTTTGCACAATATGAATTGATTTGACCAGGCCAAAGTAGTCCTGCACATAGCCCCCCTGGCTAGTCAGGCCAGCTGTGTCTACCTGGTTCTACTCTTTGTGCTAAGCTAATTGGCTGCTAGCTGTAGCTTCATATTTAGCCTTCTCACCTGACTCCAGCATGAAAGCATAAAAGCCATTTCCTAAAATGCTGAATTCTTCCTTAGAGAACTTATATCTTTGTCTCTACTACACAGCTTTAGTTTCATCTTTTATTTTTACAAAATGAATGGTTACCAGTAATAGAGAACTCAACATATACACAGCCGTACTTTATGCTGTACATGTACACATTCATTCAAATTAATATGCAGATGCAAGGACTATGTAGTTGTACATTACAGAACACTGTTCAGGTCACAATACTTTTAATGGTGATATCTGTGTTCGTGCTTTATTACTTTATATATATAAATTATGTATTACATAGCTTTACTGGAAAAAATTACACTTCTATTTACAACTACTAAAGCTGGCAGCTAGGTGATATCAGGCCTGCACTCCCAGTTTTGTTTGCAGGTCATCATGGGGCTGGTTGACCTGAAATTGGAACCCTGACTTCGGGACACAGGTGAGGCTTGTGTGTGGAGTAAGTGATCAACAGTTAAAGAAATCATTGAAATTAGAGTAGATATGTCAAAAGAAAATTAAATACTATTTCATTTTGTGCGTGAGCAGCCATACAGCAGCAGATGAGACAAAGCAGGAGGAAGTGAGGTAAAAGCAAACAGACATTACGGGTTCCACTGACGGCCTCAATGATTTCTACGTTGCCTTGGGGCCTCCACCCTGTCTCTGAAGTGGCTCGTTGCTCAGGAACATAGACTCAATTACCTGATAAACACGCTACCGGTGTTGTGTTGGTTGGCTGCAGGTTGGTTCTGTCCGGCCCCTACCCCACCCCAACCTAAGCCCCCTCCTAGGGCCCTCCTTGCCGCGAAAGTAATCAGCAGCATGAGCCTCTATGCTCCAGTGATAGAGCCGTTGTCTTGCTGAGCGGAGGTCAGGGTCCTTCAGTCAGTAATTCCTCGCCCTGAATAACAGAGCACAGGGAATCCCCTTCCCTCCCAGCCAGGGCTGAACCAGTTTTCCTCCAGCTCCAGGTCCAAACAAACCTGGTAGCCTCGTCCTTTTCCTCTTCCATCTCCTGGCACGCTGTCACTCCTCATATCGAAATCATTAATCAGACTGGGCAGATTAGACTTCAAATAAAATAAACTACAACCACTCAACCTCCCTCGTGGTCCCTCTGGATTTCTGTAGCAACCATCTTTATTGACAGTCCTCCTCCTCTACTTAATAAAACCCAAGATGTCCAGTACAGGCACTTTTGGCAAACCGCGGGGTCTATTACTGCTTTTATTGATATAAACACTGCTCTTATCGCTGATAGTGAGTGACTCTTGAGGCCCTAACCTGCCATCCATATAAATACACAAATAGATAACCCTCATCAGTTTGGCAACTAATAAAGCTAGTCTGCTTTCCAGTTTCATCCAAAACATATCTATAGGGATTAAAGGATTAAATGTGCAATCCTGGAATGTATTCAGGCTTATGTTTTATCCAGGACTACTTTATCCTGCCTTCCACCCCTGGCTCTGAAAAAAAGGGGAGAAACTGAGGACAACAGTGCCACCTTTGGGTGAGATGAGTAGTACAGCTGTAATAGAGCTTGCACTGCTATCAATAGGTATGGGTTGCTGTGTGCTGGGCTGTGGCATCCACAATCGCTTTGACAGCACGTTTGTAGTCCCACTGCATTCCTCGTGAAATTGGGATGGAGAAGGAAGGGAGGAAGAGAAAGGGTCTGGGGTCTGCTGGACTCTGCTGGGCCTTGGGAATAAAATCTTGAGTTCAGGTCTTTGCTGGTTGACCGACAGGCAGCCTGGGCTGACCGTTTGTGTGTGTCCATGGAATGGGGCAGGTGTCGCTGCGGGCGACGGCTCTGGGCCATCCATCAGTGTCACGGGATGGGGAGGTAAAAGGCATGTGTCACCCAAGACCAATGGACAGGAAGTAAGCTTGAGAAACAAATATTTGCAGAATATATATTCAGGGCTCGGGTCCACATTTCTGTGCACGGTTTCAACAAAACCCTGAGCGCAGGGCCTTAACCTGATTGATGAGCCTGTTTATTTGGGGTAAAGCAGTTTCACTCTATGGCTGGGACTCACTAACCTGATCTATAGCCATGCTTTTTAAATACACACAACATGTAATGTATAAGGAGATAACTAGTCTTGGTTATCATATGACATCATTAGTGACACTCAACTTGGGCAGCAAATGATTATTTCCATGACTGGCCTAAGACGACCCTACTGCACAGGAGGTAACAAAATCTGAGAAAGCCCAGGAAAGTGGCGGCTATTTGGTGCTATATTAAAGAGGAGGGCGACAAGGAGAGAGAGCAGAATAAACCCAGGCTAACTTTTCTACTGTCAGCTGAGGACCCTGGCTCAGCGCTCAGAGACCGAGGTGCTTAACCTCAGCAGCCGTGACCGCGCGCCCAAGCCAGAGCGCTCGCGATGCTGACTTTGACCACCTCGGCACAGGTCGGATGGATGCTCACTGGCCTGCACAGGTGGGAAATATGTTGCTCCACAATTTGAGACATTGGCTACAAACACAATAGAGAGATCATCTAAGTTGTTGTTACCACACTGTCACATTTAATTCAACGCATACATCATCGACAGTTGTGTTGTGTTGTAGAGGTTCACTATGGCACTCTATCATTTCCTCCTCATGTAAACTGGGGTCTTACTAATTTTATTAAGACCAAGGCTGCTTTTGACCCTTTGTAAAGGGGCTTCTGAGTGGTAAGATATTAATGTCATGGATTGTTGTTGTAGGACATAAATGCAGTGAAAAAATGTTTTGGCTTCTAAAAATATGATGTTGATTTATTAAACTTACTGGAAGCCCAGAGCAAAGCCTCATGTGACTCCTCTCCAGCATTCGACCAGTGAAGTGCAGACCCAGATTCTCTGATCTCCACCCCGCTCACAGACCACCTGAGGGAGGTAGAAACACAAATTCTAAGCCAAGGAGCTGAAGCCAACAGGGTGTTAGTGGTTGTTCTGGTACCCGCATGCTGCAGATGATGTCAGAGTTGGCAGGATTATCACATGGTTAAATTATCCAGAATATTTCTTCTGCTCTACCTCTCTTCTTGAGTCAATCCTTCTTTGAGCACCAGTCTGAATCCCTCAATCTGTTGTTAGTTGAGGCAACATTTTACCGTTCGTCCATCAAGTAAATGCACGCACATGCACAGTGTATCTCACACAAGAGTAATAGAAAATAATACATGGCATAAAATGCCAACAAAATTCGCTTAAAACACCTAGAAAAGAACTCACAATAGGTCTGCAGTTTAACCCTACCTTTATGTATTGATTGGCTACACAAGGCTAGCTATAGTGAATTTTAGAGGTTTGTAGAAAGCATGGTAGACCTACACGGACATAAATTATTAAAGGACAAGTCAGTATATAAAACAGAAGAAATGATAAAGAATGTATTATTGTTTTATTTTTGTGTTCTGCTCTACAACCAATCAATACTTCACAGTGATTTTAGATACCCTGTGGATCTCTTACTTTGACCAACAGAGCTTAATGATGTGCAAACAAAAACTCAAGTACAGTTTCCAGCAGTAACAAGATGACCTCTTCATATTATTTTGTACCGTGACTTATGCTATAAATAATATAATAAACACAGCTAACAGAGAAAAGCATGGAAACAAAAATGTTTTGACAATACAACAAGAACAAATATGTGAGGGAGAAATCAATCAGAATAGACTTAAAGGGCATTATAATGCATTATGAGCACATTAATAGCTTATTATTGTTAGAAATCTAATATCAGGTCATGGCCCCACATCTTACACATTGTATTTTGTGTTTCAATACCACATGTTGATTGTAAGGACTTCTATTTGTTAAAAACAGTTGCAAAGCTGTACGCAGTAAATTCTTGCACACACTTTACAATCTGTGTAAAACTATATCAGAGTATCAGCGCTTGCTCATGATGCTGGTGGGTTTCAAAGTCCCTACTGAGACATGCGTGAAGTGTGTTTTATTCTATGGGCAAACGTGATGACACAAGTTGTGAGGGCCATGCAGCTGTCGGGGGCTGGTGCTGCAGCTCCTCCTCAGATCTTAGCGCGCCTGTCATCACCCCATACACACCTCAATCAGGCCTCCTGCTCGCCTGTCAGTCACAGCCAGGAGCCCCACCTCGCTGGCTAAACCATTTATCGACGGCCTTGTGCAGGTGTTGGCTAGCATCTGACACACTGCACACATACACAAGCAAATCAAATACAGAGCTGCTTGCTTTTGCATTGTGTGCGTGTATGTCGAAGTGTGTGTATAGGGGTGAGGGGACATTTATTTTTATACAGGTTGGAAGCACTTAAACAACTGACATGGCCTGTATAATTTCTACTTCTGTGAGTATGTGCATGTAGCCATTCATATGGTAAAGAAGCAAAACACATAATGAAAAAACTCATTAGAAACATGATTCCCTTACATGTAAGGAGATTATTTAATTAATTTCATGACTTTTAGAGACTACTGACTTCACCTAACTAGTATTTCAAAAATTAAATTGACATTGACAACACTACTGGATTTTCACTCTTTAGTAAGAGTCTTAATGTTTATGTTACTATATTTCACAACACTGTGACACTTGAGTTCAAGTCTCACTAAAGGTTCCTCTTAATTAATGGCCATCTTGTCTATAATTAAAAGTGATGCACATATTTTTATTGCTATATTTTCATGTAGTGGTAAAGTTAAAAAGGAGATTGTAAATTTTTTGAATAAGCATTATGAAAAAACTGCCAATGATTTGAAATGAAAGTTCTTATTTAAATACTACAAAACATTCTGGAAAGTATTTACAGTTGGAAATTCAATATTAGTTATATTATCACAAATCTACCATTAGCACACATCTACCATACATCTATGTTACCTCTATGCTGTCTTTTTCCATGCCCCTTTCAGCCTCTTCCCTGTAGACAGACTCACACAGCCGTATTCGAGAGGGGTGAATACTGTGGCAGGCACCTGCTCACACAACACACACAGATATAAACCCTTTATTAAGGTCTGAAATGTCTAATAACCCAGTAATTACAGAGTTGTTACGCCTGTTAAAGTAAGAAATGTTTTTGTTTTTCATTTCAATAACAAGAGGGCAGCACCATGTGTGTCACAACAAAATAATAGATATCTTACACTTATTTATCTGATATGAAACCATATCAAACAGATAACAGTAATCAGTCTTTAAAATTCTCCAATATTTACTATATGTAGAATGCAACTGCAAGGTAGGGACACCACACCATCTCAAACCTCCATTAAGACTTGCAGAAGGATGGATCTCATATATAAGATGATGATATTATGAAAGTGCGTGTTTTATACTATGACTCATCTTGAAGAGAGGTTGAGGTACAGTCAGATGGGGTGGGTCTACAAGACACTGCAAAACTAATAAAGTACCTGAAATATTGTTACTTAAATCAAATAAAAGCAGAAAGCAGAGGGTTCAAAGGGTCAAAGACCAAGCTGGGAAAGATGGAGGAAAAATGACCAGCCTTCAGTGTGTGAACAGGAGTGAGTCTTGACGTTGTCATAGCGTTCATGAGCCCAGTGCCTGACCAGCCAGTTCATGGCTAGAAGCCTTCCTGCTTTAATGGTCACAATAATTCAGGACTCCAATTCTAAACAAGAGAAACTGAATGCACTTTTTATATCTGCAATTCCTAAATACATTAGATTTAGGTTTATTCTTTAAGTTGCAAATCATTTTAAAGCATTTTTTAACAAAAAACCAGAGGTGCAGGGGTTTAAACCATTAGGTCATTCATTTTCATTACAGAAATATTTGACTTAGCTCATTCGCTTTTTAAGCACACACAGTACAGAAATTAAATCTCAAAAACAATCTCTGCTTCTGTGTTTTCTGCTTTATTGTTCTGGATGTCTGCCAAAACAGACAAACACGTAGTCATTGATACACACACAGACACACACATACACACGCACTACAACTGAATGGTGCAGGAAACGGTGGGGCTGCTGGGCAATTCTAAAGGCATGACTTAAACCTGTTAAATTACCACTGCACATCCTGTTGCCCAAAACATCTCCTACACCTCTGCATGTATGTGGATGTGTGCTCTGGTATTCCAGTAACTGTTTACACACCAGACAGCATGCGTCATTATAATGCATTTCTTGGCACTCTTTTCTGAGAGGAAAAAAAAAACAACAAAGTGCTGGAGAGAGATGCATCAAACTGAGAGAGATATCGACCATCCTGGTTTAAAAGAAAAAAAAAAAGAAAAAAGAAGCCTCCCTGCTGCTGTGAAAAGCTGACAGACAGATTGGGGTGAAGCACGACTCATCAAAGCCAGCTGTCAATCAAAAAGACACTCTGCAAGTGTGTGTGTGTGTGTGTGTGTGTGTGTCATAAAGCCTGGGAGGCAGGAAGGAAAACACACAGCTGGTCGTGGTGGAAAAACAACACTGACATTATATTCAGCAGGTATAACTAGTATTAACATGGCAGGTTCAGTTTTGAACACACAGTGCCAATGCTAGTAGTTATATGAAGACGGGCTGGGATAGTTTCACTTAATATTCAGCTAAGTACTCATTGGTAGATAATATGTTTTGTATGTGTGCACAAATAAAAGTCTAACCTTTAAAATAATGATCATACATTCTGAAAACTTTCCCTGCACAACAGGCATGTGTTGGAAAAAGCCCACCTGAATTTAGTTTAAACTAGAGATAGACCGATATGGTTTTTTCAGGGCCGATACCGATAATTAGTAGTCAAGGAGGCCGATAACTGATATTGGGAGGAGATATTCATTTGCAGTAAAAGTGAAAATATTGGTGTCAAAATTTTAATAATAAAATTATAATTTAAAATTAAAAATTTAATAATACAAACTCCAACACTTAACTTTGTTTAAATGCCTTTAAGCATATGTTTATTAAACAGCTTTTGAGATTTGCAACATGTTAAAGGTTTTTTTTTTATTTTAGACAATAGACATCTTTATTTTAAAATTCTAACAAAAAAGTGCAGGGAGCTCCCAGGCTCAGCAGCATGTCTTATAAAGTTAAATGAAAACTTAAACAAATAAATAGCTCCCTAAAGTTTTCTACAGTAAATAAAGCTTTCCAAAATTTTAATATAACTGAAATGTTATTTTATCTTTCACTTATCTTTGTTTTAAGTTCAAACAAAAACAAAAAGTGCAGGGAGTTCCCTCTTCCTCTCTTTGCTCTGAGCTTCTCCACCGGGCAAAACTTTTTCTCAAAACTTGTGTGAGCACGGTGCATGCACAGCTTTCACTGCTGATTGGCTGTTACCCATGCTGTGGCTCTGCATGTAACCAATCAGATGGTGCTGTGGGTGGGACAATGCTGGAGACAGAGTAGTGACTGCAGACAGAGAGCCACGGCTGCATCAGAGCCTAAATAACCCAGTATTAAATTGATCTCTTATCGGCCGTCGGATTAAAAAAAGAAGGCCGATGCCAAAATGCATCAATCGATAATCTATCCCTAGTTTAAACGTGTTTCTTTTGATTTATTTCATTTTATATCTTAACTCTTATCTAGAGTTTATCCACTTTGTACGTTGAGCTCTTCACAAATATACAAAATTAGGTATGTTTTAACTATGTAACTAAATCATTTAAATAGTAACGCATGATTTGTATTTTAATCTTACCTTCAAAAAAATATCTAAGTAAATTTAAACTGAGTTTAAATAAAAGCTGAGTAACGGTTAATGGTCCGGGTGGAAATGAGTGTTTTAACGGTGGTAAAATACAAGTCATAACTGCATTCTGCTGCACATTTTTCTTTAACAACTGGAGGTTGTGTATATAATTTGAGGAGGCCCCAGTGTATGTAATAGTAGTCTGAAATGTCTATGAATATAAAATGAGAAAGCTACTGAATCAAAAGAAGCCATAATGGTTAAACATAGGTTAAATATAGGTTAAATATGGGTTATATTGTATTATTTAAATATGATGATATAGGCTCAGGAGAAAATAAAGTTAGTCTTTTGTGTCTATGAAAAAACTTGTCTGAAAAACTCTCTCTTCTCCATTTTCATGGACTTTTCTGCTGTTAAATTGCACAAGATGCCAGAGTCGGATCATGAGGTGAAAACCTGTGGAACATCAGTCAGGTTGTATTCTGCTCTGTCCAACTAATCTGGTGAAGACTGATAAAAAGTAATTGAGGATGAACAGTACTGAAGTTAAAACTATTTGAACTACTGAAGAGAAAGTCTGATCTAATGATTATGAGCAAAGATCAAAAGTTATACAGAGTGCCTTTGTTCTACAGTTTCAAAATGGATTTTGGAGATCCTGTCATCAAGTCTCACTAAATGTAGCGGTGTGTTTATGATGTCTGTGTGTTTCCATTTGACTGAGAGGGATTCAGAGAGTACAAATGGTGTGAAGTTTCAGGTAGGGTAAGAAAATAAACACATATTATTGCAAAATTTGGATTCTGTTCATATCTGTTCTGAGTGCATTATCTGTTCATATCTGACTAATACATTTGCATTAGTTTACAACCCTAGTACCTACCACAATTCATTCCAATCAAGTCATGATGTGAAAATGACAAATATTAAGGTATTCTCTGTGTTGGTACAAATTTTCCAGAGCTGTTATGTGTACATGTTTGATTCTAGATTCCTCTCTCAGAGATGACAGACCTCTGAGTGAGCTGCTCAAACTATAAAAAGTATTTACAGTAACTGTGATGGGTGTGGACTTCCAGCGAGTTTGGCACAGTGTTGATTTTTACAGTCTAAATCAAGTACGTAGTGTGTTTACTGATTTAGTGTTATCAGGGCTGTTTCTGCCGTCAGTGTGTCGTCTTTTGACAAGGCCTACCTCACCAATGTCACCGAAAGCATAGATGTTTGGCACTGAGGTGGATTCGTCTGCACCCAAAACTATTTTCCCAGTCTCCTTGTTGAGTTGCAGACCAAGCTTGTCGAGGCCCAGGGCTTTGGTTTCAGGGGCTCTACCTGAGGTCAATGGGAGGAAACGACACAGAGAGAATATTACATTACAATTCTGGAGAGAGGTGTGGAGGAGGAGACAGGCGCTCTGTACAGTGTTCGTAACACATTCTGCAGGTTTTAAGGCATGTCCTGCAAGGCCTCATCCTACACAGAAAATAAATTCAATTACAGTATTACAGGAGTTATCAACAACCTAGATGCTATAGAGGAGGTTATCCGTACAATGCTCTAACACTGAAAATGAGGGCTTAATAAAGCAATAAGCTTTTCCCTTAATGGAGGCTTTTTCCCTAATTTACCTTTAGGGGTGACATGAAACTCAGCCTTCAGGAATTATCATACACACACACACATAAAATAAATTTAAAAAATAAAATTAAATAAAATTAAATTAAAAAAAAAAAGATGGAATGCTGAAAGCTGTTCAAAATCATCATCTTAATTTAGCCTGGTAGCATGCTAATATTTGCCAATTTATAAAATAAAATAATAATGAAATTAAATGTAAAAAGTAAAATTAAATCATTCATCATTTACCAAAGAACTGAACAAATTATAATTTTGACTCAATGGTCCAAGATGAAAAGTCAGACCAAAGTTTTTAGAATCATCATCATCTAAACCATGAATGTCTGTGCAAAATTTTGCACCAATTCATAAAGTAGAGGTAAAGCTACTTGAATAAGCCAGGGGATTAAAGTAATTTGAATTCATCCTCTAGGGACCTTCAATATCTGCAGCAAATTTAACAGAAATCCATCTGATAGTTTTAGTGATATTTCAGTCTGGACCCAAGTTAGACTGACAATGCCATCCCTCAAGCCATGCGGCCAGCTTGGCTAAAAATGCCAAACATTTTCCAGCACCATCCTCTCCAATGCGAGGATTTCCTGCTTTTCTGTTTTGTATCACAGTAAATTTAATATCTCTATCATTGGTTGGACTGTTGGACAAAACAAACTGACTAAAAATATCTTAAAATGCCCATGAAAGACAAATAAAGGTCAAATACTAATAGTAATACTAATACTAATACTAACTAATACTAATACTACTAGAGAACAATAACATCCGGCCAGCAGAGAGGGAGCACTCGAGAGGAGGAGAAACTGATGAGCAGCTGAGAATCGGTATCCCATCGACCCCATGGGACACACCAAGGTGCAATTTCTGACACTTCCTGGGAGATGGTTGACTGATACTGTCGACACTGAGTCTCCATGGTGATGGAGCATGAACCACTTGCTCCCCCGCCCTCTCCATAGTGCCTCATAACCCGCCTGGGTAGCATAATAAACACCCGGCCCTGAGGTACCCATGTAGATGCTATCGGACAGCAAAAATAACAAACCCCCGAGACCCTTTTTCCTGGCTGGAGCCGAGGAACAACGTGCTCCCCCTCTTCTCAGACCAGGGGGCTACAGGGACCTGTCTACTGCTGCACAGCATGGGTGGCTGAATGGGATAGAGAGCACAGAGGAGGAGGACAGAGGGAAAGTTAAGCAGTCATGACCAATTCCCAAAAGCAAGACTTTAAACACATTCCTGTCTTCAACAACTTAAATCAGTTTTTCTTTTTTCCATTTTTACACTCATCATTCATTTACTTCAATTCAGGAATAATATCCATAATATGCCTGTAGACTGAACAGAATGGAATGTGTGTCCATAATGGTCTACATCCTGTTGAGGGTTTATCTCTCTGACAGTTGCTGCAGCTGAAACACTAAATACTTGATATTTTCTGCTCTGAAAATACTGAATTTCAGCATCTGTTACTGCAAAAATATCACAATTGGCCTACAAAAATCTGTATCAGTAGAATCTGACTGGTACGTATAAACTTTCTCTGTACATATCAGGCGTTCCTGTCTGTAGCTCCACTCAGTGCTGTACTGTGATACTGTAGCAGTGACCACAGCTCCATTGTCTGGCGAAGACACAACAGTGAGCTGGCTGATAAGGGACTTGGTAGGAGCTGGGACTGACACACACACACACACACACACACTGCGGTCCAACAGATAGGCCAATCTGAACAAAGTCTGTTGTGACATTAAGAGGAAGCCTCTAGACTGCTCAGGCTAATTAGCCACAACAAATCTCCACAAGCTGAAATGAGAGCTGGACGCTTATCTGATCAATCAAATGAACAAAGACAAAAGGGAGAGCAAAGTGAAGGGGGGGCACTGTTATTCTTGGGGGAATAGATCACACAGGATGCCAAAAATTGATTAGGTGGTTGTATTTCAGGCCAAAAAAGATTTTATGATGTAAATCGATAAAGAGTGCACTAGTTCTTATTGTCGTCTCTGTGCATAGTAACAGATGTCAGGGGAATGGGAAATGTCACAAAAACTAATTACTATGCATTTATTTTGCAGACAGTTTGGTGTGTTTTAATCACCACTGTGTCCACACACTGCACAGTATCATGAATACAAACAGACTTTAAATGTCTTTAAAGGCAGAATTTTCTCAACCAGATTAAAAATCAGTGAAATTTTCTTCAGCTTAACTCCAAAACAGAAATCCTCATTATTTGCCCTGTGCTCTCTCATGGCTCTGCCTGCTCTTGGATCTCTAGCTCAACATGTGGTACCTACTGTTAAAATTCCTGGAGTTACTTTAGACCAGAACCTCACATTTGAGTCTCATGTTAAAAGGCTAGTTCAGTCCTGCTTTTCCCACTTGAGAAATATATCTAGAATTAGGTCCTCTGTTTCTTTTAATGATCTTCAAAGAGTGATTCATGCTTTTATTACTTCCTGTCTTGATTATTGTAATGTAGTGTTTACATGCTTCGGCTAAAACGTGATTGCATGACAGCTGCCAGACTTTTACCCTATTTTAGCTTCCCTTCACTGGCTGCCTGTGTGTTTAGAATTGAATTTAAAATATTACTTTTGACTTTTAAGGCCGTGCATGGTATGGCAGCAAACTACCTGGCTGAGCTCCTAAATCAGTACTAACCAGCTCATAACTTGAGATCTTCTGATAAGGCCCTGATAGCTATTCCCCAGTCAAAGCTGAAGACCAAGGGTAACAGAGTTTTTGATGTTAGGGTCCAAACCCTCTGGAACAGCTTACCTGAGGAAAATAGACCAGAAACTTCACTGTCTGCCTTTAAATCATCTCTCAAAACTTACTTTTACCAAATGGCTTTTACATTATGACTTTATCTGTAACTTGATTTATCCGTTACTTCTATGTGTTACTTAAATTCTAATGTTTAACACAGACTTGAACATTCAGTGTTTAGGTGTAAATTGCTCACAAGAGAAGGTGACAATGCTTTCAAAAATAATGTTTTACTTCACTGTCTATGTAAAACACTTGTTTGTTTCATCATGCACCTGTGCTATGTATTAATAACAAAATGCTTGAATTGAGAGCTACACCTTAATTTGGTAGTAACATGAATAGCACTACATTTATCTGTAAATGTACAGTTTCAAAAAATTCTGTTAAGCCAGTATTTGGTTACAGCATTTCAGATGTGATATTCAGTGATCAGTCATGCTCTTACCCAAAAGCCATCTCTTTAATATGAATAATATATAAGTATATTTTTGATCACTTCAAAATGATATTGCCCAGTTGCACTGCAATTTAGTGTCTGCAAACCCAAAGGGTAATACAGGAAGATTCCAAGAGATACGCAACATAGTTCATGTTACATTTGTGAGAGACACAAATATCCTTTAAAAAACACAAATGTCCTTTAAAAAACTAGGAAATGAATCCTTGAGTACGGTAGAGCAAACCGAGGAGGAAGACTGATGTATCCACTGTCCACATGCAGACAGGAAGTGTGGAAATGTTTTGTTTCCTGACGTGTTTCTGTGGGCACACCTGGACAGGGGAGCGGCCATGAGGCCAGGAAGGAGCAGGGGAAAGGTGGAGGGAGGCAGGGCCGGGGAGAAGGATGTAACAGACAGTGGTGATACTGTCCCCCGGTCTTTAATAACTCCACAGAGGCCTGGGACCCTGCCTGGCCCCTAGTGTAAGGTCACAGTAAGGGGAAGTGGCCTTGTACTCATAACTCTTGCATGCACACATCAAAGAGCAGAGGCCACATTGTTACTGGTTCTCACTGAACTGTATGGGAACAAAAGCTGTCATGGATAAACATGCAGCAAACTGAGTCCTTGCAAAGGTTTGGGTAGTAGCACTAACAGACTAACAGAGGAAACTGCTGCTGGTATTTTGACAATTTCTGGAAGCCCTTTTAGTGAGTGAGACTGTATGAGTCTGATATAAGGTGATGAAAGTTAAAGTTATGGTGATTACAGTTTTGCTGCAAAACGTGCCTGAAAACTAAATCCAAATGCTGAGTATGGTGCACTGTGAATTGGGATCAACATTAACTTTTTCAAGCCCTAAAATGTCAAACGCTTGGCTGAGTTTGGGTGAGAACTTTCACTCTAATGAATATAGGAAACATAAGGGTTGCAGAATCTCACGCATGTCATGACAAACACCTACTGATACTTGCACTCAATGCAAATATCATTCACACTAGCAGTCTCATGCTGAGGCGATGTGGGAATTCAGTCACGGGTGGGAAAAAATGAACGTCATCTCAGCTGCAGGGTCACGCACATGATTGTCACTGTCACACGCATAGAGCAAAAGGACCCTCTTTCACTCTCTCTCACACACACACACACACACACTCTAAAATAAAGCAAAAACCTGGTAGTCAGATTTTCGGAAGCACAGAGTCATCTTTGAAAGCAGTCAACACAAATAAACTGGCGGCTGCAGCCCTGACGGATGTTCCCTCCATTGTTACTCATACTGGTGGTGGAACGGCAGGAGTGGAATGATAGAACAAAGAATGGATGAATGAGAAAGAGGAGGCAGAGAGCTGGTAGCAATGGCAGGCAGAGGGCCCGCAGGCAGGGATGGCAGTGACAGATGCAGGGTTGGTTTCCGCAGCCTGGCATGGGCAGGAAGAGGGAGAACAAAGAGGGGAATGCTGTGACCCTGTGCCTGGGTGCATCCTGCCTCGTCCAGCCCCTCTCCAACCAGAGAGCCAGAGAGCCAGCAGTGGGTGATTAACATTTCCCCTGCTCATTCTCATCACTCAAGCTTTATTACTTTGTTTTCAGCCTTGATTCTTATGCTATCTGCTGACACTGCACTCTATTGAGGATGACAATGAAATTGATGGTGGCAGGGAGAACACAGTCATAGCAGTGTTTTATTTCAGGCATATATTGTTACATCAGAGGGAAATAACATAGGTGGTGATTTACATGCAATCCCCGAAGACATTTTAAAAATAGGGAATAATAAGTTAATTACCGCATTGTACTGTACTGTAAACTGCATTCACTATCAGTTTAACAAATTTTATACTTCAGGTGATTTAATATCTAGTTTATAAAAAGGATGATGATGTGTTGATGTGGCAATGTGACAAAGTGGCCTCAAAAGTCCAAGTCACGTCTCGGGTCAGTCGATACAAGTCCAAGTCATGTCTCAAGTCCCTCTCAAGAGTGTCTCAAGAGTGCACTGTCAACCTAGTAGTTAATGTGAAGGAACATATTGTAGGAGATGTCACACTAGGCAGGAACAAACAAAAAATTCTGACGCTAGATTTTATGTCGTGATGTCATGGGGCGTACCAGATCGTTCCAGATGCCACACTGCTGTTCTTCGATTATGTCACACTATACACTACTACACTACTGTTTGTCTCAGGCCTGTTGCCAGAAATTCGTCTGCCCTGACAAAATTGTGTCACAATTGGGCTGGAATTATTATTTATGATCACATGAATTCTGGTTTGTTTCTGATTTAAATTAACTGTCCCTAAGAACTGACGCGCGCGCACACACACACACACAGACTCACCGACTGCCCATAAGACAGAGTCATAGGTGTCCTTGTGCTCACGGCCTGTCTTGGTGTCAGTCCAGGTCACCTGCAAGGCTCCTGAGGAGAGTTTGTCCACTCTCTGTGGGACACACTTCCATGCAAACTTGGTCCCATAAGCCTCCATGTAGTCTGTCACTAGACCTGCCATTTGCTGCATAAGCAAAAAGAGAATACCAACCTTAAAAGCACGATGAAATTACAATCATGGCATCCATATAATGCAGGCTGTAGCACAAGGAGCAATACCTGATCAAACCCCCGGAGGGCAATGCTGCGAACCATCACTGTGGTGTCCAATCCGATGCCTGTGAGGAACCCTGCACACTCCAGAGCCACATCTAGGCAACACCAGGTTGAGGATTACAGTGCTTTTCTAGAATTGCATGTACAGAAGTACCTGATGTTTGGCCATAACATAAAGACATTGTTGCACAGCCAGTAGGCAGCTTAAAAAGAGGGGGGAAATCACAATAATACGGCATCCTAATAAAAAAAATAAGATTATGGTATATTATGTATCCTTCACTGGAAACGTTTCCCGGGGTCTCACTGTAGTACTGCAAATATTGGACCCTAGGTTTCAAACAAGTGCTAAGCATTATTCAGAAACACTATCTGAAACTGGTCTGATGCCAGTGTTACTTTTTATTAGGTCAATAACTTAACAATTTCTCAACTGATTACCAAGGGACTTATACAGTGGCTCCATTTATTGGCTCTCTGGCAGAGAAAGGATACAGCTGGCTCCAACCACAAGTCTGCAAAACACAAATAAAGAGAAGCTCTTAGCTGAACTAGTAATACAATAAAAATACATTTCATCATTTGTGCAGCACGCTTTGGCCAAATAAAACAAAGCAAGTCCAAAGTTGAAAATGTTTACTTTAAATCCTAGAATTAGAGAGGTGATGAATTACAAAACTTCATAACCTGAGACGGAAGTGAGGAGGTGTGAAGAAAATGTAGAAAAAGGGGACAGTAAAAGCCATGTTTGTGTATGCGCACTTGCGGTTTCAGTGTGTGTGTGTGTGTGTGTGGTCCAGGTGAATCACACATCTAATCCAGTACTGGGATCTGTGCATTGAGGAGGGCTAATTGCTAGCGTTTAGGCTAATCCCTGCGGATGGGGTGTGCCATGTTCAGGGCTCAAGTCCACACATCAGTCCGCTGAGTGAAGTCAGTCACCCACATGGATGAGGCCTCTCTCTGCCTTGTTTTTACCACTTCAACTCAGACCTCCTTCCCTTTCGGTCTGCTCCACGTGACAGCTCTGGGTGCCTGCGGCACATCCTGCCCTTGTCCATGCTGACACTAACCACTAAAAGCCCCAGTGCCCATTTTCCCCACGTCTGTGTAATGCACAGCTGCACTTAACACGTATTGTTAAGTGGCTTAAAGAAGATTAGGTAAAGAGCTTTAGCTTGATTCTACACTTTCATCACTGAGAAACAGTGAGTTTCCACTAACCCTGCTTCTTCCCCATTGTGTTTGATTGTATTTTACACTGGTTTGGAGTCTGTACAGCTGCAATGCATTAAGGATGATACTGATTTGAGCTTTCACAACCCTACTGATCCTTTTCAACAATGGCTATATAATGAGAATATGGGACAAATCTAGCAAAGACCAAAAACAAATAAGAAGAACTCAAGGCATTAAAAGCAATTATTTATTAAAAGGGGTTGTTATCTTTAAGTAACATTATTTAAGTAACAACATCACAGAAAAAATGAGGCTACGTAGTCCATACATGTGGGTAATGTCACATATAACACTGGACTTTTATCTGAGGTAACAAAGTGGACAAGGAGCCACACAACAAACAGTAACATTAGAAAACTCTTGAGGCTTGACTCCTGATAGTGGAGTGGGAGCATGTGGTTAGGAGCTCAAGCCAAGGCTTCACTGAACCCACAAGCCCTGTGGAAGGAGGTATTGTGCTGATTATCTGCGGCTGCTTGTTAACCTTGGGCAGTTCTTCAGAAGCCTCGACAATGATAAAGAAAACACTAGATCTGGATCCTCCTCAGTGTCTGCTTAGAATGTGGGTGGATTTTATTGCAAGCAAAGGCTTGATGTGAGTCCAACTGACATTTGTATTAAATGTTGCTTACACTTCCTGACAGTATTTCACTTTAGACACAGTCTCATGGGTCACACAAATTAAAGTCCCTGTTTTGGTTTTGAGTCTTGCCAAAGCTACATAGACATCATGACAATGGAAAATAGAGGACTGTTTGAACCAGCTGCTACACCAGCCTGAATACAACAAATGATAAGCTGATTCTGTCTATTAATGTTTGGTTGAAAATAAATTCAAACTTAAATTCATGGTAGCATGTGATACTTCAAATGTCTGCACTGAAATATATATATATATATATATATATATATATATTTTATTTTTTTTTTATTTTTTTTTTCTTTTCTGATGTCAATATATTTTTCTTCTCCAGTTTCATTTCCATTTTTGTCTAAGTTGTAAAGCTTTTAGACCATGAGAGACAATATTATTAATAATAATTATTAATAATAAAAAAAGAACAACATTTTTTGAAGGGCTTCTGATAGTCAAGCTGTATTATTCACCAATACTAATCTCTGATACGATTAATACATTTTATATTTAAACAAACTGCAAAATATGTCATTATTTATCTGAAGCAGATGACACTAAACCACACTGAATAAGATTTTTCCAAAACCATAAAAAAAAAAAACAAATAAAAAAAAAAACATTTATTAGACCAGTGCAACTGTAGTAATGAGTACGATGTTGCATTACAAATTCATGTAAAAGCCTATGTGGATTTAGCAAAGAGAGTATTTTCCTACTTATATTTCCTACTATCTTAAGACTAGTTCATATATTTTCATAGGAGTAATTATGTTACAATGTAGAATTCATACACTTTCCTAGAAAGAGGAATGTTCTGTATTTGAACATGTGTTGTGCTTCCATTGGTTTTCCTTTCTTTTTTAGGAGTTTACACAGTATGCATGTTGTACGCATAGTGTTTTCCAGTGTAATGCTAATTTACTTGTCTAAGTGTAAAGTCAATGTACTGATGTTTTTATTCTTTGGAGGTTAAATATGAAATATTTTCATGCATAAATCTGTTAGTTAGGAGAGAGGTGGATCAAGGCGTCATGTGGCTCCTATGTAGCTTGTACTGCTGATACCATGACGGCTAGTGTGTGACATTTTGTGACTGTTAATGGCATTACATAGGCACAGAGAGCATAAATGAAAAACAGCCTGTGACGGCTGTGTTTCTCTACTGTGTATAGGTGTATGAGTTTATGCATGATTACTTGTATGTTTTATTACTGTTTATGAATTTTCTGTATTTTGGTTATTTATTTATGTCATAAGAATTTTTAGTATCTTTTTTGTAATGTTAAGAAGGAGAGCCTGATATTCACAGTCTTTCCATTCTATTTTTTCCATTTTCAGTTTTTTCCCAGGGTGGTCCTTGTCCAGTAGATACACAACAAAATCCTACATACTGCTCCATCTCATTCAAGCACTGCTCTATCCTTTGACCAGTATCAGAGTCCTGTTGGCACGCACTTAGTGCTTTCTAGTGATGGCAGCCAGCTCTGGGCTTTGGCCCTGGGGCCAAATCTGTCATTTAGGTGTGTGTGTGTGCTCCAAGGCCCATTAGACACCCATCACTCGCTTGGACACCCCTCCACCAGCCATACCTGCAGAAACAGTGCTCCAGACCTCACCTGCACAGCTGACAGCTCTGCAACACAACAACATCTCCAGCTCTGGCTAATGTGTGTGCTTGAAGCTCCCTTATAAAGGAAGCTACTGCTAACCTACAGCTAACCCCTCACAGCCTGCGGGGAGATAGAGGACTCCAGTAACCATCACACTCTTACATCAAAGGACTTCCTGAGCTCAAGTGTTCTTTCTGAGTGGATAATTCTGATTCCTATACAACGGTGTGTTGTTGAATCAGTGAATGCTACATTGGTAACTGTATAAGGATGGTTACACTCACTCTTTATTGACTATAAATGATTTTATACTGCCACCAAGTGGTCGAAAAGCAGAACAGCACACTTCCTCCATGTTTAGACACAACACATTTTAGAATAAAAATGAGAAAGGAACTGATGACCCTAAACAAGACAAAAAGGGAATAAAGTGCTGCATACCAATTGCTAAAATGCACAAGCACTACTTCACAGCCAAATCACAAATCGAAATTTAAAAAGGAATACAACTAAAAACAATTGAAAACTTCATGCACCAGGTGTAGACAGCCTAAATAAATATGAAGCATGAATATCGAAATAATTATTTCCGCGTATCTGTCTCCATGAAGCAAACAACCACCGTAACCCAGGTATACCACACAACCACTAGTCACTGTCTGCACGTCATGCCAAGAGGAAACGTCAGGGAAAGACCAATTAACCAGGTGATGACAGGAGCTAAATGGCTGGATTAAAGGGCTTGTTCTGTAAAGGTCAGGATGCACGCCGCTAATCTGAATCATGAGGCGAGGACAGGCTGACAGGAAGGGAGAAAAACAAACTGCATGTCACCGATGAGTGATTACAGTGCGTGACAGTGGGACGTGTCATGTCAGCAAGCAAAGTAGCATGGCGAGTACAGCAAGGCATTAATACTGCAGAGGTTAGAGGCTCTGCTTCCCTCGTAGCTCTTTGTAACGAACGACGCCAGCAATCATACACATACTGTACTAAGATATATACATGTGGTGAGGGTGATCTGGCTATGCTGGAAAAGCAGCCAGACTTTTGGACTATGTCAGTCTTCATATAAACACATCTTAATGCTTTTGGAATAATGGAAGAGAGTCTGAAACTGCACTTAGAGCATCATGACAGCTTCTAAACAGACATGGAGGGCACTGACTGGTTAAAAGCAACTTAATATACTGTAATAGTTTCATACATAGTATGTGTGTATGTCGGTGGGAAGGTGTTTTAGAGAAGAAAGCGTCCTCACGTTTTTCCGGGTGATTTTTTCAGCCAGAATATGTCGTCACTGGTGATGCCATGCTCCATCGCTCCAGGGATCTGTGATGAGAATTAAAGCAGTGAACATAACCATTAATCTATCAATTGTTTGTCAACGGATCTATCAATAAGTTTGCTCTCTAAAACCTACTCTCTTTGGTGTGTTAAGGCTTGTAAATGTGCCATAATGGAATGCCTCCAAACCTCACTTCATCTGTTTTGTCTGCTGCTGTAGGGTATCTCTCTCTCTCTCTCTCACTTGTTTGTCTACCAGGTAACCAACCAACCAAACAATGCACACAGAGAAAGAAGTATCTAAGAGAAATTATACTAACAACCATACTTACATTGGTGGGGTACTTAGGCCGTCCACCTGTGGCGATCACAATGTTCTTGGCAGTGAGGATCGTCTGTATGAGAGGAGGGAAATGTGAGGTAATGGCCTTTGTTCATATCCTTCAAAAAACAAGGAAATGTCAAATGAAAGCAAGTGGTCTCCACAGTGCTCTGCATTCAGGTGATGATGGAAACTCTCTGATATCACTGAAAAAACACCAGTACTCTCAGTAGGTATAGGGGAGTCCATGTACAGTAAGACAAGGAGTCCAAAGTTGATTGAATTAGATTTTAATTTAATAATAAAAAAAGCAAAAATAAACATATAAAAACTAAATAGTAAAAGTACCAAGTGTTAGCAAAATTAATTTGTATTAAGAAATGGGGTAACTTATGTAGAAGACCTGATGTGAATTAGCAGCTGACCTCTTTTCCTGCTTTGGTTAGTCCTTTAACAGTGTGTTCATCCACCAGACTTCCTTTAATGTTTAGATACTTCACCTTCCTGCAAAAGAAAAAAACAAACAGGTTGCTGCTACTGGTGCACAGACCTACAGTCGTGCAGATCATATTCACTAACGTACGGTAACCCACCATCATCACTTCTCTCACTTATTTCCCAGTATTCCCACTATATACTGTACTCTCCAAACTACATCTTTTTCATCTTCTGAAATGCAAGTTAACTCTTGCAATGGTATCACAAAAATACCATGATATGATTTAGTTACACAGAAAAGGGGCTGGTCAAGGCTACATAGTAGAAGATCATGTATTATTTGTTTCCTGTTGTGTTTTGCATGTTATTACATTCAGCCTTGGTTCTATTTGAAGAAGAAAACCCACAAAGATTTTACAGCCAATGTTCCAGTCTACAGGTTTGACAGTGAGAAGTAAGAGCCAGGAGAATTTATATTTTAATTAATTAAATGACTGTTTTGCACTGTGGTGCTGTCTGCTGCTCTGAAAACACAGCCCCTTAGAGCTGATTGTTAATTACGAGGAAATGAAATCATATTAGAAGCATTACTAACATTCTGAATCCAGGCAAATGATGTCATTGGACAGAAAACATTTTAGGTTAAACTCCACATTTACACAGAGGTTAACACCTGTTTGCCTTCCAGGCAGTCACTCAATCAACATGTGGTCGCTGACTACAGGTGCTTCAGCTGCGCACCAGCAGACCAACAACAACCTTCAGCAACATTTCATGCCAAGAAAATCATCAAAAAAGGAAGAAAAACAGCCTGGATGATCACAAATATTCATAATTATCTTATGGGAAATTTGCCCTTATTAAAGTATGTAATGGAAAATGACTAAACAAACGCAATAGAGGAGGAAGAGTGACGTAATAAGTGGGTGAGACATGGATAATACATCATATCTGTTGTACAAACTACACATTAAGACTATCATGGGACGCTACAACTCTCCACTGAAACTCTGTGAGCCCAGCTGAATCAACCTACAAATTTGATGCATTACTTACTAATTATTGTACATCATTCACTACTGCCTATAAATTGATTAATTACATGAAAAATCATCACTGAAATTTGTAAGTCTGAATAAAGCAGACGGATCTGGTAGTACTTACTTGTCCTGGAGCTGAACTCTGTGACCCCAGTTCAGAGACCTGACATGGTTCTGAACAGCTTCTGCCATGGTGGCCCTGAAAAACACACCAGGGGTACTAATAATATGAACAAACCAGACATCTGTATTCCTGAACAAACACTACACAAAGAGAAGCTTTTCAAGAGGGTTCATAACGTGCCTGCATTTGTTACTTTGGCTGTGTGGGATAACAGGTGAAACTGAATAATGGGACATGAAAAAGTAAAAGAGGCCCAAACATCAGCTCTTAGGATATCAACCCCAAAAACAAACAAAGCTAAGATGGATTTTTAATGAGGCAGAAACTGACTCAGTAAACCATTATCACACTTCCTAATTTAAGCTTGTTCCCCTTTTATTCCATGATTTTTAAATATTTTTGAAAGTGTTGCATCACTAGGGGGTGCTGTTCAGCTACTTTTCTGTCATGCAAGAATTTCAGCATGAGGAATACTTCTCTCTTCAGCTGATGAAGCATTGAGACACAGCATGTTGTGCTAGGGTTAGACCTACCAGTCATGGCAGACTGGCCCAGGGATCTGCCAACCGTACTTCTTTGCATCTTTGACTGCGGTGCCAAGCAGAGCAGTCTGGTGCATGAGCTTCTTAGGAATGCAGCCAACATTAACACATGTACCACCAAGACCCCACTTGGTACCTGTATGGAAAAGCATTTCCAGAGGACTTAGCAGTGATGTGTTGAAATATTCAAACAGCAGTTAATATTGTTTTGTGATCCACTGCCACAACTAATTGTATTTTACCTCTTACAGATGGCTCCACATAATCTAAAACAGCAACTTTTTGTCCCAACTGTGCCGCTGTAAACAGTGGAGACAATTTTATGGTGATATTAGATGGAAATCACTGTACCACACATATATGCACAAACATTAAGGGATAATAGGGATCTCACCTTCTTTGGAGCAGGCAAGCCCTCCTGAGCCACCACCAATAACCACCAGGTCATAGTCAAACTTCCCTGTTGGTGTAAATTATAAATAACTGACTTAACCTGCATTTACCTCACATGTACATTTTTATTTACCTCTCTGAATGAAAGTTATTTATTAATGACCCAGACAAAAAATAACCAGCAGACGATCAGATAAAGCAGCAGCTGGTGTCAAAGTTAGCCGGGTGCTAACAGAAGCAAGTCCAGTTATTAACTGCGCTCTGTTTCTTCGTATCTACGGGGAATGTTAGAACAACACATTATTTTACCTGTCAGGTTTCTTGCCAAAACATATAAACAGTTAGTCCTTTTCCACCGGTGTCTGCCTCTACATAAGGCAGCCATGTTGTTATTATGAAAGGACCCTGGCTGGGTATGTGGTGGCTAGAAAATTGCCTGAAAAGAAATGGGTCATGCACGTTTTCTTTCAGGCATACAATCGACTCAAAACTAAACATTAATAGATTATTTTATTAAATGGGTTTATTTATAATACATCGAAAAAATTCAAATTATAATTAGAAATTTTGGATAATCCTTAATTATACACATGCACATAAATATAAATGAAAATTATCACGTTTTTTTAATATTTAGCTTGATTTTTTTTTCCAATAAAAGTAAATAATATGAAGGAAAAGTACAAACATAGGCTAATATGGCTGAAAATGATTAAATAAACTAAATTATTTCTCACAATGCCACCTTGCCTGTGTGTTGGTACATCAGTATCAGTATCAGTATACTACAATATAAAAAATAGCCTAAATAACTAATTGTTCAAGTAAATGGACAGTTTCAGTAATTTAGAACATGGCATTAAGCATATTACATCTGTGACTGTGCACAATATAAACACTTTACATACTTTACAGGAACTGATAACATTAATGATGGCTTCTAGTTCCAGGGCCCTGATAGAGTGTAACACTGTCTACTATCATGGCTTACTGAAATGCTTAATGGAACCTTGCCATCCTCCTGTGCTTCATCTGCTATTACTTCTAAATGTCAGCTGTTAAAAGGGTCTATACATGCCACAATAACAATCATCAATTTCTGTAATACAGTAATAATTTTATCAAAACAGGAAATGTTGAAGAGACTCTTGAAGACATTTTTGCACTTGCACCCCCACTCGTATGTCACTGCCTTGCACATAAGGATTTTAGAACTGTTGGCTCATATTCATGGTCTAAAATTTCCAGTGGTAAAAACTGAAACATTTTATGTGGCAGATCTTGTACTTCCTCCTTCCATGAATAGAACAGAAATCAGCCAAAATAAGACTGCCAAGGATTTGGACACAGTGAAAGTGAAGATTCTTGTGAAGCTCAGTTATGCAGGTGTAGGGGGAATTCAATAGTTTGTTCAAGGATAATTTAGTAGGAACCATATTTTCCAAACCAAAGTTTAAACCCTGGCCATCAGGTTTACAGTTATTCTACATTGTTAGGACACCAGCGCATTCCATCACAATATATGCTATTTAATACTGTATAACAAAGCATGCAATTAATGTTGAATATCAGGATGGAAAAGCCTCTGAAAACACAGACCACGGAAAGGTTGTGCATTGTTTATTATATTCAACACTCCAATACTCTAAAGAGCTTGTTCAGCCAAATTATAGAAAACCGTACTCTCTCACACTTAGTCTCACTTACCTGTAGTGGCATGTAGCCACCATTTCGGTTTATTTTGTATAGGTTTTCTCCCATTTCTGCCTCAAACCAATACAGTGACGTTGAATTGAAATACATCTGTGGTGGTCACAGCATTGAAATATGAAATCCAAAAATTCAACAGCACCATCTTTTTCCAGTATAACTACTTTTTCCTTGGTAAAAAGTAGTTAGAATATATAACTGTGAGCACCACAAATGAAATTCCATTTTTGTAATTTAGGTGAACTAATCCTTTCTGGGGTTGGTTGTAATGAGCACTGTAGTCTCTAGAGGTTGCTATTATGACTGAGGAACCGTGAGTCTTACTGGAAATTAATAACATAATATAAAATAAGACACAGGGGTGGGCAAGTTTCTTTCCAGGCATGATTTATTGAAAACACACCAAATTTATACTCTACAAACCAGTATTTTTCCGTTATGTTTAACAAGCGTAATATTTGCCTCTGGGTATTAGTAAAATTAACATAATACATTCTGTCACTGTGGCATCGCTTCTGCTCACTACGAAAGCATTAACAACTTTACTCCTCTAGGAAATCAAAACCTTTTTTTTTCCGAATGAGTCTATCTTTTTAAAAGTTTATAATACAATGTAATACAAGGCAGAAACCCACCAACAGTCTAAACTACTTGGATTTTAGAGGGAAGGTGGGGGTGAAGGTGGTACAGGACAAATGAATGAGTGAATTGAGCGGAGGAAAAAAGGAGGTGGGGGTTGACACGGGGGGGCAGGGATGGAGAAATGACAGCTGAGAGGGAGGAATAAAGTTATATAAAACACACTTTATCTACTATGGAAAAGGTTAAGGCACATGATAGGTACAAACACATCTGCTACTGAGTAGTACAGTTACTTTATTTTGACGGTCTTGAATCAGTTATATCTACACAGGTAGGTTCGTTTGATTCGATGTGTGTCCGTGTCCTGCATTTATTTTACAGCACAGTTGTTTGGGCTCTTAATTTTGTACATGTACAACGCATTGCACATCCACAAAAATCAAAAACCCCTTTTATGAATGCATGCAAATACACCTCTGGATCCTTTGGTTGTGGTACTGCATAGTGCAGTCAGGAATAGACAGTCATATGGGTCTTCGTTGTGAGGGTTCAGTATTGTCCAATGAAAGCACACACTTCTGAGGACACACAAAAGGGATGCTGGGTATAATTATAACTTTTGTAACCTCTGAAATTAAAATTTATACAATAAGTTTTTTTGTAGTTTATTGATTTTTACCACAACGTACATTTTTGTAAACACTGTGTAAAATATGCAAGCTTTATAAAGTCACATACGCCACAAAGAAAAGTCAGACTTCAATGCAGGCACATGCCGTTCGCCTTGATGACGCATGAGTGACACCAACTTGGATTGGACTCTCTTTCTGTCTCCTGTTCAAGCTCAATCAGGAGACAGGAGACTGTACACATTACCACTGCATTTTTGAGTGCAGTCTCGCCAAGCAAGAGAAAAATGGCAATAAGATTCTGTATCTCTCTGGTTTTCTACATCTCAACTGTCCACCCTATAACATTGTAAAAATATATACTATATGACCAAACTTGATGTTTTAATTTATACAGTGTGATGCACCTCTTTTATTTTGCCTTGAATATCCACATCCACTTGTCCACCTGTTCTTTCTTCCTGCACACAAATTAATTAGTTAATATCCAAATGACACCACAAAGAAAAAAAAAACTGGCACTTGGAAATAATAAAATATAAACGTCTGTACAGACCTTCATGCTCACGACTGAATATTTCTCTTTAAGATGCATCGGTGAAGGGGGGTTCAGGTTCAGTGGGAACTTGGTCAGAATGCACCGGGGGAAAAAATGAAGGGACTTTTATTAACACTGCCATTTCTTGTCATTACCTCTGCCTGAACCCTTGGCCCCTCTGTAGTGTCTGTTTCAAAAATGCAAGGGCTGCAACATGTATTCATCACCTTAAGAAAGAACACTGCAGATAAACTTTTTTCTGTAACCTTTTTTTTGACAAATACAAAATATAAATAGGTGATCGTCGGCGTACCTCGACAATATCTGACACACATTTAAGTTACTTGGTTATTTCTTGCTTACAAACATGGTGAGCCTCTATCAAATGAGATGTGCTTTCCAAACAATGTGATATTAATATACAACTAAGAAGTCTGTCTTTTTGTGTTTGTTTTTTCCTTAGTTTTTTTTTCCTTTTTTTTTCCTTTTGACCGTAATATACATTTATATAAAACTCAACAAAAATAAAAAATGTTTTTAGATCTATCCTTTCAACAAGAGAACAATCTTCTGCCTCTCTTTCAAAAACACAAATCATTTATAAACAAAATGCCTTATATCCTCTTTAATACACATCATTGACAAAGAGCAACCAACCAGTGAACTCAAGGAACCGCCTTGCTACACAACCAGAGTGGTTACATGTGTAACCACAGCTCTGTGATTGACGGTCAACATGCCATTTGGCTCACACATGTTGACCACGATGAAACAGAAGGTCTTTCCACTTTAGCCTCCTTCTACAATGCAGTATTAACAAAACTGTTTTTCCGTCTGATGTACACACTGTCACTTTCCTTTCTCCAGATAACAACTTGCAGACTCCTCATTTTATAAAATGGACATCAATCACCTGTTAATCACTTTTGATTTCAAAGCATCTCAGTGCAGTTTTTTTTTTTTTTTTTGAAAAAACACAGTGAACCAAATGGACTGTAAATCTATGAGAGCAGGCTGCTTGGAGTACATGATTATCCACTATGCTACAGCTCTTCTCAGGCTCGGTTTCTCTCCTTTTACTTTTCCTTTCTCATGTCCATCCCACTCTTCTGAAAAGAAACATTCAGTGACCTTCAAACACACCAGTCCAAACCTGTTCACATCAAAATACCAAAGCTTGACAACAAACTGAAAGTAAAATTCTCCAAAAGCCACAGGTTTTGAGGCATAATCTCCTTTCAGATGTGCAAACCGAAATTAAAAACATAAATTTTCCATTTCCATTTCTTCTCCCACAGGTTTCTTTCCAACACACATTCCTTTTCCATTCACTTCCTTCACTTCACTTCATCGACCTGCCACATGTCCATTTCTTCAACATCACCGGCCTCTGTCCGTTTCTTGTCACCGGTAGAGCTCAACAAGAGTAAACACTGTAGAATTCACATGATGTCCAGTGGGAATGTAGATATGAGAAAGTAGTAGGAGTAGTCATTTTTTATTCTTTTTTAACTTTTTTTCTGAAAAGCATGAGAATGCTGGCTGCTGCTGGGTAGTTGCTGTTGTGATCATTATTTTTTTTTTTTAAATCCTCTTTTCTGTACATAGTTCAACTCCAAAGATAAGCTCCATGTGAAATGGCAGTGGTGATATGAAATATCTTCCTTTAGCTGGGATGTTGCACTGTTGTTTTTTTAAGCCTGAGTCACATGGAAAAGAGAGAAACATGTTAGAAGAACAATCACTTAAGTCTGACATAACAATAAATGAAGAGTTTCAGTCCAAAATGCGACATATGGCATTCTTCATGACAAATGATAACTTAAATACTGTGTAATGAGTTAAAGGGTAAGGCTTGCAACATTCTTTGTTGTGTATAAATCACCTGAAAAGACCAATATCAAAAATGTGTCTCTGTCTCTCAACAGGGGGAAAACAATTATTCCAGCCAGTCACAGTAGACAGGTGTTTTCAGCAAGGGAAAAAAAACTGATGTAACCATTGTATGCTTATCAGAGTGGAGCATTTAGCAGCTAAAGAACCAGATATTTTAAGTTAGTGTTAGTGAATTTTGGCCTTAAATTTGCCAGTTGGCCAGAAACGGCTTCAAATGAGTGTTACTCTGTGTCTGCTGAATGTTTGCTATCAAGTTTGTCACATCAACCAAGTTGTCATATTATCTGAGTTGATAATATGTTAGTGTCTTTTACAGCCTGTTGTGCTGCCCCCATGTGGCCAAAAAACAAATTAATGCAGCTTTAAAAATATCAGCCACAGAAGTACAGTTACTGCCCATCAGTGGCTGAAATAGGCTTTCCTTGAAATTTGCACTACTATTTTTTTCTCTGACATATACCCCTCACCTCCTCTCATTCCTATCACCTATGACATCTTAAACATAACTCAAACAGTAGTAAATTGTGCATTTGTTGAAATCTATTTTCAGCTGCACATTAACACACAACTGGCATGCTTGTAAGTGGAGCTTTACGGCATAGAGAAATAAGCTATATCAGGCTTTGGCTGCACAGACAATACTTGTTACTGTCATTGTTGATTTGAGTCTTTTCATGGGATTTGTTGACAATAAGAAAAAATAAGAATACTGCAGCCTTATTCCTTAAAGTTTCATACAAACATTTCGTTTTTCAGTTGGAACCACATTTTTGGAATGAAACTCTCCTGTTCAATTCCTCTTATGCATGACAGCTAGACAATCACTTGGCATTATCACAGTACTTGACAAATCTCATCAGTGCTTCAATCATGACAGTCCAGATGGCAAATGGAGGCAAGAGACAGCAAAACAGATGCTTAATGTGCTGGATGAAATCCTGCATATGCTAGGTGAAGTGAAAATGACTTACCTGATGGTTCATTCTTTCTATTGCCTGTAGCTGGTTTTTACTTAAGTGGCAAAATTACAATGAATACCAAAAATAATCCTGTCTCTCAAAATTCACCCTCTGATGTATTTCCTATGATAATGCAATGGATGTAGATGAAAGAACTGAACAGATGGCCAGTGACAAAGATGACTGAGATAGAAAGATGACAACGAGGAAGCCAGTGAGGTCTGACGGGAGGCCTCTGGCACAGGAGAGGACAACAGCGGTGAGGAGGAGGCAGGAAGACACAGAGATGCTGCTGATACGACAAAGACAACTACTGAAGCTCACCCAGATCATCTGGCAGCCTTGCAAAAGTCATTTAGTGGGACATTAAATAGTGAGTCACTTTCATTCAGTCAGGCACTATAGGCCAAACAGTCACTAATGCACTGTAAATAACATATGTACAGGTTTGAGGACATTACTAATTTAGATGTCTTCCCTTGTGAGTTGTGTAACAAACTGTTTCCACCATTGCTTTACAGCAAGGTACATGGACATGTAAAAATGGGGTGAACTAAGAAATTCACCTGCTCTTGGACGCAGAAGGATGTTCTAACAAAATTAGACAGTTTCAGCAGAAGGTTTTCATTAGATTTCTGTGGTTTTAGTTGTAGCTCTATTCACTGCAACTCATAAAAGCTTTCTGCTGAAATACTCTTGATCCACTCTACTAAAAAAGTCATTTCAGGAAATCTCTCAACCCCACAGAGAGGCTGAATTTCTTTCTTTGTGGACTTAATTGGAAACATGGAAATTGAAGTTACATAAGCAGCCACTTAGTAATCATTTATACCATGAATTTGAATAGAAATTATTCAAATCAACTACTTCAGACCTCTAAATGTATGTAAACTGAATTCATGTTAACTCGCCCTCATATGAATTCACATTACATCTGTGCCCTCCGCATATTATGTGTGAGTCCATAATGTGTGACTTTGTGTGTATGGGCATTAAATGTGTTGGCTTCCATCATTAACTTATCAACTTACATGAGTTATGTATCTGAAATTGAACCTAGAAATGGTGTGTACAACAACATAGACAGAGAAGAGATTGTGTGTGTGTGTGTGTGCATATCTTTTTCCTTCTCCCTACTGCTTTTCATTTAGGGATGACTGAGTCTCTGGAGGATTCATCTGGAGTGCAGAAGAATGATTCCCCTTCATCATTTGCCACCAATTTCAGCAAAGGCTGTCTGGGGAAGTGGTGAGTGAAGCTAGGCGTACATTTCAATCAGACAGGTGGTGCTGAACTGTAAACACAGACCAAAGCCTGTCTATTTTTTATGTGTATTACAGATGGGAGAAGTCATGTTTTTTTTTTAACAGTGACATGTTGAAAATTTGGATGTTGCACTGGCAAAGGCAACATTAGAATATAAACTGACAGTTCACTGAGCCTCACCTCTTTAGTGACTGTTACTACACCTCCAAAGCTTCCCATTCTGTGAAGGCATATATACAATCAATTTTACAATAACAGGGGCACATATTTTTGAAACAGTAAGTCTTTAATTTTAGACAGTAGTAGAAAAGAGCAGGCCTCTCATTTCTAAGCAACAAAATTGACAGTTACTGTCAATTACTGGCTGAAATGACAACTTTTTCTTTTAACCTCTGTAGCTAGCTAGCTTATTAAGCTAAGTGAGTTGTTTAAAAATTAGCTAGCTTAATGAGTTGTTTAAAAATTCTGTCTCTGCTGGAATTTTTATAATGTTTGCTCAGCTGACTTGTTTTAAAATAAGAATCATGTTAAAAGGAGCCTCACCAACTGATGACCCATGCAGAAGAATGTAAATACAGAGACAGCTTGTTCTTGTATCTCTGTGTAGAGCTACTTAGTCATAGTGTTGTAAGTGTGATAAGGAAAAGACTGAATTGTTGTTTCATTCTTATATAATCTTAATTAGCTGCTTAGCTCACACACTAACAAATGTTTGGTACAAGCTTTTGGGATGAGGACTAATGAACGTGTTTTGGATGATGGGTTTGGCCGGGGTTTCTGAAATACAACAAAAAGCAGGACAGAGCTGCAAATGTTCCACACAGTGAGAAAATTATGGATGTGCCAGTCATAACTTCTTAATGAGCTTTGTTAATTGTATTTCTTGCATATTTACTCTTGTGGTTTTTGGTTTTTGGAAAAGCTGACACACAAAACTCTTTTAAATGCGAGGTGTCGCTGTTACTACAGCCCTGTGCAAACCCCTTTAACATGTAGAGAAATGTAAAGCGTGACAAGCCCGCTATGCCTCATTACAGTTGCTACACTACAATCACTGTTTGAGGAAGGCATTTAGTAGATGGTCAATTAAACTATAACAAATGAGGCATACTTTTAATTAGAATCCACTCTGGCATTCTCTTACAGCGAGACATCAGGTTGTGATTATTTCAGATGTGTCCTCTTTTGTGATCAATCCTGTAAAACCATCATTCCCTCTGTCTACACATGCAAGTGTGTGCAACACAAGTGTCTGTGTAAATGAGAATTGTGAATTTAAATACAGTGCAAAGATGAAATTCTACATAAAATCTAAAATTTTTAAATCATAAAATGAATTCTCAGTTGAACTGCAAGTGAAGTGGTGTAAATTTCCATGGAAAGGTGACTTCACAAGCTGACTGCTCTGGGTGCAGGGTGAAAGCAGGTCTACATGATACAGTGTGAGGATGAAAGGAAAACAGGCGGAAATGATGAACAAACAGGGAATGAGGAGGATGCTACAATCCAACTCAGAAGGTGAAGGTTGTTATTTTTTGTTGTGCTTTTATTTTTCAGACCTACCATGCATGCATTTAGACCCAGGAGTCAACAGGCTGGGGCTTAACATCACAAGCGTCCACCAGACTGACCGCAGGCCTGTTACTCCTGATATAGTGTTTCCTATTTGTGTCATTCTGTGGCCACAGGAGGATGGGTTAAAAAAAAAAAAAAAAAAAAAAAAAAAACACAGCAAAACAAAAAGAGGTCAATACATTTCAGAAATACACTCACGCGCACACACACACATGCATCCAGGATCAGAGAAGCCAGTGTTAGTTCCCTGCCTTAAGGAAAGCTTGGAAAGAAGTCAGAGTGATTACAAAACAGCATACCAAAACATGCAAATGAAAGAGGGAGCAGTCAGTTGCCAAGTTGCATTCAAAGCGGGCAGAACACCTCTGGGAAGTACAGACGGCAGACTTAGAAGACAGCTTTGGAGTAACGCTAGAAGGCCTGTACACTCAGAAGACAAACACATGCTATGCTGTGATTGCTCCTGTCTGTGGCTTCAGAGCTGGTAAAAGTATCTGCCCTTCCAAGATGTGACAGTATAACATAAGCTCTGACTGGTTTAGTGGTTAAGTTAAAAATGTTGAAGAGTAAAATAAGAAGTAAAATTGATTATTGGAGCCTGGAGTCAGTGTTGAGTACTGAAGCTGCTATTTTGTGCTACTATACCTTGATGCTACTGTACATTAGCTGCTTTATTTTATCTTTAAACTGTCTTTAAGCTTTGTAAAGTAAAAACGTCTTGAATAGCTACACAACATCATATGACACTGAAGCTTGCCACTGAAAACTATATAAATGAAGATGTTAAAGTTGCGTCAGTAAGCGTGTTTTTATTGCAGGTTTTGCAAATGAACACTTAAGAGTAAAATTCTTGAGATGATTCCCCCTGATTAGCCTTTAACATGCCTTCATATAATAATAACGATATAACAAATAAATGTATTATGTATAAATAATGTATAATAGTTATTATTAATGAATGGAGGAAGCTCTTTTAAAATACAGTTGCAATAATTTTGAAAGAGTACACTTCCGTCTTCGCTCTGAATTTGAGGCAACCTTTGATGCCCATTCAATTTTTTGCTCAACACAAACAGCTATACAAAACAAAATGTCACTTTAGAAAAGGTAATCAAAAATCATCAATGAAAATAAAAACTGCAAAGGGAAACTTAACACCAGATCTTGATTATGTAAACCTCCACTGGATCTTGGTGTTTAGCTCCTATCATTCCTTTCATAATCAAATCATTGCTTATATTAAATATAAATGCAATTTTAAAATAAATTTTGGTTTACAGTGATAGCAAACTTTCACATCTTACTTAAAGGTATCTGTAGCCAACAATATATGTATATACAGTCTCTCTCTGATTTTATTCCACACTAATGCCACAGAATCCAAAAACAGAGAAATGAGAGGCTTAATCTGTAACAACAGAAAGCACCTTTTTCAATTAAATTAACATAGGGACTTTGCTGCTCTATTCTTACTTGGTCTGATATGACCAATAGCATGTGGTAGAGTCTTGTGCTACTGTTTTCATTTTAGCATTTACTTTGTCACCTGCAACCACAGTGGACACTGCTCAGTTACATAGTTAGGCTCACTTTAAGATACTGAAGTGTACAATTCTTTAGCTTACACATTTCATCATAAACCATACCAGATTGTTAACAAAACCTGGCAGCTAACTATTTTGTTGTTGTAATCCTGATAAAAAGGCAATCACTAAAGATTATTAAAGATGGTTCCCCCAACTTCACCTTGGAAAGATTTTGAAGAGTTAGTTTTAACCTGCTTGGAGTAGCAGATGCTGTGTGTGAACACACACCTAAAGAGACATTAGCCAAACTAACTTTAATTAGACTCTTAATTGTAGTCATTTCACAATCCCAGAAGAATCCCATCCCAGTCCCATTCATCTAGCACTAAAGTAGATCAAATATAAACTACAAAAAGTACATGAGTCATCCAATACATGTCAAACATCCTCTGAGGCTATTATCCTTTGACTCCTCATTGAGGCTGGATTGCCAATCAGCTCGACAATAAACAAACTTTGGCTGCTGTGTGAAACGGCTGTATAATCATCAGACAACCACCTGATAATGCAGCAGTCTGTTCATTGCCAAGGCAAGGGTCGTCTCCACGAGGAGCGCTTGTTGGCGGTTCTTTTAATCAGTCTCAGATTAATTACTTTACAGACGCCAAAAGCTTACACTCAATTAACTGGTGGCTCGCAGATCTGAGGATGTCCACAGCGATCAGCTGCGGCGGGCAACATTAACAGAGAATGACAACTTCCAGCCTATTTAAAGGATCGATAGGATTAAGAGCCTCTAATGAGAACCACCACAGAGATCACCAAGAGAGAGGGAAAGAGAGAAACACATAGGGAGAGGACATGTGATAATATTTCAGTGAGACATCATTGTTTCATCCTCTATGCCCTGATCCCCCAGGAGATCAGAAGAGGTCTGTCTGTACCTTTAATGGCTCCCGTTCTGTCAGGTCCACTGAGCCGTCGCCTGTCTTGTACTTGCAGTCCTTGTCCCTCTGGTCAATGGTGGAATAACCATCTAATGAGGTCAGAGAACAACGGTCAGATAATTCCTCTCTATCTTCGATTTAACCTGTGTTGAATGACACAGTTGAAAAGTAGACTGAAGACACATCTAAATTCTTAGCTTGTGTCTGTCTAAACTTTCTGGCAGTCATGTTATTTACCACCACAGTACCTCTAAAACAAACTACATGAAGCACTTGGAAGCGGTAACTGACCCTGAGCTCTCACCAGGCCACTATTTATCAAGCATTTCAGAGAGGAAACTCTGCCTTAAACAGCCAAAACTTCTCAGTGATGCATACTGTATTTGGTCCTACTTTTTGCATCACAGCAGTTCAACAATTTTATCAACCTTATTAACCTAGAAAACTACTCCGATCATATCATTTAGCTCTGGTGATGTTGTAACCTGTCACCCAAAACATGGTGCTTATGAAGAGACATGCACAAGAGGCATCAGACTATGAATACACACTCCTTTTTTTTTTTACTAACCTTGAGTGAGATGCAAGGGACAAATTTGGAACTGTAACAGTAACCATTTGGGTCTATTTCAGCAGTAACAAATCATACTTTGATCACTCATTCAGCTCCTCAGATAATGCACAGATTCAATCAGTTCTCCACCACTCAGCCTTTGTGCATTTGTACAGAACATGGGATTATCTATTTGTTCATTAATTTATTCATTAAAAGCACAGATAATGGAGAAGTACAGATATGTTTAAGTTGTTACAGTGTCTTTCTCAATACTGGGTGGCATCACACAAATAATTTTGTTCCAATCTGTAGGGTCACATGAGTTAAAGTGAGCTCGAGTGTATTAATATCGCCGCTGTGCAATACTGTACAATACATGCAAGGTGTGGCACAAATATTACCATTGCAAAACAGTGTGATTGGTCAGGGATGTCTACGATAGGTCACATAGCTAAGTTTAATCTTAATTTAAATTGCACATGCATTAACTGCTTAAGCTGCACAAGTGGCTTCCAGTGTTTACTTACATTGATAGTTATTCAATTTAAGTAATGATACACGAATATCATAATGAGATTTTAGTTGTTTTTTTATTTTTTATTTTGGCATCATATTTTTACTAAATAACCTTGATAAATTAGGTAGCAAGATTATTTGATTATACACATCAAGCCTACAAATAAATATGTTGCTATTTTCTGCATTTCAAATTGTATCTCAGTTTAATATTTCAAACTGTCAGAAAACTATGATACCTCGTTATAATTTCTATTTTGCAGCTGTAAAACAGCAATGGCACCTCTGAGTGTTGTTAAAAGTAAAAAGCCTCATAAATAAGTCTCAAGTCCTACTTTGCGGTCAGAGTGTTTTAGTCCCAGTTTCACTTTCAGCACAATTCCTAGGAGGGATTCATAGATGCTTGATAAATATGGGCCCAGAGGTACACCAACATAATATGCCCCTATGAGAATGACTTTGGGAATGAGGTAGAAAAATAAAAAGTTACCTCTTCATGGCAAAAACTCTCATTCTATCTATCACCCCTAAGAGTCACAAGAGTCCTGAATTTATTAAGGTAAGAACAGGAGGACTGTCAGAGATGCAGTTCTATAGTTTTAACAACAGCAGGATTATTTACTCTGAAGCATGGCAGAGGAAATCTTCCCTATGATATATTAAGCATGTATTTATAATGCACGAGTGGAGAACCACCCACATCCTTTGGTGTTGAGCTTCTAATGAAGGCCCAGCTTTGTACAAACATCTTGTCAAGAGAGGGGTCTTGCATACAGCATCAATGGGTGTCATGTCTGAAGCTCGGTCCAGAGCCATCATACCGAGATCAGTGTTCAGTGGTTTGAATTTTCAGATTTAAAAAAAACATCTTGGCAATGCTTAGAGAACTAGTAAAAGAGATGTCGAATCACAGAAGACACTACGGGACACTGGAGACAGATTAGAGGAGAGCTAGTTCTTCTTTGGCTAAGGACGATCATGCAGTCTGGCTCTTACCTGGACCCAGCTCATCCATAGGTATCATATCACCACTGCCACATTTCCTGGTGCCTGAAAAGCATTCATATGCCATTTGTACATAGGTGGCACACACACAAACTGAGTCATTGAGCCAAAACGCTGCTGCTTTTCAGGGTAATGGTTCTCGGCCAGTGATTGAATAATGCAAACTGAGAGTGGGCAGGCATGAGCACCGCGATGTATGGATGCAGAAACAAAAAACGGGGGCACACAGTCAAAAAATCAGGACAGTAACCTGCTGCTATGCTATTGACTCCTCTGTCAAAGAGATGTTTGTAGTTGGGCCAATGTATTGCACAAGTTCCCCTCCCTCCCCCGCATATACTGCTGCTGTTATAGAAAACCTCTACCCCTATACTGATTGTGAGTACAGCTATATACACTTACTTAAGGGTGGAGGAATTTTCATCATCCCTGACTTTATTACTTCAATTTAAAACCCTAGATGAAAACAAAATATATTCCTTCAAAAAACAAACTTTTTGAGGGTGTTAGGTTTTGGTTCAACAGCAGTAGTATGCTGTTTAATGCTCCATCTCCTATTTAATGTGCTTTGTTTTTGACTCCTATGAATGACATTTTCAGCAACATATAACACACCACAGCTTCACCACACAGGGGATGAGAATAATAATGTGGCAAGCATGGTGCTTCAATATAGCAATGACAAAAAAACATACATGTCCTCAGCAAGTGGACACACACTGAGCCAAATGCTGTTTTCCAGTATTTGTTAGTATTTTGTTTAAACCTGTTTTAAGGACTGTACAGGTGGGATACTCCATGTCAGGACAATTTGGACAAAAAATACAGATACTTTATGTTATGTGTTAACGTCTATTTGGAGGGCTTCCTTGAGGATAAGTCTGGTCACATCCTATATTTATTCAATTGTCAATAAATCCAGAGAAATGGCCAAAACCAACAAGGAATCCTACGAACAAGTAATGTGTGTGTAGGCAAAGTCTGATATAATTCCCAAAATGTGCTGTTTATTTCAGTCTGAGTAAGATTTGCTAGATCTACAGTATAGTTAGTTTGAGAAATTACAGAATATTTTCAAAAAATAAAATGTTTCATTTTTCATTTTTAAAAATGTATGTCTTCAGTGAGAAAAAAGACTTGGGACTGAGTAACATAGACTGACCTTGGAAGTCAAAAAGTACTGGGAGACAAAGTAAGACATGTTTGGTTTTGGTATTTTCTTGGGATTTGTTTACAATAACAAAAATCACCAGGTTTATCCTTTCAATTAGTCACTGGGCTACCAAGTTTTAGAGTAATTCTTACACGTTTAATAATAATAACAATAATAAAAATTAAATGATATCATTTAATTCTCCCGCATATTGCTGAGGGTCCCTGAGGTATTTTCAACCTAATCCCACCCATTTGTCCTCTAAACGGGTAAAAACAGCACACACACACACACACACACACATTTAAACTGACCTTGGTTCTTCTCCATCAAGGGCAGTGTGGTGTCATCATAGCCTGGCTTGCCATTCTTGGTTGCTTTGGGGGTGGCTGTCACCGTAGGCTGAGAGAAGCCATAGAGCAATTAGCACGTTAACATAATATCATTCAGCTCAAACAGGTACAGTAAATATAGAACAAAGAGAATTAACTTCCTCTCTTGAGATTTTGGCCATTTTACATACCAACAGACAGAGGCTGACATGTGTAACACGAACTGTCTGTAAATATCAACAGAATAGAGACTGCCTAAGTGTGTGTTTAAATGTAATATCTGTACTACCCTGTTCCATACAAATGCTGCATTTAAACACCCAATGATGCCACTAATACTTTTTGTTGGTAGGACACTTTAATAGAAATGTGGCTCTTTTCAACATTTTGTGCTCTAAATGTATAAATTATATTTTTTTAATTCATATGCCAGTCACAGCACTCCAGATCTGCTGAGTGGATCTTCCATTATGAGTGGGGAAAAACAATGATCTTCTACAGTTCTGTACCTGGAAGTGGCTCTTGTTCCAGCCGTCCTTGGTCAAAGCATTTCTTAGCTCCTTATAACTCCACACTGTCTGCAGTACATGGGATGCCGCCTTTGTTTCGCGAGCTGATTGGCTGAAAAAATCACAAGAGGGTAGAAATAAATGAAGAAATAACTAGAGAAATTAAAGTCAGAAACTCAATCTGACCCCCAAAACACTGACAGCTGGGTGTGCGACAGTGACATGCCGCTGCTGTGGCAATCAATCTCTTTATTCAAAGACTTCAAGTCCCCTGAGTGGCTCCAGGGTCTAGTTTTTAATTCATAGCCAGATGAGTGCACATTTCCATTCATTAGCTACCTCTGAGCCACCAGTATTAATTACATGTGGGCAGGGGCTCACTTCAAAGAAAGCTAATCTCAGAGGGGTGAGTGAAAACACAGCTATTTGGTCTGTGAATGAACTATATATATTCATGCTAGTGAGTGACTCTCTGTATGATCAATACTTTACCACACAAGGACAAGTCTTTGAAAAGGGCTCTTGATCTTAAATTAATATTGTGGTGTGGTGCAGACCCACTTCATTTTGGAATGGCTAACAATATGATAACATAAGAAACCTCTTGAAATATCAGTCATTACATCTGTTAGTTTTCATTATAAGGCTGTTGAGGAGAATTCAGAAGCACAACTACTTGCTTACTTATTTAAGCAGCAGCTTCAGAGGCAACCCTGTGTAACTATGCCCCCCAGTTCTAAAAGCCTGTTAATTAACATGTGGTGGATAGTGGTGTGTGTGGGCTCAGTCTTGTTAGAGTATAGTATTGTGGTAGCCAAGATTAGGCCATTAGAGACACATTACATTATCCTCCATGAATACTCATATAAAGGCTCAAGATGCAAATTGCATTCAAGGTCACACTGTAATTATCTGTACTGCATATCTATACAGATAATGTCTCCATGGTATACCCACACTTCTGGAATGGTTTATATAACTATGAACATGTAATTTCTGTTTGGTTCACTGTCTGCAATAAGAACTGTAACCTACATTATATGACTCCTGCAAGAACACACAAGGAAAACCTACAATTTACTGGACACAGCAAATACTAATGCAAACTAGCCATTCTTTCAGCAACTTTTTTTGTGATGAAAAACCAAAAGTTCCACCAGTGTTGAGCATGTAATTGAGCATGTACCATTTGGGTTCACCTCTGTGTAAAAAGTTGCCAAATTAGTGGATAAAATCCTCAACAAAATGAATTTACAACCCTATTTAATCCAAATAAGACAATGAATTGCTTTAGATATACTCTATTATTTGTCGTAGAGTAACATTAATTACATTCATGGTACAGTATGTGATGAGTAAAGTCTTACCTGGTCCTGTTAATGGCGACCAGCTTCTCAATGGCCTGGGCCTGGATGAGGGAGCGAGCGTTTTCGGAGCTGTCTGTGACGATCTCGTGGATGGTGTTGAGGATGGCGACCACAGTGTCCTCCTCCAGGTTCTTGGCTGGTCGCTGCTGACCGCTGGGCAAGTTACTCACTAAGTCCCGCATGGCATAACTTCCTGTAAAGTGAAGTATTTTTTTTAGGTTAAGCAGGTGATAGTACAGGGATAATAAGGTTTAATTTGAAGAGTAACAGAGGGCCCAGTCCTCCTTTAGTGTAAAAATGCTTTAAAGTTTAAATTAAACCAATAAGAGAAATTTAATAATTATAACTTAACTTAATTTGAAAAAAGTAGTTTGAGGTAGACAAACCAAGTGTGTATGGCATATGGTGGAGGGACAGTAACAAAAGGAGAATATTGTACTAAGGACTCAGTAGCTTTGGAAGATACCCACTTTGGATAACTCAGACAGCTTAAGCCTCATATTAGCTTTGGCTGAAGCTGTAAGTGCATTTTTCCACAGAATAAGTGCTCTTCAGAGCCAAAACGGACAAGAGGGATAATTACAGCCAATAGCTCTTTCAGTGTACATATGGGCATGTGAATATTGTGTTGAGACAAACCTGAATAAGTTTGAACCTATCCTTAAAGAAGCTATAGATTAGTCATAGAATTTTGACAGTTGCCGTTGTTGCAGCATGCAAAAACAAAAAGGATTCTCATTGTGTTTGTGTCTTGTGTGTGTATATTTGAAGCAGAAATTCTTTCTGATGTGTGTGTGGTATTAATGATAAATGGTTTGTACCGATCAGGTCCTTGTTGCGGCGGTCGATAGACAGGTTGCGCAGGGCGATGGCCACAGCTCGAACCACCTTGTCGGAGTCGGAGCGCAGCAGCTCCACCAGGATGGGAAGACCTTTCTCCTTGCGTACCGTGGCTCGGATGTAGTTGGACCACTGGAGGGCAGACACAGGGCATGTTGTGACTGCTTTTTAAAATTTCAACCTTTAACCTCCAGGGTAGGCTGAGTGAGCGCAATGCTGTCAGCAGCATCCTGTTTGACATTCATGCAGACCTACAGATTCCCACCTGGGAGCTGCCCAGCATGACCACACTTCTTTTCTTTTGGCCACTGGGAAAGCTCCACTCAGTAACTACAAGACAGCTCAGCACTGCTCCTTGGTCTTGACTAATTCACGGTATTACACAGTGGGGCTCTGAATGGACATGTGATATAATTTGTCTTAATTTAAACATCAGTAGATTTTACTTCTCATTTTTTTGTAACATGAAACATTAAGTTTTACATAAAAGAGTTTCTCTTCTAAGCACTGATACCCCCAGAGGTGTAATTAAGCAGAGGACAGGCACACTTAAACCACCAGATGGCAGTAGTAAGCCTTGGAAAACAGGTCAATCCAGTGGTACAGCCAAAAGCAGAAGGGAAGAATGAAGAGGATTTAAAGAAGCAGCTCTGATATCCTCCCGGGGAGCAGCGACATGCTTTGTCCAGCCACCAGATGTGACAGTGTGATGGGTTTGTGGCTCCACAGGTTTCTGTGCCTGGCCAAGAATTCTGATCAGCTCCGACAGGGGAAAAAAACAAACAAAGGAAACAAGATTTCTCCTCAAAATGCTCACCTTAGCTGAAAATCACTACTACTGAATTATTCAGAACACTAAATGTGGTGTGAGACTCAAGGCTGGATGTTAACTCATGAAACTTTAAAAAAAAAAAAAAAAAATCTAGAGAATTCAGGTGTTTTTTCCACTCAAGCTAGAAAGGCCGGGTGCTGCCGATGGATCCAGAGGACTGTTGGATGTGTTTACAGTCTGGCACACGGGTGTTAAGAGAAGCGCTGCCGTGATAATGCTGCCGTGGGCTGGATACAGCCAACCTGCTGAAAAACATAAGTGACCGCTCTTGCCGGAGGTGCTGCGTGTAAACTGGCATCTGACAACTGGCCTTCCCTGTTGATAATTCACTGCTGCCTGCAAGCCAGGCAGCCTCTCAGCAGCTCCACAGCCACTCTAATTGGAATAAATGTCTGAACCTGGCTGTAGAAGTTCTTATATCATCCATCATCAGAGGCAAACATCTACTAGAGATGAGAATGCAGTGTACATTAGTTATCTAACCCTTATCTACTCATCAAATCCCACACACAAAGGTATTATCAATGAACAGATTGTGTCTACTATACACCTATCTAGATATTTCTGAATAAAATTAAATTTTTCTTTCCATCATTCCATTTTCAAAGTGCTCAATGATATTTGGCTGTTATGATCTTTGACAGTGCAATGCTCATTTTCCTTGTTTTCACTTCCCAACCATGCTGGCAGTCAATTTTTCATAAAGATTTTACTGTCTGAGCTACCTGCTGCCTGGTTCAGTTGTGCCTCTGTCTTGAGATTTACTTCTGTTTACACAGTTGCTATATGGTTTACAGAGAAATGGTGCATTTACACCTTGTTAAGGTGACTCTGAGCACCTCTGGAGGCAGGTCTTGTGTCCTTTTAGTCTTGTTTGACTCTGGGCATTCTTGCCTCATTCATGATCTAAAATATCTGCCACTGAAAGGGCAATAATTAGGGAAGGAGCTGCAAAAATGGAATAAAAAAAATCTATAAGTCAGACAGAAAACAGTGTCTACGTATTGTACCCTCCCCAACCCTGGACTCACAGTCCACTGTCCAGCGCTGAGGTTCTGCAGAGCCCCGGCAGCGGCCTCCAAGGTGTTGTAGTTCTGGCTTTCCGTCAGCAGAGACAGGTAGAGCCTCACCACCTCCGGCTGATACAACAGCTCAAAGCCTGCAGGGAAATACAGAGAAACACACACAATATTGGTTAGACTCCCCGGCAAGACAGACAGGCCAATTAGGCGAAGTGAAGGTACAGGCAGTACAGTGCTGAGGTTTATCTCAGACCATGGGGAGACTTCTTTGGCATGAGGAAACAGTGGAGAAGCTCGGGTCTAGTAACAGTAGACAACCTTGACAAATGCCACAAAACTTGGATGGCAGGATTTTTCAGTGGAAATGTACACAATTTCACAGCAGAGAGCATAGAGTAGCTGTCCACTTTGTTTCATAATAGTCTGCAACACATTTATTAAGAAATACTGGTGTCTAGTATATTTCCTCGTAGTAATACTAAAGCATATTATGATTGAAAATACTTCAGGATTAAAAATGAGGATAACACAAGAAGTTATTGATTGGACAGCCCAGACCAAACCCAGAGTATTTCAGAGGGAGGTTTATCTCACTAGCACATAACACATTCCACCACAGTCAATCATTAGGCCTCCCTCTGATGGAATCGTAATTACATTATCAGCTATTAGACAGTGCAGGCGCAGGGAGAGACAGAGGCGTCAAATCACATCAAATCAAATTCATTTATCCAGGGCTTTTTCTTATTTCAGGTTTGTCACTAAGTGCCTTGTAAGGGATCAACAAGAAGACACACAATGATTCAATTAAAAGGTCAGAGCATGGATATTTCCTCTGTCAAGGTCATTTTCAGTTGCTCACATCTCTGGAGGGAGTCATACATTTTTTATGGCTGGATCACTCCACAGAAAGCAAGGACATCTCATCAGATTTCAACAGCTACTGTACCTCACTACTGTGACGATCCTGAAGCCAAATCATTTTGAAGACTGTATGCACGTTCAGGTTTTATTTTACATCAATCTTGAGAAGTAGTAATGTAAAAGGATCTTAGGATGTTTAACTTGCATATGTAAAATAATTGACAACAAAATGTAATGTAAATGTCTTTAGAGTAAGGAATCAAAACAAAGCCAGAAATAAGGCTTCAACAGTGGCACAATCTGCTATTACTCACTCAGGCTTTAACAGAATTCTGCCGTCTGGATCACAAGTTAGCTGAAGCTTTGAAACTAGTGACTAAAATCGTATTTTACAGAAATACCATCCACCAGCAGCTTCCTTCCTATCCTCTACAACAGGGCACAAGCAATTTCAAATCCTTTTTCTATCCCTCTAGGCTCAAATTAAAGAAAATATAACCCACTGTTTCTTCCCATATCTTCTGAGGCCAGTATTTCCAAGGTTCTATTTGAAAACCCCTGTATTATGTGGGCAGGGATATATGGTAACCCTATTTGATTGATGCGCAAGGGCTGACAAGGCCCTCAGTACATTTTTGAAATGTAGGAAAAGAGAATCTTTCTGTAATATGAGTGGGACTTGGGTCCGATTATAAAAGTATGAATGAAAACCCTTAAGAGGGCATCTTAAGGTAACATCTCCTTTTTTTGTTGACTTGCTTTTTTCAGTAGAAGAAAAAACAGTGAAAGAGGGAAGAGTGTCATTTTTGTGTTTGAGAAGTACAACGGAAATACACAAACTGACATTTGTGCCTCTAAATCCACATCTCACACCCATAATTTGCAGAGAGCGGAAGCCTGGGCGCACTCTGCGATTGCCAGATTCATACAGCAACATAGTTGTTAACACTCCAAAGGCAGAGTTTTCATCCCTGTGGCGTTTACCCTCCAGATCATGCCAAACCTGCTCCAGAATGTGTGTGGGAGGAGCTGCCAGGTCGAGAGGATGTAAATGTAGGTGCTGCTTGAGAAATCTTGAGCTTATTTTCAAAGAAGCAGCAGAAGCAGTAGTCGTCATGCACAAGATGTTGTAACCATGTGCTAAAACATGAATCACATCAATAGGTTTTCTCAGGGGTGACGCAAGAGGGGAGGGTTTGCAAACTAGACACTCAGCAACATTCTGCACTCTCCTCATATTTCTGGGCCTACTGGGTGCACACTCAGCAAACTGGAGACCATCTTGCAGGCAGTCCTGTTGACAGACACTTCATCTCCAAGGCAGATTCTGTCTGCACAAAATGTCAGCCATGTTGAACCTTTGCTGCCAAGTTTGCCTGTGCTCCAAGACTCTGCCTTTTATGACAGCATTTTTTTTGTAACATAAGCCGCAAAGCCACATTTCCTCCATCTTGTAATTCCTGGGGTTTTGGTCTGGCAACCAGCTGAAGCAATTTATGAAATTGGTGTTTTACAAATGAAGGACTCGAGACAAAAAAGACATGTACTGCTCAACAAAGGAGGATGAGAGTGGAGGGAAATTCACTGGGCCTTTAAACTAATTCCCTTATCCTTAGTGGAATTTCTCGCTGTTGAGCCAGAGAATGTCTCTGCCAGAGCTTTCACTCCTTAGTGTCCTTAGCTGGGGCTTAATGTCAGCACTGAGTGCCATAGGTCCTTCCTAATAGCACCAGCCAGGTCAAGCCCTGTTGGCAACCGTACACTGTAGTGTTGTTGTTGTCGTCATCAATCGTCTCCTGCTGGCCTTTTGGCCTGCTAGATTTCAGTTTGTTGGGCAGAATTGCAATTCAGAGGAGGAGATGAGCTGTCAGTGTGACGTGACCTTGGCTTTGCTCAGGGCGGCCCTATATTCTGTGACAGACTGAAAACATGATGAGATTACTTAAATACGGATGTATCGAATGGTGTAGTGTTTGCCCACTTTTCAATTATCATTGGTGCACATAGCTAGTGATAATCACATATATGGTGGAGTCTCAGGCGGGCGGGCAGCCGGGTGGTTATAGCTTTTTAAAAAATAGTATTACTAATATGAATAAAGATTTGAAGAGCAATAGTGCGAATGCTGGAAGCATTCACACTAATTTTCCGCAGGAAATGCAAATTATCTAGTTTTGTTTGTTCTGACCCTGTGTGGCCAAAAAACAGATGAATGCAAGTGTCAAAAATAAGAGTACTTGTTACAGAAGCAGACAAGCCTGAGTCAGTCAATAATTTAAAATTTTCGTACTGGATTAGTATTAATGATGCATTCAAATAAAAGTAGCATTTTAATGCTGTAGCAGGTCAATGAGCTAATTTCATATATTATAATCTGATGTTCATGTTTTGTACGTCAGTATTTGTTTGTAAATTAACTAGTACATATGGCTGTCATTTTTTTTTACAATTTTTACTTCAAAATTACAAGATCCTCAAAAATATACTTACATAAACAATATTTTAGTCAGTGTACTTGTTCCACTGTCAAAAACATGCAAGTAGTAAATGGCTCCCTCCAACCACCTAACACACACACATATACACCAAGTTGACTCTAATCCAGAATACATTCAAGTGTAACTAACATGAGTGCCAACTCCCAGAGAGCTCAGCCCAGTGTGCCTATTTCCCCTGCATGTACTGAACGTTGGCGTGGCAAACATCACACACAACTGTGGCCTCGTCGCAAGACTCCTGCTGAGCTCGGCTTCATAACCTGTGCCGTGGGATAGACACACAGTCACCCAGCTTTGCCTCAAAACACGTAAAAGTACAAATGGGCACATTCTGTAACATATGCACAAAACGCTCTAGAGATCTAAGCTCATCCCTAAATGAGGTGAGAGGGGAGGAGCGGCAAGTTATTTTTCAAAGCAGAAGACGACAGTGACAACTCCTGCAATTGAGGCGAAGCTCAATTAGCGCCCGGGCACAGAAGAGAAGGGACTTTGTGGCACTGCGGTGCATGAAAACTGGGTTAGAGACAGAAGTTAAGTTGAAGTGATTGAGTGATGCTCACTGCAGAGCTATAGCACTAATACGGTTCAGGCAGCTTCACTATTGGCTGCAATTAAAGCAAAGGTATAGCAGTGTGACAGGCTGATAAATGATAATGGATTAACTGGTGGGTGAGGAAGGGACACACACACACTTTCATACATGTATATGGACATAATGAAGAATCTTCTCTCAGACTCACACACAGACAAACACCTCAATTCTCTCAGCCATCTGCTTTAGTTGGCTGCATTCATACAGAACTGGATAGACACTTCTGCAAACACCTCTGTGCACAAACACAAATCCACAAACACACCGTGCCCTCACCCGGGCATGTCAAAAAGTGATGTTCATCGATCCAGTCTTCCTACATCGCGTACATGGTCTCTTCCTGCTTCTACACAAGTGCTGCACTAGCTCCATTTATTCGCTGCTCAATTTCCAGCACACTTACAGCACACAGCACTTCCATCGAATCAGGGGTACATGATGGCGTATCACTTTCTACAACTCATAGGGGAGTTTCACAGAGCTATGAAAGGCCTGGAGAGAGATGGAGGAAGATAAAGAGAGTGACAGATGGAAAAACAGACAATAGCAGAAAATAAAAAAAAAACCCTCCTATCTGTCTGATTTCCTTAACAGGTTTTTGCTCTTAAGGTTCCCTCTTATGTTCACAGGAATATTGTAGCAACATGCAGCCTCTGACCTTTGCACTCCTGACTTCTGGTTAATTAAAATGCTGGTAATGTCCAGAACTGTAGGATCAGAAACTTTCTACTCTCATTGTTAAGTTTCTCCAGGTGAGTGTCACAGAAAGACAGAGACATGGCAGACAGAGTACGAGAAAGAGAGCTGAAATACTTGTAGAGAAGAGCTGACCACAGGGTCACATTTCCCCCCTAACAAAGGCTGCATAAATAAATGAGGCCATTCCACTGGGGAAGCCTGAAGTCGTCAAGTCTCCGGTCTCATTCCACATCTGAAACTCATGCACATTTAACCCTGCCAGCCCCCTTTTTATGTAAGAGTGTCTTTATGTAAGTACACACTGGCACACATGGAAGAGTGCTATAGTGCTAATGAAGACTTTTGCAGGGCACTGCCACAGCAGGGCGACGGCTAAGGCAGCACATCATTAAAAGTAGTATGCCACCAGTATAATAATGGCTGTGACTCTCTCAGGTTCATTAAAAACCAAAAGGTGAGTGGTGGAGCCACGTAAACAAAACAAGCAAATTGGAAAGTGTTCGCAGGGGCTTAAGAAATGCCTTCAACAGTTCTGCCTCAGTCTGGGACAAACAGTGTTTGTGTCTGCTTGAAGGAGAACCAGATGGATGGAGTTTACAGACAGTGTCAGTATTGCAATTCACAGTGCTCATTGGGCCACATTATATTTTTGATCTACATATTAGAGGGCCAAAGAGTAAAAACTCTAATGAAGGCTTTATTTGTCAACTTGCCAATAAATGACATAGTTATTTTTTATTACTACTGCGTTGTTATGTTCCCATTACTTTGGGGAAACAACTGAAAAAATATACATAAACCTTTGCTGAAGGATCAGGAAACGCATACAAATAAATTAGTTTAGGTAGTTACATACTTGTTAAGAATGAATGGCAGTGTCCTTGGGGATGGGTGCAATTGATGTTTACTGTCTATTGTAAAGTGTAAGTACTGCTAGAGGAGGTGACATGCACTGTAAGCAGGAGTATTGGCCAAGGAGTGAGAAATCTGAATTCCATTTGTATGCCAGAGATGCTTCTTAACGTCAGGTGTGAATGTAATCAGGGTCAGATATGGGATGCATATTAATGCTGGGTATAAATCACAGAGAAGTAGACTTAATTGACTTTCAAATTCTCTTTCCACTGCTCTTCCTGGTGTAATTTCTGTTGTGGCAAACCACTGTGAAAATCTGCTCCCCCACACAGGTTGCACCGAAAACAAACACTCTTTTGCATATACAATTTGACCCATGTCTAGTTTAGTAGATTTAAAACATGCAAGTGTCCTTGTGTGATGTGATGGAGCCTCGCATTCCCTTTCTCTCCACAGCCTTCCTGACAGATTTGCAGCTGAAGAGAACCAAAACAGAGTGCACTGCCAGGCTGCAAAGGCTGTTCACCCCCTGCTCACCCCCTCAGACTGACAGGGTCCAGGAGTCAAAGCTTCATTTTCTCCTCTCGTACCCGGTTGGCCCCTGCCACAGATTGGCATCTCTATGGGCAGCCCCAGGGCAGCACACATTAGCATACCCACACGGTGGTTTGGCCTTAGTTTGTTGGATGTTGACAAAGGGAGGCAGAAGGTGGCAAGTGGCCCATCTCTTGGACAGCATACCCATCAGCTTTGGGCCACAGAGATGTCCTGGTGTGATGGGGGTGGCTGAAGAGATGCGAGAGGGAGATGGTGAAAGAGACAGAGTGGGCTGAGGGGAAAGATACCACAGTAGACACAAGGCGAATATGCAGCTTAGATGCTTCTATCCCTCCCTCCTCCCATCTTTGCCACCGCTCCAGCACTATCAAAAGTCCAGTCCATGAAAGCTTGTTTCCTACCATTTAGCACAATAGGACTCTTTTTAGCGAGCTGCTTCTGCAGTGACAGGGGAGTACTTCCTCTTTCCTGTGCTGACAAGCCAGCAAAGTCCTGCTGTGGGCTTTTAGTCCAGAGAGGACAAATCAACACCGGTACCAAAAACACGCAGACAAACTGACACCAAATTGTCTGAGCACTCATTTAACAAAGTCCAACGGAAATGCTCCATCTCCCCTGCTACAACCCCTGAACCTTGGACAGAAACACAGAGCCAGTGGGGGTCTCTCACTCCTGAGCCATAGTATTATGTTTTCTGTGGCTCACTCAAGAATGTGCCTCACAGCTATCTGGCCTCTCAGTGGATCAACAGTGGTAATGCTCTGGTTGTTTGTTTCCAATGTTCCTCCTGCTAATGTAATACTGTTCCAGGGCCTGAGGTGAGGGTGTTAGTTTATATTAGAATCTCTGTCAGGTGGAGATATTTCCCTTTGGATGAAAAACATATTGACAAGATATGTCACTTTTCAAGTTGTGTGGAGTGTGAAAAAGCCTTTCATAACTATTTGCCACTGTCCAGGAAAATTGCTTTTAAAGTTAATATCGCCTAATGTTTAGACACAGTTGACAGATAGTACAGACCACCTGTCTGTGCATGCAGCCACACAGGGCACTTGTGAGGTACAAGCTCTTTCTCTGTTTATGCTGAAACAGGTGCTACTATTTCTATGTTTGGCACAGTTAAAAGCTGGATGTCATAAAGCCAGGTGCTCTCAGTTGGCAATAATAACAAAATGGACTAGGGGGAAAAAGGAAATCTCATCCTCTAAGTTGTATTTACCACTTTGTTGGGCCAGTCGTGTGCACTCAAATCTGAATTATGATACGTGTGCACTTGAATGCAAGACTGTAACCAAACAAATTATCAATAAAATACCCTTAGTAATAACCTGTAATAGTGTTTTATTAGCATGTAATTTGTTGGCTATGTGGTGTTACCTTTGATATACCTGTATACATGTATGTCTATTTTTGGCCATTGAGAATTCTGATTTCTGATTGACTAAAATACAACTGGACACCTGTGATGCACATGTTTGACTGCACCTCTAAATTAATGTGCCAGTATTGAACTGTGGGTAAAGAGAGCAACAGTGTGCGAACTTTGTTCTGGGGTTATTTATGTAACCACCACCAACAACCAAAAAAAAAAAAAAAAAAGTAAAAAGCTAAGAATCACAAACAAATAACTAACCACTCTCCACTTCATGTCAGGTGTTTTTTCATTCATTCAAATCATAGAGAGCACAACTTGGTATTATCCCTTACTTGAAACCCACATTTAAACGAGTGGGACTATACTGCAGACAGGAGTCTCCGCTATCAGTGACAGATAAACCTTTGACAACTGTCTCATTTGAATGGGTAGAAGACTGGCAGCCATCACTGTCAGATGTCCAATGATGTGAAGCCTTGTATAAGTCATAAACACAAGAATCTTTCCATCCCAAATGATGTGACTGCAGCTTAAGAATCTACATCATTACTGGTCTCAGCCACGAAGCTGCTGGACAATCTGCCAGGCTGCTCTGCATCCTACAGACTGCCCACAAACACACACACATTGCAGATATATGTCTGGACTATGCTATTAATTTGGCTGCAGATGGAAAATGGATACACAGGAGCCTGCTGCTCTACTGAGAACATTTCTTTTCTCTGTCTCTGTTTCTCTTTCACTGTCTTTTGTATTTCTTCTCTTGCTCTCTCCCACCAGCTTTCTCTCTTCTGTGTCTCTCATAACCTCCCATATCTCACACAAAAAACACAAAATGCAGCAGACATGCCAAAATTACTCTGCCTACTGGTGTAGACAATATGTAGAGATGAAGAGTACATGATAGTAGTACTAGGGGTTGCTATGGAAACCCGCTCTCCATCACCTCTAACAAATCTGCTCATTCGACATCCATGTGAGACAGTTGGTCCAGCAACAACAAAACAAGGAAGAGGAACAAACTGCCTTTCAATCTGCACATTATGTAAGACCACAACTTGGTCATTTGGGTGATACTGTCTGTGAATGGAGACCTCTTCTACCTACAATTCCCATAATTCCAAAACAACTGGCCAAAATTCTAGCCTGAAGGCTGCAATTAGTGGCCAAGCCCTGCTTGTGCCCCATGTAAGTTTGTGTTGAGCATCAACAGCTCCCTCAGACACTCAAGTGCTTCAGAGTGGAGAGGCGTGTGTATCTGCTTTTGAGCGTGTGTATCACTGTGTATGCGTGTGTGTGAGAGTGGAGTGTGTTTCAGCATCACCTTGAGTGCCTGCTCTCCTTATCCAGGCAAGTCACGTCCTCATCCAGACACAAACGAAACTAGAAACTCAGCGAGGGGCTGCCAGGGAGAAAAAGATAGGGGAAAGGGAAGAAGCAGGTAGAGAGAAAAAGATAAAGAGAGAGGGAGGGGGAGAGAGAGAGAGAGAGAGAGAGAGAGAGAGAGAGGGAGCCGTGGGGGGTGGCGGACAACGTTTCCTATTCCCTGTTTGGCTGTCTTAGTTGTTCACCTGAGCCTGAAAGGCTGAAAAACAAGCTTAAGCTGTCAGGGTGGTGCTGTGCCCACAAATTCCAACTTACAGTCGATTCCCAAAATGTTACACCTCTCCACATCTGACAGGGATTTCACTGGGAAATTGTGCATCAAGAGAGATGGGGATGAGGTGGTAGGAGGGGGAGCACAGGCAAAATGGGGAAAAGACAGGACTAAGTAAGGCTGAGAGAGGGGAGGGGAATGAAGGGGAAGACAGGAAAAGAGGAGGAGAGGAGAGACTGGGGAGTAGGGAGGGAAGGAATACCACGGTGGCTGAGAGAGAGGAAAGGAAAAAGCAGAAGGAGTAAATGGTGGGAAGGATGGATAGAGAGAGAGAGAGAGGAAATCGTGACTGAGTGGATGTGAGTTATGAATGTTGTATGGTAGATGGGACAGCTGTCTGGTAAATAGTCCACAGGGATGCATGGATCATGTCAGGGCAACAAGACAGTAGCATGAGGAAAAAAATAAATGATGATCCACCAAAAGAAAAAAGAATGTACTGCAGCACAAGCTAAATGATATCCTCGGCAGTGTGAGGTGGGGGTTTGGAGGTTGGATGTCCAGCTTTCAGGAATAAGACTAGATAATCCGGTGGCCTGCTGTGTGTGTGTGTGTGTGTGAGGGGTGGGGGTAGTGGAGGCTTAATAAAGATATGGCAAAGACTGAAACGAGGACTCAAGATAAAGGCCTTAGACTGAAGCAGATGTGGGGTAAGAGGAAGTGTGGGGTGATGAGAGCCTGCGCCTGCAGTCCAGATGATGAAGGAGTATACAATTGCACACGCACCCACACACGCACACACACACACACACACACACACACACACACACACACACACACATACATTACAGCTGGACTAATATCTGTTCTTGATACCAGTAGTGCAGTAATAAATAAAACCAAACAGACATTTGATGATGTCTGGACAGGCGTAGATGTTCATAATCATTTGGTGTCTCACTTTGCAGCGAAATATGACGGCAGGAAGCGAGGAAGAGGAGGTGGAGGACGGAGAAACTGAGTAGTGTGTTCATTCTGGACAAAAAGGAAACTGATTCACCCAATAGATCAACAGGCTGTGTGCTAGCAAGAAGTCAGCAAGGCCAGGAGTCAGCATCTACTACCTGGGTGTTAAATTCCACAGCCATAAAAACAGAGAACACCTACATGAGACTGCTGCTAGGAATTTGAAATATAGAGCAAATTATTCATGATATTCTGCTTTAACTTTGGGTGTAGACAAAGAACAGGCCAAAACTTTCCCTCCCATTGGAATTGTGCTACTCTGAAGCAGACTTGGCAGCAGTTAATGACGCAAAGATGCTTTATCTTGAAAAATGGATCTGCTTGAACATATTTGCTCACTGCGGCAGGACGTTCATCGTGCCTTTGGGCAAGACTATTGCTTTTCTCGACGCAGCTTCTGAGCCATGGAGATATTACAGGGAAGGATTAGAAGAATGAGATTTGCGCCACAGAGCCATTAAGTGAAATATTTCTCCTCCATGTGTGGCGACAGCAGGAGAGACAAACAATGAAAGTGTAGCTCCATTTTCCTTAATTCAATTGAGCCTCTGACTTTTCAGACTTCAAGAGCTGAGATGCATCAGAGACGATAGATGACTCCGATAGCAAAACAGTCAGTGTTCATAATACTACAAACACAGATCTCCAGTGGGATGATATCAAAGGAGGTTACACAATGCAATACATAACAGCTTGCACTATTGTTGTTTGTCAACGCTAAGACCTCTCCACAAATTAAATGCTTGGCTTGCAAGACAAAGCAGCGAGACATGTTACACAGTTGTCGTCTTGGTAAACGCTGCTGTTTTCTCAATTGCTCAATGTGTGTTTGAGAGGCGAAGGGAGCACGATAAATCTCACAGGGATGGAGAGAGAGCACTGAAGTGGCAGAGAGCTAGAGAAATGAGAATCAGTAAGTGAGGTAGAAAGAGAAATAGAAAGAGAACGAGGGCAAGCTCATGGAAAGCGCTGAGGCTTTTCAAACACACGGCCTTTATTGCTTGGTCAGATTGCCCTTATTGTCAGATATGACTAATTAGCTCTACCTAATGCAGTTGTGATCAATCAGCCTCACTGCAAACTACAAGCAGTTTGACAAAAAGATTCATCATGATGGGAATAAGCTCTGCTAAGGGAAACAGTGTTCACACAAAGTTTCCAATTATTTCCACACACTACAATTGCACCCACTGTCTTAAAAAACAAAACGGTAGCTTGTTTTGTGTATTTATGTATTGCGCTCCACACCAATGGTCCTGCTCTCATTAAGCGGTTGTCTTTTCTGATCTCTTTTTGTTGTGACAGAAGGAACATATTAGATCTTTTTCGTGCTGTCAGGAGGGTGCCATCATGTTTTCTACTGTGCATGTGTGGAACCTGTCTGTGTGTGCAGATCCCTGATAGTAGTATGCACAGAAGCATGTGCACTGTTCACATGCAATCTGCAGCTGTCTGCGTCGGCACTACTAATCTGAAACTGCTTTTATAAGCTGAGCTGTCTGAATGTACGTACATCTAGAAAAAAAAAACAGAGCCCATCTTCCACATTTGTCAAGGTCAAATAATTCCTGTCCTAGTTTCGTCAGAATGTGAGCACTCATACTCATTCGCTTTGGTGCTGGTTCTCATTGAAAACACACCCACATGCTCAGAAAGGACGTGAGGCATTTTCCTGCTTCGTGACACCTCTTTGACAATACAGTGAAGAGAGTAAGACAGAGCGGATGAATGGGGGCTGACGAAGGATGCATAAAAGGTAAAGGCTAATTAATTTGAGGTACTGCATTTCTCTCAGGACAGCCAACACAACTGTTTCTGTATTCTCTCAACCTCCTCCTCAGGTTAGAGGAAACCTCAGCAAAAAAAAACAAAAAAACCCCCTCATTTACAGTTCTTACTCAGACTGTTTTTCTTTTTTTTCCCCTGCTCTCAGAAAAATTAGGGAAGATTTGCACAAGTGCACACATTCAGTCATTGCACATCACGCCTTCTGTCTCCCCCTCCCTCCTCCCCTCACCTGACCTTTCTCCAATCTAAAGGTTTAAGCTGTGGTTTCAATTAACTGCTGGGAAAATGTTTCATCATCTCAGGGGCTCACCGACTCTTTAATGAAATGCGTCTTTTCACACTTCTTAATTACTTTTGTTACAGCCACCTCTCTCTTTCTCCGCCTCTGTTCTGGGCAGCATGAATAATGCACTGCCAGTAACTCTGGACTTCTCTAATGATGTATGTGCCTGCAACAGGTTCCCTTCCTGGCACAACTACATAGATAAAATGACTCACTTAATCAGTTAGGGTGGACAAAGTGGCCACATAATCAACTAGAGAAATGAATCACAACATTGGCTTACTATGTGAAAAAACACGAACGATCTTTGAGTTACTGTCAACAGAGTTTTTAATAAGTGCAGAAGAGCAGGCATTGATGTTTGGTTGATGATGACAATACATGATGACAATACATGTACATTGTACACACTGTTATTGGACTTTTACTATTAAGAGATGGTCATGGCTAAATAAATCAACACTAGCTCTTGGTAGGAGCCATTTGGTGAACCACAGTCCACAGTGTTAGAGTCAGTTGTCGACAGGGTTACAAGAGACAAATGTTGCATTTGGTACAAGTCTGGGTGCGAACCACAGTCTAGAGGTTTTGCAGTAGTCTTACAGTAGAACACTACTCTCATTTTTTGTTGAGAGAGGACATTCATAATTCATAACCTGCTTCACTCTGCCTTAAAGCAATGAGTCAAGATTTGGGGAAATACGGTTATTCATTTATTCAGTGTATTGCCGAGAGTTAGACCATTGACTACCTCACCATGAGGACAAGACTGCTAGAAGTCACAAAGAAACAGAAATAGAGCAGCACATAATCCCCATAAAACCACAAACTGTCATTTTTACAATTACTTTTTTGTGCGGATTAAATAAATGGAATATAACATGTTAATTACTGAGCTGCTGGTAGGTGGATTTTCCTAGACATGAGAGTGGTACCGATCTTCTTACCTAACTCTCAGAAAGTGACTAATTTGCTGCAAACTTCTGAAAAAATGTAATTGTTCTGGGTTTCAAAGGAGAGTTTTAGTGTTCTACCATGAGGATAACATTTTTCAAGAAATTATGATCGTCATTGTCATCAACTCCACACACAGGCCGTTGTTTTCATAAACCCACTGTACACAACCTTCCCAGCACTGCAACTAGAAAAGAGAAAGTTAGTGACTAGCTGCTGAGTCTGCTTGAGCATTTAGCAGCTACACAAGTTAAGTCAATTTTTCAGTATTTATATACGCCAATTCACAGCAGAAGTTATCTCGAGGCACTGTACATCAGCAGGTCTAGACCGTACTCTTTATCTTATAAAATTTACAGAGAGAGACCCAACAGATCCCACCATGAGCAAGTACTAGGCAACTGTGGCAAGGAAAAACGTCCTTTTTCACAGGCACATACTTCTCTCAGGACATGTTGGAGACTGAAAACTGAACTTAAATTCTTCAGGTGGCCAGAAACATGATTTTCTGTGTCTGTTCCCAAAAGTTCCCATAAGGCCTGGTTCTTTTTTCTAGTTCACTCTCCCTCTCTTCCTTTTCACACACACACACACACATCCACACACAAACAATAAGATTAATCATTGCCCACTGCCAGGTCCAGCCTGGTCCCAGTGTTGACCTCTCTCTGTCTGACATCAGATCAGGACCTGGATACACATGTAATCTCCCATATCTCCCATAGCCATCACTAACTGAATGAGAGCCGCTCTCTCTCTCTGCAAACTCTGCACAGATGACCAGGGGATGTGGCGGCAGTGGTGGAGAGTGAAGTATGTGCCTGAACTCACACAAACATACATTTTCATAGACAAACAAACAACGCCCAGATGACTCTGATGTGTCCTGAAGAGGAAAAAGTGATAAGTGTGCTTTAAAAGTCAATGTGGGTTTTGCTCTGGTGATTAAGCTTATTATCCATGCATCTCACAGTTGTTATTCGCCTGTGTGTCGAGGTAATAAACATCAAATATAATTTGTCTGTCTGCGAGCAAGAAAATGCAGAGTGCTCTCCACAACGTGATCCCACACACACATTTCAACTGTGCATGACATTTAGGTCTATAACAATAATTGCTTTCTCTGGTTTCAAAACTCCGAAGGGTGTTGTTTGCACATTGTGTAACGTAATCGCACCACAATTGTAGCCGCTATAGATCCACAGTCTCAGCGTGCCAGCTTGGCTTTTACCCATGAAACGCCAGTGAGTGGAAAATATTAATTGTCATCCTTGGAGCTCATCTGCTTCCCTTTACTTTAGGAATGATACAAAACGGCAAAATCGGCTTAACTTGGAAAAGCACAGCAATTACTTGTGATCTAGTTTAATGACAGCCCACTTTGCCGTGTTAATGTGGCTAATTAACAGTCAAACAGGAAGTGGTATTGACTTTGAGTGCCTGCCACTAGACATTGATGAAGGTGCTGATGTGTAAATACCACATAAGGGTGTGTAACAAGTGCAGGCATATTCCACAGACACCACTAGAGAGATGGATGCTCAAACACACACACACACACACCTTTGCATAGAGGAAGGTATTATACACACTCCAGGCAAATACACATTCTATTACCATCTGGATGCACTGCAGTGTGTGCTGCATACTAATTTGCTTTTATGACTGTTACAACTGCCTGTCAGTGCCAAAAAGCAAAAGTAAACACACACAGTCACAGACTATTGCTAGAACCAGCTGCAGAGTCTGGGAACAAATTTACACTCTTCAAACCTCCATGTGCTGAGTTTACCAAGTTACCTTTGCCATATCACTGATCACATTATATAATACAGCATTTATATCACAAATCAGGATAGGAGTACAAATTAGTAACTGATGTTCTGATGCAGTGACTAACCAATCAATCAACTAATTGTTTTAGATCTAATCCTAATATAAAACTTCATAAACTGAGATGGACGTTGCAACTGAGATGTTGCAGCATTTAAGAAAAAGGTGGCTGATACTCTGACAAGCTGCCAGCAATTGTCTGCCACAAAACCAAAAAAAAAAAAAATCAAACAAAGCTAAATTAACAGACCTCTTTTTCTCTCCAAGGCCTCCCACACTTTTGTTGACCACCACACCTGACATGTCTTCAACCAAACAAATCACACTCGTCTCTGTGCCAGCACTATAATCAAAGATCTGACTCATTTCCTCTCTGTCTCCTTCTACAGGATGACATCTAAATCAGGCCGGTTATTTCTCAACTCGCTCTCCTCTGGGATATTCTCACTCAGCGGTCAAAGCGTTAACAAGGGGATGTGCTGCTTGCCAGGCGAAGGCCTACCTTTTGACGGCTCTGTGCGCTTGGGCAGATCCAATGTGTCGTAGTTTTTGTCATTCTCACCATTTTTTCTGCCTGGGTAGGGGAGAGAAGAAGGAAGACGATGTCAGTGTCATATCCTAAGACAATTGGATTGTAAAGGACCATGTTGTAGATACCTGGGTTTGACTGATATGGGTTTATATCATTATCTTTATTGATGGTAAAAGAGCCTCTCAAAATAAAAAAAACAAACCAAAAAAAACCCAAAACAATAATATTATATATAGATGGGTTATAGCTGATCAGGATGAGGCAGATTTCAATGGTAGTTGTAAAAAATTAGTGTAAATTTACACCAGTGTTCACAGGGGATGAATTGGAATATATTCCAACAACACACTGTATGAGAGCAAGACCATGCACACACATATAAATACACACACTTTTTTTCTACAATCACATACATACACTTTTCTAATGTAACAGCGGTACTCCCTGAGAGGCAAAACACCTTGAATAATGCAGTGGCAGAGGGTAAATGGAATGGGGCGATGGTGGGGTGACTGCAGCACAATCAGCTAATGGTCATCTCACATGCACATGGACATGCCCATGAGACAGTAAAGAGATACAGAGACAGAAAGGCTGATTCCTCATCTAGATGGAAGTGAAATTAATGGCCACTGGGGTTGGGGTAAGAGGAAGTTATGAAGCGCTCCCTTTGGGCTGAATCCCCACTTCCTTTCAGGAAACAAGCTCATACATTTACTGTAATTTGCCTAAATCGAGGTTAGAGAATAATTTATTTTTAATGTGATATCAATATATGATATCAGTGCTATTGTGGTGTACAGAATGTTCCATGTATGGTTTTTGCTTTCTTGGAGTGTCTATCCTCCTATTAAATGATATATAATGGATCAATGCTACATTAATTATGGGAAGCTCAATCTGAATCATGAATGATTCTAATATGGATCAATACAATATTCATTTTGCAAACCATGGACGTCCAAGGATGGTTTTGCTATTTTGTGGTCAAAAAGTGCTCGCCGATAGAAGCAGATACCACAACCACGTTTTGGCTGCTCCCCTCCTGTATGGCTTTGTTGAACTTTTTAATCTTGTTGCTACAGCTTTCTTGCCTTTTTTAGTGTGCGGACAACCTGGACAAGCACAAAGGCTGGAGGCATGGAAGCAGGGGGGGAGCAGCAAGTCTGGCAGTAACAAAGGTGTGTGCACTGTCTGTGTGCAAGGCCGAAGCTGTCTGCTGGGCTTCACGCTAGCTGTTTCTACCATTTCCATTCTTTAGTGAAGCTAAGATAATTGACCTCTGGCTCTGTAGCTTCATTGGTAATGCACAGACATAAGAGCGAATCTTCTCATGTAACTCTCAACAAGAACGTGAATAAGATTAATTCCAAAAATTGTTAAACAATTTTACTTTTAGGACCGTTCTAACTAGTGAAGAACTTTTTCTCTCTCTTTAATGCTAACAACCTCTAAATTTTTGCTGGAAACCCCAAAATTTTAAGTATAATAAACTGTGGCACAAAATCTTGAATATTGGTGGCTTCAGCACAAATCTTATGACATATCTTTACACACATACATAGACACACACACACACACTACACTAACAGGGCCTGAAGCAGAGCTTGACATTTCTGCTTGAACGCAACACAAAAGAATCAGACATGAAGGGCTCTAATTGGATACAGTCAGTAGCAGTTTGTCATAACTGTTTGGGATTAGTTTTATCTTGAGTCTAAAAGGCTGTTCACCTCAGTTCAATCATAGATTCAGAAAAAAACTGTCTGAGGATAGATTTCAAGTTTTAATTTCCTTTACTGCATCTTTGATCAGTCAAGCTCTACTCACATTCTGACAAAAACCAGTGGACTTACCTGTTTCGCCAAATACTCCCTTTACCCTTTAACCTATTTTAGAAGGAACAGCTAATTCTAACAAACTGTGAAGACTGGGACGGGTGGAGTCTATAATTCTTGGTGCTACGAGGTATGGTGAAAGAATGTATGTGGAATGAGTGAAACGCCCCGTTTCAGTTTCTCAGGTTTTTGGAAGACACCCAAACCTACTTCTAACTATATTCTACAGCACGGGGAAAGGAGGAGGAAGAGAGAGGGGGAGGATGGAGAGGAGGAGGAGAACTGAAGTGAGAAGGGTTGAAGGGGGGACACTCACCTTGATTAAACCATTCCTCTATAGTTAGCCAAGGAAGCAGCAGCATTGCCAAAAAACACAAAGCAGGGAGAAGAGAGAAGAGGCATGGTGAAAAAGATGTGTGTGTGCGTGTGTCAAGAAGCTGTGCAATACATGTGAACAGTTTTCCACAAAAGGGAGTCATCTTTGACTGAATAGGCATGGGGAAAGAGTGAAGGGAAAGGAGAAAAAGGCCGACCTAGAGAAAGGAGAGAGCAAAGAGAGAAAAAGGAAGGGGTACTTTTGAGATAGAAAAGAGGCAAGATAGGAAGCCATTAGCAGTTCATACGTGTGCCCTGGGAAGCATGTTCAAAGAATCGGCATTAGTGGGATGGCTTTTTAGAGAGAACAGGAGAGAAACAGTCAAATAACCAGAGAAGATATGAGCAATTAGCAAGGGAGAAAGACAGAAAAGAATGAAAAAGAAGAAATAAGGGAAAGACTAGAAAAGAAAGGCATTAGCTTCTACTGTCAACTAGGGGGGGCAGGACAGAGAGTAACAATGAAACATATACATAAAAACAGCACAAACTGCCAGCGTTTGTATGAGAGCTTCATTAAAATCACTGCGTGGGAAGAACAGAAATGTGCTCAAAGACATGGAAATAACAGCCAAGAATCAGACTGTTTATTAGCTAAAACAAAGCATGGGCTGCTGAGCGCGTGTTGATCATAATGTTATGTTTTATACTGCAAGTGACATTAAACTGAAGAGGGGGCCAAACTTAGCCTACTTAAGGTAACAAATTACTGCCGACAGCGTTGCATAACTACCCGCCTCCATGCTTCTTTATAGCTACGTTTAATGTTTCTGTACCTGAGTCTCTTCTCTCAAAGAATACCTTCAGGGTCTGAGGCAGCTAAACACATCTCATTATTCAGTGTATGCATACATGTGTGAGAGTATTCATGTGGTTAATTGGGTTCTTTATAAATCTGTACACATGTAAGCTACTGTGTTGTCCTGACCCCTGAGCCAAAGGATTCTCCAATGAGTCGTTAGAAGTCAAGGGTCACTGGCTGGTAGTCACACCTCATTGGCTGACTGATTAATAGCGGCCATTATTGCCGTACAGCAGGGAGATAACAGTGTCGTTTAGCTAACAGCCTGGGAGAACGCTGATTAAGACGTTGCTAACAACACATACGTACACGGCACATCTGTTAAGCAGAGTCAATAACAAGAAAAACCTCCTGAAGTGGCAGACAGCGCTGTGATAGATGTATATTATGGAAATCATTTAACAAAACTCTAGTCTTGTATTGAAGATAAGAGGTTACAGTGACACAGTAAACTGAATCCTCTTACAGTTTTCTACCTTTTTGATCCTGTATGCAAACCAAGCATCACCTGGGACAATGCAGCTGATATTGAATAATTGTACCTGATCAAATTATGTAGAAATTGAAGCGGTGAGACCTAAAAAAAATGTTTGTTTTCTGTCTGAATCACTAAAACAGCAAGCGGTTAAACTGATTTCTGTGAAAAGAACCTGAGTAAACCTTTCATGTGAAACGTGACAACTGCATTTGGACATACATCTATATTTCACAACAAAGAAAAGATGGTATCCACAGTGTGTAGTCTAGCTGTTTCAATATTGCTTTACTATAAATAATTTTTACATCTTACAAATTTCATGAAAAATGAGAAGGCAAAAGGTGAGAGCAGTAATTAGACTAAACACTACCTGCAGTTCCTACCAATCATTTTAGCACTTAAGAACTTAAATTCTAAGTGGTCCTAAGCTGCCTGTTATACAATGAAAATCACCATCATTTTTTCAGACATTTTCTACAACTTCATTTTGCAAGAGAAGGTGTTTTATTGAAGAGGCAGAAATCTCATTTATGAGTCCCTCAGATTTATGTTTCTGATTAGTCGTGATCCTGTTTTTTAATCAGTCTCCCTCTTTTCTCGATCTCACCTTTGGCCTTCTTGCCTCCGAAGCAGCCGGCGTCATCCTTCTTCTTCCTCTGTGGTCCTGCTGAGCCGGGGGCCTGTAGTGCTGATGGGTCCTGGAACTTTTCTGCCCCTGGCACCTCTTTGTGGACGTGGTAGGACAAGTTCCTCATGATACAAACACAGTTCTCCACAGACTAGGAGCAAAGAAACACAGACGTAATCATCTAAAAGTACATCTGTGTGGTAACTAAACATGAGCTTAGTCATTCCTACAGAAAAGACTGAGAACAGAGGCCATATACTGCAAAACTCTTTTTAGCATTTGTATCAACTACTATGTGTTTTAGTGGATGAGTCAAATGTTGTCTCACCTTATTGTCCATGTCTTTCTTTCCTACAGCTGATTGGAGAGCGTGCAGCAGGGCGTCCACCAATCCCTCACATTCCCTCAGTCTGCGCCGAGCCTCTGCTCCATCTGAACTCACATTTCTACAGGAGAAAAATAAGACACACATGGTCAGTGAGTATGAGATGCTCTTCTACAATTTCTGCAGCCGTCCTGCAGCAGATTATTCAAAATTTAGGAAGTGACTTGCTGTAAGTATATACAGTACAATATCCTAAGATTGTATTTTCAGGTTTTTATTGATATATTTAATTGCAGTTGTTAAGAGCCAATATTTGATACAACGATCATAATCTTAAAATTAAACATTTTATCACATAAAACCCTCACAATTTGACAAACACACTTTATGTCTTCATTTGGCACTAGTCTTACTACGACTCTTGGTAGTATTAATGTTATTGTTATTTTTACAGTCATAAAAATATAGCAGTTATAATATGGTAAGTGTACAGATTGGTTAACAATAACTGGCAGATGACTGTTCATCAAAAGTCAGATATTAGTCTAAACCAGCCATGTGATTTTGTGGGTTTGCATGTGACCCATGGCCTGCCTCCTCCCTGTCTGCCTCAAAAGTACAATGTAAGAAATCCCCACTGCTTTAGAAATAATCTTAAGAAAATGATGAATATAAATTTCATTTTTTGTTACAAAGGGAAATGCCATCCCTGTTACATCAGCCAGTGCCCTGAGCACAGTTCTTATAAGCATAGCAGCAGAGCTAGTGCAGTCTTAGTGCGGCTGTCTGACTGGCTGTGAAAGGCAAGGCTTTAAAGAGGGTTAAGGGATAGCTGGGGCTCCCCGCTCCTCACCGGGGACTTCATTTATGAGGGCTTCCAACCCTCATAATCCCATTAGCCGACCCCCAGTTAGTCCTGTGGAAGAGTGGCAGCCTTGTGGAGGTAAGCAGAGCTGGAGTGCTTTATAGTGCTGTGTGGAGTGAAACACATATCACATCTAACACTACTACACACGTGGATGTTTCAGCTTAAGAACAAAGGACACAACTGCAAAGCCACACTGTACTATATTTGAATGATTTCAGAATAATTCTTCTGTGTTCACTTATTAACTTACAAGAATGAATGGACATACATGTCCACCTATTGACCTTCACACCGTATACACACACAGAGAAACGTATCACCTGTCTAACACCTAGTTATCTTCTTGGCCAATGTATGAGTATTTTTGCCATTTGTCTATGAAGTAGAGACCCACAGAACCAACCTGCAACTCGTGCTAATTAAAACTAATCTTTGGTAGGGAAGGGGCACACGGCACCAGCCAGCTGGACCCACTCATAAACAAAACCCATTCGTCTTCAGCTGTCAGAAAATGGTCACCACCTTCCCTGTAAAGTGATCCAGAGGAGCGCCTGCCTTGGATTTATTTGACAGGAGTGTGTTTGGGGGCAGACAGACAGAAGAGTTTTATTGTCAGCTGTTTCATTTCTAGGAGTCTTTCAGGGAGCAGTTGTCTTGGTGGAAGGTTTATGGACAGTGCATCTGTCAGTGGAGACACTGTGGGAAGATGCTGTTGTCTTTGGACAGGTTATCTTGTAGTGCAATATTTTGAGTGGGGTTTAAGGTCTGCAGGTACTGATGATTATTGATCCACCAGCAGTGTACCATCTGTTGTTGTAATACTGCAGTTCCTCTCCACGTGAATAACCTGCTAATGCTATCAAACATCGAGAGTTGAGCGTTTGCTTCTAAGCTTATTACATCAGGTCCAATTACATCTATCCTCAAGCACTTGACAAAGAGGTCAACAGTATTAGGTTAGGTGGATGTGCAGATTATCATAAAATAAGTGTTCAGATTGATTAAATTGATTTGTTCATTGTATATTAAACTTTGGTTTTCCATCAAGCATTTAGTTACATTAAGTATTGTGGCAGTGGTATCAAGTCAGTTATTGAGCTCACTTGGTACCGTGCCTGAATCTGATGCTGTTCCCTGCCAATGAAACATTCAGGTGTGAAGCAGCTAGTTTCCCCTGTATGCAAAAACCCAGAAGCCAAGTAGCTTTCAGTACAATCTTTTTGTCAGCCCAGGTTTACTAATCTCAGTCTGTGTTTACACTGACAAACTTCCTTCACATGCTCTGACATTTTCTAGTTCTGACTGCTGTGCACATGGAAAACTCATGTGATGGAAATCATGAGGTCTTACGTCACCAATCCTTGCTGTAGTGCGACTGCATATATAACTAGATTTTTAGCCATGCTAGCAGCATTGTTCACCACTTTGGTCTTGACTGAAGTATCTCAACAACCATTGGATCAATTGTTCATCATTCATTGTACATCTCATAAACCACAAAGAAAGTAGTTAAGATGAGACAGTGTGTACGATATCCTTGTGTTTGAGACACGCATTTATCTGATTTGTCCGTTCAGGCTAATTGACCCATTTTAAAAATGATTCACTGCACATTTTCTTTCTTCCTTTAAAAGCAGATAGATTTTATGCCTGATGTCACTGGCAAAATTGTGTTTACTGTAATGTTTTGGCAGCCAAATAATACAATGACAAAAATTCAATGACACTGTAGTTTTTAGAGAAACAAGGACATCCTCTTTTCTGTGACAACAAAGTGCAAGAAAGGAAGACATACAGATCTCCTTGAAAGCACAAGGTCTTTTATTATTAAACAGAAAATAATTAGCTCTGTGGGAAAAAAGTTTTTTGAGACAATTTTCTCTGTCCTGTGCTTATGCCATTCTTCCTAATGGCAAAAAGGAAAACTCCATAATTCACTACCATTTTTAGTGGCATTACACAAATCAGGAATATCTGGCCATTTTCTGGTCACATTATTTCTGGACCAGTGACGTCTGTGAGGACCATTTTATTATTAGAGGCTAAATGAGTAAGTGGGTATGCATTCAGAGGTCTGTCTGTATCTGCACAGACACTGACAGCCCGTCACTGAGACCTGGATGTGTCCATAGTGTGTCTGCTCAGATGTGTGGGCGTGAAGGTCACTCAGAGTCATGTGGCCATCAGAGGACAATAGAGCAGCTGGGAGGAATAGACTGGAGCAGGACCGATAGAGACTGATGGAGATGGATGGAGACGTGGCTGACCTCTGCTCTCGCCCTGCAAGGTCAATAGCAACACTGAAAGACCATATGTGTACCCTGTGGGTGGGTATCCTTTAGGTTTTATCGATTCTGATTCAGCTTTTAGATTCAGCTTCTTATCTTACCCTTGTTCAGATACTTCTTACTCTATCTCAGTGTGTTGAAAGCCATGTTCACCTTTTTTACTGTAATATTTAGGCTGCTAGAAATTAACTTCATTACTCAGTCTGACATTGTGTTCATGTCGGCCTTTCAGTGTTTGCGAGGTGAGGTTATTTTGTAATATTTGTTTTTCAAATACATGTTGAGATATTTGAAATGATAGCTGGTAGTGCTATATGAAAAGTCAGGGGATCATACAGTAATTACGATTCATCCTCTGGGCAATCTGGTTATTTGTGCCAAATTTCATCGATAGAGTGACCATTGCCTTTGCTAACGCCACACTGTTATGTGATTCTGGAGCATTTTGGGCATGAATGGGAACAAAGCCCACCCTGAATACAACAGGCATTCTGTTTCTTATGTCCAAATACAAAGCTGAAGCACTGAGATTGTGTTTCCTGTCATGCAGTTTTTGTTACCATGGTCACAGCTTGCCTGTTTATCCTGATTACAAATTTTTTGCATTTATCAATTTAACCTTTTTACGAACACCATATCTACATTTGTGTCTAAACCCGGCCCAACCTGTCAGGTCCCAACATATCCTGCTCAGCACAGATCGGGTGTCCACCCTCTAAATCTTATACCATGTTCAAAGAGTGCTTTGTCATATTTTACAGACTTCTCACATTAAATTATTTTTTAGCATGACATGTCCCGGAATTGTTCTCATCTTTTGTTAAAATGATCCACACCAGTTAACTGATATATCTGACAGATTATGAACACTAAACACGTGCATGCTCTGATGCACATGGAAACCCAGCAGTTGATAATGGAATCAAAAAGCTCATCTATTCCTATTTTTTGTCCTGGGACCAGTTCCAATTCAGAGCTAGCTTTTGATACCCAATCCTAGTGTTCACCTCCACCCCCTACAACACACACACATACACTGTTTCCCCTTCACTGAACCCACAGGGTAAACACTGTAAATAAGCCGCCCCCTATCGACAGAGGAGACCATTATAATAAAACTATCCCAAGCTTTATTGAGGTGTAAGCTGCGTCTCTGTTGGCACAAGTAAACAGATTCTCCCTGGCATCAGCGCTTTCTCCCCAGCGCACAAGCCCTGCGTCTAGGCAACTGCGGGCTTGGTTACAGTTACCATGGATATGTATTCTCGTCAGCAGTGCCTGCATCAAGGGTCGAGGGAATGAGAGCGACGGGGAGATACTGTGATATGTGACAGCGATGAGATATGTGGCATCAGGGGTGATGATGAGGTTTGGATATAGTGTTTGGGAAGAGGGTGAAAAACATACCGTACATACACAGGTATGAACAGCAACAGGTAATGAAAGAAATCACAATCAGAGAAAGACAGCAACACAGAGGAAGAGGCAGAGAGAGCAGGTTTCCCACTGTGGCCCTGATGTAAAATTCCACGACTTCTCTATGACTTTCCTCGGCTGTATCAAAGCACTTTCATTTATTCCCTCTTGGTTCGTTAATGCTGCTCTTCAACTCAGCAGAAAATGTTCTAAAATTACAAGCAAGTTTCCACACTTTACACAGTCCGAGAAAAATAGCTGGAAATCATCTAGTGCCATGCAAAAATGTGTGAAATACACTCTGGTACTTTCTGTCTGTGCTGGATTTGGATGTTATATTGATCTGGATCTCAACCAGCGTCTACTGCAGGAGAAGTTCTTCCCTAGATTACAGTCTAGACAGGCTTGGCTGGCCTGGGAGGAGAAAGCGCAGCCAGGCGTGAGCCGTGATAACCCACATACACACCCCTTGTCTTACACTTTACTACAGTCTGTCATTGTGAGTTGAAGCCAAAATGACAGATTCAGCGAAGAAGGTAGAAGTGAAGAGATACTTGGAGAGAAAAAGTACTTGGAAGTTAATAACAGGAATTCAGGATTGTTGCACTCAAGTTGTCATCCTCAGCTGGTGACAGCATGTAAAAGAATGAAGCAGAGAGGATGCATGAGTGAGGTTTTGCAGTTTTTGAGGTGAGCTTGATTTTCACCTGACACTTACATTTGAATATTAGGTATTCGTTCAGTGGATGTTCTTTTCCACAAAATGTGCACAGTGCATAATTTTGAAAACAAGGAGCTTACAGAGCTGCAGCTAATGCTGTTTTCATTACAGATTAATCTGCTAATTATTTTCTTGAATTAATTAATTAATCATTTGGTTGATAAAATGTGAGTAAGCAGAGAAAGATTGCTTGTTTTGTCTGACCAGCGGTCAGTTTACTGTCACATGTCACAAACAAAATCAGCAAATCCTCATAATGTAGAACCAGGGAATGTTTGTTACTGTTGCTTGAAAATTTACTTAAACAATGAATCGATTAACGATTTATCAATTATCAAAATAGTTGCAGATTAATTTTCTGTTGATCCACTGATCAATAAGAGGTAACATGGAGAGACCATAATTCTTTTTCCTTTGCTCATTGCAGAGCAATGCCCATAAAGCCGATCACACAACATGTGTTTTTATGGACATATTTATGTTAATGCTGTCAGACAGCCATTTTACTGACCACAGAAAGTCTGAATGAAGCTGCATTAACATAGGCACAAACTCTGAATGCTCCATGGCTCATGTGCTCATGGATAACTGCGAGCACCTACAAGGAAATTGTAGCACAAACATATTGGGAGAAAAGTAATATTGTCCACTGTAGATAAAAAGAGGAGTGTTCACAATGTTCATTCCTGTTCTACTCTCTTCATGTTTGTTAGTCCACTACAGGTTGTAACCACTCAGTGGTTCCACACAGTGCAAACAGTGATTTTGTATCAACTAGCAAAACCAAGGCCATTGCAAAGTGGTCTAATGGCATAATGACTGTATATTTTGTTAAAACCAACTCAATCTTGTATTTTTATGCATTTCATATTTTATTTGGAACAGATTTTCTCTGGTTTCTAATAATCTGGTTGTCCCAGTTAGTGGTCAAATGCTCTCAGAACCATTTAGGGAGGCAGCAGTGCCCTGATGGCTAACAGGTTCACGCCAAACAATCATCATATAGCCCTGTTTTATGCAGTATGACTGGTTTGCAAAGACCATCAAGGCCTGAACAATTGTAATGTCTTCTTCCACACTATGTAAGGGGTTTAGGTAAGAGAACATTCCAGCTATTATCTCAGACTAGAGCCCCTCAGGACTAAAGCAGACCTTCAGTTTTTAAAACAAATGGACCAGAAAGGGTCAGACGAGTGGCCGTGTGAGTCACACCACTTTAACAATGAGGTATGTCAGTGTGGAAATGGAGAAGTTAACACCACTTTGGATGACTGACCTAAGAACAGCTCAAGGTTTTGGATGCAGTTGAAAACAGCTGAAGCAGGAGTATGACTCAGTCATTCCAGGTTCAGTGATGGGTATGACTGTAGTTCACAATGGGGTTAATGTTTGCATGTTGTTTTAGCAACAAAAAGAAGAGGTACAATCCTAAAATACTAAACAAGTATACTGACTTTGCAACAGTTTGCACTGTGAGCTCAATGTACTTTCACTCAGCCATAACAAGCTTGAGACTAACTTCATTTCATCTCAAGGGATGAATAGAGAAACTTTTACAAACTAATTTCCAAATACAGCAGATGTCTTCTTACTGTACCATACCTTATGTAGTCAAACATGAGGGCATGTCATAAATAGTTTTATGTTTACCTAGTAACCCAGCAGTCTCACTGCAGACAGACACCCAACACACTTTTCATACATACAGATACAGGCCATGACAGGAAGAACACAGCATCTGCCATATCATAAATTGTCTTAGCACCCAAAGATCTTAAATCTGACCCTGGCTCAGGGTCAACAAGAGCACATATGTAGTCTTATGTATGCCACACCTGTCCCCAACTACAACTGGTATCTTAGTAAAAACAAACTTGAAAGGCCCTGGGTGTGTTAGGGGTTCCCACTATAAACTCTGGGATGATCTCTGTCCTCATGTTGTAAACCTAAATAAACTTTAACCTGAATAAATCTGCCATCTGTCTCCACTATTTAGCCTAACGTTGGTGTCCTATCTGATTTAAAATTAGTTTTGTCCAAAGCCTTCCATCTGCCTGAGTTCCAATCAACTCCAGGTCCATTTAATAAAGGCAGCAAAGAATCTTTGTTACTAATTTTCATATCTGATATTTAGAATTTATTTATATGTTAAATTAATAACCTGTTTGCTTTTTTGGGTGTTATTCCCACTTTCATAATCAAGGGACTAATGGTTATTTTCATCATTGTTCACTCTGCCAATAATTTTTTTCAATTCAAATAAATTTATTTACATAGGCAAATTATAACATTTATATTATGACATACATTATTGCAAGGTTCTCTACAAGAACTTAATAAATTATAGAGAAACCCAACAGTTTCAATTTACTGATTAATTACTTTGGCTGTGAAATATCAGAAAATAATGAAAAAAATAGTCATTTTAATTTCCAAGAGCCCAAGGTGAAAAATACTTTCCTGCCACACATTGCAAAAAAGCCCAGTGTATTCAAATTCTTATAAAATGATGTGCTTGTAAACTTTTCTTATATTTCTCCATAGAATCTATTTTATGTCTCAACTTTCCCTGCCTGTAATACAGCTCTCAAATATCCCATACAACCACACAAACAATGTGAATAATAAACCAACCTGAGACAGCCGGAGGTGTTCTTGAAGACGGTGGTCCACTCTGCATCACGGGGCTTTGAGTCCTCATTGGGTTCATGCTCCCACCCTGAGTGGGGTATAATGACCTCGTTGGTCATGGTCTGCAGGCCGTGGTTGATGATAACCATCTTCAGGGGTTCATAGGACGACAGATTCCACAGGGTTCCTGTAGGGAGAATAAAAGAGGCAAATTAAGACGTGATAAGGGGAGAGAAATATTTAGGAATGACAAGGCAAGTAGAGGGAATCGAGGATGAGAAAAAACTTTAGAAAGAAAGTGATATTGATGCAATATAACGACAGCTGAACTGAAACATACTGTGGGATAGACTTGCAATCAAAACCATATTTACACTGACAGTAAACCACATTTGAAAAAAATAATAATAATGGCGCACAATTGGTTGTTCATTATCAACCAGACATACTGAACTGTATTAAAAAATCATTGTTATTCTCCCATGAGTGCTTAGCTGAAGACCACATGTTGTAATCAATACTGAGTTTATATCAGCCATATCACTGTGATATTTCTATACTATCTTCATAATACTGCTGTAGGAATAGTGAGCTTACATTAACCTGCAGTAATCATTTGATTCATTCTGTAGATACTGTGTGTATAGGATCAATGTAAATGTAAACTATTCTAGCTTTTCTTTTAATACAAACAGCACACACTCTTCTCTTCTCTTCCAAACAATCCAGGCAGAGGAAACCTGCACGTTTCTATAACAGGCAGCCTATTTTATACATTTTATACAAAAACAGGTAAAACAAACTGAGCCAGGTATGTGCATCCTGAGATTTCACAGAAAAAAGATGCAGGCAGGCAGACAAAAGCGGAGAGGAGGCCATTTTTGGCAGCAGAGCCACGCAGCCAACCCAAATAAAAATAAAATGCTGTGTTAAAGCATCAGCATCAGATGATCCACCACATGGAAGCTGTGGAGCGACGCAGCCTCCAGTTTGAGGAGAATAAAAATGTCACAGCAAACAGAAAAAAACTTTGAAGTCCACCATATAGTATACCATTAAACATGACATATAATGTATTGTGTAACATGACACAGGTTTACAACAAATCCTCCAACTCCAACAGCCTGCAGTTAGCAGTTAACAGCTTGGCAAAATGATTCTGAGACTAGAGATATTTATATATTATACATATTCTATATATTTTTCCCCATGACTTTTCCATGACTTAATAGATGATTATTCCTCATGGATACTGCGGTTAATTATATCATCAGAAAGGGTCTCATTGAATTTAAAAATATGTGCACCATGTCTGTGTGTTCAGATTTGATACAAGTTATGGATCAAGGAGTGTGATTTTTGACACAAATTGTGGTAAGTTGGTGCTTTTTATTGAAGTAAGGATTTAAAGTACCTTAATTGCCTCCATGGGCTGTATGTCCGAGCCACTGCTGCTGTCTGTAACTGCTGACTGTGTTTGTGAACTGGCGAAATCAGCAGGCAAAACTACAATAACTTTGAAGTGTTTTTTGAACTCCAGTATACTCCTTGACCCCTTGCACTATCTTTGCTTCGCATCTCTCCCTCCACGCTTCCCTTCAACTCTCACATGCCCCCCTGGAGAGGCACGCCTGTTTGAAAACCCCTGGTCCAAAGGAACAACAACCTGGGGCTAGGGCGTTAAGATTATCCACACACACATTCAAACAGGCACGCACACGCAGAAGTACCCAAAGACACATCCACTGTGCATGTTACAGAAATGCACTTGTGCACACACATGGACAGACACCCACAGTCTGTGTGTAAGTCCCTCTTGCCCCACAATAACAGACCATTAGCAGAGCAGTGAAACTGACATACTTCCTCGCCCTGTTCTTTAAAACGGTTTCTGTACATTTTCCAGACGGTCAATATTTCCTCTGTTAAATCACACTCTCCGCACACAGAAAAAAAGTCTCAGCAGACAGGCCTGCACTAAAAATAACTCCAGTCCTTCTGGTGTGGTTGTGCCTGGAGAAAACTGAAACTGGATTCCTACACCAAGAAAATACTCATTAGATTAATCCACATATTGTGTTATATTTAAGGTCTGAATGCAGTTTATGACCTTTACTCTTTTTCCACCACATAACTGTATGGTAACTGAATTATCAAACTAAGCAGGAACAGTGTACCTCCATTTCCTCTGTTTACAGTTGGTGACTAGACCGGCTTCCTGTGTGTCACAGACTAGCAGTCCACCAGTATCTCACTGGGAAGCTATTAGATGTGTAAGCTGAGGTGTGGCTCCATTTTAGGCCACATTCACACACAAATCTTGGGTGTGATGCAGGATACTGAACGTACTCTAAAGCCTCAGGCCAACTTTTTATAATCTTATGTGCTTAACAGATCATATTTAAGGGGCTTTAAAAGAGATATTTAACAGTCTGGACAGTGTGGATGATCTGCTGTAGTATTACTAGATTGTTGTATTCCTTACAGACCATTATAGACTCAGGTTTTGTATGATCATCAATAATACACACCCTACCTCAAACACAGAGCTTGTTGGGTAGAGAACATGTCCAGAGAGTAAACACTGCCTGACAGACTCTTTTCAGAACAAAATGTACCCAAAGCCTAAAACAACTGATGTTCAAGTAATTACATTGTTGAGCGAAGGCTGCTTTAATTTTGTGCTCCATGCTTTTACTGTATACTTCATATCTCTACAAATGCAACACTGATTTCTTTTTTACAAGAACTTTCATGGTGCATTAAACTTGGACAAAAACAAGCTGACATGTTATTTAAACATATGGATGTTCTTCCATCGACGTAACTGAAGCTCTGGTTGAAGAAACTGCATGAATAGCACATTTAAGTGCTTTTGGTTGAAAATAATTAAGTAGATCCTTTGAGTGTTACTCCAGGTACCTTTGTCCATTCAATGTTTGGACATGCAAACACACACATACACATACTTGTGCATGACCATCCAGCACAAATGGATAGGCCAGTTGTTAAGCTGTGTATATGTACTTTTACTCTAACAGCTTACTTAGGTATCAGAAAAAAATGACATGACACATTGACAATGCTTTATATATTTCTGGTGGCAGTCAAAGACATCATTAAACTCGATGTGTACAAATGTAGCAGTAGCACATGCAATATATATACATTTAAGCAGAAGAGAGAGCCAATACTAGACTATTGAGAATTCTGAATCGAATGCTGATGAATTACCCAACATACATTATGTGATGAAAAATTGTTACCCCCTGCTCCCCCTTGGCCTTTTATATCCACTGTATATCATTTAGCACTGTGGTACTGTGTCTTGGTCGTTCAAATTACTTTATGATTTTCAGCTCTCACAAAGTTAATTTTTTAGTAAAACATCTGCTCCATCTATGGCGCATATTTCCTCCACTCTCCTTTTTCACAGGCCTTTTTTTGTCATTTATACCAACCACACACTTGAGAGCGAATGAGAGTAAGTATCAGCATCCAGGCATGAATCACATTAACAACAAATGTGTGTACTCCAGTATTATGACAGCTAGCTAACATTCATGCCTGCCCGCAAGGCTGACAGCTTGATTACCCCCACTGTTGTGTCATTAGCATCAGTTTTAGATGTGACAAGCAACATCCAACATGCAGTCAACACACAAGGAGGCAGTTAGCAATGGAAGCTTAACGAAGACGAGCAGCGAATAAGGAAAACTTGTTTTTGTCATACAATGTATGGGGAGCTGCAAATTTGTTGTTGAGTAGAAAGAACTGCACAGCACATTCATTTGTATGATACAAGTTTCTAAGTTTGTTTATAGGTTTCACATTCAAGCCTGATGTGTAAGCCTTTGCCCTGTTTTTGCCCTGCTATGAGATTATTGCTGCGTCATTATAAAACATCAACAGCCCATGCCCAACATGCCTGGAAATGTATTTCTGTACCAGTATCCATCTTTGGCTTATCTTGTTTTCCCAAGTGCATAAATAAAAAAACAATTTACACAAACAAACAAGGGCACAGATGAACCTCAGTACTTCAAAGTAACAAGAGATACCTGAGCCTTAATGTAACAAGTATCATCCAGCCATGTCACAGACTGGCGATCCACCAGTATCTGCTAGGAAGCTATTAGATGTGTATGAAAGCTGAGGGTGTGAAACTCCATTTGGGCCACATTCACACAAATCTTGGAGTGTGATGCAGGATACTGAACGTATCTAAAGCCTCAGGCCCAGCTTTTATAATCTTATGTGCTTAACAGATCATATTTAAGGGGCTTTAAAAAGAGATATTTAACAGTCTGGACAGTGTGGATGATCTGCAACAGTATTACTAGATTGTTGTATTCCTTACAGACCGTATAGACTCCAGGTTTTGTATGATCATCAATAATACACACCCTACACCTCAAACACAGAGCTTGTTGGGTAGAGAACATGTCAGAGGTAAACACTACCTGACAGACTCTTTTCAAGAACAAAATGTATTCAAACCCTAAAACAGCAGTGTTCAAGTAATTACATTGTTGTGAGAAACAACTAATTTTACATGCTCCATGCTTTTACTATGTCCTTCATATCTCTACAAATGCAACACTGATTTCTTTTTTACAAGAACTTTCATGGTGCATTAGACTTGAACAAAAACAAGCTGACATGTTATTTAAACATATGGAGTGTTCTTCCATCGACGTAACTGAAACTCTGGTTGAAGAGCTGCATAGATAGCACATTTAAAGTGCTTTTGGTTTGAAAATAATTAAGTAGATCAACTGGTGTACTCCAGGTACCTTTATCCATTCAATGTTTGGACATGCAAAAGCACACACATACACATACTTGTGCATATCCAGCACAAATGGATAGGCCAGTTGTTAAGCTGTATATATTACTTTTTACTCTAACAGCTTACTTGGGTATCAGAAAAAAAATGACGCAACACATTGACAATGCTTTATATATATTTCTAGTGGCAGTCAAAGGGTATCGATAAACTCGATGTGTACAAATGTAGCAGTAGCATACAATATATATACATTTAAAGCAGAAGAGAGCCAATACTAGACTGACAGGAATTCTGAATCAGATGCTGATGATTACCCAACATACATTATGTGATGAAAAATTGTTACCCCTGCTCCCCCTTGGCCTTTATATCCATAACATATCATTTAACACTGTGGTACTAATATCTTAGTCGTTCAAATTACTTTATGATTTCAACTCTCTGAAGTTAATTTTTAGTATAACATCTGCTCCATCTATAGCGCATATTTCCTCCCTCTCCTTTTTCACAGGCCTTTTTGTCATTTATACAACCACACACTTGAGAGAAAGCGAATGAGGAGTAAGTATCAGCATCAGGCATGAATCACATTAACAACAAATGTGTGCTCAGTATTATGACAATGTAAGCTAACATTCATGCCTGCCATAAGGCTGACGAAGCAATTACCCCCACTGTTGTATCATTAGCATCAAGTTTTAGATGCTGACAAACAGCATCATGCAGTCAACACAAGGAGGCGATTGCTGTGGAAGCTTAGCGAAAGGACATGAATAAGGAAAACTGACATCGCTTTGATGTATGGGGAGCTGCAAATTTATTGTTAGATGAGGAAAATTGCACAGCACATTAATTGTATGATACAAGTTTCTAAGTTTGTTTACAGGGTTTCACATTTCAGAAGCCCTGATGTGTGAAGCCTTTATGCCCACTATTTTGCCCTGCTATGAGATTATTGCTCGTCATTATAAAACATCTAACAGCCGCCCAACATGCCTGGAGTATTTCTGTGCCAGTATCCATCTTTAAAAACTATCTTGTTTTCTAGTATAAATAAAACAGTTACACAAACAAACAGGGCTAGATGAACCTCAGTACTTCGGTAACGAGACCTTTGAGCAGTAACAACAGTAATAATAAAATGACTGACTTTTCTGTCCTCCCTGGAGCTTTTTACCATCACCTCCACTGTTCCAAGCTGAAACACTGCGGGCCCTGCCAGGATCAGTCAGCTCTACACACAATCACATATGCCAGAGGGAGGAAAAATATCTTTGCTGTGGCTGCGATCCATCAAGTCGACAGCGCCACAGCCCAGACAGGAATGTTATTAAAGAAATGAATTAACATGGAGTGGCGATCTCCGTCCGTCCTGCTGCAGTTTCCAGAGCAGTAAACTCCATATCAGGTTAGTCCGTTTGTCCTATATCAGCTTGTCAGAGGTGGGTGTGGTAAGGATGTCCTGCTGTCCATGGGGACAAAGACAGATGTAAGCAACTGTGATGTGAAGGCTCATTTACACCTAATCTCGTACATTCAGACTGGTTTAGGTTTGTTTGATAAAAGACATTTTGATTTTCGATACTACATTGATACATACTGAAGAATACCAAGGAAAGAATACCAAAGAATAGAGCACTCAAAGGGATTGGATTTAAAGGGCTATTTAGCAAGTTTTCCCTGCCACCGAAAGTGATTTATTTACAGGATTGGGTGGTGATGTTGAAACGCTAAAGAGCTTCAGCCATTATTCTTTGCAGAACAGAGGATTCGCTTCCTCTGACAGAATTACATCTTCAGAAGAACAGTCTGGACTCTGCAGTCACTATTTGAAAGTAGCTAGATGGGCTGCCAGAGTCATGGTCAGCAGTTGTATACTTCAGCAGAAGATAAGAGTGATAGAACTAGAGGCAAAGACACTGGTGCTTTCCACCTGGAGACAGCTCTTGGGAGTAACCAGGAAGTAGAGAGTCCCAGGTGCTGGACTTGCAGCATTTCTTCTAGACTGACAGAGTACCCAGCTGATACTCACATTTGTGGCATGGCTATATGTGAAAGCCAGGAAACTTACAAATGGCTCCATTAAAAGTGAAGCATATTTGAGATAGTAAGTATCCCCAGAAAAATGCTGGAACTACAGGCCATTCTGAAATATGGATTGATATGTATAGATGGATATGGATATACAAGAATACTGTATGGATATACAAAATAAAAACTATCATCCCAGAATGGCACAACGATGCTGGTTATTTTTCTAAATGTGGGCATAATTATTAGAGTTGGGTGTGCATAGCCCTGTATTATACTCAAAATAATAGAATTCAAAATATATTGGAGTTGATGAAAGTCTAATAAATATAATAATATTAAATATTATTTACTACACGAAATTCAAGTAAGTCAGAAAAGACACTGACTGTCTGGGATGTCAAGAGGATCAAAACTATTAGAATCAGCTGCTGGGCGACATAAATGGGATACTGAACATTTGATGCTGACATGACATGGAACAAATCAAAGCCATGGGAGCACACGAGGTGGAAGCTTGCCTATAGCACCAAATTAGCTAGAAGCAGCATTGTGTGGCCCTGTGGCATCTCCATTAATGGCTACTCGTTGGTAAGATCAGCTCATGCTCCAGGCTTGGAATCACAGTGTTTAATTTAATTGGACTGCTCTCGCAACCAACGGCCTCATCACTTACCCAAACAAACCTCTAGCTACAAATGAATGTTGTCAGAGCTGCCTGCCCACAGTCTGGTGTGCTTTCTATCAAGATTGAAAAAGAAATTACTTGGCTGCTGTTTTGTAGAATTCTCTTATTTCTACACTCAGGTTAGTTGATGATTAGATCTTAAGACAGTTTCATGGTGGTGGATTGCATCTAGTAGAAAAAGGAGTCACTAGTTCAAATTCAGATTATGATCCCAGTTATATTGTCACTTTTCTTCCAAGTTTATTTATCTAATGAAGTCAGAGATTCCCAGAAGGGCCATATATATACAATTCAAGACTTTAATAAATACTCCATAACTAAGTCAAACAGCTTTCCAAGATCTTAAAATCTTATTCCTCTCTCTCTGGTTATTAATGTGTTTATCTGCTGGAAAAGTTACAAAGGGGTAAAACAGTCTGGTTGAGCTGGGTGTAAGAAGAGCCATCTAAAAAAGCATGTAATGAAATAAATGTTCAAAACAAGTTGTAAATATATACTGTGATATATTCCTGCAAACAAAAGCCATTCAGCTATAAAATATCTCCCAAGATCTCTGAGAAAAAGTATATGCATTGCTGTGCCAGATGCCCATAAATAGGAAACTTGAAAGAAACACTGTGATCTGATGTGTATGGCAACAATCATTTCACTGTTTAGTATTTTCCCATACACCTGTATGATTTACTCTTGTTTTCTTTGTCTTAAACTAACCCAGCCACGAGCAGAGATTAGACATAGACTGTACCTGCCTCTTATTCATGTATTGCCACGAGCAGGCAGTTTGATTTATCATATTTTGTCAGAGCTTGACATAGCAACAAAGCTTAGATCAAAAGCAGTGTGTGTGTATTTATCCAAAGTAAGCCAGCAGGATAGGGGGCAAATCACCATCCTGTTTCTCTATTTACTCTTCCTTTTCCTTCACCCCTCTCTCTCTCTGATACCTGGATGCAAGGGCTGAGGGGCTGGGATAGCGACTGAGATAGGACTGCTGGAGCTGGCTGGGGCTAATTAAATTTTCAGGCACCACTGGCTTGACATGTTGCTCTTCAAGCAGGGCTATTAACTTAGTTCTGCCCATTACTGTTCTCCTCCTCCCTCCTCTACCTCTCCCTCTCCTCCTCACCCCTTACGCCATCCAGTACACTCTCTGTGGTAAAGACAAAGGGTGAGACGGTTTGGAAAAAATGGAGGGCATCCGAGAGACATGAAAGGAGGAGAGAGGGAAGAGCCCTCAGTAAGTGGACTCACTCTGCCCCCTGCTACAGCAAACATCCACTAAAGTAAGAGAAATGGAAGATTTATATGTGTGTGTACATTTGCGTTTGTGTGTATGTGTATAAGTATTGGGGAGGGGCTATAAGGCAGGAGCCTGAGGTCAATCCCCAGAAAGCAGTTAATGAAATGAGGTAGGAAGGGCAACGTGGAGCGTGCACACCCACACATGCACATACACACACCCACACACACACACACACATACACAGACTTACAAAGTATGCCGATGATGAACTCAGCAGGCTGTCTCATGGATCATGGTGGGGGACCTCAGGTACGTTACCCTTCTCGAAATGACTCCACTATATTATACATCATCAAAAGGACCATGTCCATGAGTATGAGTAACACGTACAGGGTGTGTGTGTGGGGTAGGAACACACAGTATATGTGCTGAAATTGGGTGAGATAAGTATACAGAGTGCAAACTATCCAGTCATTAGAAATCAAATGAGTTGCAAACATGATATGATGCAGTTTGTTTGATTGCATACTTACTGAAAAGTCATTGATCAGTACTATACTTATCTATGGGAAGGTTTTAATCTGAGTCATTTATAATGCAGCACTGCATGCAGATGTTACACTAAGTAGCAGTAATAAGAATACATTTTAATTCAATTAGATTTGTGTTCTCCAGATCCCAGTATTCTCAGGATTAGATTTAAATACAGCGCAGTACAGTAATCACTGTCCTCCACTGTCCTTCACCGTCCTTGCAGTGTCCTTGGAGAAAAAGCTGCCAAGAGCTAAGCAGTGATTTACAAGTGAAGGCTATGTCTGCTGCCCCATATCCACATATTTCCAGTCATGTGAGCATGTAAAGCCGGTTTTGTTTTTGGGAGCACTTCTAGGTCAAATGAAAAAAATGACAAAAATCTGTGTCTTTATTTCTGTCCACCTTGATTTGAAGTCTAAAATGCAATTTTATATCTGCCTTCACACTGGCTTACAGTATCTGAAAATGCTTTTGTTAGCAGACATTTTAACTTGTTATGTGGAAAAACACAAGCGTAATTAATAAGGCTAACTATGGCTAAGTCCTATCAAGTGTCTCAGTAAGCCAAAAAGATCTGTTGTCTGTTACTGTGGAGGTGATAGTGTGCAGGAGGCTGAATTCACCACTACCAAAGTAATGAAGTTAAAATCTCAAAAATGTATGCACATCTCCTCCTGTTGTTAAAATGTGCACTTAGGTATCAGTGGGGGCTTCTGAAGAACAGATTTTCAGAGAGAAAAAAAATAAAACCTCCTGCATTGTTTTCTACACAGCTCTATGCTACTCTTCCTTCAACTGTAGTCGTAGAACGATCAAGGGTTTCAATGTCTAATATTATACATACAAATAATATTCAAAGCTGAACTAATCAATATTTTTATATTAACAATGGATACAATGAGTATGTGTAATGTGAAAGGGGTCGCTCCTATTACAAAAACCCACAGATAATTATTATCCAACTCTGCAGTTCCCCTCAGCTCTGTGGAGCGTTTTATCGTCTCATTTACTGTTTCAGTGTTTTGGTTTTACAGCCACAACTTTACTGTTTTGGTTCAGTCTCACTGCTCTCATCAACCTTGTTTCTAGCTCAGCAAAAAACCTCCAACAAATCCACTGTAAGCTAATTGACAAGAAGCAAACAGATGAAGTTGGCAGCTACCTAGCAAACATTATGAAGCAGGTCAAGAGTCAGACTTTTTCTTACAGGAAACAAAGCTCAAAGCAGAGTGAAGACTGGACTTACTTTCAGCGGGTGACCAAAAACATAACTGCAGATGAAGTCTAATCTGCGCCATGTGTAAATGGGTAACTGTTTGCTAACACATTAGCCATAACAATTTTACTGGGTAATAATATGACAATGCTGTGTTTGCTTTATTAACACCCTGTGGTTTCAGTTCTCTGAGGCCCTGAGTGTTAAAACTGAAATGAACTCAGAAAAAACACACACACACACACACACACAAAACCCTGACACAGACATAGACATGTGTCTAGACATCATCACTCTTTTATCTTTAAGGCCTGCCAACTTGCACTATATGCATTTTTCATCTCAACAACAAAGGCGTGCACCAAGCACCTGCTTGACTGGCAGTCCACCAAACTTAGACATCTCCTGCAGGAAAAACAGGAGACAAATCTGCTTAATAATCTACATTTCAACAGTGGGTATTGCTGGAGGGCACAAACAGAGCCTACCGGGAGGGAAAATAGAATTACTCTGAAAGTATGGTCCGTCTGTCTGTCTGTTTTGTGTGTTGGAAAATAAAACCACTTGGTTCCTTCCACGTCACTGGTTTCCTCCTGCAGAAAACAGAGCTCTCTGTGGTTTTACAGGGACAGCACAAACTCCAACAGCAAACTCTTAAAACACATGGACTAAGAAAAGGGGCCTCTATTTAAAAACCCCCAATTATATTTAATTGTAGAAAAACACGGCCAATTCTAGCCACACGGGCTGAGGCTGTAAGCTGAGCTTGCATTGTGACTGGTCTGTTTTCACTGGGGCCAGAGCTCCAGCAACGGAAAACCTAAAGCTGGAGACAGAGAGAGAGAGAGAGAGAGAGAAAGGACACAGAGAAAAACAGCGAGAGTGTAGATAATGAATGAAGGAGAGAGAAAAATTAGATTGAGCGAGGGAGGGTGGATAATGAGAGAGAGGGAAAGAGGAGAAAAAATAAAAAGCTTCCCTCCATTCTGTCCTCCTTGTCTTGTGGTGCAGGGTTATTTTTAGCTACGATGGGGAGCAACACGATGCTGTAAAGGCAATCATTTCTGCTGTGGCACAGTCATCGCTCACCACGACATCTCTGTCACAGCAAAGGAAACACACACACACTTACGCTTGTATGCACATTACAGCTCAACAAGCGTGGGTTTTTAAGGACCGGTATCAATGTCAATACTTTTGAACTGAGGCCGTCAATAGCCAGTATCTTGTACTGATATTCACCCTTTAGGGCCACAGCCTTGCAGATCTTCACAACATGACATCCAGCTAGAAACCATTGACAGCTGCTGATGATCAGCTGAAACCTATTTTCCTTACCTATATAGTGAAACTACCCAAAAAGTAACCTCTTTTTTGCCTTGGGTGTCGACAACTTCACAAAGGTCAAGCATATCACTTTGAAGTGGTTCTCGTTTTTCATATGTGTGCAGTGAAAACAAAAGCCCCCCTCTCAGATTGCAAAGCATGCATACCAGCCAAAGTGTGTCAGGTCAAACCAATCGTGTTTGAGATTAGCTGAGCACCCCCCACCCCGAACACACACACACACACACACACACACACACACTGCTGTATTCCCCAGCTGACATTTACCAGGTCAAGGAGAAGAAACCCTATCATGGTGTCTGAATCAATAGCTCCTCTTAAAGGAATTAAAACATATTTCATTACACAATGCAGCCAATTGGTTTTTCCTCTAAAATCTCTGCTGATTTTCCATGGAGAATCCCTCCACTTTCTATCTGTCTCCTTCTGCTTATAGTACTGTGTAACAAGGCTAAAGTCATCAAATATCACAATGTCTATTCTAAATGTAATTCTAACTGTGATCCTTGTGACCTTTTCTTGAAAGAAAATGGTTTTATGACCAACTAATTAGCTCATTACCATGTGTTCTCTTCTAACAAATGGTAGTAGGTGCTTGATCTCTCTACATGGAATGGTGGGTATACAAATAATAATGAAGGGGGACTCAGATAAGAAAGCATTACATCTTTTCTTTCACATGAGTAACACTGAGCACTGCTGCAAAAAGTAGCGATGTGGGGAAAAAACCTCTTCTTAATATAGTATGACTCACAGCCCTGTATTACTATGCAGTATAGGATTATGGCAGCCAAGTCAGTATATTCCTGGATGGAATATATAAGTGATGGGAAGTATGCAGCCGATGATTGGAAAAGACTGGCATACTAAGGTACTATCATATCAGCTTAAAAGGCTTCAAAGCAGCACTTTTATTCTTGCTATGGGTGAAAGAGTTTTGAGACTAATTAGGCAGACAGGAAGAGGAATCTTACATTTAGTGGAGAAGACAGCCAACAGTCTTGGCTGCAACAGGGCTATGCAGGTGGTTTTTGAATATTACAAGAATATGCTACCTATGACAGGGCAATTGTAAATGATTTTTTACTTATGGAATGCAATCAGATATATCCAGAGCACTTATTTCAAATCATTTCAACCACATGACAGATATTTTGTATTTCATTTGAAGGAAAATATGAATGTATGTGGGACTTCATAAAATGCTGTGATTGCAAGCTTTGCAGTCATGGGTAATGTGGTTAAGAAAAATAAAGTCATGATATTAAAAGAATGTGTATTTGGATGTTCTCCTTGTTTGAGTTTCCTCTAGGTGCTCCAGCAACCAAATCTCTGTTTCTTGATGACTAGGTATTAACAGTTAGTCCTGCTACAGCCTCATCACATTTTGTGTGTCTCTGTGTGTCTGTTTGATATGTATTGAAATGTTTATTCTTACCGGTGATGAGCTCTCGGACCTCCATGTCATTGGTCTTCCTCAGCAGCCGGATGAGGGCCGGGATGCCGTCACAGTTCTTGATGGCCACCTTGTTGTCATTGTCCTTGCCGTAGGAGATGTTCCGCAGGGCACCGCAAGCTTTGCGGTGGACTTCAGATTTGGGATGGTCCAGAAGCCCCACCAGAACAGGAATCCCCTTCAGCTGACGCACATCCTTCTTAATCTTGTCATTTTCATAACACAGGTGCTGCAGGTAGGCAGCTGCGTTGGACTTGACCGGGTCAATGGGGTGGCCCAGCATGGCGATGACCTCTGGGAGGTCTGGGTCACGCCAGCGCGGGTCTTTGCGGATGCTGTCAATGGAGGGTGAGCGCCGGCCACCCATGCGGTCCAGACTGGCCATGCTGCCCCTCTCCGGCTGGGCCAGCGGTGCTGAGTACATGCCATGGATATAAGGGTGGCGCTCATCGATCAGCTCTGCCTCAATGGGGTCATCTGGGTACCCTCTGGAAGACAAGAGAAGAGCGGACTTTGAGGACGAGGGAGATGGACGAGGTAAATGGAGGGTGACTCAGACAGATTTGTCTGAAAGAAGAATTAGTTAGCCGGGGGAAAGACTTTGAGAGAAGCCAACTGAGGTGAGAGCCACTGACTAATGAGGGGAAAAGGGAAAGCAGAGGACAGGGTGAGTGAAGTGATGTGGGCGATGGAGGGGAAAAAGGAAGGAGTGTATGACAGAGAGAGAAGGGGAGACATAGTGATCCTTGGTTTGGATTGGTTATTAAAATGTGTGTCAGAAGGACTGTGGTGGCACAGTAGGCAAGATTCTCCTTATTATTCCTCCCTGTCAGGTGGCAGCGACAAACATGTCAGACTTCAACAAACATAAAGTCTTGGGGAGAGTGATTGAGAGACAGGAAAAGATTGCATAAAGAAAAAGCAAAGCAGTTCCCAAAGAAGCAGAGACAAAGGAAACACTAAAGAAAAAGCTTTGAAGGAAAGTCTTGTGAAGTTTTTTTTTGTAAGAAGCCACCATATACAATAGAGAAAAGATTTGATGACTTTCCCCTCAGGGAACAGAGAAAAGAGCTGTGCTGTCCCCCTAGGGAGGACTCTGAGCCCTTGTGATGCCCCCAGGGCTTCCTTTGCTCACAGTGCCGAACACTGGCATGCAGTTGCTAAAATGTTAATGACCATCTCTCTGGGATGTTTCTGCTAGCATTAGCCTCATTAGCATTGCCACTGTTAAGGCTGGGGACTTTAACAGTATAGCTCTACTCATTTTCAACGATGGAAATAGTGTTGTCCGCTGGGTACGGGAAGAGGGAAGTTGCTTTGGAGGGTCTGTAGGGCTTTCCTTAAACCATTTCCCAAGCCTCCCAGAGTCTATGATCTACACTCTGTTCTCTAGTGTTCTCTACTCCAAAGGCAGCCTCATCAATTCTCTATCGGAACATGGGCGAAAATATAGGCGTTCAATTTGAATGACAATCATTTGTTGCTAGAGTGCAGGCTACTTATTTTACTTAAGGCTGTTTTATCACAGGAATGATTTTTCATTTGTAGGACCAGCTCAGTGGATGGAGTCAGGGGAGACACATTTTATACTGGCAGAAAAGTTGCACAGAATATTTCTGAAACTTCACAAAAATTCTTCTTTTTGAACATATACCACTGAGTTGTCTGAAAGGATGGGAGGAAAAGTTACGACACGGGGAGAGGAATTTAATTAGGGTTGTGTACTTATGCACAGCCTTTATCGTTCCCCACCTACCCCCACAGCTTGAAACTTGTTTATCCTCCTTACATAATCCAGCTGGTCTCCTCTCACCATCTTTGATGTATGGTGGTTGGTGGTGCAACAGAATGGTGGCCAATGCTGGTGGTTGGCAGGGAATTCCAGACCGAGCTCTAATTTTAATGAGTTTTATGTTAATTATGTGTTTTTACAGTTCTCAGGCATGCTGGGGAAATTGGTTCGAGACAAACTGGGAGAAAAACTCCCGTCTGAGCAGTGTAACAAGATACTAAATCTCCCATTTAGGTGCATGGAAAGAGGATTGATAGAGGCATTGCCGCGGTCGAGTACGGCCCTGCGTCTAAATACTGAAAGTTCAAAGAACCACAGTGCTGAATGGTTGTGGTAAACTTTACGGGCCAAGCTTTGGGTGTCATGGGCACATGTCAACAGCTGTGACTCTGGAGGTCTTATGTCTTTTCAAACAGGTGTTCTCCCGGACAAAAAAAGAGAAAAACACTGCCTTGAACACAGCTAACCTAAACCTTAAGTGGATCTGGAGTATCAGCACTGTTCATTTTGCTTTAAAAGTAGTTTTTTCCAGCTTTGTGGAACATGTTGGACAGCCACAAACCTCTATAGGCAGCCTATAACCACAGTATGGAAGGAGGGGCCAATCATGAGCCTGATTACAGCACATCATTTGGAGAATGACTGCTCCTCTGTGGTTTGGCAGAAACACTGAGCTGCAGGACAGACTTTATGGAAAAAGAGGGAAATTTGTGAGTACGTGTGCATGTGTGCACGTGCTGGTGGTTACTAAATGCTTCCTTGCGTTCACCGAGATCTAAACACACACTCCCATACTCGGAGGCTGTCATCCAGCTTTCAATTGCTGCAGGACATTGGACATGACAAGGCAACGGGAGGCAGGAATAACCCTCCTAAAGAAAGGGCAGTACACAACCTCAGCATCATCGCTGTCGTCTACACCTGCATATATAACCACCATCCTTTCACACACAGTATCTCTCTATCTCTCTTTTGGCTTTCTCTCTCATTATCTGTCACACTATATTTGTCGCACACTTTCACTCACACACACACTTCAACACACAGATGAGATGTACAGTTGTGCAGATCGTGGCTCATTTAGATCTGGGCCGATGCGACGGAGCTTTTGGTAAAGCGGGCGTCGCGGGGCTGAGTGATGGGAATGTCAGGATTTGCATTTAAATTGGCGCCATTGTGTGTACAGGGAGGGGTGTATTCATAGGATGTGAAAGGGCTCTCCACTGCCAGACGCGATGCTCTGAGCATGATTACAGCAGATCACTCTCCTCATGTTAATTGAGCCGCTGAATGTCCGGGCTATTTCTGTGTTATCTGTGCACTCGTCTGTGGATGCGTGGGTTTGCTTGTTTTGTTCTAAGACACAAAGAATAGAAGAAAAGATAAACAGATACAGTGGGTATGATGTATGCATGTACACAGACCACTCATTTACTCATCTTTGTCACATCCTCACTATTCTTCCTCTCCTTCATCTTCTGTCAGTCACTTTCATCACCCTTCAATCTCAGCCGTGCCTGACCCTCTTCTTCGGCAGGCCCATAAAAGCAGATAAACTAAAAAAGGATTAGAGACTCGGAGGAAGATGTTTGCATCTCATATGTACACATTACATCTCCACGGTGTTTATGAGCTCTTCACCGCCTGTTCCTGCCGAGCAAACTGCTCATTTTGAATTATAGGCAATAATTGTTTTATGATGCACAAGAGTCTTTGCGGGACGGAGAACAAAGAAGAGGAAAAAAACAGCAAAGCTGGAGTGTTTATGCCTTGCCACTTTCTAATTTCTCAGGCTGTTTTGACGGCATTATTCACTGCCACCACTGCTTGTTTTCATTCAATTAAAAGGAGAGCAACATCGCTCAGAAGTTTCTTCTATAATTTAGAGAATGCTTCTGAGAAACCTCAAACATGACAGAAGGGAAGTATAATATTAAACGGGGTATTTGGCTCTCGGTGAAAGCCTCTTGGCAGGATCGAGGAGGGCTGAGCTGGCTAGTATCAGATCTCTCTCTCTCTACGGACACCACTGGATTAGAATGAGACCCCCTCCCTCTCAGTTTCCCTCTAAAGCAAATGTGACTTTGTAGGTGTGTGTATATGGCTGTATGTGTGTGGTGTGACCCCTGAATACAGGTGTCCAGGTGAAGCAGAGTGGGTCGCACAAGGAGAGATGACCCATTAGAGATTGGCTTAAAGACGCTCCTGTAGTCTGGCAGAGTTCAAAAGCAGCTATTAATCACGATGGCGTGAGGACACACACACACAGACTGAAAGGTGCTCATGGACACACACTGACACACACATAGAGGCTGGGTTGTGGTGGGGAAAAAGGGAGTACAATGCACTCAGAGACAGACATGTACTTCATCTGCAAAATGTGAGTAGGGATAAAGGGAGGAAAGCTTCCCTTCCCGCTCCTGCTGCCCTCGAGCACCAATGTACTGAAACACTATAAACCTTTATTGATACATTACTGTTACAAGTTTTAAAGTGCTTCAAAATGGAGAAGAATCAAGACCGAATACTAACAAAAGTCAGTAAAACAGAAAGAACTATGAGCGCTAATGACAGCATACCTCTACTGTATATACTCAGCAGGACACTGAAACACTAACAGCTCAATCTGTACATTACAGCTACACCAGTAGTGAGGCATGCTCCAAGGGACCTCTTCAAGAAATGCATCATCGTTCCCATCCACACACGATGGATTCCATGAATGTGACATAAAATGAGTGCTCCACCCCGATGCGGGAAGACGTTTTGGTACTAAACATCTTCATTTCTGTCAGCGCATAATTGAGGGCATGCAATGTAATGATAAGCTGTAATTAAAGCGCTTTAATTCCCAGATTCATTACAGCACTTTGGAGTCACCGCTTCCTTCTTGGAAGAATACTAATCGCAGTGTGAGTGCATGGGAGAGCCTGGGCACTCTGGGATAGCTGATTGTCACTGTTCGTGGAGAGACCAAAAAACGCTCTTAGTTTACTGATGTTTTGATGTCAGCTGATAGGAGTGCAGGAGGGACGAAGGAAAGAATAAAGAAGGGAATATTTGGGATTTATTTTCTGCTGTAATTAGCCAGGCAGCAGTCAATCAAGAGTGGCTTCAAAACGTATGTGTTTGTGTTTGGGTATTCACGTTTGAGCTGTCAGTGTGTGCATGTGTGTGTGTCCGTGAATGTGTGTTTCTGAAGGGGTGTATGTGGCTGTTAGGGCTGTGTTGTGACACATGTAAGGCAGGCTACAAATTGCCTGTCACAGCAAGCGCTTCTCACTAGGCGGATGGGGGAGTGACTCATTTTCTGAAGATGTGGATTCTTATTGACTGTGCGTGTGTGTGAGAGGGAGATACTGTGTGTGTGTAAGTGTCAGAGCAAAGTCAAAAGTGTGTAAAGACACAGTCTGATTAGGCATCTGCTCTTTCGCGTCTCCCACACATCAATGCAGGGGCCTTTAAAGTCCAGCTAGTTGTGCATGCATGAGTGTGTGTGTACATGAGCTTAATTAAGAGGGGTCCAAAAGCGAAACTCAAACCTGGATCAAATGTCACCTTTGATCATGACAAAAAACACACACATAGACTAAGATATACACTCTTCCTCTTTCCTGCCTCTCGACTTCCGTAGCTCTATTCCTTTAGATCTGGCCTTGGGCCCAAACATTTTGCCCTCAGAGTTGTGGGAAAGTGTAGAGAACTTGAAAATATCCATCTGCTACAGATCACCACTCAAAAAGAAGTCTTTAAAACACACTTCCCACCAACTCAACTTCAAACCCCTGCTTCAATTTACTTGAGGGTGGATGTTTTTTCTGGGCTCCACTTTGGGGCGGCAATGAAATGATTGGAAGCTATTAGGAGACTAGAGTCCATTTTGGGATCTTATTGTTGGAGACTAACAGGCTTTTTTTTTCCTGCCCGCTGGAGCCAGGGGTTATACTCCTCTCAACAAAGGTTGCATAAAAAAGGATAGGCTTTGAAAGATAACTGACAAAAGCCTCCCGTCCTCTCCCACTCTCCCTCCATCCCCTCTATCCTCCCTTCCCTCCCTCATCACATCTCCAATCATTCCTGCCTCTTTACCTCTGACACAAACACATGTTCGCTATCCATTTGCAGGAAAATGGCAATCAAAGACTTGTTTTTTCCTCGCTTCCTTTCTCAAGCAAGTTGCTCAAGGAGAAGAGACATCTGTTTACTCGTGCACGGCGTAATGTAGTCTTTTTTATGGCAAGCACAAGACAAGTATTCTTTATTCTCTCTTATCCTAACAGGCCTGATCTCCTCTCGTGTCAAGGCAAAGTCTGTGCTCATGCATATGAACAAGAACACACTGTCCCACGTAAAAAGGAAATCATGTATACTGTATGAACTTGCACACCTTCACGAACACATTATCTCCTGCAAGCTCCAGTGGGCTGAATCCTTCAGCCGAAACACAATCTGTCAGCTTATTAAGTATTAACACCAGGTACTGATGTATAAAAACAACTATTATGCAGATTTATCTGTGTAAAATCTTTGCTTTAAGGTAGAACAGCAGACCATGAATTCCTGCTTGAAAGCAAACCTCTTCTCTCTTAAGCTTTTTGCATTTATCCTCACCTGACTCTAGGCCCGTCACGAAGAGGTTCCCGATGGGTGCGACCCCGGTTGGCTCCTTGCAGGGTGCGTCGGTTGGCAGTGGAGTAGTCAGGCTCCAGCTCATATGGCTCCTCCTCTTCAGGGCCCAAGCTGCGACGATCATCCTCCAAGCCATATGGCTCGGGTTGGAAGCGCTCTGGCTGTGAGCGGTTCAGATCCACAGTGCTGCTACCCATAGGAACCTGCGGCTGGGCCACATGGCCATAGTCATCCTTGCGAATAGGAAGCGTGTAGCTGTTCTCTGGCCTGTAGCTGTTGGGCATGTAGGGGTAGCGCGGCGGCCGGAAGTTGACGCCACGTGACAGGCTGCCGTAGTTGTCCGTCAAATCGGCATAGCCATCGTGCAAGCCGTAGTGGCGAACATACTGGCTCTCAGGCGTCTCGCCATATGAATCGTTGTAGGAGTTGTTGTAGGAGCGCGTCAGGGTGGAGGTTGCTTGAGGGGTGATGAAACGGTCACTTCCATTCTTCATGTAGCGCCTGTCGATGGAGTCGGTGTAGCTGCCCAGCGGGGATGAGCCCTCAGGCAGGGGCAAGCCATCGGGGCCAAGGGGCACCTGACGCACTGTCCGTGTGGTCACTGTCTTCACCATCTTAGTCACCTGTAGAAGAGAAGAGATACACCTGTCAGCGTGGCTGACAGAATGACATGAGAGCAAACCTCTGTTTGGATCCAGCTGACATGTGGACATGTCATATCAGGCTGCAAACACACAGAAAACTATGTCGTTCACTACACAAAGATATGTACTTCTTTGGTTGTCTCGTTAGGACACTGTGTTAGAACGCCTTAAAGTAAAAGAGGCTGATGTTAACAGGGAAAAATAAATTATAACTTTGATTCTTGATTCTCAGATTGCAATTTATGTAACCTAATGTAGAGGAAAACATTTATGTTAGTTCAATCTTATTTGCAGTTACCTTGACTTAATTTTCAACCCTGAAGAGAACTATGGTGCATTATAATGCCATAAAATGATGTTTCACAGTATCATGGGTGTTCTTTTGATGATGAAGTTGGTTGGGGCTAATTTTCATCAATCATCAATCAAAAATAAAATAATAATAATAATAATAATAAGAATAATAAAATAAAATGAATTTTAAAAAAAACCACATTGGCCGTACTCAGGGAGGAACCTCCTTTGCATTGGAGGTAGACACTAACTAACCAACATCCAATTGTAAGACCTGTGTCACCAACTACCTAAAATTATAAAGTGGAAAAATTTGGTACACATGCTGTAATCTAAGACGCATACTGTCAGCCAACTCTAAAACCACAATCTTGCATATACACAGTAACCGTCTTGGTCGACTGACTCCCCTGGATTGTGCTGTAACTGAGCCATCCTGAAGTGCTACAGCTCCACTGGACCTTGAATCCTTTATGCCCCCAAGGGAGCGTAGCAGTGTAGCATCACACTTTGTAGCTGGAGCACTGTGACGACCAGACCTGCGTGTTTCTATCCCCCACAGTTACTTCATCCTATAGCTAAGTAACTCTACTTCCTCTGTTGTCTCTGAGGCTGTCTGACTGGAGAATTGCAGACATCAACCCCACCTCCCTCTCTGGGCTCTCCACCCATACAGAAACCAATTTGCTGCCCAGTGAATTCTGCTGCAGCCGATAATTGGCTATTTTGTCCACGGCTATAAATTCATCTTCAAAATTAATGAGGTTGATGAAAATTAATCGTTGTCTGTGGGGGTGCAGGTCTGATGCAGTTCGTGTTGTGCCTGACAAGGTGTTGCAGAGAGGTTCATTCCCACTTGACAAGTGCAGACACACAATCTGAATTTCTCGGGGAAATGGGGAAAGAAAAAAATCACTCCTCTCATTCCACCTTCTGATGGGTTTAATTTTCGACACCAGCCCTCTTAATTGTAATATGCTTTCTTTATTTTCCCATCAAGGCCATAATTTCGATTTTAATCAGGAGCGAGCAAAGGCATGTGACAATTTCAAGAAACCACAACAAGGCATTAACCCTCGCTACAGAGAAGGGTGCCAAGAGCAAAAGCACACACCACATATGGGCTGTTCAACATGGCATCCTCATTAACTTGGTTGAAACAAATGGAAATCTTCACTGTCCTTCACTGTGTGCAACATAACAAAGCCTATTTCAGGAACGCCAAAGTTCATTTCCATGTTCAGAGTAATTACTGAGTAATTTACATTTGTTTCTGATGTTATTCTGCCTTGGCTTTGCATAGTTAAAAATAAAGAGCTCATTTGCTTGATTCATATTAGCTAAAGCCTATATATGACCTAAGAATAACAAGCTCTCTTCCGTCCTCTTGATTCAGAGTGGTAGCCCTGTTATGATCTTCATATCATGGGCCATAATGTCAACTCTGGGCCTGGAATACGTGCATTAAATCATCACGTCGACACAATAATTGTCATCTATGAAGATTTTTACTTCATTCTATTTTTCACATTTTTCAGACCCATTTTTCTGAGCAACAAAGCTCCACAACAGAACCTCAACCTATCAGGGGGAGAGTAATGTCAGAATGTTTTCTTCATATTTTATCACCTTTTATTTACGGTATCATTACATTTTATTCTATTCTGTTCTGACTGACAGAGCTGAGAGGAAAGCATGGTGAACGCTACAGCTTCCCAGCCTTAACATGCCCAGCTGCCTTGTACTAACACCGCGTTTTAGGCGATTTGCAAGGCTGCAAAGGGAACCATCACACCGGTTTCAAACACTCTTTGATGTATGCTCAAGTTCACAAGGCGTTAAACCGTCACACAAGGGAAAGCGAGAGGAGGCGAGGGCCCTGCGTTTCAGAGGAGCCTCTGAAATGTGCTGAAGCGGGGTAAACAGGGCTAAAACAGAATTGCTAAAATGGTGGACAGTGTGACTGTGATTACGGATATATGTAGAAATACTACAGAGTTGTATGGAGAGCCATGATTGTAGTGAAAAGTGTTTAGAATAACAGGCAGTTAGAGACAAGAGTTAAGTGTTTACCAAGCTGTTGAAAATGGAGGGAAAGGCAGCAGGCGTCAAACAGTCCACTTTACAGCACTGTAAGAGGTTTCACAACCTCTGTGGCATTCACTTTATTGAGAGCTTAAATGGACATGGTGGCCGGAGGTCAGTGGGAGAGGATGAGGTAGTAATTCAGGTTTTTAAGCAGCCTGTGATTGTGAACCCCGCAATTCATTTTCAGGCCATCACAAAACGACAGAAGTAGAAATTGTTAGTTTCTCCACAATGCTAGTGAAGTCGAAGTGGATAAATGTGGGCGTCTTTAAAACATGATGTTAAAGGAACAGGGAGGCAGGCAAGGGGAGGGGACAACACAGCAAAAACCACACAGGGATCGGCGTCCTTTACTGGTTCTGTCTCGGACAAGGTGGGGGCCGAGACGGAGATGGGGGTGGGGGTCCGGGTGGCAGGCCTGGACTCCACTAACAGGCTGTCAGTCGCCATCACTGGGTGGTAGGTGCGGCGGGTGATGGTTTTGACCACTTTGGTAACCTGGAGTTGGAGGAATGGGTGGGTAGAGCTCTCAGGAAACTGCCTTAGATTACATATTGCATGGATGTACATCCACCCTGTTGCTTTAGCTCTGTAATGGCTTGGTAGTAATGACACAGCCTCGCTACATGTAGCTGTATGCAATTTGAGAGAGGTTAGAGTGTTCTCGCTGTGCTCCAGAAACTATTTTTAAAATCAGCTTGCAAAAAAAGCGCTTGTTGAGACTAGAGTCTGTCTGAAATAAAATAAAGAAATGCACTCTGAGTAGGAAGTTAGTGTTCATCTTTTCTGTTCAACAGTGACACTTCATTTCCCACAACAGTTGTACCTGATGTAACTACCATTTGGCATTTTTTTGAGGAGTTAATAACTAACTCCTGCCAGCTCAAGGTTGGCTCCCCAGCGTGTGCAGGGCAGTGAAAGTGCTTTTATTTGTTTGTGTGGTCTGCTTCGACTCTCATTAGCTCATATCCAGAGGAAAGAGGAGGAGTGCTGCTTTTATTGGCCCAACGGAGCTCTTCCTCCAACATAACTGGTGTTCCATTCAGTGTGTCTGCCAGCAGGAAAAGAGGGCTGGATGATGGCCAGAGGAAAGCATGGCATGCTGGGACAGGCCGACAGACATGGATCTAATTGAGCGCGTACATGTGCTCGGACTCATATACACACACACAGTGAGCTGGTCTGGGCCAATTCCCTTTGAGATGAATTGATTGAAAATGTAAACAGAACCAACAGTTAATCTGTTATTTAAAGTCCATTCGTAGTTGTTTTCTGATTGTACACAGAAAACCGTCCCTCATTAATTGAATTTGTCCGCTGACACCTACCTTCACCCCCCTGCACAAACACACACTTGAGTGTACAACAAGACTCCAGTCTCTTTTCACTGACATTCTCTCATATACATTAGCTCTGTTTCAGTGCCTCATTTTCTGTTCTTTTTCCAGTACTTTAACTAGTAATATTGCTGATACTAAACCAGCTAGAAACATGTTTACCACTGAAAAAACTTTTTTGCCTGCAAATCAGGAAGATGGGAGAAGCTTCTGTGTTTCATCTTCCAGCAGTCAGATGGGGGATAACCATCAAGGGAAAGGAGTGCGTTAGCATTAGACAGTATGGCAAGACTTTAGTTCAAAAGCACAGATAAGCACATAAATAAAACTGTGAGTCGCTGCAAGAAGGCTGAGAGAGATAGAAAGGGAGAGAGGGGTAAAAACAACACATGAAAGTGAGAGAGAGAGGAGACGGAAAGTGAGGAAGACACGTGGAGGGCTTTCTTTGTGTAAATTCTCAACTGGGTCTGGATCCACTTGCCACCACAGAGTTGTTGGCTTCCACAAGTTCACCCTGAACATTAATCTGCTTTCCTCCTCAAAGTGGTTTCCAGAACACACCCGATCCCTCCTCCCAGCAGGGTAGCAGGCCCTTAAAAAGAGTGTCCTTCCTCTTCCCTTCCTCAGCAGCAAAGCCCTTGATTAGTGTGATGTTTTACTGCATGTGTTTTCCTACATTACTCCTAAGAAGTTCTGTGTGTGAATGCATAAAATCATGTGAGAGTCAGGGAGTGTGTGTGGCCAATCCCCTTGCAGTAAACAGGCTGTAGGGCAATGGGCCCTCCCTGATGAGGGATTAGACCAGGCTTTTTAATTACAGTCTCACAATCCCTAGAGTAGGAGCTCCACACAGCGCTCTCCACTCCTCTGGAAGCCTACAACAGTAGCAGCAGCATGAGCTGACGATGGCTGCGTTCACATTTGAATCCCATGCAAAATGTTGCAATGATTGTCTTTTAGAGTATGTGTGCAGAGGCAAAAAGGAAGAGCTTCCGCTCCCCAACTCATTTCTACGATGACGTATATTTGCTGGATTTTTTCAAATGGAGCTCTAGTGTGGATTCTGGAGGGAATTCTTCTCACAGAGATGAATTCAAACTCAGCAGTGAAATGCAGACTGTCTTCCAAAACACAACGAACAATCACACACTTTTTCAAAACCCCAACAACTCAGAGAGAGACACTGTGGTCCGCTGAGAGTAGGGATCACATAACATGATCACATAACATGATTTCACAGTACTGTGGTATTCAAAATGGTAGCAAACCATTTGGTGGACCCAATGTTGCCGCTATATTTGTTTAAAGATGACCATGGTGATTTTGGTTACCTTTTAAAACAGAAAGCCAAATAACATAAAGCTACAGCTGGCAATAAAAATAAACCAAAACTTTTCCCTGAAGCTGTATTTCCTGTCACAGGGATTAACAGTGTGTCCTCATGATTTTATTGAGAAATTACACTTTTTATCTAACACATAACATTCCTGTAGGGATGTATGATGTGTTATTGGTGCTGAGCAGTGGTATTTTGTACCTCCTGTAATGTCAGTGAGGGATGTTGAAAGATAAAATTTATAGAAGCAAAGGAAATAAGGAGAGACAGAAATAAAAGTCCATGCAAAAGAAATAAGTAAACAGAGAATGAGTCTCATTCTGGGAGGTGGAAGCAGCAAGCGGTGACTTGTACTTTAAAGTGTAGACTGGATCATTATTTGGCTTGTGATGAAGCAGACTGTGTTGCGCAGACTGCTGCTGTAGCCTGTATGGGCACACATAAAATGGTAGCATGGTGGCAAAAGCCGTAGTGGTATTAAAAGTCCACTCACCTTCACGTTAGTTGACATATCCTTACAGAAAAACAACAGAACATAACAGAGGACGAATCAACGAAGGAGTTTGTAAGAAGCACAAAACTAGGCGAACACCAGGGGAGTTGACTCATAATAACACAATAATCAAATAAATAAAGCCATGAGAGGGAGATGAAACCACTTTGGGCTGTAGGATTATGGTATTTAGAGTTCTTAAGGATGGGAGTGGAGGTAAAGTACTGTGTGGTTTGGAAGCAGTGATCTATAACCATAATTTGAAGCAATATTGAAATGGATCAAAGGGGCTTTCTGGGTTTTTGCAGCTAGGAGCTCACTGTGCCACAACAATGCAACTGCTCTGCAGTGTCCTTCTAATGTGTGACAGTAGCTACCAGGCTGAATATTAGCACCATAACGTAGAATGACATACGGACCATCAGTTTTACCTGCAGGTCAGTAATAAATTTTATTTAAGTCTAACATCAGTAAAATATGAACATAGCTAGTTAATCAACACACTAAAAATATAGCAAGTTTGGGAGTCAAGAAAAAGTGTGTACTCATTTTCTGGTATTTATTTATTTATTTTATTTTTGCAGGATCATTCTGCCTACGCACTGTAACTAAGCATGCACCTTTGCATTTTACCTTGGTTTCTGTGCGCCGTGTGGTGCCATCATCAGAGGTGACCACTGAGACATGGGAGGTGGGGGTGCCGGGGTCCTCCTCTATGGTGACCGTTTCCTCCACCACCTCCTGTGGCTCCTGCATCATGGCCAGGGATGTGGCGTTACTGGGGCTCTGCTCCTGCACAGATGGATGGAAGATAAAACAAGTTTCACATTTAGAATTTTCATATTCAGATGTTAGACAGCAAGGGATAAAAAAAACACAGTACAACATCCAGGTAATCTTCCAAAAGATAAAAAAAGATAAAACTTTAATTGGGCCACTGCAGCAACAAATGATATACGAATCCAGCAGAGAAAAAATAGAGCATGAATAAGAACATTGCAAATGAAGGGTATTAAATAAAATGCCACCCATAATTTGCAATGAGACACTTGAGCATCAGCTAGAAGGATGGAGAGTGTGAAACACAGTGTATGAATAATAATGTGAGGAAAATAACAGCAGTAAAATGTGTTCAGAGAGACAAGGACATGAATGAAAAGTGTTTAGAATATAAAAATAGACATGAAAATCACTGCAAAAATAAAAATGATTCTAATATAGCATAACAAGTGATTAACGATATTTAGAAAATACATCACTCTTATATATTATTTACACATGTATTATAAAAATTATTCACTTTGCCAAAAATATGCAATCCATCATTAAAGACACCTAGTGAAGAAACAATACAAAGCCTGATCACCACAGCTGTACTTGTCACCTTGCTACATAACAAGATTAGAGCATAGAAATAATGCGTCTATAAGCAGGAGAGAAACTATTAAGGTATAGTTTGCCTGGTTTGTTTCTGGTCCTGCCAGTCCATGATTTATTCGGCCCTAATATCATATCCAAACACTGCAGTGCAAAGTAGCTAGCAACTCCTCACCTCTGGAGACTTCAAATTGAGTTAAAGCTTCTTTCAAGGCAAGCAAAAGCCTGGAGGACTGTTTTTGATTCATATTTCATTTGGAGGCCATGAATGTGAACAGAGAGTGTCCATGGGCTAAGGATGAAAGTGAGTATAGAGTCTCCTGTACCCCACCTGACCCTGCGTGAATGCGTGAGAAAAATGTGCCTCTCGCTGCATTTCCTGCTGATGGAAAATGATATGAAGTCAGTGGTCGGCGGTGCAACGCCCTGGCATGGCCCGCTGCTGCGCATGAGTGTGACAAAATCATAGCTCTCGTGATGGAGAGGGAAGGAAGGCAATCGGTGATAAACAAAACAGCAAGGAGCCCAGAGAGAGAGAGGAAATCGAAAGTAATGGAGAGGGCGGAGAGGAAGCAGCTGGAGTAGGACAGTGTACTGGAAATGGGGAAATAGGAGAAGCAGGGGGTTGTATGTATATTCGTAGTGCAGGTAGCTGTAACTGACCTGAAGAATTTTTTTTCAGGGTGTTTGGCATTTTTATTGTCTGCACTTCTTTTTCCTTCAACTGCCTGGGGGAAATAAAGTTTTATTCATAAATGTGACAAAACAACTACTAATTTATGTTCCAAAACTTAGTGACCTCTATTAATCTTAATCCAAAGATAAAAAATCAAAGCTATGAAAAACTAAAAAATATCCCCCAGTGTGCCCCCCATTATCGTAACTATTTGCAAATTCACCTCGTGGAAAATGGTAAAAGCAACTTATCCAAGCAGACTATTTTTGCGACCAATTACAGCAAGCTGCAGGGTGAGACAGAGTGAGGGCCAAGGAGAGAGCAAGAGAAAAAGTTTCAGTGCTGTTCTCCACAGTGTTTTTTTCTTGAAACACTATGAGCAACGCCTTATGGAGAAGTACTGCTTGTTTTCTTCTCGTCTTTGAAGATGCTAACAAGTGAACAGATCTCCATTGATTGGCCAGCTCCTCTCAGGCTTCAAAGCCCCACACAGTCCTCATTGATCTCAGGTCCTTCTTGCTGATCAGTCAAAAGTTTGCACTTTTTATGTTGAGGATCTCTTCCCCTAATCCAGCAACTCTCCAGCCTCTCCATGTCCCTTCTGGGAAAAAGACCTGGGCTCTTGTTTTGTGAGGATGCCTCACCTCCTTCAGCAGCACAAAGAAAATGAAAACTTTCTCTATTTACCTGCTTCACTCTATGCAATAACTTAGAGTCAATTAGCACTCTGAACTGAGCTGAGTTAGGTCATTACACTTGGAGAAAGGTTCCCGAGTCCCATTATTGGGGTTAATGACTAGGAAGGCTATCTGCTGAATGGAAAGAGGCACATTTATTTACACACAACAGTTGCTGCGCTGAGGAAAAGACATTCTTTACAACTGACCTCAGGCTAAACAGCACGACTCTGCTGGGATGGGCCTTCTAATGGTATTCAGAAAAGGTCAGCGCTGATTAGTTGCCTCATCAACAACCAACAATCAACAACCTTGTTCTGTTCAATTATAAATGTGAATTCCCTTCGCAACTCTGCACAGTGCAGAAAACAGTAACGGATAATACCTTACTTTAAGAGGCTCTGAGTGTGTACAGTATCCATTTAAAATTTCTTTCAATGCCAAGCAGGAGTAATTTAAAGTTCAATTTAACCAAAATGAGGCTTGGTTCAGGCCACAGTGGCAAGGGGCCACTCTTCTCACTCACTGGCTGCCCATTGTGACTTAACAGGTAATCCAGTGGCCTCTAAAGTTGAACTACTTTTTTACAGTTTTTACAGCTCCCTCCACCACAATTAAACATGAAGCTCTGTCCCACCCTGTCACACTGCTGTTTGTCACATTCTTCCAGTGAAATACATGGAAGCATTTCTGCTTGGCGTTGTTTCTCTTTGGGAATGGAAACAACTCAATAGACAACACTTTATTTGGCATTAAACTAAGAGAATTAAGCCATGTAATGTGTGTGTGTGTGTATGTGTTCCTAATTGCATGTATGGCATGATTTATCCTTTCTTCTTCTGCACAGGATGAGGGAGATACTGTGTGTACAAATTCTCCTATTCCACCTCTTCCGCTCTCTCCTAATGAAATTGTGACAGCTGAATTAGCTGAATTCCTATGATGTTTCATTCCTTTGAAGGCTCACTGGGTGCACCCAGAGGTGACGGCGTTGGAACGGGAATATAGCAGCACCATCCTACACTTGTTTAAAACATATAGCACTTGGCAAAGCGTGGACAGAGAGGAAGCAGGGATCCTTGGAGTATCGCTGACAAACTGGCTTCTTGATCCAAGCTTAATGCAGTGTCTCTCGTTCACTTTCCCCTGCTCTCTCCTTCTCTGTGTGCACTACGTGAGAGAGTGGAGCTGAAGTCGATGTTATAGCCCCTAAATAAATGATTAAAAGCCGTCTGGCCGTGAGCTAGCACGGCTGTCTGTCAGTCCCAGGGGAATACAAGGCTGATTCGGAGTTGAGGAGACTCAAGAAAGCATACCCTTTAGTCAAGGGTGGGAGAAGTGGAGCACAGTGAGTTAATGGCTGATCTCAGAGAGATGAATGATAAAGTGGCAGAAGGGTACAAGAGAGAATATGATAAGAGAGGGGGAGGAAGTCCACACATGCAGATCTTGTGAAAATGGTTTGTATTAGCCAGTGGAAAAGTTGTTGGATAGGTGAGCTTATGATTCGATGGTTGTAGAGTAAAAGTCTACAATCAGCTGGATCAGAAAAACAAGGGAACAGTCTCTCTCAGCTAAAAACTACACCAGAATTCCTTGAGCAGAGCATTCTAGTGCACCTGTTCCCCAGAACAACCATGGACATATTGAACAAAATGCCGTGAAAATGTGAAACTATGTGTCAGCGAGAGTCAAACCTGGATAAAGAGGATAAAAACATATTAAGAACACCTGGTAAAGGAGACAAAACACAAGCAAGCCTTTTTGTTAAGAACAGGAAAAAAAACATACAGCTTAGGGTTCCTGAGCCCAAGTAAATAAAGCAACACGAACATTTGTCTTGTTGCCTAGCCTAAAAAACCTTGCCAAAAGCTAGACCCAACTTCTGATGTGGAGAAAAGAGCTTGCTAGAGCCTTGCCTGTTAAATTGCTTCTGTTCGTCCAGTGGTAGCCGAGCAGCTGAGGTGTCATACAGACAGGGATTTGGCTCTGAAGACGGCCTACGGATTTGTACAACCTGCACTTTATTCAGTCCGGTGTGGTTGGCTCTGACTAGCAGTATGGGTTAGAGAGTTTGTTGGATAATGACACCTCACCTTCCAGCTCAGTGCGTAGACATTGGCTGACTCTTGAATGGATTAGGTTTAGAGTGTGCTTGTCCCTGTACTACACTGAGAAAATGGCTACTTTTGCTAGATTACATAAAACTACAGTAAAGCATTGTGACCAAGAACTTAACTTAAGACTTAAGAACTCTTTTTCTCTTTTTTCGCTTTTCTATAACTCAACAACGTCCAACACAATCAGTGCCTCCAAAAAACAATACCCTTGACAAGAGCCCTTAAGCAATCTCCCATGGACTATATTTCATTACAATAGATCATGCAGGGACACACAGCTCCTTAAGAGCGACTAATCTCAACTGTAATGGATCGCTGTGCTGAGAAAAGAAGAGAAGGAGGAGGAAGTGGAATACAAAAGAGGGAGATGAAGTGATACAGCAGTGTCAATTAGCAGCGGCCTGCAATCTGCCATCAATCCACACCCATTCATCATCTGTGTTCAATAAGCTGCTCAGTGTTGTCTGAGGATGAAGAGATGGAAAAGGAGAGAGTGTACACAGATAAGGGGCTTTCCTTCCCACGGGACAGAATGACAACAAGAAAACTTCAGTTCAAGTTAGGAGAATGAGTCATCACTGCAGTAGGTGTCCAAGGTGTATAATATAAATAACACATACATTTTATTGATTTTGTACTGATAGTGCTAAAAATAGTAATGTGGAGGAATTAAATAGTATAAGGGGTCAACACATTTTGAGCTGACTGAACAATCCTTAGCATGAGTATACAGTTTCTTTCCCCAGCCATTTCTTTCCTTTTTCAGCACAAGTTCCAATATGATACCTAATTCCTGTATCGATAACAAAACAGTGATTTTTTTCAATACCAGAAAACCCATTTTTTTATTTAACACAAGATATCAAACTTCTCAAAGCTTTGATCCTGTCTAAGCCAAAAAGTGTACTTAAGCTGCCAGTGCTCTGCTGACTCCCCAGCTCCACAATAAGCTCAACCTCCACCGCAGCACCCACCTGTAAGTTCTGAGTGTAAGTTCCCCTTGGGAAGTTATCATCATCACTCTCCTCTCCTTTGATGACAAATTAAATCTAAAACTAGCAAAATTTTTATACATATCAGGATTTGTTTGTTGAAAAAATGATTAAAGTACAGCGGGAATCTGATCAGACAGTTCTGATACCAGGTGCTACAAACACCTTTCAGTCAGTACCATAAATGTTCTGAGCTTCAATACCCAGCCTCATATACAGTATAGTAATAATTAGGACCAGTCTCTTGGTTGCAAATATCAGAGTTTACGTTGTAACCTTTAAATTGAGTTTTAACTTTTAAAACTAGTTGAGGAGTCAAAAGAGACAATGAAAGCAAGAAAGCAAATGATCTGAAAGAAATGATTCCTATGAACAGCAAAGCATTGTTTCTTTTGTCAATTATCACAGGTGTACACAAGAACAACTTTCCCACTCACTCCTACACTATCTTGTTGAGCAGAAATTAGATCTGTACGTCTCAGTCTGAACACAGTGGGTGGGAGCCAGTGCTTACTTTCAGGAATGAGACAACAGAACCTGTCAGATCACCACCTGGTCACGCATACCAGCATGATCAGAGTCACCTTCCTTCCTGATACACACATACACGATACGCTCGGTCTTAGCCTGACCCTTGTGCAGTGACTAACAGGATTTCACTGCGGAGACATGCCAGCAATCATTACATGGCTCTTACACAATTAATCCTCAGGCAAAGATCGCCTGGCTAACCGTGGGTCGTCCAATTTCCCATCAGCCCCTTCTGTTTCTACCACCTGCCCTCTCGGCAGCTCTCCACAGTAAAGAATCACATGATGAAGTTCAAAAGAGAATGAGGGAGAATGAGGGAGAAAGAGAGAGCGTGTGAGAGCGTAGTGCACTAGGGTGACCCATAAAAAAACAACTGTGAACCGTGGCCATGTGATCCAAACATCCAGCCAAAACAAGGCTTGTTTGTGGGATGAAGCCGAGGCAGAAGGGAAGTCAAGTAGAGGAAGGGGAACTAGGGAGGCTGACAATGCATGGCAAAGGCCCAAAACAACATGCTCACCCAGGGTAAAAATGGAGAAGGGAGGGCATTCAGTCACATCCAAGGCCAGCCAAGCAGGCCTCATCTCAGTTACAGCCGGGGCAGAGGTCCCAACTCTCTGGAATGATTGGAAATCCAACTGACCTGGTGCATGGGTGTGTGGTGGTGATGTGTGCATATTTGTGCGTGCTTCAATTCCTTCTAGTCAGTGGTGTTAGGGGTAAAGCACACACAAACACACAAATAACTGTAGGGGAGAGGACCAAAGCCCTGATGATGCAGCTGGGAATGATGGGACCTTAATCTCTCCGTCTCTGGTGACTGATCCTGGGCCAAATCTGGGCTTCTCTCCCTCTCTCATCTCTTTCACGCTTGGCCTCCTGGTTTCAGACGCCTCCATCATTTCCCACCCTAGTCCAGCTTTTTCTACCTCTTCCCAGAAGCCCCTGTCTCCTCCCCCCACAACGCCACCCTCCGTCTTTGTGCCCTTTTGTTCTTTTGCACCAGCGCCTAGAGACGGAACAAAACTCGGGTTAGGCAGACTGCTTGACAGGCTCCAGCCCTCAAAGACAGAGGCCACCTCCAAGTCTCAAAATCAAACGCCCAGCCAAAGAAAAAAACCCTGCAGCTAAAGCTTGATTGCTTCCCAACAGGGCATCACCACCACATTTTCCCACTGCGAACCAACTATCTAGCGACAGATGGAAACCACAGGTCGACCCTCGACAACACTCGACACCACCTTAATCTTTGCAAACACTAATATTCCCATTCAAATTGGCCAGGACATGTTTTGAAACCTTGGGTAATTTCTTACATATGCTATCAATTATACGCCATACACACAAACATACTTAAAACACATGGAGTCACATACCACAAATGTTTTCCTCGCAATTCGAGGCCTGGAGTCAGATTAGGAGTCAAACATGCAGAAAGTCACTCTCATGGAATTCATGGTAGCAGTCAGCAACTCAAGCAGCAGGAAGATAAATAAGTTGTGCAGATTTTCAGTGAGTAGCTGAAGAGACAGAGGGGGAGGAGGATGATAAATAAAAAACAAAAGGAGGAGAAACCACTTGGAGCCTGTAGAGTAAAACTAAAACAATGAGCCTTGGAGAGGGGTCAGCCTCACGGCCCTGGGTTTGATTATTTGGACAGCGGGTGCGGCCATGAGAGAGAGAGAGAAAAAGAAGAATTCAGCACTGCAGAAGCAGATTAGCGGTAGCTGGCCACGGTCGACGGGTGGTGGGCGGGGTGTGGGGCGGTGCTGGGTTTACCGTGATGGCGTAACTCTGGGTTCCCGGAGGGTGTTGTTTTGCAGTGCCCCTTCCCTCAGCCCCTGGATCACTGTCAGCATGACTCTGTCAGAGGGCTGGTGATCGCAGTGCGTGGAGGAGGCTGCGAGACAGGCTTTGCCAGAAGCGCAGTTCATGTGAGGTCTACTGGAGATTTAGGGAGTTGGAAAGGGGACATATGTTCCACTTCCTGTCAGGCTACCAGTGCAACACTTATTGTCCCCCTGACACCCTTTCTCCAAAAACTGTCTGCATGTGCAGCCGCAGGGTCTCCCATTTAGCAGAAATCCCCCCTGCCCTCCCCTCCATCTCTGGTTTTCTTTCTGTCTCTCTTGTGTAGAAAACAGTAAAGCCTGGGGCGGTAATGGAGGACTACTAACAGGCTTAGCAGGGTGCGCACACTGTTTTAGGAAAGATACTAAATGTCCTCCACTGGGACCGGGGTGGAGGGGTGCGTAGGGGATTCTACACAAGAGGAGGGCAGGATGTCATCAAACAGTGCCACATTTCTTAGGATAAGCTACGAGTTGAACTGTTTTATGTCATGAATTCCAAAAGAGACCAGTGAACTTGTTTGGCAAAATTTGTGCTTTTACTGATTCACTTCCAAACTGTATAAATGTCTACATTTCCCTTCAGGAGGTAATAGAAGTGAGACTGAAACCTGTGACTGCATTCACTCTAATGCATTCTCTAGTTAGGACATTTTGAACCAAATTAAACTACTCCTCATCTTGACAAGAAATCCCAATAACATATTGAAGGAGACCCAGCACCCCAAGGCACCCTGGCCACCACCAGAAGTCTGCTGTGAAAAACTGTCGTTGCACACACAGATAACACCTCGCAGAGCTAACGCAGTCCATCACAATAACTGCGACTGCTTTTCAAATATGTACTCAGTCAAACGTGATTAACCCCCCTCTGGGGACGTTTTTTACGGCCTAGTGCCAACCGCCTGCTAAAGAATTGGGCTCATTTTGGGGGCAATGGCATGGCGTCAGAGCCAGAGGCGGAGGACAAGCCGCAAGAACTGGCCCATGGAGAAATCCCTGCCAATTTACTGCTAACCTTCAACGGGTCGTGAGATAAGGTGAAGCTGGATGTATATGTGTCTCATAAAGAAGCCTTTGTGCAGTTGGATAAATCTATCAGGAGGCTTGAGCTATGGCCCAGTTACTTTATTTATTATTCTCTCTCTGTCAGATGAAAAGAAATGTGATATTACATCTACTCAGCCCTGCTCTGCTCAGAAGGCCTTGTGTAGTACATGTGTGTGAGTATTTAAGTAGATGTGCATAAGAGCATACATCAGGTCAGTGCAGTGCCCTCTCATTCAGAGTGCTTCCATGTGGACAAAAAATTTTTAAAAATTAATTGATTTATTCCAGGAGGATTTGCCTGTTTATACTCCTTTATCGTCCTGTTCTTCATGCATGTGTTATACATTGTTCTCAGCAAAGTACTTTGCAATACTGTTTTAAAGATGCAGACACAAAATGAAATTCTGAAGGTGCTGATCAGCACCAAATATTCTTCTTCTTCCCACAGTCCCACAAACCAGGTTAGGTCAATTGGTGACTATAGATTGCCAGTCGGTGTGAATGTGAATGTGAATGGTTGTTTGTCTCCATATGTCAGCCCTGTGATAGACTGGCAAACTGTCCAGGGTATACCCCGCCTCTCAACCAGTGTCAGCTGGGACTGGCTTGAGACCCCCCAGGATCCTCAAAGGATAAGCCGTATAGCTAATGGATGGCTGGATTAACTCAGTAAAAAAATCCCAGAGGCACGTTACTCCATAAAAATGCTTTTATACAACCAAATTTTCTCTCTTTTTCTCCTCTTTCTCTCTCGCCTCGCCTCAATCAGGTAGCCTATTTTGCTACTTTATAATACTGCAGCTGCTGTAATAACTTTCCCGCGGCGGGCCATCACTATAAAATGTATAAAGCAGAAACACTGCAGATATAAAGTTGGCATCTTAGCTCAGTTATCTCTCTGACACCGTCAGTAGGTTTTAACCAAAGACTGTATGGTTTTAACTTGTCATAACACCAGTAGCTTCCGTTTAAGCTGAGTCCGTTCTCGCGACTAGCACACAGCTCTCACCTGACACCAGAGCAGAGAGAATCGGAGCGACTCACACTACCTGCATCTCACTGTCGCTCTGCCCTCCGTTTTCATCAAGAATCTAACTCCACAGTTAGTTTTGTGGCTTGGTCATTTTAAGACAAGACCTGGTTGTAAAGTCTACAGCCTGTCGCTCTGTTGCTCCTGCAATGTGTGTGAACTTTGAGGCAGCGACTCGTCCACTGACTCTCTCGTAAAAATAATCGCAGTCTTTGCGGTTTATTGATATTTGGAAATCAACTTGCGCAGCCCGCGGGCCACCAGTTGCCCATGCCTGAGTTAGATAATGACTAAAAGTCAGAGCAGTCCTCTACAAAAACATAGTGACTCAGTCTGAGCAGTTTGGAGCCAGAGCTTACTGTTAAACACAACCACAGATCTGAAATCTGTGGGTCAACCAGAGTACACAGACGCCTTGCCCTCCACATCACTCCACAACAAAGAGAGAGCTCCCTCTCATCTCACAATGTTGGAAGTGAAAAACATTGTGTCTGACTCTGCACAAAGAGCATTTTTCACGACAAGGCTCATAATAACAATAAACATAAGTGAGTAGGAGTGAAAGGCATGGCCACATAATGTATTCCACTGCCTCTAGAAGAGGTAAACAGGGCGAAATTAGATCTGAACAGAATCTGTATTGGTTTGCTACAGATTACATTGTGTTGCAGTTAAGATTTTTAATCAGAGATTAATAGTGCCACAAAAAACAACAGCTCATTTACAAGCTAATGGAAACAAGTCTACCTGATTTCCTCTGAATATTGAGTAGGGGAATAAAAATGCAGAGAGACAATAGACATGGCCCTCATTCTGGCACTGTGTGCCTGCATGTGTGCGTATCCATGTGTGAGGCTGAGTGAGCAAAAGAGAGTCTTTTAAGCTCACTTTCAAAGCTGCAAGCTGATCATGAATATTTAAAACGAGGCAGATATCTGAAATATAGTTTTGGTACCGTGCCTTTTTTTTTCGGCATGCTAAATTATCAGCGAATACATTTTCAGCAAGAGCCACTGTATAAGAATAAATAGCGTCTTTGAAGCTGTGGCTCATTCACTATGAAGTGTGGTTTTCATTCCAAACATTTGTTCGATTAATTAAAAAATATCAGGAAAATGCATTCTGAATGATCAGGAGAGCACTCCAGAGAGTATATGTTATGAATGCAGAGTAAAGCCTTATGGCTGGATCCAAACTGAAAAGGTTCCTGCTGCACTGCTGCATAAGAGGGATGGGCGAGTGGGTGGGTGGGGGTGGAAGTTTCTTTTTTTGTTGTTGTTGTTGTTTTTTTTGGGGGTGGGGGTGGGGGTGGGGGGGGACTTTGAATCTCACTATCTAATAGAGTCATTCCCAAGCTCTGAAGAGCTCCCCAAAGTGTTCAATATGAAAGGGCGTCTCTTTCTTCCACTCAAGCGTTTGCGTTTCTTAAATTTTATTTCTGTGTCATGCACTATTCATGCTCTGGGTCTGCGCTGTGCTGCTCTGCAGGTGGTTGGGAGGAAGAGGAGGATGCAGATGAAATATGGATTATCTCCTCTCAGCGTCTGGATAAGCCCCACTTTGCTGGCACCGCTGCTTTTCAATGTAGCTCCCCTCCCACTCAGCCAGCCAGCTGCAGGCCTAGCATCTGTCTACTAACCCCCCGCCCAGCCTTTAATCAAGCAAACACATACACACAAACATCTCTATCCATCTCCCCCCATGATGAGACACCCCCTCCTCCCCCCTGCATCAGCTGCTGCTGTTCTGTGCAACAGGAAATGCTGACTTCTGAAGATGTAGGTATCCAGTAAACAGGATCTTGACCCAAAAGAGCCATTAGTTGAAGGAGGAGTGATGACAACCCACAGATTCCAAACTGGCCTATTAACAGATAGGTCAGGGTAGTTTGGATGACAGATATCATCCAGTGAAGACATGACTCCCTAACAGGAAGGAAATCTCAGTCCAACCCTTCAGATTCCTCTGGGACAACAGCCAGAGCTGCTCCTAATCCTAAACACACACAGCTCTACAGAGTCATTCATTTAGCCTCTAGATGTTACCTTTTCCCACTCACACTACTATAATTATTCTGATTTTTTACAATTTAGGTGTTATTTTTGTAGTTTTGCCCGTCATTTATATTGGTAATAATGACACAGCACTCACCAAGTTACTGTAACTGCTGAGTTGTGTGAATGCATCAACATTGTTAAACAGATGTTGGACAGGGCAGGGAACACAAGCAGTCAGACTTCAAACACATGCTCAGGTTAGCCAAACGTATCTGGACAAGAAAATGAAGGTCAACAGCAAAATTATTACCCAAACTGTCCATAAACAGCTACTAAGGTTTACAGACTGACTTACTGGTTCAACTTGAACTTACTGTACTTGCCATTGCTGTGCACACACACACAGTTTTCATGTACGATGAGGGACTACTACCAGCATTTCAGATGCAGTAACTCTCAGTTTTGCCTTTCAAATGAAGCAGTTTAGATTATCTTGCTGTGTTCCCAGATCTCAGCAATTATTTTAACAATGGCTAAAACTGTGAATATAACACCCAAGTTGCAATAAACCATAATTATCCTTAAAGGGATAAAACATATTTTCTAAACATTGCTCCTCTTAAATAACATTCAGTTGTCCAAAGGATCTGCTGTAGATAAGGCAGAAGAGATGGGTAAAGAGTCCTTTTTCCAATTATTTCCATCATAGTTTAATCTGAGGATTGTCTTCTCGATAACCTCTCAATTAATTCACTGTCTGCAATCACTGATTATGGTTTGTAAAAAAAAAAAAAACATGAAAAAAGAAAAGTGAAAAGTGGCCATCAAAACATCTTTGAGCCAGAGGTGACATCACTAAATCTCTTGTTTTGCCCAACCAACAGTCCAAAACCAAAAAGATATTCAATTTACTAAGAAAAGCAGTTAATCTTCGCATTTGAGAACTGGAACCAGCAAATGTTTTGACATTTTTGCTTGAAAAGTGACTGAAATGATTGATCTATTATGAAGATAGCTGCCGATTCATTTTCTTTTGATTGACTAATCGATAAAAAAAACAAATTGTTGCAGGTCTACTTCACATGTGTGATATACAGTAGATTGAACTAAAGGTGGTTGAAGTCCATAGCACCACAAACCTGTATTGTGTTATGAGCTCAACACACATTATAAATGACCATTTTTGTGTTACAGACCCTCATTTGCTACATTCGGTGTCAGAGCAATTTGCAGAAGTTTCAACACTACCCATTAGGGGATGACAGCTGTAAAAAGTGAGTTATGATTATAACAGTCACACTTACACAAACTCTACTGAGGATAATTTAGAATGAGTAATGAAACATTAAACTACTGCTCATTTAACTTGGGACCCCCTCAAACCTCCTCAAGGACCTTTGGGGATCCCCACACTCCACTTTGTGATAGATCCACACCACAACTACTTTAACTCAGGGGAACATGGGTAATGTAATAGCAATTATGCAAAGAACAACAGTCATCATGGCACACTTCAGTGAGTGGTGCTTCAGGCTAGTCCATAACCTGAAGAAGCGACTGCAGCAGCAGTTTATTGAGCCACTGCGCCTCCCTGTCTACAGCTGTGATTATCAGGAACACTGAGGAGCTTGTGTGTTTTTGTCTCTGTCAGACGGAGGATGTCCGCTGCGAGCCAGCCATCTGATTACCCACAATTCAGATGTCGTGCAGCCAGTCCAAATCAGTTTAGCCTCATCTCCCTCTATTAATTGACAAAAATATGGGTACTCTCCGGAGTCGATGACCAAGGCTGTTTAGCAAGCTTGGTGAAAACTGAAACCACGATAGACTATGTTACTCTCTAGTGTATTTGTGGTTGGAAACATGAGATTTATTTATTAACTTGCTGTATGGGTACTTCCCAATTCGAATCATCTATTTAAGTTTTTCTAAAGAGTGGATAAAAATCATTGGATAAAAGGCACAGTGCACCAACTTAAAATTGAGTCAATAAGTTGTGACAACTCATACTAATGTCCACAGAGTGGGAACAGACAATGTCCTTAACCTCGAGTACTTGTTTATCTTCTTTTAATGGTAAGCGGCGTATTGCTGGCACAGCATTATGAACAGTATGGGAGCTGGGCAAATTGTATGCAGACGGGAAGGAAGCACGGGTGCTTGTCGCTTTCCTGCTGTCTGCCCACTGTGGAATCCAACCCCACCCTGGCAGGCTGAATCCATGAAAAAAGGGGGGCTAACTGGTAACAGTTCTGCAGAACATCTACAACACTGGAATTCTCATTATTTTCTTCTTCTATATTTTTTATGCCTGGAAAAATTAAAAACTTAGGAATAGGAATAGAAAGAGATGATCCATAGTCTCACTGCTGGAGTTCCAGTGATTCATTACCCAATAACACAAGTAAATAATTTAGAATCTAAACAAAATAAAATGTTTGTAGAGGTAGAGTCCAAGTTGATCCATTTTTAGTCCAAATTCACAAACTGAAAAAAGAAAGTAAACTCCCCAGAGCATGGTTTGCAGTGTTGTGTGCTGACCCACTGGGACAGCCCTGACAAACACGTCAGCTCTCTTGTAAGAAAGTAAACTTTAATGAGCATCCTCCTCTGACTTCCAGTGTATAGCCAGGGCAGAGGTTTGGTGAGGCCTTGCCGTCCGGGAGGTTACCTCTGTTATTACCTTTGCACCAGCTGGCAGGAGCTGCTTTGTGTGTGTGTGCAAATGTCTTGGGTGAGCAGCAGAGGCCCACGCTCTGGCCCACACAGAGAGAGTGAGGTCCACTAAAGGGGGGGAAGCGGGGCCTCTGTCTGAAGGCTTAAAATAGAGTGGAGGGTGTGAGATGACTGCAGCCAGACTGAGTTTGTGGAGTGCTTTTGTCAGGAGGGGGGGTGGTTTGAGAGGAGGAGGAGGGAGGGGGCTGCTGCATTCAACAACTCTCACTGCTGTGCAATGAGTTCTGCAGCATGTAAGTGGAGCCCAAAAATAACTCACTACAATGTTGGATCCAGGTCCAGATACTGTGTTGACTCAAATACACACAAGTCTTTTACAGTTAGAGGAGGACTAACTAGAAATTCTTTCCAAACACCATTTATAATCAGTCACTACATTTCTCTAATAAAGCAAGAATCATTAAATTGTTTAAGGTGTTAGCAGCTCCTTAAAGCAGCAGCTTTCAGAGCAGGTTTTACAGACTGAGACTCCTCAAGCTGCTGAGTAAAACCACACCACACTGGAGTAACTTGCATAGTAACACATCAGTTTTTATGATTATGATTATAATCATAAAAACATTCACTAGCTGTGGTCACAGAGGAATGTCCTTCATATCAAGGCTGGCTGGCCAATATCTAATTTTTAATAAAAGTCTAAATGTATTGGCTAACACACTGTTGTTCTCTCTCACAATATATTTCTGTCAGCAGCAGCCAAACAGCAAGGCTAAAACACACACAAACACACACACACACACGCACACACCACTGCCACAGTACTTTTATTTTGTGAGCTTAAAAAAAAAATTTACTGGACAGTGACAGCCTTTTCCAATAATCCTCCAGGAGAAAGAGCTGTAAGAAGCCAGCTTTGGCAAAAGAAAAGCAGACACACAATCGAAAGCAAATCTTTTCTCTGGAAAAACGGAATATAACCACAGGGCTTTTTGTCAGCTTTACACTGCTAGAAAGGAGGCAGATATGCAAGTTTTTCAAAAGGTCCTTGTCAGCTTTTCACACAGGATTGCAGAGGTTACAAAAGCACTGCGTCGGAACTGACTTGGAAGGCTGGACCGACACCAACAGCATTAGCTGCAATACACATCCTGTGCTTTTGTGGCTTTAGCATTTTGTCCTCTTCCTTTATGCTTCAGCAGGAATGTGAACTTCATACACAAAGATGGTCTGTGACACACTGAAGACCGTTTAGGAGACAACACAGTGGCGTATTGTCTTCTTGAGGTGACAGTCATTCATCAGTACATGATGTGCATGAAAAAGATACAAAAATAAATCACTGGCCTTGTATTAAAAATCTGTGTGGTTAAATAGACAATTTTCCCATTTACAAACTTTTGAGGATGTGCCAGCAGCAAAGGGGATTGAAACCTCACTCCCATAATGTCTTGCTAACTTATGAGTGGACAATTTCAGTGTTTGGAAATGAAGCAACTTGTTGTAAACCAGTAAAATGACATAGTAAAATGATATAGTGTAGAGGTTTCTTTCATACCGCCAAGACCCACCTATATGATGATGGGTCAGATGGTTTCTACCCTGCTGAGAACACAACTTTCAGCTAAACATATATATCTTGACATGACATCAAACTTATTTCTTTAAAAGTCAATTCTTGTCTAAACCCTTCACAGCTATATGAGTAAGAGGCTTTGCCATCGGAGCTGGCAGGCAGTGTTTCAGCTCAACACCTGACTTCTCTGGTTTACGTGAGCCTGGCCACGCCAGTGGCTCCTTCATCAGAATGAATTCACGTTTGACAGCTGAGTTTGGAACATGGAGTGAGAGACGACCCTGATGCTACAGGGACTCACACCATCTCTCCTATCTGAGACATCCCCAGATTTCACTGCAATTACTCCGAGCATCTGCACACTATCTGGGCTGCAACCACCTGAGCACTGTGGAGCATCTAAGACTGGCAGAGCTGTGAGCCCGGTTCCTCTGCCACAGCAATTTCAGCAAATAAATAGGATGTGTAACAATTGTTTCACTTCTAATTCAGCACTCCAGATGCATCCTCATTTCATTAGGCTGAAATTCTGATGGCGACAAAGAGAGACAAGACAGGGCCATAAGCTTTGCGTGCCAGGGAGTGGTTATATAGATAGCAGACAGGCACCATTCCAATAACAAAATGAACACTCAATCTTATTTTGGATCCCTGGAAGCATTGTGGTTGTGTTTTTCTCTTCAATAGGAGCAGATTTTTATCTAACCACTAAACTGCTGTGAACAGATCGACTGCTCGCTGGAATGCCCCAGTCATGGTGAATATTTCATATGAAGCCTATTGTTGTCTGCCCCACTGGGGCCAGCAAATGGCCCAATGAGGGAGAAAACACTGGAGTGGATTCCACAGACCAAAGCCCATTAGTCCACTGGCCTGAGGAAGGAACTAGGCAATATCTCAAAATGATGAAAACAACTTTTTCAGGCCAGTGATGCAGTGAACAAAGACTGAAGAAGGATGATATCTGAAGACCTCGGCTAAACCTGCGGAATGTATCGAACAGGGAACAGCCTGTTCCACATTATGATTCAAGGATGGGAAGAGAAACTGAATACAACACCCCCACATATGATTCTCCACACGCTGGGAAAGAAAACGATGACTCTTGCTGTTTACACGTTACTTACTGTATCGTGTAATAAGAAGCCAACAGACCCCCCATCCTCAAAGCCTCAAAAACACAACCCCGAGAAATATTTCTTCCAGATTTAATGCCCACAAAAATGACAACATCTCACAACAGGAGTGACGCTGTCATCTGTGCTGACTCTAGGCTGCACCGCAAACAGATCTGTTTGCAGATCTTATCTGACTGTTCCATGCAAAAGCAACGTTGTGATGTTTTTCTAAAATCTGTTACAAAAAGCAAATGTCATCAACTTGATAATGAAACTATAACAGCTACTGCAAGTTGCTAAAAGACTGCTGAGAACCAGTTTTCACCACTACAAACTAAACATGTTCATTTTCAAAATTGTAGTTTTAATGTATGCAACAACGAAAATAAAAAAAAATATACTTATTGAGCAAAAAGGGAAACAATTTGACCAGGAGGATTTAAACACTGTACTATCAACATGTGAACTTGAAAATGATGAGTAACACAATACATTGTTCTGACCCATTCCACACCACTTAGAATGTCAGTCACAGTCACCAGCTGAGAAAAGCCAAACTGAAAATGAGGGCATCAGTTTGTCTGGGAAACAGACTTACCAGCAGCAAGACCACTCAGTCAGTGAAAGACCACTCTGAACAATAGCACTAACTGCCTTGCTGCCGAGCAATGTATCGCACCACAGAAACTGGGCAGAGATATAACCTGCACATGACTACTTTACTTCAGCACAGGAGACACCTTGGGTGTTTTCCAGAAAGTAGGTTTAGTGAAAACTCTTGAGTTTGTTAACCCCGAAATGAGAGAAACTCATGTTCCAGAAGTTAATGTAGTACTCGCTCTGTGAGCCAGTCCTGGTCACTGGCAGGTTTTCTTCAATAAAACCTGAGTTTCTCCTCGTGCTGAACCTGAAGAAGCCGCCTGACACGTTGTTTCATTTCCACAGTCAAGAAGTCCATGTTAAAGCACACTTTGGAGCACATTAAACTGCAGAAGTTTAAGCTGATGATCAAAAACCTGGTTGATTAGTTTGTTACCCAAGGCCTCTCTATATTTACATCACCACTTCTATGATCAATCAATGACAGCAATCTTTGTACTTAACATTATTACACATCAGATTCGTCCTCAGCTCAGAAGACAACTGTCAGGTTGTCAATCAGCTCTCCTTCACTGACATGTTTACCATACATTAGTAATTAGTACCCACACAGTAGTAATCACTGCAAATTAAAAAAAAAAGAAACTGCATGATGCTTTAGACACATAAGAAACTGATCTCTGAGTAAAGAGTTTGTGAAAAGAGTTTTTGAAATCAGGCTGTAAATAGTCTTGTTTCAACAGCATTTTGACTCTTTCCCTGGTCAGACTATAAGGTTACAGTCAAGTGTTTTAATCTGTTTGATTTCATCTTCTGTTGCCACCAGCATCAAGCTTATTAAGAAACAGTCTAACAAACAGTTCTATCATCCATTGAGGAATTTAAGTCTGGACAACAATGAATAAAATATAACAGCGTAGCTTATTGACACTTTTCTCCAGCTCTGGCTCTTTCACCGCTGCTACTGTGTTAAGATAAATGTGCATTGTTACACTCTAATATTCCTAGCTCCACTGGATTAAAATGGAGGCCCCGCTCTTTATTAACCCATTGCCATGGTGACTCATGGTTTCAGAGCTCCGCAGTTTTTTTTCATTCACCATACACACACTTAATTCAGAGTGGACAGAGTTGACTGAACTGAATCTGATCAGCTGTTCTGTAACCAAAAACTCTGAGCTTCATATCTCAGCTTCCAGTCAACTCAGAGTTCAGGGTAAGGTTCAGAGTTTGTTAAACCTGCTTTCTGGAACAGACTCCTTATCAGCCAAGGCCACAAGTCAGACACCCCACCAGCACTCCCAACTCTGCCCCGTCTCAGTCCGCATCTACTTTCCAACAAAACTAGAGAGGAGCGTCCCACAACCAACAACACAGACATGGTAGATTTCCTACATGTGTGCATTTGTATGTTCCAAAAGTCAAAGTGCTACAAACAGCACTTCCACGCTGCACGCTAAAAGAGAAGCCACGTGGGGAGCGGACAGCTATTTTCTCCTGAAAAACAAGGGCTTCAAATTCCTAACATGTTGTGGAGATTAGAGAGCAATTCGGTGGAATTCCAAGCCCCATATGGTGACAAGGTGCTCACATCTCCCCCTATTAGAGGTTTGTTTTCCTTGCCAGGAGTTCCAGCACTTGTTCTAAAGCCAAAATAAAGATTAAGCAACAGAGGGGAGCAGCAGTGTGTAGTGAAATAATGCTCATTTTGGTCTGAGTGGTTAAACCTCCTCTCATCAGCTACTCCGAGAGAAGGCCCTGGACTGTAATGTAGCAAAGGGAGGATGGAGAGGGGTGGGGTTGGGGGTAGTCACATGGATCATGACTCATTTGAGGTATTAGACCACTGCTGTTCCAGTCTCCCAAATCACCTCTATTGACTTGCAGGACAACACACAATGAGTCAGCCCTTGGACACTTTCAATGAAAAGATGGTGAAATTCCCGCTTCAGTCCACAATGAATCCTGGGAATAAGCTCCTATTATCCAAATCTTTCTTTGAGTTTTACGGGAAAAGCCCCACCCCCACTGCAATCTATACAGGACCTTTTACCTGTGTGAGTCAAAGACAATTAGCGCTCATGATCAAGTGCTGCTGAGCTAGCTTCCTCGAGTATAGCAGCGTTGTGTATAATGGAATCAACAAAATAAACCCCCACTGAGGTTTTTCTGGAGTAACATCAAAACTGATTCTCTGCACATCCAGCTTGAATTAGGCTGTCACAGTCTGAGAAATTAGTCTGTGTAACTGTCTGAGTGCATGGCTGTCGTATTTCATCACACCCGTTGTTTCACAAGAACCAGCAGCCTGGCGACATGCACAAAAACAGACTCCAGCAGACATTAACGTTACACGTCATCTCTGCTGGATCCCAGTTTGACATCAGACGGCCTAAAACAGGCATGAAAGAAGTATCATTCCTTCGGGCCGCGGCCTCCTGAGTGCCGTCACCAAACCAAAGCAGTTTGTTGCATCATCAAGGCTGCCCTGCTTGTTCAAGCTGGGATATTAGAGAGAGAAAACACAGCGCTGACTGATTGGGATTCCAACAGCCCCATTAGCGAGGCACGTTCCAGAGGCATGCAACAATTAAGGCAGCACTGCCTGCCAGGGAGGACTGAAAGATCCATGGGCAGCCAAATGCTCATCATTCAAAGCAGCCAAGCTGAAACCCCAAGCCAAAAGATGTAACTTCTAGAGAGAAAAATATCCACATAAAAATAAATATAAAAATGACTTTGACTACAGTGATTCTGCTGAATATTTATAATAGCTTCATTATGAAACATGCTCATGGGCAACCCAAAACAATATTCTAATTCCAGGGAAAAGAAAACTGCACTTGGACCATACTTGAACAAATTAGACCTGCTGTGAGAGGTGGTGAGAACTACGCACATCCAACTTTTGAATATGCATGGCAAAGACAGATGGATAAGCTCTTGAATAAATCACCAAGGGCACATTAATGCAGTATGCAGGTATCTTATATCATTTTTTTTAGCTTTTCCATGCCCACAGGGGACAGAAATGTGTCTAGTCACACGGATGGTAAAGTCCGCCTGTGGCAGATTTCTCCTGGACTCACAGGCTCCTCTGAGAGCGAACAGAAGCTTCAGCACTACAGAGAGGCTGACCCACTTCAGAACCTCGCTGCACAATACTGCAGTGCTGCCGCTGGCAAAGTTCACAAACACTGCCAAATACACATGATACACAGGAATTCACACATAGAAGCATCTGTAACATTCACTCAGCATCCACAATGTGCACAAACACAGAGACACACAGACTTTATAGTAAACATACCAAAGAAGCCTAGTTTTAAACTCCATCCTGCAGCCTTCAGCTCCTCCCTGGAGAGGTTATCTGCAGTGAAAAGGCAGAGAAAGTTTTCCTCTGCAGCACCTGCTCCACACACTGCAGACCTCTGCACCCCTCAAACCCCAAAACAAGGGGAGCTGATCATAATACCCCTAAGTCTGACTTTGAAACAAACCTCTGAGAGATCAGATGCCGCAAACTGGCACCGTATAGCCAAGGTTTGGGAATGCATGCACTCAGAAAGAAAGTAGTGAGGACTTTTCAGAGTGCACAGCTGCGTCAGAGCACAGGCAGCAGCGCTCGGCCGAGAGGGGAAGTTAATTAGGTTTGTTGGTGTGTGCTGGAGAGAGAAGACAGGAGGCGTGTTTGCCATAGAGGCCTGAGTACAGCACAACAGCAGCAGCTTATGGCTTCGGGGCTCCAGGGTCGGAGGGCTGGGGACACCGCGCCAGTCCTGCTGCCTGCGAGCCTCAGATTGCAGAGTGTGGATGGAGGCCTGTAATTTCAGATCGGTCTCTGTGAACGTGCCCACTGTGATTTCCACACCACAATGTGGCAGGGGACACAATAGCTTTCCCTTTGAAGACCATCCCACATATTCAGTATCCAACTCTCAGCCCCTGCTGCGATGACCATATTTCAGAGAGACTGGTTGGAATAATTCTGGACTCTTTGGAGAATGCAAGCAATTTGTCATCACTAATATAGCAGAACATGAACATATTTGCATATTCATCATTTGTAAAACTGTAGCACAACAGAAAAATACAGCAGTAATGAATTGCTTAGGGCTGAAATCCACAATGTTTTTTAATCAATCTATCAGAATTAAGCCACTGGTGAAACACTAAAACCGACACATTTGCCAAGGTTCAGAAGGTCACACCAAGTGGGCTGACATTGCCAATGCTGGCTCATAACTCATGCAAATAATACACTGCATTCACAATCATGTTATCCAGTTGGTAGAATTGGGCTATATACTGGAAACTGGGAGATGATAGAAAATTTTCAGTGGGAGGTAGTTATCCCTTTGGTATCCCTGGTTGTGTTAAAGGCAATCAGTGCTAATATTCCAGGATTTTACATCAGTGTCATAATTTACATTTAATTTCATTCAGTGGCTCAGCCAATTATCTATTACCTGTTTCTGAATTGAATTTCCAGAGAATTTGTTACATTACTGGATAAGGCCCCCATCTGTGATGTGATATCCCAGATGAGTGCCTGGTGACCAGCCACCCATGGGGCCTGGTTGGGTCCTGGCCTAAATGGATAACATGCCACTACTGTGTGCAGGTCTCAGAGTCTGTCATGTTGTCAGCTAGCAAATGCAGGCGCCTTTGTGTGTTGACACCTAACTACTGAAATAGGCCGTGGGGAGTTAGTAGAGGGTGCAGGGCCGTTGCATACCAGGGTGTACGCTTACATACTGTATTTGTGTGTCAGGATATTCCACTGTCCTATCTGTCATCACATTCCACAAAAGCAGTAAATTTATCACAGTTGCTCCCTACCATACCTTGGCTACTTCATCTGTCTGTATGGTGTGTCCAATGTGTCAAGTAAGGCAACGGTACATGACAGTGCCAGTGTGTCCTGCATTTAACACCACAGAACTGAGGTAAATTTTCATTTCCTACTTAAGAGTTTTTCCCTGTCTGTAGAAAGTACCATCTGAGTTCATTTCTGCAGGTAATTATAGACGGTAGTAAAGCACTCAGCGCACTTCACTTTCATCACCATTAGCAGGAAAAGACCATAACAAGGCCTTGTTCTGGTCACAACATGAGCGGCGTGAGAACATGACGGATCACGAAAAGGTGCACTCAGTCTGGTCTCCCATGACTTCTGGCTCTCACTGGTAAGTGACGCGTCTGCACAGGGAGAGCATTGATACATGTTATGCTGACCACTTACAGTCACCAGCAGCCTTAATTAGCGCCGGTGTTTCAGGACCATCATGCTTGAAGGACTGTGGACAAGTGACACAGGGAAAAGAGCGGAGGTGGGTTATGGCTTGGAGCAGAGTGAGGAATGAGTGCTCCCATCTGAGCATTCAAGTCTGGAATGTAGCTGCTCCGTGACCCCAAAAACACTCCCTGTGTTCCCCTGTGGCCTGAACAACAGAGGCTGCAGCTGGCCACTCCTTCACAGGAACCTACTCAAACCCCCCCCTCAACATACGCACACATGCTCAGAGCCAGATTCAAGAGAGACCGAGCACAAAACAGAGTAGAGTGGGTTTTATTGGATTAAGCCTCTCTTAACTGTACTAGAATATGATGGAAAGAATTTGGGAATTCAAGGAGGTCTGTGTCAACAGACCTTGTTTGCTCAACTCTGAAACTTTGCAGGGTTTAGTGCACTCTTTTCCACACATCCTAAATCTGAGGAGGTAAAAAAGAAAAAAACATGCCTTAGTAGAGCTCCTGACCAACCAGGGTGTTAAATTGAGACCTCCTTTGAATCTCTAAGGATCCAGGAAAGCAATTTGGTAACCAACGGAAACTTAGAACAGCCATAGGGAAATAAATACACCTGTGAGTATAACAGTTATGGTGGCCAAAGGTCCAGTTAGGAAAACATAGGCTGTGATTCTTCAGCGCATGGTATGTTTTAGAGGCAGGATCAATCTCCAGAGCCGTATTTTTTCTTGCACAATATCTACAAGCACAGATTGAAAAACAGTCATACAGAGGCTGGAGCTATTTATGTCACTGTCTGCCTTTCTGAGACATGTAAAAGCACAAATAATGTTGGAAAACGAGATGCTCTAGTGGCTCAGTAGCTAATGCACCTGCACCATCAAGCCATAACTGTCCTCTCTGTCAGACACTGACACTCTGCCAATGTATTATTATCTAAAAAAGCGAAAATGTAATTTAAGCTGTTACAGGTAGAATATTTCATTAAAACATTAATAGTATAATAGCTTTGAAAAAAAAAAAAAAAAAAGCAGGACCACTACTGGTTTATTTTGTTTTGCTTTCTCTGTGTTCACTCTGTGTCCCAGAGAATGATTTCCCTCTAATCCTGCAGGATTGAGTTACAGCAGAAACTAAGAAAGTAATTTGTGCTGTGTTTCATGTCTACTGTGGTTCTCCTGGCCTGCGACTCAATCCTGACACAACCGTCTCTGTCCAACTTTCAGCTGCCCCCTCTTCAGAAAAAGAACACACAGCTACGATGTCCTCTTACCAAACTAAAAGCTTGCTTGGCCGAAGCAACAGGATACTGGCAGCTCTAAAAAGCCTACACCACAGGGCCAGGACTGCGCAGAGTGTTAAGTACAGCACCTTCCACTGATGGCTGGCACCTGTCCCTCCGTATCCGCAGACCTGGTTGGCACAGATCAACACTGCACCACGCTCCACTTCACAGCCTATTACGCATTCCAAACAAATTAAATATGAGGGGGTGTGATGGGCCGAGATGGTATTTTGTGGAGCCCCAGCAGCCAGTGCAGGCCACGCATGTGGTAGAGGTTCATTAGACAACTCAATAGAGCCATGTGGAATGTGCGAGGAGGCGCATCACTCCATTGTTCACCAGCAGCTCCTCTGGGAATGGGCTACGCACATATCAAGAGAAGATGAGGAGATGAGTAACAATGCTGTGCCATCACATGTAATGGCATATGACAGCCAGCCCAGTGTCTGGATGCCTCTATTGTAGAAACCATCGAACTGTACAAATAAATTGTCTGCCAGGAGAATCGGCAGCGCTGAGAATGCCAGGAACCCGTTTATCTTTCTCATTTTAAGAGGTTGTGTTCCTGGTTTGGCTGAACTCTTGCCACTGGTTAGCATAATGTTTGTGTGTAGGCCGGGTTGGGGCCAGAGCTGTGGCAGCTGTGGCTTCATGTAGCAGGGGCCGTTGTGGCCCCAAGGCCGGTCAGCTTACAGTGGTTTGGACGTTCCCTCTCACTCTTTCCTCCTCTATCATTCTCTTCTATTTTTCTCCCTGGACCAAAGCCATCAGCAGTTACAGCAACTATTATGTGTTGCAAGGTTCGGAGCAGCATTCTAATGAAGTGCCGGACCTCATCAGCGCACTTCAACCGCCAGCGGGTCAGTCAGTAACTGCCAGTCCTCACTTTAAACTCCCTACAGGCTTTGTGACTGAGCTCTGAATAAGCAAAACCTGGGCCTATCATGGTTAGATGCATACTGGTTTTTCAGACACAAAGGCACAAGATGAGCCATTTGCTAATTAAAAAAAACACAGATAAACCAGTCAACAGGATCAAATTGATCAATCAGAAAATCAGTTCTTGATACAACAGGATTATTTACTCTGAGTCAATATGATGTCTAGTTTACCTTGCAATTACGACTTTTTCTTTTATTCCAATGCAACTGCTGATGAATGTTACCTTATGTGATCTAAAAACAAAAACTTTTGATTGTGCTGAATTTACATACACTTCACATCTTAGGTTTGTGACAGAATTACCATGCTGAACAAACTTGAGTGTTTGACAAAAGTTATAGTTAATGATACACAGTGGGTCACAGGTGTATGCCTCATCCAACCAGTCACTGATGATTCAGAGACACACGTTTGGCAGCATTTTGTCAAATAAGTATGATATGTGTGTTGACATATCTGGGAAAACATGTAGATTTACTGAGGTAATTATTCTCCATTTTGATTTGTTACTTTTATTGTACATTTCTATTATTGGCAGCTTCAATCAAAAAAATATCTGTTTGGCTTCAGCTGGTTTTCCAAAACCCCAACAACTGATGATTCTTTACAGCAGTTAAACTAAATAAACCTAGGATGCCTCATGCAAACTCCTCGCACTGCCACATGTCAGTGTAATCGGAATAGTCAGCCGGCACTGATAGAGCCCTACTAAAGAGCTGTCAGAGGGAATCATTAATCCCAAAAGGCAGCATGAGACAGATGGTACGATGATGGAGGATCGATGCTCTCCTCAGCATCCCGACTGCTTCCAGCGGCCGGTCCAGAGGCAGGAAGTGGGCTAATCCCTCAAAAGAAAGTTCCAGACTAAACATGCAAGAGGAGCCTGAGCTGCCTCCCGCTTCCCCAGCCCCCATGGCTACACTGCGCGCGCTGCCTCGTACAATGTGGATGGTACTGGAGGGGGTTAAAAAGAGAAAGAGAGAAGCAGGGAGGCATTTGTTCCTATGTTTCTGGTTGAGGGAAGCTTTATGAGGACTTTGACCTCCCCCCTCAGGGCCCCTCACAGAGGTCCCCAGCTGCAGGACAGAGGGGGTGGAGCCTATATGAGCTATATGTAACTGTCAAAGAAGTCCCAGTTCTTTTGTAAAGGCCCCAGAACTAGATCTCTCTCCGACTTAAGGTCTGGGTGGCAGCAGTGTTCCCAGCATGGAGCACAGGAAGAGTGGGAAAAGGGAGGAAAGAACAAGAGGAAAGAACTTCCACTATACTTCCATGGAATCTTGACAGTCTTATGTTCCGTTCAAGATAAATTGCACATATATTAATTAATCCACTAATCCCATGGGTTATTTTAAGGACTCTTTATGTTCCTGCAGTTCATCTAATGCACATGAATGACTGTTTTCTTCCCCTAAATTCAATCTGTACTATCAATATTAAACTAAGACAGTTACAATGCAACCTGGTTGTCAGAGTCAAATTCAGCCACAGCACCTCTATACATCAACATTCACATTGCCAACTGTTTCTTTGGTACAGATACCAAGAAAATTGGAATTTCCAGCTCATGGTCTCATCAATCACCAGCTTTAAGGATCATCAGGGTCCTTATTCGTCCACGGTGCTGCCCAAAGAACTGTCAAATCTGCAACTTTAACCACAGTCCTTGGTGGAAAGCCAATTGCAGTGGTGACACATGAGTGCAAGCCCACACCCCCAACAGGAGATATCTCATATATCTCCAGGATATATAACAGGAGATATCTCAAACTGTTGCTATTATGTAATTACACCATTCAGATATGACATTATCATAAATATTGTCACTATAATAATTACAGCCTTGATGTGACTGTAAGCGCAATTTTATTCTAAGAGTTGTACTTCCTAAGCTTCCTGGTCACAGTGTGACAGAGCTTCTTCGGCTTTCTCTGAGGCAAGTGGCTTTCTTATCTACCCGATCAAAAACATGGCTCTTGTTGCTGGCTTCCAGAAGCACAGATGGGAGGGTGTTTATTGGACACAGTCAGGGAAAGCCTTAAACCACTCCCTTATAAACAAGCTGACCCTGTCATGGCCCGCAGACAAATGATGAGTGAATGGCGGGGACCAATTGATGTTCCTCTGTAGCCTCCATGCGTGTGTGTGTGTGTGCGTGTGTGTAAATTTGTTTGCTGAAGGAAGAGTGGCCTGACACCATGTCTACACCTCACGCTGTCGGATTTACTGTGTTTGTGGCAGCAGGAAAAACACAAAAACCTCTCAATCAGCCAAAGAAGTCATTAACAAGTTATTGGGCGTTAATTGTACAAAAATGTAACCGGGGAAACACAATGTAATGTTTTCAAGAATGTGCATAAATATATGAATGCATACAGGCTATGTGTATAGACCCTGCATACATTTTTTGATAATAGGCACGCTGTAAAGCTGAATAGGTAAAAAAAAACACAGAAAAAAACAGCTCTATGAGATAATAGCTACCATCTCATTAATAAAAGCTTCTTCTCTGATGCTGTTTCCAAACATAACAGTGTAAAGCATCCATCTCCAGCACCCCTCCAGCCTTGATTTACCTGCCACTCCTTTTTTAATTCCATCCAGTGTGATGATGAAAGGCTGAGAGAGCATTATGGTTCTCGCCAGTGGTCAGACAGTAGTGTGAGCGAGAGCAGGCCTGCATCGGTCACACTGTCAGCCAGCCAAATGGGTTAGGACAGAAGAGGAAGCCAAGGCCAGGGAGGCGGGGGGTATGGGGGTGGTCTGTGGTGCCAAGGGTTGAGTGCGCAGACCCCTAGTGCTCCACAGAACACAACCACCAGAGTTAACATCAAAAACATGAGGTGTGTTCATATGATCAAAGAAGGAACATACAGTGTACTATGTATAGTACAGTGTAAGACTTACTGAGGTCAAATAGCATTTGCACATATTTTTAGTGTTGTTTAAACCCACTTGGCAGAGCAGATGTCAGGTATAGTCTTGCATCAGGAGATTTCAGATACAGTAAACCAATCTATATCTTTTCAAAAAATAACTATAGTAACTGTACAATAGGTTTTGAAACATAATATATGATAATCACTACACAATATACAGTGCAAAAGATCACTTAGTTGACAAATTGGAACCTAAACTGTAGCTAGTGTGCTCAAAACTGTAGGGAGATATTCTCAACTGAATAGGACATCCAATCAACAGAAATTACAATTTTAAAAGTGATAAATGATCAATCATCTAAGTTGAGCATGTCAGCATCAGTTCTGAGAAACTGTGATGAGCATTTGAAGCCAATTTTACAACAATTAAAAAGACAGTGACACTTAAATCATGATTAATCGTGAAAATAAATCATTTGTTGAAGCCCCAAACAGTTGAATTGATCAAAGATGTCAAGAACATGTCCGCCATGTTGCGTCATGGAATAATACAATAAAAGAGCAGCCATGAGAGCGGTATGAAACATGGGAGAATGGCCAGTGGACAGGCTGTGTGGCCAGGAAAGCCATCTGGTATCACGGTCACCAGGCACCGACCACCATATGATCACAGCTCTTGCCCAAGACCATCTCCGCATTCAAAACACAACAGCACTCTGACCCCCTACTCCCATCCTATTAGTCCCAGCCCCACAGTAAATGCCCTGACACTGATGCTTACTCTCCACAGCTATTGACCATTCACTTATGTTTCCAGTCACTGGCATTATTCTGTGTATGACCTCCACTCCCCAAACAATGCCACTCCTCATGCTCTAAATGTCTTCAAATGACCCAGTCTGCACATCTTCTGCAGTCACACAGGAGCCTGAGAAAGGAATGGGAAAAGAATGCACAAGGAGACTGACGATTTATCGTACAAAAAACGCCCCATGAAAAAGAGATAGAGAAGTGTAGCTGACTTTTTAATTTTGGTAAGAAATCAAACAGCATGGAGAGAGCGTTCCAGTTACTGTAGCTGAAAGCCACTAGCTGTCAGGAATCCCCAGCGGTAGCCCACAGTCTGAATAAAGACCTTCTTTAGTCTTTGGCTGTATCACAGATGGTGTTTTGTTGTTAGACAGGTCCTTCTAGCTTGGAGGAAAGTAAAGTCGTTTTTGATAGACCTTGGCAAGATGATGACTACTGGATTATTCATAATGTTTTCTTTCTCCTTCCACGACAAATCTGTTCTTCTATTTTTCGCAGGCTGAAGATGCTGCAGCCTCTCTGCAGCCTGTAAGTGGTTGTCGCTACCCTGCTGGTGTATAAAGTTCTAAAAATAAAAGGCAGGTTTATATTTGTTAACTCAGACGTGGTCTGGTGCAGGCTCCCACTAATTGCGAGGCTATGCGGTGATCTGCAGTGGGAAACAAAACTCATTCACTGTAAACTCTGCAGCATTAAGATGGGGTCATGGCGAGAGCAATATCTCTCAATGTTATTTTTCCTATCCCCTAAATTCTTTGGTGTATATAAAATTGATTTAAAAGCTCTTGGATACTGTGGGGACATACAATACATTATAGAGCATTCTATACAGAAGCATTCTTCTACAGGCTGGAAAGGAGTTCAAATGACAACTAAGCTCTTGTTTCCCAGTGTTCATAAAAGGTCCAAGTGCCATAACTGAACAAAAGCAAGGAGAATGACAAGCAAATCAATAACATGGACACTGAAATTGTTCCATCCATGGCAGGTGACTTGGACACATGTTGGCCCATCTTCCCCTCAGCACTGTAAGCAGGTGCTTCTAGCAATGACAAATGGGGTTGGAAATACCAATCCACTGCAATACAGACCGAGTAGATAAGCAGACTGAGAGGTGTTAGAAAACAGACATCCCCCACTCTAATAGAAGCAGAGGGATGAGACAGCAAGAAGAACGGAGAGCTGGGGGAGAAGGGAAAGAAAAACAAAGGGAAGACAAGAGAGAAAAAGCTGAAGGTTAAAGGAGAATTGAAAAGCAACATATACAGTATATGATTCTTCAGCCTGGGTTGTATTCAGCTTAATGGTAAACCCAAATCTAATAAAACAGGTGCAAAGAGCAAAATTGAAAACTGTATCATCTACGTACATTTCAAAATAAACATCCACAGTTTGTTCACCACATATGTCTTTAGATTTTTTATATGCTTGTTATGAATGTTCATTACTTAAGGCTTGATCATCAGCCTGGCATAGCAGACAGGTAACCCAGTGCCCCAGACCCCCAAAATCCCCCAGATCCCCAAGTTCAGTTGAGTACTGGTCATTTGGTTGATCATATCAATTGAAATGATAAGAGTCTTTTGCTGGGTCCAGCATTATTATCTTGAGAAGTTTGATTTTAGAGGATTCTGCAAATCTCTGGATTGTGTTCATTGAAAACATTTTGTAATAATCAGTGCCAACATTTTTAAAAGTAGTTTCTTCTACAGTATCTGTGAATTGCAACCACTGCATGGTTGTGGATTGGGAAAGTGGTCTATCGGTTATTTGCCTGGTCATAGCAAATACTAGTGTTGAGCTTTGGTTAAAGTTAGCACACTTAAGAATCAGTTATGGTTATGGTTAAAGAAAAGCAAACATTAATTAATGCAACACAAACTGACAGTCTCCAACATGAAAGCTGGCTGCACTAGACACTTATCCACCACCCTGACAACCATACTTTTGGCCTCTCTACATAAGGGATACTTCCTTCCTTTGGGGTCGGCAGTCTGTGTCAGTCCAGCCATGTCTATTTTACAAAACACGACATTTTTATAACATTTTAGACACAAACAAACATTTTTTCACAGCTACAGCACAAGTGATGTGTTCTTTGGTGTGTGGGTGTAACATAATGTTCTGGCCTTGGACTGGACTGTTCAAGAGAGACAGGGTGAAAGACGTTTGTCAAGCAATCAGCTGCAGAAAAATCACAACATAATGCAGCAGCCAACACTGGGATCAACTCAGGCTGGTCAGCATCACAAACTAAGACTTTGTCAGATGAATCTCTGTGTCCAAAATGTCTCAGATATAGTTATTAAAAAATTATGGCTTTAAAGCAGAAATGTAAGCACCAGTGGGTTAAACGAGAAGGTAAAACCAAGAAATGACACTGAATCAGAGGCACATTACATCACATACGCATTATTTTAAAGCTGGTCTTGGCACTGAGGCAGAGATCACAAAGATCAAGGAGGAGTGGTTTGGTTCAGCAGGGGATGATCAATGCAGATGCAACAATTACAATCTCAAACAAGTCGGATTACAGAAACAGTGTGTGTGTCTGTATGTCTATCTGTGTGTGTGTGTGTGTGTGCATAAACAAGATTCATACTTCACTATAGGGCCCTTATTCCCTTTGAAGCACACAATCCCTCTTTGATGTTTGTTGCTGATCATTTATTTATCTAGAGTGGAGTCTCATCTGACACGACTCTTCCTTCACTCTTCCTCACAAAGAAATACGCGTCGAGGAGTCTGTGTTTTCAAAGTTAAACTCCACATCCATGTGAATGAAAGAAATGGTTCTTTTTGTTACCTCCATCCTATGTGGGAGCAGGATTTCTCATTATATAGCCAGTTTTGTTTTTTTGTTTTCATTTTCAACTCTACATTACCATTTTGAAAACCTGTTCTCACTAAAATATTTGTCACTGGTGAGTTTTTTTAGTTTCAAAATGGAAACAGTGCTGGGTAATGACTCCTTGCAAAAATAGTATCCTTGTCTATTTTCAAAGCTATTCACTGCTTGAGATAACTGACAGCAATAGGCTCCCATAAGCCATGTTGATTGGACATACTTGATGACGGACTCTAATGATTCACACCCTTAAAGGGTTGGGGGGCAACATAGCCATTGCTTCCTGAGTCATAGAGGGAATAATATGGCAGGCATGTCAGCTATGCCCCACAGCTTATCATTAAACACCAACCTCTGGGCCTATTTAAAATAGCCCAGAATGCACAGGGAGGGGTATCAGAAGAATTCCCCTTTGCCACCATGACAGCCCTGGTTTTTTAAAGCTTTGCCTCAGCAGATGTTTGCTAATGGCCCGGGTCAGAGGGGATAAAAACACAGCCAAGGTCTGCACGTTTAACCCCATCCTCAATTACACATGCCCTAGTTAGTACCAGCTTTATGTGATGGAAACATATCAAAGAACAACTCCAAGGGCAGAAGTGTCATTTGTGGATGCCACCAAAAAAAATTGTAAATGTTTAATTAATTCCACAAAGAGAAGTGTGTTAGATTTCTCTTACGGCGTAAACATCTTTAATTAAAAGGAAAAACAGACTCATATTCCATGTGTGGAACTGACGCAGCACCTCACTACAAGCTTCACTTGTGCTGTTGCAAGGCTTTTCCTCAAGGATAAACGCACTTCAGCACAAACCCTCAGTTCTAAAAATAGCCCAGTAATAAATATAGCCACACTCACGCAGCCACAATTTTGAGTGTGGATCGGCAGATGAGATGCAGTGGTAGCTCACTTCAAAGGCTCGCTGGAAAATCCTGGAATAAATCCTTGGCACCTTATTCATCAGGTCCATTAGATTCCCCTAAAACAAATCTTCCAGTGACAAGACCCTCAAACCACACAGAGTATTTAACTGATGTTACTCTCAAGAAAAGATTTAAATGAGTAAGCCGCTAGAGGTCTGGTTATCTGACTATATGACACTACAACTAAATCACAAAAATAGGGCTTCATTGGAGAAGAATACCCTACCTGGCTGGATTGAAACATTGTTGATTCCCTCATTGCCAAGATGAAATTCTTGTTTTCTATGTATGGAAAAGTTTCTACCTTGAGCATCATGCAAGAACTCTTGACCAGAGCAAGCTGGAATGCAAATATTTGATCTTTTGCCACCCTTATTCCTTTGGTATTCTCTGGTGAAAAGCATCAAAAACTGGGACAGTTGGTATGAGTCTACAGTCCACTGACATTATACAACAGGATTTATGCCTGTTGATGTTGTATTCCAGCAGTTACCTCTCACTGCCATTTGAAACCGCCAATGTGGAAAGTTTCCAAGTTCAGCTTTAGCCACAAGGCCACACTGCATCTGTAAAAAGTCATTCCACTGAGGACTTGGTGTTAAACCTTTCATGCTTTGAAGCCTATGGGTGTTTCGAGAGTCAAAGAGAGTCAAATGAGGAGACCTTGTGGAGAGAACCATATTGTACATCTCAATAGCTCAACATCTAATTTGCTTTCTTGCCAAGAGTTATATTGATACCACATTTAGTGTATATGCGAAATATGAAGCTGTCGCCATCAGGTGGTTAGCTTAGCTAACATAGCTTTAACAGCTAGCCTGAGTATGTCTGGGAGGTAACAAAATTCAATTAATTAACATGACATATCTTGTTTGTTAATCCATGCAAAAACAGAAGTGTAAACAACAATTTGTGGTTTTTAGCAGGGTTCCTTTTGCTTGGTTTGGCACAGTGACTTCAGATTAAATGAGTTAATTTGTGAGCTTCAGAGGTGCTGGTAGGCAGATTTTGTTACCTTCAGACTGAGCTAAGATAGCTGTTACCCCCTGTCGGCAGTTTTCCTATTTAGATAGACATGTGAGTTGTATCAATTTTCTCATCTAGCTCCCAGCAAGACAGCAACTTAGTGTGTTTTCCAAAATGTCTAACTGTTGCTTTAACCTTTGTCTTATTTCAGGTATCAAACGAGAGACAAATGAGATCTGTAGCTACTGAGGAGGCCGCCCTGAGTGAAGGCAGCATGCTGTGTGTGTCTTGAGGGGTCTGGATAGGGGGTTATTAAAGGGAAGGGGAAACAGATTGGGAGGTGAAGGATGAGGATAATTGAGTGTGACCATCAGTGCTTGATATTAAGTTAGAAACATTCACCTGATTAGGGACTAGGTGGGTGGTGGGGTTCTTCCTCCCCCCTCACCACCAATTTGCCCCTTTGTAGAGGCTGTAATTGCAGTTCAGATTAATTCCTTGTCTAAACCCATCTGATGCCCATCTGAGGATGCAGCTCTCAGTGGCACAATTGGGTACTTAAGAACACCTGCTCCTCCTGTGTGTGTGTGTGTGTGTGTGTTTGTGGATGTGGATGTGGCGGTGAGAGCAGCCTTCAGTCTACCTGCTTTTGTTGTTAATGATAATAAATTCATATAGTCAGAGGCAATCTGGCAATATTAGAGGGTATAGCTACACCTTTGTCATTTCAGAGCCACTAATTTTGGGCTCTTAAAATAATTTTTCTCCTTAGCTAAGGTGTCCAGTTTGTCTAAGATCTTATGGAGAGTGATAAATGATTAATCATCATAATAATCTGCTGTGTTGGGAATTTCTGCTCACCAACACAAGAGTTTTATGACTCTACTACTTGTGCATGAAAGTCAGTTTGAGTCAGTCTTTGAGAGAATGCCATGAGTTTCATTAGTCAGTTAAGAAAAAGTTAAGAAAAGAAAATGCACAGTTGATGTTAGTGGCATCTTTACCATGGAGAATTAGGTAAAGTCACCATATTTTAATGAATGGTTCCTGGATGGTGATTGTCAGATACTATATATAATATCTAATAAAAATAATTTGCGCTGGACTGATACAGTAAGTGACCCAAGTTTTAAAAAGATGCAACAGTACAACAGTAAAAAAAAAAAAAAAAAAAAAAAAAAAAGGCACCATCACCAGGAATAATCACCCTTCCAATGTAGGATTCTAGTCGTTGTTGCTTTGAGGAACATTAAAGTGAGTGTTAATGCCCAGAGGGGTATTGCCGAGTGATGCCAGGATAAGCAAAGCTTAGCGAGGTGTGTGGAGTCCATAGTGATCACTTTCACAGCAAGACCGAAAGAAATGCAGCTGTTGTTTACCATACATATTTTATTTCATCCCTTTTCTTTGAACCGCCTCGACATGTGGAGGATTTTAGGCTGGAAAATACTGACAAACGCACACACACGCAGCTACATACACAAAACACTTTTTTGATGCAAATACATGTCTCGTTAGTCATTTTGAAGGGACAGAACAGTTCATAAAGACCTGTCGGCTCATATGCTTTATCACAACAAAGACATGCTACAGAATACAAAACTTCTAAAATCAGTAATCTGTTTTAAATGTTTTTTCTTTTTGCATTGCATTATGAGTTTTTACTCTGGTTCTTGAATATGGTCTAAAGAACAAGCAGAGGTCAAGATTCCATTAAAGTGTATGAGATAAAAGTCAGTTCTTGATTGTGAGGCCATGCAAAACTATTAAAGAAGCAACAGAAGGTTTCTCTGAACACACTAAAAGCAGCGCACAAAGCTTTGATAGACATGAACATTAGTCAGTATTTCAATCCTCTTCCTTAAAGAGAGAAAAGGCAAAAAAAAAAAAAAAAGTTTTTAAAGCAGATTCTTTCATAGCACATACAACATCCAAATTGTAATTAAGTGTCTCAGGTTGTATTTAACTACAAGTGACAAACTTCAAACACTCAATTACACAGTTGAGTCTGTCTTAAGAAACTGGACCAGAACAAACGTCCGCTCCTGTTCATCTTTAAAACACGCTAAAATCTGTGAAAAGAACTAAAACCAGTTTTCAACTGACATTTACCTCAACTGATTCAACTGTGTGAATTACTGAAATGAGAGCACATTTCCTGGAGGGAAAAGCTCTTGAATGTATTGAAATAAAAATCATACAAGGCACCTCGGCGACAAAGTGAAGTGAAGCTCCCTCAAGGAGCGATAACAGAGAAAGTGAAGACTTTCAAACCAAAAAAAAAAAAAAAAAAAAACTGTCAGGAAAGTAGAAATGTAATTACTGCTATGATGAGCTGAACAAAGTGATTAAAGGAGGCTGGAGGTGTAGAGAGAGAGGCAGGGGTACCTTTGATGTTGGTGAGTGCCGTCAGACCACAAGTAGACTGAGGACAGGCGTAGCTCTGTTAGAGTCGACTCGTTTGTTCAGTCCACCAGGGGAGATCTGCGGATAAAAAAACAAGGCTGTGGTAAATAAGTATTCAGCTAACCTGCTGACAGTGCATTGTTAATATAGGGCTCTTATGTAATATAGAAACATATGTACAGTACAGTCATGTACAATCATGATTCACAACTGTAATCTGATAGTGATAATGTTGCATCCTCCACTAGACATCACACTTTACAGTTTTGTGTTAATTTTCATTTTTATGTAGACGACACCCACCTATGTACCTGTAACACCTGAAATAACAATAGCAGTATTGCCACTCTCATTAACTGCCTTGATGACATTAAGTGCTGGATGTCCAACACTTTCATGAGGATGAACAAAGATAATGTACAATAATCATTTCATCTTACAACTCTCTTCAGATTATTTGTACTAACCTTGGCAGTCAGAGAACATATATCAAACTTGTGGCTAGAAATCTAGGTCTTATTCAAATCTAACCTCAGTTTTCATGCTGAAGAAATCAAGACAGTCCTGCTCTCTTCACTGAAAAAACATTAGACAAAAATTAGACAAAGCTGCCTTTATTTATATCCTGTTAGGACCCTCTTTTTTTCATGTGGTGAGGATAGAAATTGTGTTGATGTCAACAAGCAAAAAATTAAATCAGTAATTCTCCAGACTTTAATATTCTTCAAGGAAACCCAGGGTAATATTTATACAAGCGTGCAGTTACATGCAACAAGTATATTCTCCCATTTCTGCAGCTACAGTAATAAGAATAATTTCAGGCTTGGAGCATCACGTAAACATCTACTCTACTAATCAATTTTTCACTAAGTATGTGAGGCAGAAGGTTGTCTGGCCAATATCTGATTCTTAATAATGAGGCAACAGTTACTCAATTCCAATTCCAACCGATATGCCAGCCTGACCCTAGTATTCACACTGCACTGCCTCAGAAATACAGACATCACAGGCACACAGAAAAAAACGACCAGTGTCAAATACTGCAATTGGTTTTGATGCTTCATACCATGGAATGAATCACTCTGTCATACAGACCAACCTGTCCAGAGGCTGTGCTGCCTTTGATGGCGGAGGAAACAAAAGTCTGGCAGCAAAACTGCTGGATCGACTGCACCCTTGAAGATATCACTGATGATGAAATCAAACCTGCCCTTATGCACGTAGCCTTGCAAGCCAACTTTCATTTTAAGACTATGGGTTTAATAGGATGTAATGGTTCCCGAAAAATTGCCTCATACTTCAAGCAACATTTCGCTCTAGTTGAACATTTATTTTAAAAAATACAATTCCCAAACTGAGTTCATCAACAGTTCATCTCAGATATTAGCTGGTATGCATAGATACAGCTGGAGACTGATTCTTGATTTTAAAAAAGAAAGAAAGAAAGAAAGAAAGATCTTTTAAAAAAGTTATTTGTCTCTGTAGTGGATAAAATGTGAAAGAATAAAAGTTGTTTTTGATGCAACATTAACATTTTCACCTACAACTTAAAGGTTATTTTTGGACATTTTGAACACAGCTTGTCTTCACTGAACATGAATATATAAGAGCTCTTTCAAAACCTGTAGCAGTAAAAACTGCCATGTGACCTTTCATGAGTTTAAACTGCATGAATTCATGCTTAAAATCAGAAATCTGAACTACTGGTTTATACTTGTATGTATAGGCAGCTCTACACATGATAAGTATTTCCAAATGCAGCTCTGACTCCTGGCCAAATATGCATCAGCGAGAAGTGAAGCCACACAATGTTGTATTAACTATGATCAGAAGACACCCACAGTGAGTTAGAAATAAAAATCGATACAAAGTCAACTTTCCTTTCCAGGTTTTAGCTGGCTCTGGGATTAGAATATCTCTCCCTCTCCAGGGATTCCTGGGTGTGTTCACTTCAAGGACAGATAGGCTCTGAGCACCTTGGATTTCTGGTACAAACATCAAAGGTGAAGCTAAGCTCGGCCGCATTAGTTATCACCTCGTCTCTCTCGGTATCTCTCTCTCTTCGAATTCTGGACGAGGCCTTACATCGCTCCTGAATGGAGATTATCTTGACACACACAGTTGCAGTTCACACTAGCACTTTGATTAATATGCATTTTATTCGACTTAACATGATGCAATGCTCTTGTAAGTGAGTATTTCCTCTGGGTTGGCAGGCCAGCAGCGCAACAAGCTGGTTTGGGAATTAGAAAATTGATGGTCAGTGATGATAAACGGATAAATGATGCTCCTGCGTCCGTCAACTAATGGCACTTAACCTCCTAGCTGACTCTCTGGATCAGAGGTCAATAGTAGGAGACTGTGATTATTCTGGGTGGCAGTTAAGGGTTCCTGTGGCTAAAGAAGTGTTGGTAAATGGCCAATGCTGACACATTGCTCAAGTATCAGAGGTCACAGATCTGCACTGGGCAGCTGTGAAGAGTAAATGTGGATAACAAGACATTGTTGAAAAGAAACTACATTCAACAAAGCGCTTCCGTGGGTAAATGAAGATATAGAAAAAGTCAATGGCCATGCCTCAAGCAGATGGAATTTCATACTCCCAATACCCCCATCCAATCAGATTTATGTACACAGCACCCACTCAGGTATGTTTTCTCTGCTCTGGGTTCTGTGGAACATGTTGACAATCTTCAGCATTGCCCCTGATGCCACCTTCATTTGACAGTAATAACTGCGGAACCCTCATGCAATATTTGTGCTTCATATCGGCGCCTGATACCTCACCTGCTGTGCATTATGCAGACAATTGCATATTCTATCATGACTTGTCCCCCCTCAACCCACATAGTTTGGAGAGCTCCCCAGTGTAATTCTGTGATTAATAATGAATGCAGAGTGAGGGTTAGCTAGCAGACTGACTGACTGACTGAAATGCTGAGTGTGTGGGGAATGCTACACTGATCAAGGCCCTTTCTCAGCTGTCAGTGCCTCTATACACTCACACAGAAGAACTGCATCATGTATAAATGACCAGGGGGATATGCAGACACTGTCTGTGTGGGTCTGTGCATGTGTGTCATTTCATTCATGCTGTGTGTATACAGGTTACTCATGAATGCAGTGAGCAGTCAGACAAACTGTTTAGGCATCTATGTAAATGACATGCTGAATATGAATGTAAAAAATTAAAATGTAAGTGGAAGCATTAATTATGTAAGACTCCTGTGCATGTGGGTTAATCTCTAACAAGTCCTCCAACCAAAGTGACAAAACAGACAAAACAGCCAATGCAAGTGTGTTTGATCTAGTGCCACTATCATTACGATGCCACCATTTGTCATTGCCTTCCAAAATGCACATAACAAATTTTAAAAATGACTCATAAGACTTATAATAATCTGCAACCTCTATGGCCAGGATTTAGTTTAAGTGACTTAAACAACTTAGTTTAACTAGGGGAAGGGCATGGTCATGGTTAAAAGAACAGTTCAACATTCTGGGAAATGTGCTTATTTGCTTTCTTGCCAACAGTTTGATGAGAGGATAATTAGCTTAGCTTAGCACAAAGACTGAAAGCAGGATAAACTATCCTCCTTCTCTCCAGAGTTAACGTATCTGCCCACCAGCACCTATGAAACTCGGTAATTAGCATGACATATCTCATTTGTGTAACCTGTGCAGCACAACAGCAAAAAACTCCTGAGCCAAGCTAATGTTAATCTAAGTATATTTGCCAGATTTGGTTCATTAACTGGCTTTTGCAATATTAACTGGAGAAATCAGTTGTTTGGTCAAAACTACTGATGTATACATTGTACTGAAATGAGGAAATAGGCACTAGCTTGTCACTGTTGCTCCTCAAAACCTAAGCTAATCCCCTCCTGGTTTAACATACCTAACGCACAGAAATGAGGGTGATATCAATTTTCTCATCTAACTCTCAGCTAGAAAGTGTTTCCCAAAATGTTGAACTATTCCTTTCAAAGAAACCCACACTTCTACTGTTGGTAGAAGAGGGGGCACAGTGTAAGAGTTGAGATATAAGAGATGTTTGGTAAACCAAACCATCAACCCTGACTGACCTAAGTGGATCTGAAATACTATAATGTTACACCTGGTGTTGGTGTTTCTCTGTTTAAAACGGTCTTGGGTTAATATCGCAAGTAAACTGGAAATCTGTATTCCCACCTCTGACCCATAGCACTGTATGCATATAAGCCTACTGAGCCACAAGGAAGCCTGACTGTACATATCTACAGACTTTGTTATGTGGATACCAGGGGATGGAGTATTGTTGTGCTTCTTGTTTACATGTAACTCGTATTCCATGTCATCCATTCTCATTCTTCTTATGCTTTGTTCCTCTCTCCTATTTCTCCACAGTATATAGTCTAATAAAACGGAAAAAATACTCTGACTGAATCCCCTGACAACTCTGCATTTCCAGGTAGCTCTTCAGCTGAAAGCAGAGCAAAGACACATCACCGGATGTGTTTGAAGAGTGCAGCAGCTTATTAAGTATTCCAAAAGAAAATTACAGACCATCATTATTAGTCCGGACAAACATGCTGGCTTGCGTCATATGAGAAATAAAAAGAGTAGCTTGGGTTTTAGAACTCTGCGGACTCATTCTGGAGAGCTGACCTTGGCCAACGCTCGTTTAATTTGAGGCAGGAAGAAATGATTCTGCCTCATCAGAGTCTACCGCCTCTCAAGATGTAAATAAAGAGCAAGCGATAGAAAAAACATGCCCTGGCAAAGAGGGAAAGATTTCCTGCCAAAACAAAGTAGCAGAGCTCATGGAGAAGTTTGAAGGGTACAGGGAGGAGAAATTGATTGGCTTGTTTGTTCTTTGGACTGTGCACAGATTTAGGTTTTCTTACATGTTTCACCAGGCTTCTTTGAAAGTTTAATTTGTTACAGATTCATTACAGACAGACTGTGATCATTAATGCAACCCATAAGCCACAGCCTTGGTATCATCACCTAATGATTACTCAGGTATTACAAACCCAACATGGGGAACATCGAGCTCCCAGCTGTACTCTTTGACCTTGTGACTGCAGTTAATGACAGATTTTCCAAACAGATAAAAAATATTGATATTATTCACATGAATAGTTTTTTAAAGAAAACTTTCAAACCAAAGACACCTCCATCTTTGTTCATAGTAACGTCATATGCCACAATGGTGTATACAAGCCTTGATTGAGCTAACCACAGTGGATGAGATGAAAGTTTCTACAGAAACCCATTATCTTGTTAAATTGTTCAACTGAAGCCAAAACACTGGATGTGGATATTTTTTCATAGAATTACAGGAAATTGAAAAAGTCATAGAGTCATAGAGTCATAGACTTAAGGTCATTCATTTTTCCTTAACTTGCAGTAGAGAATGATGTTCAGCTAGCAGCAGATTTGAGAAGGCAGTTCAATGTGATGTTACACTGCCAATTTCTTTCATCAACTTTCTGTAATCTCACAATCAAAACTAAAACAAGTCTCCAAATATACTCGCAAATGACTGAAGAATTCCTCTCTGAATGTGTGAAATGTCTTGCAATCTTCATACAGCTGACCTTTTTGCACAGCTTTGCAGGCATTCAAACTGAAAACACCACTGCATTGAGGCAAGGTGTGTAGGTGTGGTGTATGATGCTTCAGTTATTGGTGAAATGATGAACTATAACCCGGGCAGGCCAGTATGAGTAATGGATCAGTGACTTTGATGTTGTGGTCACACTGGAATGAATGATGGAGCTGCATGCAGTGTTAACTTTGGTTTGAACACAACTTAGCCGAACAAAAAGTGCTAATCCACAATGCTGATAATCTGTTGTGGAACAAGTCAATAGTTTAATTAGTCAATTTATAAATAAAGCATTTAGAAATACCGATCCATGGAATATCAGTATTTCAATTAAATAAATAAGAGTTTGTTTTTATGTCTTAATATTTGAGTCCACGCATTTCATATTGTGTGGCTATATTTCCTATTTGTCCTTCCTGCTGACTGACCTTTGGGGGTGATTGGCTACAGTATGTCTTTAGCTTACAGCTAATAGGTATTTTATGATCATGCAGGTGACAATACACCAAATTTTAGACAGAAGTGAGTATGCCAGTCAAAAATGCACTAAACAAAGCGTCTGTCTAATTTTAATATGGCTAATGCATTCTGCTGAAACAAAGCAGAAAAAGTAATAACCCACTGTACCATATACAAAACTAACTCTCTGACTCTCTAGCAGTCTGCCTCTCGTCTCAGCAGGTGCTGATGACTTGGTTGGCGCAGAGGGGTTAATAAGGCCTCTGGCACAGTGAGAAATCTCTTACCACCTGAACAATCTCAGTTTGCTGCTTGAGTCCACTCATCTCTCCTCTGACGCAGAGTTCTTACTGTGTCAGATGAGGGACAAAAATTCTGTATTGGACTTGCCAGCTGAGACCAGTAATAGGACTTTATCTACTGTGGATGAGCATTAAGTTATTATTAGAGGTAGTGGACGTACGAATAATAGTGATAGTAGTAATATCTGTAACTAGGAGTCACTGTGCTATTTACTGTCCTCAACGTCAGGAAATTTGGTCATCATAATTTTCCACCTAAAGAACATAATGTTCTGCTGTTGGTAGTGGAGTAAAAATGAAGTCATCCAACCTTGAAAAAAAAACCTGACACAGTTTTCCTTCAAAATTATTAATAGCACCAAGCCAAAACAAATCCTGGCACATTTTGATGAATAGCAGGTGACATAAATTGAATGATAACACTCTGACATATTGGATAAACTTGGTTTAACAGGATGATAAGATTCAGGTAATGATTGATTAAAGCACAGATTATAGATTTTTTTAAACTCTTATTGTGCATGTCTGTGTGTGTGTGTGTGTGTGAGAGAGAGAGAGAGAGAGAGAGAGAGAGAGAGAGAGAGGAGAGTGAGTCCACCCCGCGGAGTGTGATTGTGAATTCACCCCCATCACCCTCAGCATCGTATGAAACATATGGAGGATCAGTCTTCCTGATGGAACAACACAACCTGGTGAGGATGAGGATTTTTTAATGCACTACTGCTTTGAATAAAAGATCCATGCAGGGATTTGTGCATGATGGGCACACTGCGCTCGTCAATTATGTAATGTGTATCACCGCAGCCTGACGAAATACTCGCCTCATCGGTATCCGCAAAGACAGGAGAAGACTTTATCTAGGGGATCAGAAAATGAGAGGTGGGAGAGAGGGAAGGGGGAGATGGGCAGAGAGGGAGGCAGGTATGTGTGCGCGAATGTGTGTGTGTGTTAGGGGATGTTAAAAGCGTAAAAAGATCAAACATTGCCCTGGGATATTATCAGCTGCCTCTGTTTGCAGCACTAGGGAGGAGAGGCACCATCACACCACGTCAGTCACACTCTCTTAACCATATATGTAGAAATAAAATGGGTAAACTATGGACTGTCATCATAATGCAAACACTGATATGGACACAAATGAATTACAGTGTTAAAAAAGCATTCATTTACAGCCTTTTCCTTCAACAGACCCTGACTGATAGGACTTTAAATCATATATACAAAGACTTTAAGCCATTAACATTTATCTCAGTCTAAAATATTTCATTAAACATATTCTACAAATGAAAAAGAGTTTTGTTTAAACAATGCTCTGCATGCCTGCTAAAAACTGTAAATTAAAGGTGACCAAGATGCTTCCCACTTTGCCTCCTTTTCTTGTTTTTTTCACTATGAGCCACAGTTCATTACACAACAATAAACACTTTGTTTATACCCATTACTGTGTAATTAAGAAGGACATATTGTTAGCAGGAGCAAACAGATAAAAACTCCAGGGGAGAACAACTGATTAATTGTTGACAATCCTAAGTCTAATTGCAGTTAACTGGAGAAAAATACAACAACAACACAGCCATTCATGTGAATTAAGGCTTGAAACTGTGTGTGTATGTGTGTGTGTGTGTGTGTGTGCAATGGACTTCTAGCATGAAGGTCACACTGGTGCCTCGACCCTGACAGTGACATCTCCTGTCATGTAGTCAGCCTTGATAATTAACTTCACTTCCCATAAAAAGGAAGTGGTAATTACATCTCAAAATATAACATCTACATCTAACAAACTTCAGAAAGCTCTGAACTGAGAACGCAATTACTAATCAGCCGAAGTCTCTAACATCCATTGAGTGACGGCTAGGCCCTTGAAACAACTGCACTTTCCCCCAGGGCAGGAAGGGAATTCAGCCAAATGTAACTGGCCACAACCACATTTCTGGTAAAATAAAGCTGCTATTTTTAGAAACACAAGTATAAGGCCCAATTTCCTGAACTGGGCACGGAAAGGCGGCTCAACTGGAGTGAAACTGGCCACTGGAGACTAGGAGAACATACCAAAGTAACGGTGACAGCATCTCACAAGGGGCCCTTGTCTCTTCTTTAGTCACATATTATTACACTGCTAACTGACACAAGGCCTTCATGCCTGCAGAGAAAACCCCACTCATGAGACTTCCAGGCTTATATCTGCATAGTCTCAGATTCAATTATTTGACTTCTGCATATTTCCATTTTCAGGGAGTAACTCACTGAAACAGTGAAAATTCTCATCCAAAGAAGAATTCAAAAGCGAATGGCCACTATAACAGGATCCATTGTGTCTTATTTTCATATAGTTGGGACTACATTTACCACATGCTGCGTGGTGACCTATATGAAGACCTGCTGAAACAGGGCTCTTTGAGCAGAAATTGCTGGACAGTGACATTCAGATGTAACAGAATCATGGCTGCTCAAATGCCAGAAGCACTACTCCTACTTCCTTTACTTAAAGGGGCTATTTGTAGGTTTTTTCTCTGCCCTCAAATGTGGTGTGATGTGGCGGATGGTGGTGATGGATGCTTGCCAAGAGCTTCATCTATTGCTGTGTTTGCAACAAAAAATTTAGAATCCGCCCTTTGAGCAGTGCTACTTCTTCAGGGCAGTCTGGCTGTTTCGTCACCTGCTATCGGAAAGTGACAAGACGGGCCGACTGGGACAGTGCTTACCCATTAGCATGCTAACTGCAGTAGCAGAAAATAAGTAAGTTCAATAAATAATAAATAAATAAATAAATAAGTAGAAGCAAAACACTGCCACTGCTTTCTACCACTGGAAACAGCTCTTAACAAGTAAAAGGCTGAAGTTTGATGTTGAACTTGCAACCTTTCCTCTAGACTGCTACTGGCTGTAGATTCATATTTATTGTACCAATATCAGATTGCTATTGAGAAAAAAGAAAAGTTCTTTGACACAACATGAAAGAAGAAGAAGAGCAAAGGTTGTATTCTTTCTTTAGAACTTCTCTCAAATGTTTGCTTTACCTCTGTTATTGTTTTACCTCTTTAGCTCTAAAACAGTCATCTAGATTAAACCATCTGAGAGCTCTAACAGGTCATAGACACCTGAAATGTGACAAAAGGCCAAACAAGACACTGCGTTTTCATAAGGGATCACAAGCCAAAAAAAGCTTTGGGAACCAGTAATTTAATCATTAGACATAGTATTTTATAAGATTATCTTCTGCATTTCATGCAACATCTTAATCTGAAACGTAGCTACTAAGTACAGCTGTCAAATAAATATAGCTGTAGAATATAGCTCAAAGTAGAATATAGCTTTGATGTTATGGACTACAAGTGTAAAGTAGCATAAAATGAAATACAATTTCAAGCATTTCAGGCTGCAAACTGAGCTCTTCTGTCTGAAGGCTTGATGATAAATGATTTATAAAGTATTCATGTTGACCACCCTCACTTCAGCCTGCTGCACTTATGCTGTTATCGTTGGTTTCACAGTTCATTCCTTTATATTGTAGTATGAGACAGCAGTGAAGAGGGCTGCAGTTTGGAGAGGTGCAAGGTGATGGAGAATGAGGGGTAAAGACCTTCTCATTTATATTGTATTGATATTTTTTTTCACACTGTGCAGGCTGGGGCAGTGGCAGGAAGTAGGAAGGCCGAAGAGAGAGAGTGGGGCTGATGGAAGGGTAACACACACTGCTTCTGAGCTGTCACTCTCCAAGACAAGAAGCCTCAATCCATCACTCCTCACACTTCAGCACAGTGCTGCCCACTCTGCTCTGCTCCTTCACTATTGATGGAAAAGTCTCACACCAAAACCCTGCATCGACTCCCTTTTTACCTTTGACTGTGTTTGCAGAGTCATACCTCAAATCAATCTAACCTAGATTTAGCAGAATCTAAATGTCACTGCTGTCAAGCAAAGGTGACATGGCTTTTTCATGAATTTCATGATTCTTTCTTTGCATTGAGTTCAACACTACTGTTTTTTCTCTTTTCTGAGATAAAATTGTGAACCTCCAGTTAAGAAGACAAAATTAAAATCAATATTAGTGATATGCTCTTCTCCTCCGAAATGTCTGAGATCAATGTGACCATTTTTGCCTTACCTCTGTCCAGTGCAGATTTTAATTGAGCAGGTCCCACAGTCTATGCCAGCTTGGCACTGAGGTGCACCCCAGTGTTGCCCAGAGTTTTATAGCTATAATTTAACATTAAATGTCAGGGCTTCGCACACTGAGAGACAATTAAATCCCTGTTTACCCAAATTAATTATTTACAATTCTGGGAAAAAAAACAAACAAAAGAACACATGCTTTTCTGGTAAAGAGCTACTACCGGCCATTTTGTTTACAAAAAGGGTATTGTTTATACTGTTTACTGGACTCACAGTGATGAATCTAAAACTGCCCTTTGTAAAGATTTGCATCCTTCCTTTGTTGTGCTCTCTGGCTGGTGTTTGCAGTTTTATCAGGCCAGATGGAGAGCTGGCTGCTGCTGCGTGATAGTCATCATGTGGCAAACATGCATCAGCGCTGACAAACAACTGACCATTAAAGAGAGGAGGGATCAAGAAGCAAAGAGAAGTCAATAAGAGTGAGAGAGAGTGAGGGAGGCAGCAGTAATTTCTGCTGCCACCACCCACTGACACTGATGGGAAAGACCTGAAGTTACCTCGAGCACTCTGACAAAAGACTTCAGCCTGAGTGGATGACAGAAATACATCCTAAATTTAATTGTCGTCAACAAGAACAAATCGACGTGACAAATGTCAGAGGATGTGTTTCAAGGAGTTTGCCAGAATGGAAGCTCAAAAACAACTTACTACTTACTCACTACGTACTTGCTTTGGTGTAATAGCAGTACTTTTCAACTAGGTGTGAAGAAACCTGCAGGTTTTTTACTCCAACACTCCAGCCTCAACCACTGCAGACAGGTGATGCTTGGAGCAAAGCACCTGACCTCTACTGGGCAGCTGAAAGGTGTCAGTGTGTATAAATACATGTCTATAAAGCAGCTTCTTGCAGGACAAAAAAGTATGCAGCCTCTGCAAAGCCTCTCTGTGGATTAATATATGCAATAGGGAAATTACCAAAATAAAAGACCATAAGACTGAGGCTCTCCAGTGAGTATTTAAAAACCCATAGACCATTTTCTCTCCCTCATTTCTAGGTAATGTCCTCTTAATCTGTTAAAAGCCCAGAAGAATCTCTCAGCACTATCTGGGTGATTAAACAGTGCTTCCATGGCTACAATGGGGTGGAGCAGGCAGCCGGTCGTTGAGCTTAATATCTCAGAGATAAGCAGAATGTCATGAAGGTGGGCACACTGGGTGTTCACGTAAAAAAGAACTGCATACTTGAAAAGAGGCATCAATCATACATAATGTATATCACAAACTTTCTTAATAGGTGGGGGGGTGTTGATACAGTTGTGCAGCAAAGTTTGGCACACAAGTGAAAAGAAATAAATACAACCCCTGCATCTGTGGGTAGATCTTAAAGATGCTGTGTGTGCAAGACAGCCTAAAATATCTCAGAACTTGAAGTGATTTACAGGAAGAGTGGGTGAAAGACTCTTAGCTGCTACAAAAAGTGTTTTACAATGTGTGATGTCTGCTAAAGGGAGGATTACTAATACTGACTTAGTAGGGTTCCTAAACTTTTGCACAAGACACAAAATCATTAGAGCAGATAACATTTGAAGAAATGCTTATTTTTAGTATCTGTCTGTTGCAGGTGTTGTATCAAAAATCAACAAAATATGTGATTTGCCCAGACTTTTGCACACAGCTGTATGTTGATGTGAATCAATGGTTCCTAAGCATCGTATTATTTGCTCATTTTTTCCTTAGCGCTGAACTTTTTTTATTTGATTCAATAATTTGTTTATGCCAACAGTATAAGCTGAGGTCACTGATGTCTCTACAGGTTAGTACAGCCAGTGCAGTGAATAGCTCCTAAACTGTCAGTAGGTATATAAACAGACAGGAGGGGAATTTCAGGCCTTGATGTGCTCACAAGTCTCAAAATAGAAGTCTATGCAGCTTCATAGGTTTAAAGCTGTTTGAATCAATATTTTGAATTCAATATATTCATATTAACAATACATGAAATTACTCTGTGTAGTATGAAAGGTGTCACTTGTACTGACGCATTCATAGAGAATAATCACTGGACCAGTCCTCCACAGCTCTCCAGGGCATTTCAGCATGTTTCAGCTCATTGAGTTGGCTTTTGGCCACAACTTAACTGTTTAGGTTCGGTCACACCACACTCATCAGTGCTGTTTCCAGCAGGCAGTTTTTTTCAGAGAAAAAGCTCTGATAAACCCACTGTGTGCTACCCTCCAGGCACCAAAGGGCAGGCAGACACCGTTAGCGGCTAGCTGGTGAACATAATAAAGCATTTAATAGCTAAAGGCTCAGATATTTCTCTGAGGAGTCAGCAGAGAACAAAACAAGGCGAAAAGGAGAGTAAGTATTGAACTTACTTTCACCAGGCTGCCAGAAAAATGGCACGAAATGAATGCTAATGTTGTTCCATGTCTGCTGTGTGTGTAAACAGGCAACTGATTGCTGACACAATTGGCACATCAACTTTGTAAGGTATGCCAATGTTTACAGATTATCCCACTGTCCCCAAGTGCCCAAGAAACAGCATTGGCTGGCCAGTATTATCTGTGCGCTACCTTATCAAATTGTCACACATGAGTTCACTGTTGAAGCTGAGGTCAGCTGATTGTTGATGGTGAATTCTGACAATTTAGGCCAGAAAATCCACTGACATTTAAAAGATAAAAAGAGCAGTTACTCCTAAAAAGGACAGAGGCATTGTTGCAGTTTTAAGCTTTGAGCTTTGCATTAAAACCACCATCAGTAACAGGTGAAGTTGTGAGATAAAGATCTGGTAAGTGTGCCAGAGGATTAGGTTAAGTTAAGGTATAAGTTACAAACAAACATGCAGCTCCCAAAGCTGTCAACAACTTTATTTCTTGCTGTGTTTTTGTATGCTCTCTATAAATGCGTGCCTTTTTCATGAGTTGTCTGAGTTTGTTACAGGTGTCAGGTCTGAATCATCAGCCTAATTGATGCAACTGAGGAATCAGCAGGCACACCTGCTATTTATTAGCTGCTGTTTCCGGACATCTTGACCTGCTCCTAATCACGCTTTTTTTGTTTTTTTTAAACAGGAAACAGGGAGAGAGAGTAGGGGAATGACATGCAGTAAAGGTCCGGCCGGACCAGGAGTCGATCCAGAGACCAGCTGCTTAGGGCACTAAGGCCCACGTGGTATGTGCCCCAACCATTCGGCTATGGGTGCCTCCACTAACAAGGCTTTTAAAGAAGAACTGACAGCTTGAAACTGCAGCAATGTCTCTGTTCTTTGTTTGGGGTAAGTATAATCTTTTATGCCATAAAACTATTATAAATGTTCTCACTATGCATTTGTGCACACAAAGTGTTGTAATATACTGATGGAATCTGTGGGAACCACCAATGCACCATTTGGTGTATTTATGTTAGAACATAAAAGAAGTACCACAAATGCATCTTGTCCCAAACACTGACACCTGTGTTTCTTTACAAATAATCAATCCATTATTGTAAAAAAAAAAAAAAACAGCCTTAATGCCACAGTCACAGTCCACTGAGCCTAATGTGGTCATTTGTTCAGCACCCAGAAGACACTGGGAGAACAGTGTACTGATGAGCTGGCCTCAGCCATGCTGCAGCGAGCTTGCTTGGCCACTGATAACAGGGCCGGAGCTGAAGGGAGAGAATCCCATTACAAATAGCTGCATTAGGTCTGTCAGATTGTGCAGCTGAGGCGGTACATCTCCATTGACCCTGCACTGCCATAGCTCCCCTCTGGGGTCAGAGCATTGCCCCCTCCTGGGATAAAATGTACCACTGCTCTTTTCAAGGGGACTGTGTTGGAGGCCTGGCAACAAATACAAATACAAACACACACACACACATGCCACAGTGTAAGAATTAATACAGTCACCCTGTAGGAGGTGAAATTTTAGAACACATAACTGTTAAAGTAAACAAATTAACACATGAGCAAAACTGAGGTCATCAGGGTCAGAGATTTATGAAAGTGGCCAAGCTTTGGATAAATTGAACTTATATCATGACTTAAAATACTGTTAAAATCCTTTTTTCTTCCTCTATTCAACAGTGTGCATAACTCCCACTTGCAAGGGGTGCTGGCCTGTTTCAGCAGTGATAGATAAAGACACTATATTATTATCCACAAGGAAGTCCACTCAAAAAATTGTATCCGTGTTTGACTTGATGACAATCCTTGTAGAATTTAAGCATTGTTTGGCCCTTTTTTTCCCTTTACCTGTTGTTTCTGTGTCATGAGAAGAACATACTGCTTTCAGTTTTTAATGCAAATTGTATTATCATTAAATTTCTTGTCAAAAAATGTCAGAAATTAGTCTACTACTAATATAAAACCCCTCCAGACATGATATCTGTAACATTGCTGTGTTCATCTGCTTGTTCTGCTGTTTGGCTTTGAGACCTATAATTTTGTCATGGAAGTTAGTTAGAGTTTCATGTGGATGCATCATTACACAAAGTTTGACTGCAGAGGTCTCTAATCTCCTAGAAATTACATGTATATACTACTAATCAGTTTTGCCAAAAACATATTGGAAGTCATTTCATTTTTGTGTGGATGATGTTTTCTTCTTTTTTTGAGTGAAGCCACGTTTTTGTGCAGTATGGAAGTTGTAGGGATGTGGGTGGTGCTATATGTAAGTATGTAAGTTTTTGCAATTGCTACACAGCCAGCCGTTTAGTTACCAAGAGCTTCAGCCATTGTTTACAAGAGGTTAGAATACGCCATCTGGACAGCGCAACTTCTTCATACTTTCATGTTGGACTTGGTAAGTAAACAGCTAACGTTGGCTATGTAGTGATAGCAAAAACTATATATATAAAAAACATATAGCACCTTTAAGGGTAGGAAACAATCCAGGTTTGTTGAAGACCACAATCATTCCCTATACTTATCTAAGTGCTGTGAATGCCTCAACTTTGCCATAACAATGTTTACAATGCTTTAGTTGCTATGAATGGATGCTGTACAGCAAGAGCAAATATTTGCAGAATATAAAATAATAATAAAAAATAGCTGTCAGTGAATGCTGTCCAAATGTTGTAATCTGTGTGGCATTGCATATTAAAAGTATGTGTAAACATAACTGCAAGGACACAGGGTTGCTAATTACAGCATTACACCAAACTAAAGCCATTTTTACTACATTATTTAGGTACTATTGCCTGTGTATTCTGTGAAGCTTTCAAAAGTCTTTCTTCAGGATCCAGTCTGCTGCTTTAAAATGACCTTAATCAAAGTGTAGCTTTACTTCCTGTTGATTGAGTCTCACACCACATTACACAAAAACAAATTAAGAAAGTTGTAATCTTGTGCGTACCTTTACTGATGGTGTCACTGTTTAGATATGCTTGGGCTATTTAGGAAATGCTGTGGAAATTTGATATGTCCTAAGGCAGACTATTAAAGCAACTTTTATGAAAAAAGTAAAATTGCTAGAATGTTTGTGGATTACAGTTCATACTTCAGAGAGGATAAAGATGATTACTTACATTCCATGTATTACAGGTAACTACTACACAGTCAAAGGAGGAGGGATGGACTACAGTCCTCCAGTAATTGGTTTATTCATGGCAACTGTGAGACTCAATCACACAGTATCAAAGATATGTGTAAACAGCTTAATCCAAATAAGACCCAGACCGAAGTATGGCCAATAGCTGGATTACTTTGTGTGTGTGTGTTAGCAAAGCTACTGGAATTCTGCACATGCAGGAGGAGGAAGAGGTGAAAACCCTCAGGAGGATGAAGAGGAGGTGGTGGAGGAGAGAGAAATGAGCCGAGACGTAAGTGGCATTGATTGAACTGGTGCATGTCCGCCCTCATTCATAAACAAGGATAACCTGCCGCAAGCTTGTGGACAATCTGTCTCGATGACAATAAGCAATGCTGGCATGCAGCCTGGCAACACCTGTGAGAAAACACTCTGATAAGGTCTAATGACACAAAACCAGAAACAAAACGGCAAGAAAAAAAGCTAAAAATCAAAGATTTACACTTAACAGGTCCATAGTGAGTATTGACAGATTCTTAAGGAGGCCATTTGCCACATTTGGATTTGGAAAGCTCTTTTTCAGGGTTGTCACAGTGTTTAACAAGAAACATGATTGGACACACAATGCACAGTATTGATTAGTAAAGAGGGACTTCTTTGTGGTGCAAATGGAAGTGAAACAGGTCTAACAGAGCAGCGATAACACGTCATTCAAAACTCACTGAGAAGACAAATCCAGTCAAAGGAGCTGAGTCACGCTTTTGATAACAAAGATAAAGTTCAAAGACAGATTTTTAAATGGATATTAGCTTTCATCACTGTATCAATCACAATGCACAATCAAATCAGAACATAGATAAATATGCTTCATGCTTTCAAAAACATCAGGCAGACAATACACTACAGGAATATGGGATTGCTTTGTTTTGCACAGTAAATGAGCCAAATGATTCCTGACATGGAGTCAATAGCACATAGCTGCCCAAATCAAAGAGCATTGTGGGAATGGCAATTACAGATTTGTATAAGGATATAAAGGCAAACTAAGGACATGGTCTTCCAATTTGAAAATGATCCATGTACAGCATCTTAATCAGAGCTTGAATGGCCTGTTACTGTGAGGCTCTTCGGCTGGTTGAGAGTTGGCAGCTGTAGGGTTTCGCCAAAACAAAACACAAATTAGGCTTGTATCTTAGCTGGGAGAGAGTGTGAGCATGTTTGCTTAGACAGGAGGCCTCATTGAAATCACTTTGATCAAAGTGCTGACAGTTAAATCTGCAACAGACTTCTCACTCTGCATAAATCCCAAATGTAAGTTGATACAAACAAAGAACTCCTAATTAGCGTAAAGATCACAGAGGGTATGTGAAGTGACAGAGGTTGCAGTTCTCCTTCAGCTTCTTAGCATCAGTCATACAAGGCTGAATCTGGCATTCATAAGTTGCAGTTATGCAGACGCCCTCGCTTGTTTTCCACACTCAGGCATCTTATTTTGGGGCTTCCTCCAGGGCACAGCACTGCACAGAGCTGTACGGTGCATGACTCGAGCTAGTCAGGTTACCCATACTGATGTGCGGTCTGGTTCACACAGGATTCATCTCTCAGGGAGCTGTTAGATGAGTTCATGCTGCATATGATCCCCCAGGGTGTCCCACTGAGTCAGACTGCTCCACCCCTCTCACTGCCAAAACATCTTAAAACAAGGAGACTCCTTGGGTGTCCATGATGCATTAAATAATAAATAAAAAATTTAAACATGAGTCACTTCAACTACCAAGCACCATAAACATACAGGAATTAGTCTTGGGGATATTACAGCTACTGCTACTACTGACAGCTCACAACAGCTCCTCACATTTTTTCTTACAAGAGCTATTTGTAATTTTCCTCTGTCATCAAATGTTGCCAGGAGTGGGAGGTGGTGATGGTCGGTTGCCAAGAGCTTCAGTCATTGTTGTTTTTAAAATACAATAGGTCAGAATACGCTCTGAGCAGTGCTATTTCCTCAGGGCAGTCTGGACACTACAGTGAGTTGGAAAGTAATGAGATGGGCCAGGACTTAGATAGTTTGCATGTTAATTAAAGTAGAAGAAAAGAAGTGATAGAACTAGAGGCAAAATATTGGCATTGCTTTCCACTGCTGGAGGCAGCTCTTGGCAAGTAAAGGAATGAAGTCGCAATGTTTCTTCTGGACTGAAAGAGGTGTTCATGCTAACATTGGCTATGTAGCGATAGCAAAACTTACTAATAGCTCCTTTAAGTACTGTACTTAAGGATAATTTTGAGATGCTTCTACTTAACATTATACTTCTATTCCAAATGGCAATGGAAAAAAATTGTACTCCATTACATTTATTTGCAGGAAGAGTTCGACATTTTTCGCTTTCTTGCCTAGCTCAACCTAGAATAGATACAAACTTTAAGTGAGTCATACACAGTAATTTTATGATATAATATACCAATCGTATAAAACAGACAGCAATTTGGTTGCACTTCTACTTTTACTTTGGATAATTACTAGCTGTACTAGTGATATACTAACTGCCAATACTTCTCTACACAGTATGTCTATTTTAATGCAGGACTTTTCCCTTTAATGGAGTATTTTTACAGCATGGTAATTTTGTTTTTACTTATAGAGAGGATCTGAATACTTCCACCATCACTGACAGTAGGATAATGTCGGAAATGAACAGGTTCTAAAGATGAAGAGTTTTGAATAATAAGTCCAATGAGTTTATCTTGTTTGATAATGATATCACGGCAGTGAGCTTTCTTAAAAACTGAAATTTGATAAACATGATTAAGCTTTTTGTGTTCTCTCTCATTCTGCTTCACTGATTGTTGTAAGAAACACTGAAGTGAGTAAGAAATCACTCTTTTTGATTTGAACAGCTCCTTATCATCTTGTGTGTCTCTATTTTGTGCTTTAAGAACAGACTTTGAGCAGATAACGTGCCCCAAATATGACTACTATTAAATGCATGTTTAAAACTTTTCTATTCTTTTTGTATTTTACTAAAATGCCAGCCAACTTCAAGTTGGTCTTTGGCCTATATTTCTTGTGTTCCATTTAATTTCTCTACTTCAGGCTTTATTTCATCTTAAATGCCCTTTTATGCATCATGTAAAGCCCTTTGAATTGCCTTTTGTATGACAAGGCCTATACAAATACATTTGCCATGCCTTGACTGTTTATAAAGTGCTTAAATTACAAAGAACTCATAAATAATTACAAAGTCTTTTCTGCATTGCACACTGTTCAGAATTTACTAGCTGAGATTTCAAATATGAATGTAGAAGTTTGACTACTGACCCCCATGGGTCAATGTGCGTTAATCATTGAAGCCTATAACTGTGGAAAAGTGTTTTGTGTGAGCAAATAAAGCAGTTTTTGAGCAGAAATCACAGCCTGCGGAAGAAGTAGAAAAAAAGCCAGCTAAAGCAAACCACTGTATCAACACCAAATATAAAAAAATCACCACTACTGTGGATGAGAGATGAACCGCAAAACAGCAGATGTGGTGGGAAACCAGCCCCAAACCTCTGTGTACACACTATTCCCAGTTTCCACCAGTGAGAAATAAGTGAAGCATGTGATGGCTGAAATTAAACAAAGAGGTACAAATTAGTCTTTAACCAATGTACTCTGCCAGCATGTTATTTTATCGTTCAATAAAGTCTGATCAAGGGTGCACAATGTAGCTTTGATTTAAAGTTTTCATTTCATCCCAAGCAGGGGACAACAGCAGACAAAGTATGTAACACTATGCACAACCACTCAACAATGAGTATTCTACTGTCATACAGGCAACAGAGCATAAAGTGAAATTAATGGCGAACTTTGGCAAACCTACATATAGTTGCCTTTGTTTGTACTTGAGCCTTTGAGTGCCTTATGGAACATAGGCTGCTGATAAAGTATTTGTATCCATCCCCCTCTGTCTTGGGCCATCTGGATCCAGGCGACGCGGTGGCAGTCATCCTGCCTTCATCTCCCCTTCAGGGCAGCAAATTACCACCAGCCAAATGCTGATAAATTTTGGATGCGGCCAGTAAATCTGTCTGCTCTACCAGCCACTTTGGCAAGTCACCAACCTGATTCGGAGGTCCTTTTCTATTCTAAAAATCTGGTTGGTTTGAAGGTTTTTGGTAGGCATTAAAGGCTGGACAAGCCAGTGCAACCTCTTTGCTTGATTGACTTGTGGGCTTTGTATCACAACAGGTTTCCTGATCCCCAGTTAATTGTGGTTGCCATTGTGGTCTGAGACAAACATTTTGTACAAGCAGCATAACTCCCTGTACTGCACACACTTGTGTGAGCATTAATAATGCATTCATTGCTAATCATCTGCTCAATTTCAGCCTTCATTGGCTGTGATAATCACCTCCTCTGAATCAGTTCTCCATCTTGGATAATTTGAACTCATTATTTCACCAGTTGTTCTCTGTGAGAAATGATTGAACCTCTGCACCACTTCCATGTTTGGCTTCTCATCATAGTGAGTTCAGTGTTTTTTATTTCCTTGTCTTTATAGATCAGATAAGGGAATCTGGCTGGGCTTCCTGTTCAGCACCCCTTGTGTGTATGGTATCAGTAAAGACATACTTGCAGATGACAGGAAAAGCAGTGGTAGTTATGCATTCCCAGATAAAACCCACTCTGCTGCACCTCAGTCACCACTTGTTGACAACGCCAGCTGTAATGACTGCGGCAGGTGTGCATGAACAAAACACACCACTTTCCCACACTCAGGTGTGACAGATGCTGTTCTCCAGCACGTGCCACTAGCTCCGGTCCTTGGAGAGCCTTGAGTGAAACAAACAACATTAACAGCGAATATAAAGCTGCACAGTATCACCTTGTGTTTGCAACTGTGCAAGCCAACATAGGAAAAGAGAGATTAATTTATTACAGAGAGGAGGTTGGCACTGTACAAGACACAAAGTCATTTCCCAACACTGGCTACATTGTTTCTAGACACAGAGATGTGAGATACAGCTGATCTGTCAGGGTGAGAAGGAGAAATGTACTAAATGAGAGAGAACACATGGAGCTCCAGATTGAGGCTACAACGTCCAATGTAGGTTTAATGGTTTGAGTTACTTTTTTTCATTATTATTATGATTATAGGCCTGGATTGACATATGGATAACATGGATACATCTCTTCTAACTTTAAGAAAAACTAAGATATCCTGACAAACATTTTGGCTTGTGATTACATGGGAAAGAAAGATTTTCATTTTGGTTTCCATGCAGCACGTTGGTGAGTAGCTAGCTCACTACGCATTAACTCAACATCACCTCATCGCTCACCATTAGAAAGTCAGTTTCTTTATTTCAATAAATCTCACAGGCAAATGAGGGAGAAAAATGATGGGTTTGTTGAGCTTGTTAAGATAAGTTGTAAAAGGAAACCTAAATGAATAGACTTATTTCTACTGCCATATGCACTTTTGTGGTAAGGGAAACACTGTAAAGTGAAGAGAAGCAATTTTAGAGCTTAGGCTGAACCCTGATCAGTTCATAAATATTACAGCACCCCCATCACATACAGTATAAAGGGCAGCAGGTGTTAAATGACTTTGGTCAACTTGAAAGGGGATGCTGAAGAATCAGATCTGTGGGGAGAAATCCATGAAAAAAAGGTGGCGTTCACTGACAAAAATGTAAAACAGAAACAAAGCACAAATTTAGCAAAAGCACTTAAAATTGCTCAACACCCCTGAATATTTAGTACAAATATTGAAAATTTACATTTGCTTTTAATGCTTTGGTTTAACACTGCTTTTTCCAAACAACGTGCCAATAAAACTAAGTTAAATTGCTACAGAGGGAGAGTGTGTATGTGTGTAAGTGTAAAAGAGAGAGAGATATCATCCTCCAACACTATCTCTGCTGGAGCATTTACTGGCACCCGAGGCTAGACCTACTCGTTTACAGGGAGGAAGACAGGTTAATGAAAAACTATTGATTCTCCCTCTGTATCCCAGGGGATGAGGGGAAGTAACACTAATACTTCCGAACTTTGTTTTCCACTTCTTTTGATGCCCTGGCCATTCAGTGGCCACACCGGGTCTTTGGGGGACGGGGGAAGAACAGAGGGGCGATCTATGTGAGCAGTGATGCCGTCAGTGGCGTTTAGTGAGAGCATAAAGGGAGGACAATGAAGGTGAGGGGGAACAGAGGGAGCGGTCAACCCTGGTCCAACTCTGTTTCCTTCATTCAAAGGAAGAGAGAAGAAGAGCGAATGACAGAGGGGTCCTTTAGTCTGAGAACCTCAGAGGCTAGTTTGACTTTGTTTTAGAGCAATTCATGTTCCCTAACTGTTTCATATCATCTAGCTGTGGAGAACAGGTGTAGATTAGACTATTATATACCAACTGGCCCTTTTACATATGTGGAATATCACCACCTCTGAAATGGATATAATGCACGATTTCACCAGTTGTCTTTGGGAATTTCTTTATCTTCCTTTTTCTAATGGCAATATTAAAGAGCCACCCTACCAATTTTTACCGATAGAGATCAATTTGCTCATCAGTGGCAGTACTATGACAATTGCGACAACAGTTGTATAATGTCTCTGCAGAAGCCAACTCAAGTGTGATAAAATAACCTTGATGATATTTCTGTCATATTAATTTTAAGTTTAATAGAAAGCCTATGTTACAAGGATGTAAAGTTTTTCTGAGCTTAACCCATTCAAGAGAATATGCTGAAGAAATTACCATCATAAGCTGTTGTAACACAGCTTGGAGTACTCTTTCAAATGGAAATGCAAGAAAGGTCATTGCAGATAAGAAAAAAACAAAATCACTCAGTCCCTGTTGGATGAAATACCATGTATTTCTTGGTCACTGACCATGAGCTAACCTCATCTTTTAAGGCTTAACCCAAGCTATACACAATCAGACTCTCAGACGGGTCCTATAGACTGCAATAACAGAAATCCTGCGGGGTCATTGCATGTCACAATATGTGAGACAAGTCTAATAAAATCTTGGTAGCAATCTCTGACAGTCAGATTGTGTGATGAATACCTTGTGGATTGCAGCGCTTCAATATAAACCAAGAAAGGAAAAATACCATCAACCTGTGCCATCCTTCTGTGCTAATGTTTTTGGTTTTACTTCATTCAAAAATGGCATATACCACACTGTAGTATACAGTATTCTGGATCATTTCAAGATGTATTAACAACTGGTTATTGTTTGTTCTGTCAATTTTCAGTCACTGTCAGAATTTCAGCTGTCTTTGGTCAACAAACCTCCAAATCAACAGTTAATGTGTTTCACATTACACCCTAGGGCCATAATTTATATAGGAGCCTATAGGAGCCTCAAGGCTTTAGCTAGTGGTCTAATATGACAAAGGCCTAGGGGATGAAATCTACAGAGCAGCCTTCTGAAAAGGATGACAGAGATCAATAGCTGAGAGGCCAAGACTCCAACCACCTCCACCTCCCCTTTCCACCTCCATGTGTGGTCTATCTGGAGCCCGGAGGTCTCACTGTGGGCCCATACTAGGAGTCAGTGAAGGGAGAAATCGCCACCCGTCAGCAATCAAACAAAATCAGCTCCTGTCTGGAAAACGTCACAGTGTTACTGTATGTTTAGATCCTCCCCTGTCGGTTACTTGAACGTAATGAATCAGACAGCAGATAATAGTTGGAAAATTTAGGTACATGTTGACAAGTTGCCCTTCGTCTAGGCTCTTTGACCCCCCCCACTGTATCAGTGGAGCTGCTTGGTGAAGAAATATGCTTGTTCTGGCCAGGTCCTTTGGTTGTGAATGATTGTGAATATACTGTATCTGACTGTGACTGGAAAATATACAGTGCACTCAATCAGATGAATAAATACATCTACATTTGACATCTTCCGGTGTGTGGCCAAAAGTGCTGTGAGTCACATGATACATCATCGTGACAGCATGACAGCAAAGTTCTTTTTGACCCGAGTGTGCACCCTTCACATACAAAGTGCTCTTCATTTGCACTGGTCCGCTGTTTGCACTGCAGATAATAGGGGATATTTCTGCAGGTCACTTCACCGTTGAGCTTGTGAAAATTAGAGCTCATGTACTCAAGTGGGGCCCCCTCCCTGTTCTCTACAATTACAGCATTTGAGAGGGTGGCAAAGTACTGCCAATTTGACATTGTACAAATGCACACACAAACACACCCTCACACACCTGTATATTTAGAATAGAATAGAATAGAATAGGCTTTTATTGTCACTGTACAGTTAAGTACAACGAAATTGTGGGTGCTCCTCGAAGACAAACAGTGCACTATAGAAGAAAGGTATATACAATAAGAAATACAAAATGTACACAAATAATACAAAAATTTACACTAATTTTACACAATTTACATACACACACATGCAGATATTTGTTGCCTGATGGACACTTCATTTCCTTGCAGTTGAACCTTGACCAATGGGACCCATTCTGTTGCTGTATGCTGAAATATTCCTTTAATCTGAAACTAAATACTACCCCTAAAACAGGTGAAGATGAGGAAAACAACAAAATTTCCTTTATATCCTTCTGTTTTATGGACATCTGATGCTCTATGGACATCTGGAATGGGTTAAAAGCAATATATTTTTAAAGAGGGTTTTAAAAGTTGAGAGTTATGGACTGAAATTGCATACTCACTCAATATTCAAAACAGCTCTCCAAAGAATTTAATGATCAGCTTTGTGGGAGAGCATCTGAGACTGCTTTACGCTGGCACATCACGGGTCAGTAAAATTCTCCAAATTTAGATTAGCAGGAACTTAAGATGAGCTGAGGTAAATCAATGACAATACACACTGCACATCTCCAACTCTGAATGAAGTATACACAAAACACACAGAATTCAATTCAGCATCCGTGAACACGCTCCTGCAATTTTTAGTTATTACTTACAATGAAAGCCACAGTGTCCACAACGTGGAGTTTACACTGTTTCTACAACAGTATAATCCCTGGCCCTGTTTCACATAAATCAATAACAGCAGTCAGAGTGCTGGTGCTCCAAAATGACTTGTGGAGCTCACCAAATCAAATGTGGGAGAGCATATTGACACTGGAAGCACTGGAAGATTGCAGAGTCCAAACACAGTTGCTTTAGCTGTTATTTCAACTCATTGTATTCTGCCTCTGGGTGTAGAGAGAGCAGCACACTCTGAAGCGTAATGATATGGACTACAGCCTTACTACTGAAGCCCAGGAAGCCGGCCCTGTTTGTGTGTGTGTGTGTGTGTGTGTTAATACAACATCTAAAGTTGTAGAAGCAACATTTGGTTTTGCATATCTAACCTGCAGGCGACATATACTTCATAAAAGGAAACTGTGGGAACTATGATCAGTGGCACATACACACACGTTCTATGCATTATGCAGATAGCATCCAACACACATCACCCTTCACAGACAGATTAAATGTGACAACACTGAAGTGGATGTGAATGAGAAATCTAGGTGTAATTTATATAGTCACACATCAACCTCCTCATAGGGACCAATATGTTGACTGTTCTTCAGATATTTTAATTCCCAGTCTCTTAATATACTTGCATGATATTGCATATACTGCACATGCAATGTAAGTAGTTACTCTCCACTGACTTTGACCATTTCAGTTTTAGCCAAGATTTTAGAGAAGGTAGTGGCAGATCAACTTGTGGCTTTCACATTGAGTCAATCACAGTGAACCTGACCTTTGACCTTTTGGATATAAAACATTATCACCTCATCATTTTAAACTAAAATTATCGTATGAATTCTTGAGTTACCAAAAACTTGTTACATTGACCTTTGACCTTTAACTATAACATTCTAATTAATTCATCCTTGAGTCCTGGTGTGTGCCAGATGTAATGAAATTCCCTTCAGGCATTACTGATACATTATGTTCTAAAACAGGTGTTTCTGTTAAGGTACTGCAAATGCTATGACAGCCACAATAGGTATGCAGTGTAAGGTGCCGCAAGGCTCTGTGCTTGGCCCAATCCTTTTACTCATTTACATGCTTGATTTAGATCACCTTATGTGCATAACATAATATCAGTTTCCTTCTACACAGTAGAGGCACTCACATTTATTAAAGCTGTGACCTTGCAAACCACTTTCAGAAAGTTTTATCGCTCCGAAACTGCCTTTCACAAGTGGATGTCTCAGAATTTCCTCCAGCTAAATAGTAATAAGACAGAGACACTAATCATAGTTCCAGACTGCAAATATTTTATCTTCAAATTCTCTTGGTACGCAGTCTCATTCTGTAATCCCCCATTGCAAGAATCTTGGTGTCATCATTAACTGCACCCTCAGCCTAGATAAACACATGAAATCTATGGTTCAGTCCTGCATCTGAGAAATGTGTCAAAGATTAGACTGTTTCTCTCAACCAAAACCCTGGCAACTGTTAGTCACCTCGCTTGCCTGTCCTCAGGACCATAACTCTCTGGCATCTGCAAAAAAAAAAAAATCTCTATCTTGTTTAAAACAAATTCAAATTTCAGCCACCAGGGTTTTAACTGGAGAAACAACGACCATATTTCACTGAGCCTGACGTCCCTGAATTTCTACCTGCTGGCTTTTAAACTGACTGATCTTTTCATTGCATATTTGATCAATACTACACTGCTTGACTGTTAGGATGCCACCCAAAATCACCATGATAGCTAAAACTCATGATTCTATGATATTCATGATTTGTATTTTTATGACTAGTTGCTGTGATTCAGTTCTACTGAAGTATAGAGGGATGATGTGTGGGGTTATATGTGTGCATTTGTATGCATACATCCATACATAGTTTATCTAACATCAATCTATATTTAATATGTCTTCTGTATAGACATGCATATATGGAAGGGAGGAGGAGGTAAACATAAAATGAGTTCTTTATTATTATAGGTTGCACATGGGAGCAGAAGCCTCCGGTCAGAGGTCTGAGCTGAGATTTCTGTAGCTGCTGTTTAATCTACCATCACCTCCCTTTAACAGCATGAAGACAGCTTCATGCCAACACTGCGTCCTTGAATGTGTGACTCTTGTAGAATGAAAAGAAGATGGAAAAGAGAAAGAAAGGGGGAGAAGAGGGGGGACTGGCAGAGAAATTATTCAAATAACGGTTAGATTTGTAGCACCTAAAAGGCTCCTCATTAGCATAACTTCAAAACCTTGCCACTCCAGTCTTAATAATACATGCGCTTTGAGTCTCCCCCTGAATCACCTCATGCTCTGAAATATTTCTGTTTTTCTATTTGTTATGAGGCAGCGAGACATGGAGTTGAGTGGGAGGGAGGCAGGAAAGGAAAAGGAAGGATTCTAGCAAACACCGCTCCTAACACACATACACACACACACACACACACACACCCTCTTCCTCTCCCTTGCCTCTGTGGGGCGAGACAGTGGGACATCCTGATCTTTGGTTTATTAAAAGCGGCCTTGTCTTATCTGTGAGGCAGACCAGTCATACCAATTAACATTCCAGTGCAGTGTTGTTGCAGAGGCAAACTCCCTTCCTTCCTCTCACACACACAAACACACATTCAAAAGCATACATATGTATAATTATAAACTACCCAGTGATTCTCACACATATATATATGCTTGACCACACACATACATACTGTAATAGCTAATTATACTAAAATACCACAAAATATAAAAGTAAATCTATAGTACACAAACACACACACACGCACAGACACACACAAATCAGTGATGTTGTGAGAGATGAAAGCACATCATATTCACCGCACAGAAGAAAGTGATACTTGGGTTTCAAATACACAGTGAAAAGAAGCATGAAGGTAGCAGGCTGTATCTGGAGCCGGCATGGGCAGAGTCAACACCAAGAGATTTATTCTGGCCTGGCTTCACTGGGTCGATCTACAAGCAGTGAAAAAGAGAAACAGATGGATCCTAGTCCTATTGGTTCAACTTAGAAATGAGGTTTGCATCCTAAGAAAAAGCAGCAAAGTCTTCTTATGTTACCTCTGTGTGTTAGCTTTGAGAATTTGTAAGCTACATTCCTTACACACTAAAATAAGAGGGTGACTGACACACTAGACAAAACTGGCATTTCATCAAATAATTCATTAAGTACTTCAGTCAGTCAGTTCGATCCACCTCTGATATGATGGATGCAATGTTATTTGTATTCACAGACAGCTGTTATAATCAATGCTTTTATATTAAAAATGGATCAAATGACTGTGTGTAATTTGACAGGGGTTGCTCACAATGACAAACCCACAGAGAATTATCACTCAACTCTGCTTTTGCTCTCAGCTGTGTGGAGAGTTTTCAGCATCTTTTTGGTCACTTTCCAACATACAGTTTCACTCTCACCACTCTCATCAGTGCTGTATCCATTGTATTGCAGCACGTAGCTGTTTTCAACAAAAAACCTCAGGTAAAGTCACTCCATGCTGCCTGTCTAGCACCAAACAGCAGACAAACAAATAGCAAATAGCTGGTGAGCACAGTAGCAGCTTTAAGAGACGGTTGGTGGAGACCAAAACTGAGCTAATCATGTGGCTAGAGACACAACTCCAAATTAGTTTTTATCATCTAGTGGATGTGCAAATATAACTATTTGCAAATAAATAAGCCATATCAACCTAACAGGGGACCTCTGGGTTGTGTTTATAGCTTACAGTACATTAACAAAATCACAAATGACCGAAATGTTTCAGACAAAAGATTGAGGGCACGAAAGTGACATGATGAATTTTAATTGAGTCTTGGATCTTTGTTAATTGTCTGTTGTGTCTCTCTGCATCATAAAGTGTTTCTGGCAACAATAACAAGTTTGTGTGAAATGATGTCATACACTTGGACTGCACTGTTTTTTTTTCTTTTCACACAACCAGTGACTACATTAGTAGTCCCGCACTGGTGTAAAACATGGGGGAGCTCGAGCCAGTTGGGAGGCAATCAGAAGAAGGCATCTTCCCTCATTGTAGCTGAGAAAGAACAAAGCAATCCTAATAATACAGACGCACTGTACATTCCCAGTTTCTCTCCTTTGGCACTTAAGAAGGCGAGGCTTTGTTCAGTGTTCTCATGTATCATTTTTGTCATTTTTGTAATGACAGGCGAAATGAAACTGCAGTATTAAAACAGAATTAGCAGGTCTCTGAAGGGCTGTAGCACTAATAGTGAATTCATATAAAGTGAAGACTATGCAGTGAAAAGAGGTTACAGACTCTAAAAGGATGACACTTTAAAACATCAGTTTTATAACTGAAGGCTGAGACTGGAAGTCACACTGGTTCTGTCATTCATTTTTATGTAAAAGTTGTTAAGTAAAGACAGACATCCATGTGCAAATACATACAAGAAGTGGTACAAACTCAGGAAAACTACAGGAAAGAAAAAAACGCAGAGTGGGCCTCAAACTTTGTATGCGACCTGCTGGGCCCCTTAATTAAAGTCTAAACTACGCTATATGTGGTGATAATAATAATGCAGCACCACTACATATTGTACCAACTCCACCAACCCCTCCCAGTCAGTGTGTGAGGCCATGGGTATGCAGTCCCCATCAATGAGGCGTGAGGCGTGAAGGACGGCCAGCCGTACACACCACACAGGAGATCCCCGGATTAGTCACGCTCGCCGGTTCTCTGCCGCTGCCACCCTCTGCTGCATCACCGCCACGCATCCAAATACAGTCTCAAAACACCACAGCAAGGGCAACGCTGCGCTACCCGCCATCCTATGCACACACTGGAGATAAACAGCAAGCTTTTGCCACAGCATGTGGTAGAAGCTAATTATTGAATGAATATTTTTACTTTGACATCATGGAGTTTTCTTATAAACTCCTATCCTTAAAGGTATGGTATGAAAAGGGCCATATGATTTTAGAATGAGTCACTTTATAAAACAATTTCATATACTGTATTTCATACAGAGGTCCTAAAGGATCACAGTTAGATATTTTTTCTGAACTTGGGCATTATTTCAGGACATGTTTTGCATTCCTTCACAAAAACTTTTCTTTTGTCTCACAATACTTTTTGCATTCCCCCTGAGCAAAGGAACTGTTATTGGGCCAGTCCTTAAGAGAATTATAATACATTGCCAGGTAAGTGTAACACAAATACTACAGAAAATGATCTGACACTTTACATCATGTATTTATTGCTCAATGCTCCTTTCCAAAGACTAAGCTCCAACAGTATACAGCCACTTTTTTTTTAAAGTTGGGCTACAAATGCAATTGTGGTTGTTTCTATGGTACTATGAATATGGTTGGTAGCTGTACTGTGGCTTCTCCTTACTGTTCCCATTAACATGCAATGTAAAGCCAGAAATTCAGGATCTGAATCTGGTACTTCTATCACTATCAATATACACCTCAGGAATTCAAGAGAAACTAACTTCTGCTATTTAACTTATTAGCTGCAATTATGGCAAGTCAGCCATAGCTGAGGGTGCACCCACTCCCACTGTAGTCACAACCAGCCACTGTACTCCATTGTATCCAAGGTTAGAGCGACACAACCCAGAGGATAGAGTCATATAAGTCAGAAGTTGTTCGACTTGTCATGTAATACCACCAACAGGTCAAAGTTTTTATTTATCCAGTGAAATATCTCAGCACACAGACATCAATTAGCACAAAATTTGGTACGAACATTTGTGGTTTCCATACAAAGAATGCTAATGATTTAAATGATACCTTTTCTTTTAGTGCCACCATGAGGTTGGCACTGGTGGTTTGGAGTGAACTATCCAAAAACCCTTGGATGCATTGCTGTGAAATTTGCTACAGACATTCATGCTCTCCACAGGATGAACTGTAATACCCTTGGTGACCCCTTAAAATTTCATGTAGCGCCATCTTCAGATCAAAATTTTTATTTGTCCAGTATTTTGGTTTATAACCAGATACTTGTAAAATTACATTTGCAGTGGTGTTTATTTACAAATGTTAGCATAGAAACACATTAAACTATGATGATGAACATGGTAAACAATCTGATGACACCAGCATGTTACCACTGTCATGGTGAGCATAATGATGGCATTTAGCTCAGAGTACTGCTGTGACTATGTACAGCCTCACAGAGTTGCTGCAGTGGCTCTAAGTCCTTTTTAATATTACCAGGCCACAATGACGCATCTTCACTATAAGAACCAGAAAAGTAACATTTCAACCCACTATTGGCAGCAGTGATAGTGGAAATGCAACAAATCCTGAGGAGAGAAGAAATTAAAAACACAGTCAGGATGAACGGTGACCTTTTCTGCCACCAGACCCAGAGTCCAACTCTTCATACCAATACTACAGAGGAAAAGCCCAGGGGAAGTACTGACTCTGCCACTCTTCATTGCAACACAGTAAGAGAAAGTGTGGCAATGTCACAAACTGAAGACAGCAGTTCCCCTGGGGTGATAATAATTTGTGACCATTTAATAAAATATCCACAATGCAAGGCCCACTGGAGCTAAGTACATGTTCTCTCTTTAAGACTATGGAGGATGTAATTATTACTGAGAGCAGCTGTAAACATATGCCTCAATGCTATACAAACAAGTCCAGTGAAATGGGACAGTTGGTCTCAAAGCATTTCTATAGTCTTAGCAGTGCGGCGCAGTGACAGAATGGGAGTATATTTACAGTGGCAGGTTGACTATACAGCAAATACACAGGAACTTTGGTTTAGAGTTACAACTAAGCCCGACCACATTCACGTCTGGAACCTCAGCAAACATCAGCTTTACACCAGCCACACCTCCACCTCAAACGTGTCTTTTAAGGGGGGCTGAAAACCTCTTTTTTCACTCTAAGTGCTATGCCGCAGATGAAATGTTGGAAATGGCATGTTACAAATACGGTTAGACTCATTACTGTAGTAAATGCAGACAGGAGGAACTTGAGGGCTTTATCATTACAACCTGTAATCTCCCACAAAGATTGCATATTTGACTGTGGACTGGAGTTGACTGCACGGCTGCAAACCCATTTCACCCCGTCTCAACCAATTCATGGCGCCGGATCCAGCCATAAAAAAGCTCCCCTCACTTGGTGTACATTAACTTATTAAAGTCGTTTTCCCTGGCCCATTAATATGCCCTCAGTGCATAAAATGATAAACAGCAGCCTCAGGCTCATTCTGACATTGAATGAATCAAAATGAGTAATAAACAATATTTGAACACTTCCTGAAGCTGAAGGACTGTGTGACAAGAAATCATTTCAAAGGCGACATGGCCTAAATGTCACTTGGGGTAGCAATTCTCTTGTGGAATTGTTCTTATTAATCATGTAAAAATGTAATGTGAAAGAGGCAGGGAAGGCACCAAAATAAAATTGAACGAGTGCGTATCTGCACTATAAAAAGTATGATTAACTTTAATAAATTCTCCTCTATCTTAATTATTTGGAAAACAGGCCATTGCAGTTCACTGGGCTGTGGGCCAGCAGTGCCTCTTCCTTCAAATGAAAACAAAACACCGGCTTCTCAAAGGTGTCAGTGAGAAACACAGAGAGGGAGAAAATAAAGCAGTGCATTAGTGGGAAAGCTGGTGAGTTCATGGCTATGGGCCTGCTGGCCCTTAGAGACAGTTTGTGTGACTCCTGGCTGAAGCTGCCTTATTAAAAGTCCTCTTCTGCACATTCAACACCACTGTCAGGAAAAGTAACTTCAAAACTTTTTGGAGCAGGTTTCATTTCCATTCAGCTGAGATGCAGGACAGAGCTGAGCCAACTTATAATGTATGCTATTTGGCAAACACTTTAATCCAAAATAGCATAAGTATGGGTGACCCCAGTGCGAACCGAAAGTCTAACTACCTAGTTACTGGCTGCCTACTGTTAGCGTCACAGTTTTCCTGCTCAGCATGTCTACAGATATCCTTGATGTAACTGAGCTTAGGCAGACACCACTGAAACTGGCTAATTAAGCAACACTTTGACACTGCTCTGTGTTTTATTGTTTTGTGCTGTGTTGTGTTGTGCTGTTCAAGCATTTACAGGCCATGAACCCCCATTAAGGAAGTTTCACATTGTCAACACACGCTCCTAATTTTCCACCAAAGAAAACATTCCAATGTAAAATGTTAGAGGAATAATTTCTCAGTTTTAATCATATGATGCTGCTGTGCTGCCATTTTACATGTATATTAAATCTATATCTACAGCATCAAAGAACTGAAATGTCTTCAGCCATGATACTTTAAAGGATGTCAACATTTTGAAGTTCAGTAGAACATCAGAGTTTAAATCTCTGAGCTTATAGGCTTGGAGAGGTCATATTGGTCCACACAACGCATGCAGTCATTGACAGTCAGTCATAATTGGGCCCTTGCCAGGAGATTAATATGCATTTCCACACTATTAAAATGGCCTTTCTGAGTGAGACTCCAGAGAGTTAATTAAACCGATGCCATTTTGGAAAGCCAAGGATTTCAAGATAAAATGACCTTGATTTGATAGGTGGAGCTCCAGGATGGATAATTGCTCTGTCCTTGTGTCAGTGTACTTAACCTCCTCTGACCAGCATTTACATAGCAAGGGTTACAAGCTGACCTTATCTGACCTCGAAAATTCCTGCAAGTATAACAAAGGGTGATGTGAACATCATATATTTAACTGAAGGGCAGCTGCTGAAGTTTTACAGAGAAAGTTCAGAAGGAACATGGTAAAAAAATCTCCTTGGGCTCATTCAGCTGTGATCACTCATACAGTGCTCACATGCTAATTACAGAGAACAAGAGGTTAAAGGTCACAAAAACTGCATTGTTAACCTACAGTAACAATGTGAATGTGCCACTAAAATAAATATGGACAACAGGAAGTGGTTGCTCTGCTTGATCTTTAAGAGAGTAAAGCTGAAGATGTTGTTAACATTACTCACCAGAGATTTTATAAGGTGTACTCATATTCAAGTATGCTCTGCAATCACAGCCTAACTTTGCTTCTGTAAATTCTCTGTAATATTTTATATAAGGAAAGCTCTCAACAGGTCTCCAGATGGGAATAAAAATTGCTTTGAAATAATTTGCACAGGCATGTTCAAACATCATCCACTGAATGACTCCTGCTTGAACTGTAGGGTGCTTAAGGGGCAATTGAGTGTGTGTCCGTGATTTGACCTCTCTTAAAGCCAATCTGCTATAAACAGTCGGTCCACAGATGGCCACTTATTCCAACCTTGATGAATAATAAGCGAAGAATTTTTAGGACTTTGGAGAGGTACCAAATGAAATATGAAATCCTAAAAACAAACTAACAGCATTCTTTTAGCTGTAAAATGCTAACATACGGTGAAGCAGCGGATGATAGTGAGGAATCACTCTGTAGTTCTGTCCCAGCAGCCCTGCCTCTCAGGGGGATAGCAGAGAAGGTACCAACTGGGGAGGAATCATAGCCCGAGGGAGGCAGTGGAGCTGGGTTAATCTCCCATCCCAGTGCTTTCAATAACCGCATGTCAGATCCTGGCTGTCTTCACCATTTTGTGTGAATTTTTTTGCAGTCTTTAAATCTTCGCCTCATGTCTAGTCTTGAAACTGATATCTCATCTGAGGCCAGGCCGTAACTCCGGGTTGAGGTGCACAGATGCAGCTCTGGTGATGTACTACTCCCTCAAGAACAGCCAGCGCAGTAGCTCAGCCCCATTAAACAAAAAGTACAAGACCAAGACAGAAACAAAACATGACCTGGAGTTGGGATCTGCCAAGACTACGCAAATGACCGGTTTTAGTTGCCAGAAACAAGATTAACCTCAGCAGAGAAAAGGAACAACATATTGTAGCGACTTCTAGTAAATCAACGGCTAAAGAGAGTCCTCTTGTCAAAGTGACCAAAGAAAAGGCTGACCGTTTTGCCGAACTTTTCTTTATTTTTTTTTTCTTTTTTTTGTGGAAACTGAGGTTCCACAGATAGGTTCAACTTCAGTTTACAGCTCCCAGGCAACCAACATCAAGATCTGAATTGTTTGTCAGGTGGCAACAAAACGTTACTCTACCTCTTTGAAATAAGAACATCAGTATTTTGGAAGACAGTGAAAGCGAGGGCAGCCCAAGAAAGTTGTTGAAAAGATCTTGAGCACATATAGCAGTTACTTCAGTTACTTAGGATCTGTGTAAGAAATCCAAAATGGGATACAACAGTGGAGATTGTCTCTATTGCTTTAACACTGTTTTATGGGGTTAAATGGGGACTTAGCAGCACAAAGAACTAACTTATTCACTTTACTCTCAATGGCACACTGGGATCCATCGTGCCAAAAAAAGCTACTTAGATAATCCATGCTAGCAATCAGTTACATCTCAAGTGTTTTGAAATTGAACTCTGCTGGACCCACTGTAATAAAAAATGACGCCAAAGCCATCTAATCCTCAGTCTGAAGGTTTATGAGCCTGTCATTAAACCACATCATGTCTGTGATCCATCACTCTGACTCTTATTGTGCTGTCCTTTATAGCTTTTTTTGGGACTTTCAGCATATTTAAATGAGATTAGTATTTCAGAATAAACCCTGAACACTGCGTAGTTGTAAGTGCAGGACCTGTCATATAAATCCACAACACACCTGTTTGAAAAGAGGCAGAACTCACCTTTGGTTGTGGAGAAAGACCCATACAAGTATCAAGGCAGGTTAACATTTATCACACCAGAGTCACACTTGATACTTGAGATGCTACACCTGAAAAACAGAGGAAAAGATGTGTAAGAGTTCTGAATTAATCAAGCAAATATAAGCATTAAAAGATGTCTGACATTTTGGGAAATATGCTCATTCAGTTTCTTGCCAAGTGATGGGAGAAGTTTGAACCATTCGCATTTCTGTACTTTAAGTTTCAACCTTTTAACTTAGTTTAGCACAAAGATTGGAAACAGGGGAAAATAGCCTGGCGTTGTCCAAAGGGAAGTGGAAATAGTCCTGTGTGCAACCTCCCGAAAAACATCAAATCATTGTTTTTAAACTTCAGGTTTTGTATAGATTGAACATGAGATACAGTGTGTTATTTAGTGAACTTTACAGATGCTGGTAGGTTGATTTTTTTTTTTTTTTAAATTCTGATTATTAGAATTTTTGTTTTCTTTGGACAGAGCCAGGCTGGCTGTTCCCAATGTTTCCACTCTTTATGCTAAGCTAAGTTAGCCAACTGTAGACGGTAGCTCCATACATAACATTCAGATGTGAGAGAGTAACATTGATGTATTGATTTGCTGTGGTTACAGAAGAAGCTCCAGCAGTAACTTGTGGCTATCATTTATAATTTGAGATCAGCACTGACTGACCCTATCAGTCTGCCACCAGTCTCAAGGAGGGAAAGAAGGCTGCTGGAGAACCTTTGTGTCATAACACACCCCAAGCATGGAGAGGAGGAGTGGTAAACAACAGAGAACTACCTGAATAAAAGCTGTGAGGGCTACATGAGGACAGCAGCAGAGCCAGACAGCAGCATGAGGTGGGGAGGCTCATGTCCTGTTTGGTCAGGGGGCGAGACCGCAACAAGATACTGACAGAGAGAATACAGGACCTCCAGCTGAGTACCTGACATAGCCCTCCATCCTTCCTCTCTCTCTCTCTCCCTCTCCTCACTCTGAGCTCTTTCATTCACTCTGTCTCCCTCTCCTATGACTGTGTTAACTTAGCAATACAGCTAATGTCACAACTAGAGAGAATGCCAGATGTATCTAAGGGAAACACTACGGTGGCCCTTGGAGCTTAATGACCTGCAACTAAATAAAACACAATCAACAATTTGACAGGCTGCAAATGAAGAAAACACAACCAAATACAGACACACTGCTTGCAGGAAATTAGTATATTTGATTGTATAAACTCTACTTATTTGTGTTGTCTGTATCTGCAGCAGTTTTTCTTTAATGAAGATGTTTTCTTCATTTGTTGGTGTTCTGCCTGTTTCCATGTGTTTTCTCTAGCTGTGGTGTGTTGAGCTCTCACAATAAAAGAAACAGATGAGGTTCCAAATAATCATGACAGAGATTTTCCAACTAATTTAGGTTCTGTCTTTGCAACTTCTACAAAGTCATATTAAACATACATTTTCTGGTGCACTGCAGAGAAAAGAGAAGCACACCCCAAAAAAACTAATTTTCAGCAAACAGTGAAAACCTGTCTTGTCGAAAATGTGACGACATTTACAATTCCTGGGAGGCCCACAAAAGGAAAACTGACAGGAGTGCTTCCAAGCGGCGGCCTCATTCACTGGTATTGCTCATTCTGCAGGATCTTTTATGTGACACCATTACAGCTGAAGGGTTTTTTTTGTTGTTGTTGTTTTTACAAAGGGGGTGATTCAACACTTTATGAAAAGAACAAAAAAAAAAAAGTGTTCTACAGAGCAAGCAAACACAGACTTAAACTTCCTTTTCAACAGCCCTAAGGGGCAGATTAGTTAGAAACAACGGCATCTTAGAAAATGGATCCAACAATCAGTGGCGAGATTTGGACTGAGTCATAATTTATTACTCGTGCCCACCGCACAGTAGCGCCTGTTAGTGTGAGACTCAACACTGGGCATCAGACTCAAAATAGATGCAAGAAATTGGAGCTGGGAAAATGATCACATTAAAGCATTGTTGGGCTCCTATAAAAGCACATGACATGTTTGAATGTAGCTCTGTGGTGTTTAATGGTGGGGAGGGTTTTCTCTTTGTTGTCAACAGAGCACTGTCTGATGCTCATGTTTCATTGCCCTGGTATCACTGCCTTCTGCAGATACAAAGGAACAGCTTGGTATCTCAACAGCGTGCTATCAGTCTTCATGTCATCTGTAACCATATGAGTATTACGGGGTCCTTGTAGTGCTCTGATTTTAATGAGCAAAAATACATCCACACACAAGCTTTGACTTAAGACAAGAGTGGAAAACATGATTCTGTTTTTACTGACTTGAAGTGGTCAACAAAACTCACCACAACTGTCTCCCTCAAACACACACACAGCACACACACACACACACACACACACACACACAGTGGTCAGAGGCGCGGAGCTTCCATAAATAGAATGGAAAGTAGGCAAGAGGCTGCCGGGAGTGCCTTTTACTGGGAATATGATCGATTAAAAAGCAATTTGCTCCTCCGCCCAGGCCCTGCACTCCTAAATGACAGCCCCCCACGGTCCAGATGGAGCTCTGAGGGGTCGGAGGAGCCGGCCTGCCCCACCTGCTCCTCCATCTATAAGCAGCCAGACTCCATGCCCACACACACAAAAACACAGCCTCCACACTCCCAAGCCCGAGCCTCGGTCACAGTCTGCTGGGCACTTGGAAAGCGACTAGCAGAAACATCCAGGCAGCCCCTGCTGGTCTGACAGAAAATCTAGTCTTTGTTCTAACATACACAGGATTTGAGAAAGCTGAAATAGGGGCGATAGGGCAGGTTAAGACAAACAGGAACAGAATGCTGCACAGCACAAACATAGACAAGGTACAAATTTGATTCAGTATATTCTGCCAGAGAGCACTGGACCAACACCTGCCTATACTGCAGCCACTGCATGCTATACAGTTTAGACCCAGCTACAATGTGATGTCTTGACTGTTGTAAAGTTATATGACCTTGTGTTAGACTTTATTTAGTTATTTCTCCTAAAGGCATCATTTAAGATTGTGGACACCTAAGAGTTGACCGAGAGTAGACATTTGGATTGAGGTAGAGTAATATCAAAGGTAGTTGGTTTACCAAAATCAACAGCTGGGTACCTTCTAAAGAAATAGGTGAACATAGGAAAGCTAGAAAATGGCAAACCAGCTGATAGATACCAAGGAGCACAGGTCTTGTGGATGACCAGAAATTCATTTTCATGAAGAACAAAAAAGCCCTTTATGACTGCACAGCAAGTGAAGAATGCTCTTCAGGATGTAGGTGCACATGTTTCCTTGATCAAGAGAGAACTCTATGACCATAACCACAGAGGATTCACCACAACATGTAAACCCCTGGTAAGCTTCAAAAACAGAAAGGCCAGACTTCAGAGCAGCGCAGTCAAGAGTTCTAGAACAAAGTTCTATGGACTGACAAAAATCAACCTTTATCAAAATGATGGAAAGAGGAAGTGTGGAGAAAAAAGGATCAGCCCATGATCCGAAGCATACTATCTCATCATCTGTCTGCGATCCTAAACACATGAGAAAGAGTTTTTCAGTGTGAAGAGTTGGAAAATCCTTGACTGACTGAGTCAACAACCCAATCAGATTGAGCTGCATTATATTTTGATGAAGACCAGTTTTAAGGAAGAGAGACCCCATTCAAGTGAGAGTTGATGGCAGCTGCAGTGAAGACCTGGGAGAGCATCACCAGCGAAGATACAAAGCCGTAGTCTTTGAGTCGAAGTCTTCAGGCAGTCTTTAAGGGGGTCTCCATCCAAATGTAGCACGAATTTAAACAGAATTTTGAGAAAATCTGAAAGAAAAGAAGTGTGTATGTCTCCATCCACTATCATTATGCAAATATTAGGAGTTGGTTCGTAAACAGCTGGTGTCGCACATTTTTCTGTTGGGTTCCATAAAGCCATTGGACACAAGATGGCACAACAAGATAACAAGTAGTAAAGAAGAAGTGAAAGAGTGCCAGCCAAGTGTAAAAACTTTTTTGCGATAGTTCCGTAAACATTAAAGACGTACAGTACCTATTCATTTTTGATAAGCTTGTACTGTAGCTTGTAACACTAATTACTGGAAAAAAAGATATGAGGGAAATTCTTACTATCCTTTAACAACCTGTGCCACACTGTTCCACAGCACCATTAATTAAAGCTGAAACAATTATTACATTATTCAATTTGTCAATAGAGAGAGAATTAATTACCAAGCCACTTTTTCCAACTTCCCAAGCATAAGGATGTGCTGCTTTTCTTTGTCTACATGATGGTAAATTGACCTTTGAATATGTGATTTTCATTATTTTCTACCATTTTATTTCATTTTAAAAATGTATCAATAGACCAAGAAAATAATCAGCAGTTGCAGCCATACCACAAAATCCTGTACGTACAGTATGTGAAGTACACAGACACAGTGTAACCCCTGGCTCCAAACATTCTGCATGTGTGTCTCATCACCTGCTGGGGAACAGAGGCTCGGGTGAAGATAAAATGGGAGGAGGGGAAGGCAGGCAGGACCATATGGGTCCAGGCTGTACAGTTTGGCTGACTGTGTGGGAGTACAGTTTGGGTTAGTAGATTAGTGATCTAGACCTACTGTCATTGATGAAAAAAGTGAATAAAATGTGACTTGCATTCACACCCTCCTTGTCACTTGACTTGACAATAATTTCCTCAGTAATGGTAAAATTGTGAAAGAAATTTCAGTTTGAATCAGTTTCACAGCCATGGATTTAAAAAAAAACCTTGCAACATTTAATAGTAGAAATTTCAGATCAAGATCCATCAGCAAGGGTTCTCAGATAGAGCTAAAAGATAAACACTATTTTGAAGTGGCAGGGAGTACGTTCTCTGTTACCATAGGAACACAGGTAGTAAGTGATGGTGGTGTAGGAGACTGTTCAGCTAGAAACATAGAGTGGATACTATAATAAATTAATAAATTCATACATTTTTCAATACAAGTATAGAGTCAGTGGTCATTGGTCATTTTAAAAGTCAGTGGTCATTTTTAAACTGTGAATTTACAGGACAAATAAAAGACACCAATTATTTGAATTTATTACTCAACAGAACTGCTTGTGCCTTTTATTTTTGGATAACGTTCACTGCATTGATTTTCCCATGTGACACAGGACTCAAACCTGCACTGTGTCTACTTTTCAAGCCCTTCAGCAACACTTCCTCTGATTATCTTCACTGTCTGCAGCTCTTGGCTTCAGACCTCTTCAGCCTTAGTGGCTGGAGGTTAATTGGTGCTGACAGATGACGTAACATGGAAGTCATTTGCAGTGAGATCTGGCTTCTTTATCAATGACGGTACTCCTCACACAGACAGACAGGAGGGAGGGAGTTAACAGATGTGGGTCTGTCCAGAAGCCTTATGTTCCCACATGCAGTGTTAGGCGGCTAATGACTAAATCCATGCCAAAGTTGTAAATTATGTAAATTAACTTTTTCAATTATTTGTGATACAGAAACAGCCTAATACTTACCACATTTCATTTTTAGCACAAACTAAATTTAGCTAAGCTACTTAAAGCATTTTAATAATGATACGACAGAATTAAAACTATAGTTAGACACCTAGGAAAACATGCCAACTCCCTCTGGCCATGATCAGAAGATTGATATCACTCTCATGACTAAATATGAAGCTACAGCTACAGCCAGGAGCCAGTTAGTTTCGCTAAGCAACAAGAATGGAAAAAGGGAGGAACAGCTAGTGTGGCTCTGTCCAGCAGTGATAATATCTGCTGACCAGCACCTATAAAGCTCAGTAATTAACATTTTTTATCTTGTGTGTTTCATATGTAGTGTAAGTGTAAAAAAGACAAGGGCACTAGCTGTTTCCCATTCTCAGTCTTTTAGCTACGCTAAGCTAACACTCTTGTGGCCCTCACATCATATACAGCACATATACATGAGTGTAGTATCTATCTCATTCAAATCAAAAAAAAAAAATCCAAAACTTTTTCCAGACTTTTCCTTTAAGTTTGCATTAAGTGGCTACAAATGTGGCCCTACAACTTCAAACTGAAGGCTACTGGACCTTTACTGCCAAGAATCAAATACTTTAACGTCTCTTGTCAATGGCTCAATGACCTTGCATGGTTGATCAGAGGTCCCATGGGTTCACTGTTAATAGGATCAAGGGATAGCTGGAGTGGGGGAGTGGTGGTGGAGGGGGTCTTACTGGATTTCAGTGATGAGTAACAACCAGAATTAAAGCCCCTCTGGGAGAAAAAAAACCCATCAGAACTTTTGTTCCCTCGTCTTTTCACTCACTCGGAGTGGCTAGCTGATTGATATTCTTATGAATGTTAATACTAAAACACCTCTTCCAAAGCTCACCTTGATAGAATAGATTTTCCTCAAAAATAATTCAGCTGAGGCATAATGGAAACTAGTAAAAGTGCCTCAAAGGCTGGATTCAATGGTTTTGAAGTGAAAAAGTTTCTGCCTTGATTCCCTTTGGTGTAAAAATGACTCTCTGTAGACTGTGGATCCAATCTTCAAACTATGGAACTGATTTAATACAGGTATGTCAACGTTTTGATTTTATGACCTATTGTCTCTTGCACCATCTTCAGCCATAAAATATCCCTTTATCCTGGGCACATGGATTAATAAGAAGATTATTGCTGCTGTTGCAGAAAATCCTCAAAACACAAATTTCATTTTTTTCAATTTTTTTTTGTTCTCATATTAACCTTTATTAACATCACTTTTTATGGATAATTTGCTACTGTGGAGCCTCACAAATCCTAACACATGATATAAACACAAATGCATTTTTAGAATCTGAAAAATTATGATTTTTATTTTTTGAATCAATCAAACACCTAACCTCCAGTCTCCTCTCTGATAGTTTGTAAAATGGATACTGCCAGGGAAAAATGTGAAAAGACACTTGCACCTGATATGGCAATAAAAGCAACAGTCTCTTATTTTGGGTTATGGATTAGCCAGTCACAACTCTCCCACACACACACACACTCTCTCTCTCTCTCTCTCTCTCTCCCTCTCTCTCTCACACACACACACACAGCTTCCTCTGGCACAAGCAACGTGTCAAACAATAGTTGCCAAGTCTGCTGCCTGCAACAAAAGATGGAAAGAATTAGAGGAATGGAAATGGTGATTCGACGCTGTTATGAAAACTGGAGCGCAGTGTGCTATGACAGAGTGAAAACCCATTCAGACAGACTTAATACACCATGGAATCTCTTTCCCGCCCTGTCCCCCTATCTGTAGCACTCAAAAATGCAAACAAAAATTCCATTGTATTGTCCCCAAGTTTTTACGCACACATACACACCCTCGTAACCACCCCTCTCTTTGCTCTCAGTCTGCTTGGCTTCCTACATTTAAGATTCAATATTTAATTGCCATGTCACCCTGACGATTGGAATTTGTTTCAAGTTTGAACACTCAGACACTGAAGTCATTCAGGAGTCAAATATAAAAAATTTTTTGCATAATATTAGTTCAAAGATGAGGTGAATTCAGGTAGAAGCCATTATTCTCTATTGACGTCCCTGCCAAAATCTATACTTGTCACAAAGAAGAAGCAGACGAGTTAGATTTTTTAATTCCACAAAAGGCTCTGCAACTCAATATCATGTCCCAAATATTTTGCACATCCAGTGCATTTCAGCCCATTTATATCCCCGGCCCTAACTCACCTCTCCTTTCACACCCAACAAAGTTACACCATATTGAATTCTCCCAATAGAAAGTGCAAGTGCAGACCTTTCTGACATCTATTTAAGCCTTCAGCCATATATCTTAGTCTGGAACCCATCCAGGAGCAGTAAATACCCATGCAGAGGCAGCAGCACTGCAACGCTACAGAGCAGATTGGTATTCAGAGTGGCAGCTTCCAAAGTTGAAGCTGCATAAATAGCCCCAACTATTACATAAAGGTAAACAAACCACATTGTGCCAAATCATATCAGCTCTGTGCTGCAGCAGGTGCATAAACTGACAAAGGCTGCTCTACTCATCAAATGGTATAATAATATGTTTCTCTTAGTCTTATTAATCTTTGTGGTGGAGGACAGGCCAAAAGCTGTTGAGATGGAAGCAGAGAGAGAAGACAATTAGAGCAGGAACAGAGAGATGGCACAGGTGGACAGAAAATGGGCCAAGAAGCTCAAAGTGAGCTGTAAAGTTTTAGTCTTTCAGCGATGACTTCCTCTGCTGGGGTAGCGAAATGGGCCAAACTGTAAAGTAATGTGTGGTAGATGATGTCTTGCAGTGGCTGCCAGACCTTTTTTCAGAAATCATAGTGCACTGCTCAGATAATGAGCCTCACAAGTTTGGATAAAGGACGACACTAGCACACAGAAACACACTATAGGACCTATTTATTCCACTCACGACAGCTCACTAACAGCCAAACATCTTTCCACCACAGCCAGAATGTGACACTCTTGTCTGTTTGCAGGCAGAGAAATAAATATCATATCTTTCACTTTTTTGTTGGTGTCATATCAGCCGCACAAGCTATATCTAATTTATATTGTGTGTGCAGCCTGCCAGAAGAGGGAATCCAAAATGAGAGAGAGGAGGAAGACAAAAAGACAAGAGACAAGGAGAAAGGAGAGGACAAGGAGGATATGAAATAAGGATGAGGAGATGAATAAAGGAAGTGTTGATGGGGATGTCGGGAGCAGTAGTGGACTTCCACGTCTCATGGTTCTCCCTGATGAGGGACCTTTGTGGCAGGCTGTCCGTGCTGCTGTCAAACAGCATCACTCTCTTTCTCTCTGGAAACAATTGTTGTGGTTGTTTATCCATCCAAGTCCTACAGGACTGTTCTCTTACTGTCAATCCAAACGAAGCACACATTACAAAAGCTGTACTGTGTTGTACTGTTTAATATTCTACAACTGATGCTTGAAGGGCCAGTATGACTTGATTGCACAAATGATATAGTTACTCCTTTGATCAATCAGCACATCAGTTATAATGCCTTTGGGGTGGAGGAATTGTTCCTCAGGAAGCTGTATAATGTATAATAATGTGTAATGTATAATTTATATTATAAACAGACCCTATGTTGAAGATCTTTGGAGAGTTCCTCTTTCAAGCTCAAATTTCACAATAACTTAAAAGAACTTATTCCACTATTTATATGAACAGGCAGGAGAGTCTTAGTTACTGTGTGTGGTCTGTCTCTATGTCTCAGCCTTGTATGGGACTGGTGACCTGTTGGACATGCATGCTCAAACTAATATGGAAAAAGGCAAACTCTTGGTGTGCTTTGTGTTTTGTTTCTGTTACTGCCCCACTGATACCAGATTTCTGAAGCTGATGCTGACAGAATGGAGCCCATGATATGTGTTAAACTTATTATCCCAAAAGAAAGTTATTGGCAAATATACAAGCCAGTACAGATATATCTGCAACAGGCTAACATTGGCCAATGTATATGATTTATCTAAATGACGATTTGAGAGCTAGAAGAGTATTTGAAGATAATATCGCTCAACTTCCTATTTGTGCAGGTTCAAAAAGGTCACTATTGTTATCCCTTCCCCACATGAGACATTCTGCATTTACAGTAAGGGAGCATTAGCATTTTGATTGACCACTGCTCCAAGAGACGGATGTGGACGCACAATGCAGGGCCTGAGTACACAATACACAATACAGGACCATAAATCATGTTTTAACTACCCTGCTGGTAGCCACATGGTTCTGCCGCTGTTAACTGGCTGATTCGAGGTACGTGATTAATTTCAACTCGAGTACCAATCATGTTGCAGCAACAGGCGGGACATATGGCGACGGCAGTATGTAATTGGTTGCTGATGAATTCTGCCTGCAGCTCAGGGTTTTGGACAACAACTTTTCTGCTCTAACAAAATGAGAAGACCATAGTTAACAAGAACTGACATTTTCCAGGACATAGATCATAAAAGAGACGTCCTGCTATGGGCCTCTGGAGTTATATGTATGTATGGTTAAGAGGTGAATTGTTCATTTGCATGTAAACCCATAGCTTCAGCTCAGATGACACATCCTCACTCCAGTTTAGAGCTGCACACACTCGACTGTGGCTAATTTATCTCCGACTCATTTTCTCCAGGCTTTTAAACAACCGGGAAGCAGAACAAAAGTCTGTCATGTGTGACGTACAGTACACTAAAGCAGACTTGCCCTCTGGAAAAACTGCCTCCATTTACTCCAGAAAGAAGCCCGCACCACTTAATTTATGATACAGAGTAAATTAATGGGCACTAACAAGCTCAATAATTTTTCAGAGGCAACAGATAACAGTTATAATTATCAGCTGCGGAATTAAATAGTCAGCGGAGAGACAGTGGGCACTAACAGTTGTGTGAGTGTGTGTGTGTATGTGTGTGTGCGTGCATGTGTGCCACTGTGTGTGTATGTTCAATATCATCTGCTGGCCAAAGCCGGGCCCCATTAATGGCAGACCTTGGGTGTTAATGTGATATTGTTTGGTTTATTACAGTCCAACGTCTGCCAGGACCCTGACTACAGAGAGCTGATTTCATGCCAGCACTCGCTCCGTCTCTCTCTTTCTCTGCCTCCGCTGCTTGACAAAAACATATTACATCTACAAGAGTCTTTTTCCTGAACCAACTGTATTGCCAGAGAACAACAGCTCAGCTGTAGCCACACTCTGCACGAAGCTGCCATTTTCATCCTGCACTGAATGCCTTAGTGTGATGAACCAACCATTCACTGTGTTATGATTCATTACCCCCAGTCATTTAAGGCAGTGGTAATCAATGGGTTCTCCTCTTCTTTGCAAGTTAATAAAAAGCTTTTAAGTTGGAGAGATTTGGATAGAGGGAGACAGAGGGAGATATAAAGTAAGAGAGCTCAGCATCAAAACAAGCCCTTGTATTGTCTCTGGCAGATGCCTGACTTCATTAGGGACTTGCATGCTGCTTCACACACACTCCAGTAGGCTGAAGCCATAAACAACACAGAAGAAATGGACTCTTTCAGAGCACTATGAGCATGCCAGGGCAGTCACACAGGAATACACACCACCTCTCCGGATAACTTGTGTTATACTGTATCTCTCTCATTCTGTGTGTGTGTGTGTGTGTGTGTGTGTGTGTGTGTGTGTGTGTGTGTGTCTGTGACTCTATTAGTCAGAGAGGAGAGATTGTGGAGCGCACAGCTGCCCTCTAGGGGTGTGAAAACATTCCAGCACACCAGCTGCAGAGAGGAAGCTCTGATCTCTTCTGCTGCTGTTGCTCCATTAAGGCTGGAAGAAACAGAGAGGTGCTGTTGTTGGAGCTCAGGTATTTAACACTAATTAGTCAGCTTATCTTGCTAACGTTGCAGAGCCATCAGGCACAGCTCCGGCAGCGTGGCGAAAATAAGGATTTCTCAGTGTAGTACAACATTTTTTACTGGCTTAGAATGTGGAGCATGTGACACGTGTTCACATCATTTTTTATGGAATTTTTTGTGGAATATATCCCCAACTCCCCCTCACCACACACTGGTCTGTTATCTGTGATTTCAAATTCTGTACTTTTGTATTGCCAAGTTCAACACAGCACAAGGAAAGCCAGTGTTTGTCTTTGCTTTGTCCTCACTGCCCCGTGCTGAGGACACAAACCATAAAAGACAAGGTGGAAACACGCAGGACCGGTCTGGTAATAGATTTTATAGAGTGGCCCCAAACAAAATGGGTCTGTGTGTACACCGTCTGAGCTTTAAAGAGCCAGCGGAGGCTGCTCATATTTCTAAGTCAGCGGGCTTCTCCGCTGCACCACAGAGACCCCTGGAGATCTAGGAAGCATGTTGCTCTGGAGGGAGGCTGTGTATGAGTCCTCCCAGCTACTCAGAGGTCTTCGCCCTGATCACCCGCTACCTGCTGTGATGTGTGATCTAGCAAAGACCTGAGAGGATGAAAGGGATATATAAGATCTCTATCTATGAAAACATTCATTACCAAGTCAAAGCTGGTCAAGTTGTGGCTTTCAGAGAAAATGTGGTGCTTTTTCATGAAAAAAAGTCCCACAGTAAATGGATTTTATGGGGCTTAGTGAAGTTGGAACATGACTTTTCTTGTATGTCAGTTCTGAAACAGTCAATTGGTGGTGCATGGCTTTCAATTTTAAGGAAGTGCAATTTCTTAAGTTTACATGGGATGTTTTTAGGATCCCAGCAGTGTAAAAAACCTCAGTCAGTCACAGTGCAACATGGCAGGCCATCAGTATTTTAGCTTAGGACCAGTGCGTGGCTGAGCTTTATCACTGAACTGTATGGACACCAAGCCACTGAACAGGTCAATGCTGAGTCACAGACAGACAAACAGGGGAAACAGGAAATACAGATAAAACAGTTTAAAACAGTCCCAGTGCATGAAACAGCCATATCTACGACTGGTTGATATAGCTGCTGATTAACACCAATGACTAAACAAATACTGAGATTTCGGATTTTTTGGAACAAAGATCACTGCCCTTTTGAGTATTTCGGCAAAGCAATAAGAAGATGGTCATCTTCATTTACTTATTGTTTTGCTTGAAATATGACTTGGTAAATTAATTAATAATTTTTGGTGGATTAACTAATTGATTAATTGGCCTTTTGTTTCAGTCCTAGCCACTGCAATAATGTCTTACTAATGCGTCAAAGCATATTGTATAGTAACTTAAAGATTAAATGTTATTTATTTATTCATTGTGTCATAAACATCCAAGCACTCAGCACACATAGACATAAAACACAATAAAAGCTGTAGCACTGAAAGAGACATGAACATAACTTCCCTTATTACATTGCAAAGAAAGAACTTTGTCCTCTGCCCCAAGCTTTATATACTGTAATATAGATATAACTTACAGTGTTATTAGAGTTTGTAAAATAACATTGGTAAAACTTATTATAACACTGGTAAAACTCTACAGGACACTGTGCAGTGTACAGTGTGAATGAATTATCAAATGCATTCAATGAATTAAAAAAAAGAAAAAGAAATGTCCAAGGCTGAAGTTATGCTGTGTTCTCCCGACACTGCTGAAAATACAGTTTGGCACTTTGGCACGTCATCAGACCACTCTGCATATCGAACAGAGCAGAGATGAAGCAAATTCCCTTTACCAGTGTCAGGAAGGCTGCATAAACTCCCCCATTAGAGTTGCAAGGGACGGGTAATGGAATGAGGTTCTTCCCTGGCTGCTGCTCCTCCTGCCCTGTCATCCATGGCAAAGATCTACCAGAGGCCAGAGAGGAGCCGAGCAGCTCTCAAGTGAGAGGAGGAATGTGAGTGGAGATCACTGCAGCGTGGAGCGAGGCTAAGAGCAGCAGGAAGAGCAGCCACTCAGACTGTTACAACAATTACTGCAACATACTCTATTATACTGTATTGTGGACCTTTGGCTGCCAGACAACATGAAACACATTGCGGCAAAACTTGCACTAACACTGACAGAAAACATGCTGTATCAATAATAATGAATCACTCACTCACACACTCATTCAAGCACTCTCGTTTGCTCAGTTGCTCACCCACACACTCAACTAAGTCACTTGCTCGCTCGCTCATTTGTTCATTCACAAGCTCGCACTCGTTCAGCAATACAATACACACACAAATACGTGCAAAGTCACACTCAATATCCTCCCTTCCTGAACCAAACACCCAGAAAAAAACATCACAGCATGTATAATTTGATGTGCACTACAAATACACATTATTTGACATGTCTAAAAACACACACAGACATAAAGCTGAATATTATTCTGTACATGTGAACAGTATAGTCACAACCACACACCATAGGCTTTTAAAGCTGCCATGGTAGTGGCATTTAATGGCTAGTCTTTTCTGCATTTTTCATTAATATATCTGGTTCAATACTTAGAGCACTTTTATAGTGACTGGTTACAGGTTGTGAATAGACTTTAATCATTAAAAAACAGATGGATACACATGTGGTGGTCTCCTGAGTACAGCATACAGCAGCAGAACAATGTACTGTAACTACAATAAACTTAAAACAGTGCGACAGTGCCTGTGTCTATTTTAATGAAGGGACAACTGTGCAACAGTGTTTTCTTTTACAGTTTCTGGGCAGCAATGGAGTTCCATGGCACCTAGGACTAAGATACAGTATATCAGGCATCAGCTACAGAGATAATTTGTTGTTGTTTGGTTTTGGTCTTCATTAGATTTGTTGGCAACAAGAAAAATATAGAACAACACCAGACTTCTCCTTTAAGATGAAGTTAATGGTCACTGCACAGGAGAGCTATGGCAGCGCTGAAAGTAAAGAAAGAAGAAACAAATCTGTTTGAAAATACAATGAGCATTGATTTATTTTCTTATTGCAGTTTCAGTCCTGGCTTCAGTGGCTGTTATTTCTACAGGTTACCACAGCCATTGGTGACACACTGTTTTAATACACAACTCATCAAGATGAGTGACAAGTACATGGACGAGAACGTGGCCCACTAAGGCAGAGGGGGAACTAGGGGGAACTAAGAGTGCATTTCACTTTGAGTAGGCCAACTGGAGGAAAACTTAATGACTGTAAAATTTTCCGCAGCATTATGTTTACCTCACATTTAATATAGGCTATTTATAGTCCTTCTTTCTGTTGTATCCTGTTACCACTGCTGCCCGAATGTCCCATTTTCCATGCACGGATCATTTATGTTTCATGCTTTATTATCTACTATCAGTCCATCTTAGTCTCTGTGTTACCTATGAAACAGACATCCAGGAAAAGAACTGTGAGATTATACTTGTATTTATATTATATTTATACTTGCAGGGACTATCGAGGGCTATCCATCCACTCATTGCTTGTTCATGTGTTCACACTAAGATGTGCTATGCTTTGCCAAACAATATATTGACCGGTCTTGATGGGGCATTGTACATATAGGTCAAATATCCCCAGCAGAGAGAGTTTCAGTGGTATTTCATCTGTTGAACATATGCAGAACTATCACTGTATGCCAGATGATTCTCTGAATTTTGAGTTTCTTGAAAAATAGCTTTCCCCACGCCGCCCAGCAGGCGAATGCATCACTTGTGGTTGATGACATGTTTACTGCTGCCTTGTCTTCATTACCATCATCCCCTCTGAAATACAGCAGGGGGAAAAAAGTATATTTGTAGAAATATGTAGAAACAATAAAACCACAACCCGAATCAACATTGCTTTTTAAATCACCAAGATATCATCTAAATGTAAACATACCTAATGTTACAGACAGTATCTTAAATGCAAAAGCCACATAGCCCCTGTGTTCTAAGGAAGCACATAATGGCCTCCCCTGCATTATTTCTAGAAAAACATACATCTAATTTACTGTATTTTTCTTGCAGAAATATGCAGAGGCCTGCTCCAAGTTCAACAGTGAGAGTATATATCCTCAGAGGAAACCAGTGGCTAAAACAACAGCTAAAATATCTGGTTTGAAGGGGTCAAAGCAGTCATCCTGCAATACATTTCACCACTTCTTGACCACTAAGACCTCACTTTTTGTTTTTACATTTTCATATTTCATAACTTGAGTCTGTGAGAGTGTTTGAATTCCTCACATTCTACATCTGAGTTTAAAAGTATGAAAGCTATTTGACATTTTAATCAAACCCTCAAATGTCTAATTGAAGGCACCAAGTCTCACCAAGTGCAATATTAAAATCATCCATTTATGTAGACGTTTCATTCCATTTCTAACATTTCTTCAGTCTTTTAATGAACCCAAACTCTACATTTTAATATCTGATATATTACAACCATTACTCTTCAATGGCTGTACATATTTCCTCATAAGAGAGATTTGATTCATCACAGATCTGTGCTCCTGCATCATTTTACATTATATTTTAAATTATAGAAAATGACCACTCCACCCTCTCTGAGCAGTAAATTCTAGAATAATTTAATGTTAATAACAATACCTCGCTGTTTGCCATGCTTTAATTATCAGGGTTAATGCATTTAACAGAACTTGCATACGGATCACATTATGCTCTCCTTTTCCTTTTACTGGCCCTTGATTTTATTCTTATTTACTTATTCCTTTATCTGTGAATATCAAATCTATCTTTCCACTGCCTCTCTCTAATTTAAGATGCAGAAAAGAAAATCCAGTGAACACCTGTTATGTACCTGGACTGTAATATTACAAATGCTCTATCATATCTTCACAATTGATGATCCTTGCTTCTGACTAATATCCTCCAGATGGCAGATATCATGAATGGTTTTCCAACGCTAATGCTGGGTGAATGATTTGCAACCTGCTAGCCCATCTTGCCCTGACATAATATCAGAGCAAGTTTAGCGTGGGAAAAAAATTGTGACAAAGCATGAAAGGATCGCTTATGATAAGGCAATTTAGCGTGACATAGTACACAGTGGATGTGGGTTTAAACCTGTTGAGCTGCCAGATGTCTTGAGCATGTAAGTGGGATCACAGGGGCCCACTGTTTATCAGGATGCACAGGAGCAGGTGGGAAGAGCAGATCGGAGGAGAAGAAGAACTAACAGCAACTCCTCATTCACATTCAATGATGAGTGACTCAGAGACATATGAATCACTCAGTTTGGGCTTCACACATAATTGCTTGTAAACCATGTGACCATTTGAATTAAGCAGCTGATGGGACAAGCAGCTTTGGCATATTTGTTAAATCTAATTGGAAAGGCAAATCATCAGCTGATATTGGACTTAAAGAGCCCTTAATCTTAACAGTGTACAAATCAACTGTCATATTAACAGTTGTCATATTAACAATGGATGAAGTGAGATGTGTAATGTGGTTTTGCTGGTAGTGTCGAACCCAGAGAACTATTGCCCAATTCTGTATTTTCCCTCTGCTCTAGAGCATTTTAGTGTCTTTCAGCTCATCATTTTGGCTTTATGGCATTAAAGGATAACTCAGGTATTTTTGAACCAGGGCCTTATTTTCCCATGTTTTGGGGTATTAATGACTGATTAGGACAAAAATATTTGCAATCAGTCCATTAATGAGCAAGAACAGTCTTTATTAAAGAGTAGGATGCTTTTTATTTAACCAGAAACATTGCTAGTTGTTAGTTTGTGTTAATGTGTTGACATTTGCCTAGTTGGATTACATTGCAGCAGCTGTTCATGGTTGCTGGGTATACCGTTCTTGCTTTTTTGTCCCCATCTATAATTTACACCTAAAAACGTGGGAAAATAAGCCTCATGTTATTTGTGTGTTGAACCAATCGCTAGGTAACTGTGTATGCAGTCAGTGTATGACCCAAACACAATTTTTTTTCAACAAATCTTTGCCTCTATTTCCATCTTTCCATAGACTTTATAGGAAATCAATTAAGATTGAAATAAATATCAAAATTTGTCTGATCACACATTAAGAGAGAAAAGCTACAGAAAAAACAAATATATTGTGGGCTACCTGCCCTGTAGAAAATGGCAGACAAACCATGTTCGCAACTAGTTCGGTGAACGTAGTGAAGCATCTAGCTTCTAAGGAGACAGATACTTGTGTCTGGAGCACAGATCAAAGTAAAGCTAAAGATGAAGTGACTACACTCCTTGAGTTGCCAGACTTGTTCCATTTCCCGAAGAGGCCAAAAACATAGAATGCAGGTTTAACTGATTGTAAAGTGGAATTTTAAGACTGCATGAAGTTGAAGCACCACACTGATCCATAATGATGAATTCGGGGAGGCACCTCCTAAAATAGCAGCCCCAAAACAATCCCACGCATCACCAAATTCAAACAGGCACCCGGCCAAGAGGAATGCAGGTGAAAGTAAATGTGGGCATTGCATGGGAGAGGATACAAGCGAGGTGAGTCAGATGCTGCTGCGAGCCTCACTCACTCTGCCTCATTAGCTATGGATGGATGGAGGTTCAGGGCCAAGGAGCTGTCGAGGCTTTACCTGGTCCCATGCAAGCAAAAGCACAAATTAAAAGCCTTAAATTATGTCCTGTTGCATCAAAGTGTGAGGAGTTGTAGATATCTGGGCAATTCATTTATTCAAATACAGTACATGAGGGCATGCAAAATAAGAGATAATGTACACTCTATGTATACTCCATAAAGATTAGTTCAGGTGGTGTCCGTCCTGTGTGTTAGTCTGTCAGTCACAGAGCACACAGCTATAACTGCGCCCCATCAATGACCCTGTTACTGTCACAGCTGTACAACATCAAGCCTTGACTTGCATCAAGTCCAGGGCAGAGGTGCAAGAAGCAGCAGAGACAGGAGGCACCCATGTCTGACATTTTCTCCGATACACAAGAGAAGGCTGAATCCTGTGTGAAGAACTTAGTTGAAGATAAAGCCCACTGTGAAAACGCCTCCTATTCGGTGCCAAGGCAGTTAATCCAAATTAACTCCGCCAAGGCTCTCCTAACACTCCTACACCTGTCAGTTTGGCCTGGGCTCTGAGCCGAGCAGCAATGCTGTAATCATCAGACTTCCACAGGAGAGCAAATTATTCAAGAAAATGTTCAAGATTATTAAAAGAAACCGGAAAATATCGCCCAAAATAAATGGTGTCCAAAATATCCCAAGCACAGTTTAAAACCTTAACATGTTCTCTGTTACCTGCTCCTGCTTTTTGCAACCAGCTAAACTCAACATTAATCCTTATATCAAAACACATCACCTAACCTCAAATGAGGACAGAACTCTTTTACAAAATATCTGCTGAACCGAGAAGTAGCACCTTCCACAACATCAAAATCTTTCCTTGAATAGGAAATTGAAAGGCAGTAGTGGGATGGGAATACTATCTATCTTAAAGGCGAGCAAATCCTTGCACTGTGTTAAAAAGAAAATCCTTGTGCAGCAAGATTTCATCTTAGTGAGATATGTAATTTATAACTTGATCACCCCCCACCACCACCACCACCACCATGTGCTGAAAGCTCCTTCACAACTGATAGAGTGTCTATGGTACCGATCAAGGTTGAGAGAAAGGAAAAGGACAGCAAAGATGGAGGTAAGATGACAGACAGGGAAAACATAAAAGCCACAGTGGAGGTGTGAAACTGTCATTCTTTGCACAATTTGAGAGTAATCTCAGCATATTTGCCACTGAGTAAGAAAGAGTTTGAGCAGATGATCAGTTTAGTTTATAGCTACTCTCATTCTTGAACTTGTCTGATCTAAAGTGAACATGAAGTGGTATGACAGAATGATTAAAAAAAACATTTAAAAAAAACAATATAAGAACCATTATGATCAAATTCAGTAAGAAACTGAAGAAATGAGAAAGATACTGAAAAATGGTGCATGCAATTTACAAAGTGTCAGACGGTACAATACAAAGGTACACCACAAGAAGGTACAGTATAATACCATATAAGAAGATATATGATATATGATATGATGTGTTAAGATATAACAATATTGTGAGATATGATAAAATAATATGACATAATACCAGATATTATTCTGTGCCCTCTGTACATTTTGGCTGTCGCTCTCTTTTGGCTCAAGTTAGAATTCAGTAATCAAAACAATGAAGCAGATTTCAGCAGAATCATTGTTTTTAAATATTTTTTGACTCATCGGCTAATTTACACGTCCAGCAGACACAGAACAAATTTAGCATTCATTTGTAGCAGTGTTATTGTCTAGTATTCACTCTCCTTTTAGCTTTTGTCTGGTCTCCACTGACACCTGGGGGAAATATCTGGCTCTTTAGCCTCTGAATGCTCCACAGTGTTCACTGGCTGTTTGCTAACTTTGTCTGTCTGCTGTTTGGTGCTGGGCTGGTTGTGTATAGTGGGCATATCTTAGCCCCTTCACTCAAAGCAGCTGTCTGCTGCAGTTGAAAATGACATTTGAGAGAGATGAGAATCAAAACAGTGAAGTTGCAGGACAGAAAACCAAAACAATGAGTTAAAAGATGCTAAATCACTTTGCAGAGCTGAGAGTGACAATTCTCTGTTTGTCACTACAACTGACCCTTTCTCATTATACAGTTATTTGATCTAATGTTGATCTAAAAAATGGAGATTGTTCTCTTGTAAAAAAAAAAAAAAAAAAAAAAAAAAAAAAACGACCCCAGAGGTCATCTGTGCAACTTATTATGACCCATAGTTACGTTTTAATGTTAGGCAACCTCCTCTGGAAGTCTGTGATGTTTTGTTTTGTTTTTTACTCAAACCACAATTTCCTTTTGCTAAACCTAAAAAAGTAGTTTTTGTGCTTAAATCTGACCAAAGTATGACCGTTCCATAAGTTTAACTGCAGGTTGATTAATGTAACTGGTAGGCTTCTGCCAATGCACTCTGCATGTTATTGTAATTAGACTTAAACAAAAAATTATTACAGCAAGCTGTCAGCATTATACGTGGACATGTTGCTCTGAACTGCCATTATTCAAAGGATGTAAACAACTATTGTCCCATTAAGGGAAATATTAATAATAATATTTTAATGTAATAAAACCGAAATAAAATGATAATTTGGGATAATTAGTGCCATTTAAAAGAAATATTTAACTAAAATTAACGTGTCATCTACTGAGTATTCCTATGTCACTTAAACACAGCATGAGCTACATCCAAACTAGAGCTAAGAAAATGAGTTGATCCACAGAAAAACTGATGGGCTAATTGTTTTAATTACTCATTAATCTCTTGGAAGTGTTTTTCCATTAAAAATGCCATATTCATTAGTTTCTCAAATTGTGAGGATTTTCGGTATGTCTTTTGTTTTTCTTTGTATCATGTGATAGTAAATGGAATATCTTTCAGTTTTAAGACTGTTGGTCAAACAAAACAATGAATTTGAAGATCACCTTGTACTATAGGGATGGAGAGATTAATCAAATAAATACATAAATAAATAAATTGTAAATAAAATCATTGTTATGTAGCCCTAATTCAATCTGAAGGGAGTGGACAAAGATGAAATAGGAAAAAAAAAAAACAGGGAAAAATATATTATACTATATTCATAATACTAACTGTCCTCCCTAATTAAAAGCTATCCAATATGTTTAGTAAATGATCACTGTCTGGAAATCTTATTCAGTCCTGAATGCCACCACAGCTGCCACACTCTCCCGAATACTGTCAGATAATCGCTACACTGATAGCTAAACAGATCTGCTTTGTCAGTGTCCCGGTTATGTTGTACCCAGACTGTAGTTATATCACAAATCCAAAAATCCACACACTGTATCAAAAAAACGGGAAAAAACTATCACCCTGACTCTCTGTCAGATTATTATGTCCAAAGCTTTGAAGGAGGAGGGGAGGAGGAAGAGATTAAAGTTTCTCATTTTATAGCAGAGCTGTGCTTGAAAAAAGAGGACTTTGCTGTAATGACAAGTATTGATTTGTAACCTTTCACAGGGTGGTAATAACCTGTGAGATGATGTCCCTTAAGGTCTGTCAGGAAAAAAAAAAAGTGGGGAAGATGCCACAATGTGTGTTCTCTATTTTCACCTGCAGCCGGGAGGAACATTTAGGCATTTTATGAGTGTCAAGCCATTTCATTTTCTCATAAAAATGGCAATAGTAGTCGGGCAAGAGACCATTTTTCCTTGTAGTTAAGTTCCTTACATAACACTTTTTGTTACCATAAAAAAAGGCTGACAGAGTAAGAACTCCTGCTCATGAAAAAATAAGCAGATTTTGTGTTATTTAAAAACCACAGTCTTAGTGTAGGATAAAAATGTGGGCCAGGACATAAGGAGCTTTAATCGGCGAACAATCTGAGTGGCTAATGCTCAGAGGCACGGCACAACTTGTCCATATGTGGATCTGAAGAGGGTTCAGCCCGGCTGCTCGCTTTCATTTCTATGCACTTGTAGGTGCTGTCAAATAGCATTGTGAAGGGTTCAATCCCACAGTGCAGCTTAACCACTTATCCACATTAACAGCTCGCATGCCTCCTGCAGCTCCAATCGACAGGCACGTTAGAGAAAATGACCCCACCAGCATGAGCCATTTGTGCCTACATACTGTGTTATGAAGCAGGTGGGATGGAGGGAGCTGGTAGCGTTCGTATTTGGGGGACTTAGCTGACGTTACGTACCTCCCCTACCTCCCCCAGCTGCTGTTTGAACTAGATTTCAACTCTACCGCAGTTCTGATATGTGTCGTGCCCTAGAAACCGCTGCAGAGTGGCTTAGTCTGACCTCGATATTTCCAGACAGGCCACATCAATGGCTGCTGGGCAAACAGGGGACTGTGGTCAGAGTCAGCGTTGTTAAACGACTTGTCACCAGGGGCCCAGGAGAAGGAGCAGGCGTTAAGCCACACTGGCGATTGGTCAACAGCTTTAGGATTACACAGGTCACACAGAAAGATGGAGTCCAACACTGAAAAAGGGAAGGTGTATTTGCACACACACAGTCTGGCTCCCAGTATGCTTCTTCTAATATAAAATGCCTACCCTAACACATCCAGTATTTTTGACATTCATCCCCTATTGGGCGTGATTTACAAGAATTTGTACCATACTTTTATGAACTACCTCAAACTACCAGCTTGATATATTTTTTGAGTGTTAGCCAATACAAGAGGATGCGGTCCAACAGTGGAGGCCGGAGTGAGGAACGCATATGGCAACAGGGCCCCCAGGGGGTATAAAGGCCAGATTCCCATAATAACAGACTAAACAAACATATGGAGCAAACAATACCCAAACTGAAGAATCTATCAGCAGGGTCCACGAGGACTAAAATCCTATAATTACAACAAGTGAATGTTGGAGTTGTCGAGCACCTTGGTTAAGTTTTCATTTTCTCTGCTGGTTATGACTTTTACTGAAATGGCCTCTGTTTTAAATAGGAGAGTTTAAACTGAGTATGGCTTGTTCGGTGCATGCTATAATTCCTGCCAACAAAAAGGGGTCCAACAGGTGGCTGGCATTACTGATTTCAATGTGACTCACACAGCAACACTGTAGGTTCAACATTGGTCCTCTTGTCCATGAGAGCAGGCCTCCAGGTCTCAATTGGTTATTTAATTACTATGTATTTACATGTACGTGTGTGTGTGTGTAACAGAGAGAGAGAGGGGGAGACAATGATCTGGGCATTGAGTGCAGGTCCCAGTCTGCTATAATTAGCTCTCTTTTCACTAAACCGATTAATCTCTAACACTTGGACAGCAGTTCTCACTTACACACACACACACACACTCACACACACACACACACTGGCACATACTGTATAAACACAGTGTGATGCTGTACATGTGGGTATGTGACCAATGTGAGCACCACATTTACTTTAAGGTATATAAAAGGATTCAATAAAAAGTCATGAAAGAAATTTCTTCAAAAGCAAAAATCAGTCTAAACGTAGATTTCTATGTTTGGTTCAGACTACAAGAAAAGTCTAAATGTCTGTACAAACTTCACATGCCACATAATCAACTTCTCTACTGTGCATCTGTCTATGTTCCAGTAATACAGTGTTCTTGCGAAAACAAGGCAGTGTTTACTGCCATTGGAAGTAAATAGCAAGGAGCATAACTTTTGTATACTGGGTGCAATTCCTAGGATACAGAGCTGCCTTCATTAGAAGAGAAACAACTGAAAAACCAGAAAATACACCCAACTGTCAATCTATTTAACAAAGATAAGTAAATTAAAATAAAATAAATTGATGAATCAACCAACCAATAATTCAATTAATTTCAGTGAAAGGCGAATGTTTCTTCTGAGGTCTGCAGGAGCAAGATGGGAGCATCCTCTGCCTGAATGGCAGCTCAGTAACATGGTCACTGGGGAGAAGTGGAACTTCCAAACGAATGCAAATCAAATTAAGCCAAAATTAGAATTGCATGCTTGCATTCTGATGCAGTGGATCTAAATACTGAGCTCCATCACTGTAAAATTGTGTTTCTGCACTCCTCAAAGAACATCCCCCCAGAAGGGTATTTCTCTCCCTTTGGTCTGACCATTTTCTCAGCCGTTTAAATGTAAAAGAAATGATGTGCTCAAAATAAAACCATTATGCTCTATAGGAGTGGTGCCAATCTGCTTTTCATTCATTTTGCTTCAAGAACACCCACAATCGTGGAGAGTGCAGCAAATATAAAATGGACCTTGTCACTGAAATCATCTTCATTTTGACCAAATGACTGCAGTCACAAAGATCAACATTATCTGATCATAATATTTCAAAAAGAAAGGCTCTGTGCTACTTGGAAAACCTTTAAGTTCTCTTATCACCAAACCCATAAAAGTCATTTGAATAATGGCTGTGTTCCCCAGGTGCTTTGAGACTGAATCCACCAGAATCCTCTCTGCTGTGTGCATCACTGTCAGCTGTCCCGTTTCATCCCTACAGTCTCATGGGTCTTTGCAGGTACACACTGTGCTTATGCAAACTCTGATGATGTCCTTTCATTCCTGTAGTAAGATGCTTGATATCCTGATGTCCTGTTTCAAGTCGATTTTTGAGCATTTTATTCAGAATGAGAATGAATGATAT